>CM031604.1:79850050-79860050 GCA_018398815.1 Conus ventricosus
AAGAAAGAGTAAAAGAAAAATTAGAAGAATGACACAAAAAAAAACCCAGAAGATGTGAATAAAGACATGAAAAATGGAAAGGAAAAGGAAAAAGTGGAAGAAAGCAATAGAAAGGAAAGACCAAAGGAAAGCAGGGAAGAAACTTATAAAGACAGGCAAAATAAAGAAAGAAAAAAAAAGAGAATAAAAAGAGAAAAGAAAGAAAGGGGGGAAAAAAAAAGAGGAAACAAAAAAAAGAAGAGCAGAAGGACAGAAGAAAAAGGAAGACAGAAAGAAAAAAAAAATAAGGCAGAAAGAGAAGAAAAAAAATGAAAGAAATGAGAAATTGGAAAAAAAAAACGGGGAGAAAAAAAAAGAAAATTTAATAAAGAAGAAAGAAAGAAAATAAGACATTGGATAAAAAGGAGCGTCAAAGAGAGACACAAAGAAAGGCCTGACAAACGAAAAGCGTAAACAAAAGGGGGAAGAAGAAGAAGAAGAAGAAGAAAGAAGAAGAAGAAAAGAAGAAAGAGAAAGAAGAGAGAGAGGAGAGAGAGAGAGAGAGAGAGAGAGAGAGGAGAGAGAGAGAGAGAGAGAGAGACAGACAGACAGACAGACAGACAGACAGACAGAATCAGTTTTCAGCGTATCTCACTGTATTTGGTTTTGTGTCTGTGTCTGCTCTCTCTCTCTCTCTCTCTCTCTCTCTCTCTCTCCTCTCTCTCTCTCTCTCTCTCTCTCTCTCTCTCTCTCTCTCTCTTCGTCATTTTCATTTTTTTTTCCACACCTCTTTCTCTCAACCTTTTCTTCTCGCCCACGTTGTTCGGGTGGGACTGTAAGCATAAGCACTCTTAGTATGCACCCTCATGACTTTAGTCCCTCGTTTGAGTATCGATGTCCTCCCCTAGCTGAACGCGTGCAAGAGAGAGAGAGAGAGAGAGAGAGAGAGAGAGAGGGGGGGGGGAGAGAGAAAGAGAGAGAGAGAGAGAAAAGAGAGACAGAGACAGAGAGAGAAAGACAGAGTGGGGGTGGGGAGGAGGGGGGGAAGGAGCAAGTGTATAGCAGGAGGAAAAAGAGACGCATTACGATGGAAAAACGAGACACTCAAACCAATTACCAAAACTGTACAGGGAGGTAACTAGAACCTCCTCTTAAAATAAAACTTTTAACTATCAATAAAAGCAACTTTGGCATTTTCAATGTACGTAAAGAATTCTCTTGCACTCACGCAACCGGCTAGTGAAAGATAGTCCCTAGCCCATCTTTCTTTATTTTTTTTTATTTTATGTTTTTTTTTCTTAACTGAATTAGAATTTTTTGTGGGTCCTCCAGCTTCTTGTTTTCTTTACTTCTCTCCCTTTTTTATCCCCGATATTCACCCCCTTTTTCCCCTCTCATTTGTTTGTGTTTTTTTTCATGTTGGAACTAGTCAAATATATTTCTTTTTGAATGATTAATCTGGACAAGGTTTTACGTGGATCGCTGTTTTTTTTTTTTTTTTTTTTAATTATTTGTTATTGTTGTTGTTGCTCTTGTGTTTAAGGTTTTTATCAGTAGTTACCAGGTTCTGGGTTTTTCGTGACTGTGCTAGTTAATTACAAGAGTTTTCAATTGTCAGGGACATTTTATTTTGTGGAGCCTGTGTATTTCATAACTGCGACTCGTTACAATCGTCTGTTGCTTTTTGCCCTTTGTTATCTGCAGATGGCTCCTTTTTTCAACACAGTTACACACACACACACACACACACACATCACACACACACACACACACACACACACACACACACAATATATATATATATATATATATATATATATATATATATTATATATATATATATTATATATAAAGACAAACAGACATGAAAGGTATTATACCACTTTGAGTTAAATGAGGAAACAAATATGAAAGAAAAAAATTGTAAAAAAAAAAAAAAAAAGAAAAGAACTAAATATGCATCATGAGCTCCTCGGGAATAATATGTTTTCAAGCCGGTTTCAGCTTGTTCCTTTCCTCTTCCCTAGCCATTCATTCATATATGACCCATTTCATGTGGTTAAAACAGGCGGAGATGGAGGAACACAAGGCACAACACACATGAACACGCAGACCCTGATGCCCAGTGATGCTCATATACTACACAAAACGAAACAGACAAGTGGATTTTAGACAAAGGGTCTTCTAAGACGTTACAAGCAACAGGCATGAAAGAAACACACACACACATACAACTCCTTATGCCTCAGATGGTTATCAGTAAGGGAAGGTTCCGGTTTCTGTGACGGTGAAAAAGACTATACAGTTCCCGATATAACTCTTATGAATCGCAGACATGTGGATGGCAGTATGATGCTTTCTTCACAACGTGCCGACCGACCACCACACTGGCTGGCACAAACTGAGTGTACTGCAACTCGTGAAACGGTTGGGTTTTTTTTTTTGCATGATCTAGAGTTAATGCTAGATATGAGAATTGGACTTATCCATTACAAATGCTAAGTAACAAATCAGACTGGAGGTCCAACACAGACATAAAAGGCAAAGGTGTGATCTAGAGCCAATTCTAGGTAAAATAATTGGATTCACCCATTAAGAATGCCAATAAACAAATCAGATCGGAGCTCCAACACCTAAATAAAACGCACAGGTGTGATCTAGAGCTAGTTCTAGGTAAAATGATTGGATTTATCCACTCAAAATGCCCATTAACAAACTGAATGGAGGTCTATCATAGAAAGAAAAAAAAGCAAAGGTATAAGAATAGGATTTATCTATTAAGGATGCCAATTATCAAACCGGATTGGGAGTCTGATGGTAGTCCTTCGGATCCGAAGATGACGTTAGCGTTTTCTGCAGCTCATCGATGTACGCGGAGGTGGCTCTGCAGCCCCAATCTGGAGGCGCAGAGTCTGGACAGTGGGGGCACTGGAAGTCCGTTGTCGTGATCACTGCTGCCGCTGCCCTGTTGACGTTGATCCTGGCGGCAGGCAGCTTTTGGCGTCGAGTACTTTCGAAGTTGGTAGCGGCTTTGTGAATGTGGCCCGCCACAGAGGTCGGTCACTGGCGCACTCCTCTAGTTCTTTGGTTTGAGTTCGCACCACTGGAGGTTTGATTTGACCGAGTCCTTGTACCGTTTCTTTGGGCGTCCTTGGTTTTCTTGCCGTGCAGAAGCTCTCCATACAGCAGTCGCCTTGGCATACGGTGCTCTTCCATACGGAGACATGCCCCACCCATCGAAGCTGGGCCTTGATGAGCATGGACTCGATACTTGTAGATGTAAGCACGGTCCAGGCCCCTCGAGGTGGAAACACGGTCCTGTGCCAATAGGAAAATTCCGAGTAAGGAGTGGAAGAGTGCTCAGATGTGGAAGTTATCCAGCTACTTGACGTGTCTGCGGTACAGTGACCAAGATTCCGCACCCATAGAGGAGAGAGGGCAAGGACCACAGCGTTGTAAATCTCATTTTGTAATCAATTAACCAGCCGAATGTTGTGTTGACCTAAGCACTCAGTTGCGGAGTCTTTCCATCGCTGGCATGCTTTTGCTTGATTCGGGCACCAACTTCCTGTCCAGAGCCATCACGGGAGCTGGTTACTATCCAAGAATCTGAAATGTTTCAACGTCCGCAAGCCTGGAGTCTCAATGACGAAGGTGGGAGCCGAGGGGTTGGTGTTTGGTGGCGGACAAAGTTAATGGTGACGCACCTCAGTCTTGCCGAGCTGATTGTCAGGCCGAGAGCTTTGGAAGCATCGGAGAAGCGGTCAAGCAACGATTGCAGATCGGAAGTCTGCATGGGCCATCCAGTGCGCGACATCGCAAAGGAGGACATCTAGAAGGAGATCTTTGATGCTCTTTGTCTTGGCATTGAGGCGAAACGAAGGTCAAAGATGGAGCCGTCCAGAAACGATAGCGTAAGTAGACTCCCTTCCTCCTGTCTTGGAAGCGTGGGACCGCATGCAGGTAAAGAAGACGTTGAAGATGACCGCCGGAGCTAAAACACAGCCCCCATGCTTCACGCCCATTGCCTGAACTCGAAGGCTTCCGTACACGTATCCACTTGAGAGGACCTGGTCGGTCATGTAGCCATCATGGAAGAGCTTGATCAATTTCACAAACTATGGCGGGCATCCTAGTACCTCGAGGACTGTCCAAAGAGCTTCCCGTTGACCGTGTCAAAAGGCCTTGTCAGGCAATGAAAAACAAGTATAGGGGGCATGTTATGTTCGATACATTCTCCTGAAGCTTGTCTGACAGCATAAATCATGTCGACAGTGTCTTCCGCAGGGTCTGAAGCCCCGCACTGCTCCTCGGGTAGGTTCTGCTGTAAACATGTGAAGAGTCTGTTGAGGACTGGCTCTGGCAACTGATCTTTCCAGCACTGGAGAGTAGCGAGATGCCTCTGTCGATCCCCACCCGACGCATTGCTTCCCGTTGAATCTTTGTAGAGGAGACAATCAGGGCGTCACGGAAGTCAACTGCAACTTCACGCTCCTTCCAGATACTCCGGCCCACAGGACATCGTGAAAGCCTTTTATGGTAGGGGGCGTTGGGGCCCGCCGCCATTAGATCTCAGCAGGTATTCCGTCCTTTCCTGATGCTCTACCGGATCTCTCGTTCGGAGATTGCTTCTGGGTCTCTGCATTTGTGGGGGGTTACTGCAAGGTGGTGTCTGATCGGCTGCTGAGGGATCTGGTTTCAAGGCATCCGAGTCGACTGACGAGGGCCTGTTGAGCAGGTTGCTGAAGAGTTTCATCCAGCGCTTCCTTAGTCCTTCTTGGTCCTTGATCCGGGTTGCGCCGTCGAGGACAGTACGGGGGGAGCATCCTGATGCTGAGGGTCCGAAGACCTGTCCCCTTCAACGAGGCCAAAGAATTTCTTGGGTTGTGAGAGTCGTCTGTAACCTTGAACTTCAGGTCGCTTTGGTCCTGCCACCACTGGTCCCGCAACATACTAGGTTCGGTCTGCACTATGGCACCGAAGAGTCTTGAATCTCTCGTGATTGGAGACGGACGATGGGTCCTACAGCACTCGATGTAAAGACTTGTTCTTCGCAGGGAGGGCTTCTTTGATCTTCTCACTCGTTCTCGTCAAACGAGTCTTCATGGCTTGGTTTTTTGCTCCGAGGACCTCTTTTGCAGTCATCAGCGACCATGTCCATAAAAAAGGAACCATTTGTTTTCTGTTCCACCTCAGGGTCAGACCGTCCTTGGAGCTTTTCTTCAAGTAGTAGTTGAACTGGAGAGGCAGGTCGGGTCTTTCAGTCCTGGCGCATTGTAGGAGGCCCTAACAGTCTATGGTCGGTTTCTGTGTGGCTGTGGTATGTGCAGGGTCCATTACAGCCCTGAACCAGCCTTGGTCAGTCCACATTCAGCACCTCTCATGACGCCGGGTCACCCGGACGTCATTGATGTCCGCGTTGGCGTACTATGATGAAATCAATCATGTGCCAGTGTTTCGACCTCGGGTTCATCGCTCCAGGTGGTCTGAATTTGTCCGCCAACCTGAAACAAGGTGTTGGTTGATGCAGAGGCTGTGTTTCTGCACACTTGCTGAGTCGGACAGGCCGTTGTCATTGACCTTGCCTACTCCGTGTCTGCCGAAGAAACGCCTTCCCAGCTGCAATGGTCTCTTCCTACTCTGGCGATGAAGTCCCCAAGGTATGACGAGTTTTGTCATTTTGAGGAGTTGCCTGAATGCCTGTTCAAGTTGTTTCGTAGAACAGCTCTTTGGTGTCGTTTCTGGGCTCGTAAGCGTGGGTGCAATACACACTGATGATTGTGAGTGTCTTGACTTGCTGAGGGGGATACGCCATTTCATGAGCGTTCATGTGATTGCCAACCGGGAGCACAGTAATGCTTTTATGAGAGGGCTGCCTGATGGCGAATCAACGCCATGGATCCTGTCTTCGGCTTGTGGCATTTCCTTCCAACAATAAAAGAGAGTATCCAACCTCCCTCTTCATCAAAGTTGACCTTCATCAGCAAGCTCGGGTTTCGCTGAGTGCAGCAATGTCTATTCGTACCACTGAGTTCATTCGCGACACGCCGCTGATCTTCTCTCCGGTCTCACTACTGGCTCTGTCCCATTAATGTTCGAAACGTGTCCAGGCTCCAAAAGGAGTTTTCTTTCTTTTGCTTGTTTCTTTTTGACATATTTTTCGACCGCAAAAAAAAAAATGGTGAGACTGTCACCGCGTAAGCTGCCAGACAGAAAAGGGGCAAGCATTTGTTCGGGGGCAACCTATATCTAGCCCCCTCCCCTCATACTGCGGGGTGGGGCAGTGCTGTCCAGAAAGAGCTGCCCCCGTCGCCCAACGGGTGCTGCCGACTCCTTCCTGTTGCCCTCGGATTCAGGAAAAAGAACGACCCCTGCCCATGGAACCGCCTACGTGCAGGATTGTGACTACAACTGCCAGTGGGACCCTCTCCACCTGTTGCTTCGTGCCACGAGCCCATCGCCGAGATACTTGAGTGTGTGCGTTGACAATCGTGATGAGTTGCATAAAACGGACCTGTGCTGAAAAAAAAAAAAAAAAAGGTTTTATCGTGGGAAGTATCGTTGCACGGTAATCCCTCTCTCTCGGCCTGGGGAGCCTAGATCCCAGTGAGTCACGGTGAGAACCGTTACGGACGGAGACGCCAGGCTGCAGTGGATGACCAGGACTTCTCATGGTTCACTCCATTCTCGTAGCGCACCACAACACTTGCTGCCACAGCCATCACACCGTTGGATCGCTCGATTGATCCTCATTCGAGCGTCGTTTCCGCGCCGGGAGTCAGTCTTCACAGCAGTATGGCTGACACAGCCCCGAGCCTAACTCACCCGAGGGTTTCAGACCCCGACGGCTACACCTACACCAGGTTTAAGCCGCCTGCCAAAGCCGTATGCCCGGGGAGTGGCCGCTGTTTGCAATGCAAACAGCTTCTAGGAGCCACAGGTGATGAGCTGAGTGACAGGTGAGGACCAGTGGCAGACGACGCCCTAGAAAAGGACATAGCTGCCCTAGAAAAGTACATGCATAAATAGATCAGTGTGGGAATCTATATATATAAAATATGTAGTGACTGGTTGGTTAAAATGATTGTGATTTTTCTATGAGCTATTAAGCTTATGTTTAAATATGTTTGAATCTCTTGATTTCCTGTATTTTTTTTATATAGAACAATATAGTTTAAAACACGTTAATAGAAAGATTAATTCACGAACCACTTCATCATAAAAAAATGAAAAATTAGTAGTCAGTTGATACAGAACAATCAACAAATACGCAGCGAAAGACATTAAGATGGTGGTGAAGTGAAAAATGACTTTTTAAAAAAAAAAGGAGAAAAAAAGAAGAGTCGTAAGAAAACAAGACACGTCAGCCGAAATCAGTCAGAAGGCAGGCGAGAGAGAGAGAGAGAGAAGAGAGAGAGAGAGAGAGAGAGAGAGAGAGAGAGAGAGAGAGAGAGAGAGAGAGAGAGAGAGAACTCAGACTCAGAACTCAGAAAAATCTTATTTGACAGCACAGGCCCAAAATCGAAGTGAGTGAATAAGGTCAAAATAAATCGTTATAAGAGCCACTCTTAAACGATAACGCAGCTGAATGTGTTAAAAGTTAAACAAAAGAAAACATCCATGAAGCATCTGCAGCACTATGTCCACCGAATCCTAACAAACAGCCATTGCCTAAAAAGAAATTCCAACACTCGTAATAGTAGTCCCTTAATAGAACAGGCTAGCAACATGTAGAGGGGGGGGGGGGGGGGGGGGGGGGGGGACATTTTGAATAGAGAAGGGTGTTTGTAATAATTAGCTGGAATCATCTCAACCGCGCAACTTCTCGTACAAAAGGACAATCAGTAAGAAAAATGAAGCTCAGTTTCCGTGCTTCTTACAGTGAGGACAGAAAATGTCATGGTTTCTATTGCGCTTAGTAATATCGAACAAAAAGTGGCATCGTAAAGGCACAGTCCTAACCGAAACCTTCAAGAAACGCTGCGGATTGTTAACATGTTAATTACACAGATGTAAAGGATCATCAACAAGAGACTGGTAATATGAACCGTTACACATTGTACAATTCATGCTATTCAATACGAATGCCAGTCTTGGCTGTAGCAATCCTTAAAAACGTTTCTTAAATTTACAATGAAAGCTTTCAACATATGCCATCACTTTGCATTTCACCATACAAGTCCAAACCCGAAATCTATAAAGAACACTAGCAAACAATAGTTGTCCATGTAATATAATTTTTGATTCAGGCAGATGCAGCACCATATCCATAGGCATTCTATTCTACGTGAGTTCAGTTATTATCCATAACAAGCAACACAAGCAACATCTGATGCATTATGCATAATGTATTAAACCCAAAAGAGGGGTGTCCGTCCAGATTCCGCCATACACTAAGTCCTAGGAGCTTTTGACTTACACCAATAAATCTTTTAATGCAGCATAAGTAGCACCCTTTCAATTATGTTTCCTGTTAGATGCACCGACCCAAATCTCTGCTCCATAAGAGTAAGAAGTTGTATATTTGGCAATCGAATAGCTTAAAGAAATACCAGGTGAATGTTCATGCTATTGACCATAGCCATCTGTTGATAGCAGTATAATCCTTTCTTTGCTCCAGTTTAGCTAGGTCACACATAGTTGCTAGGACAGATAATCTTGTAGTCAGTGTTTATACTAAGATACTATACATGTAAAACACGGAATGTTGAGCACCACCAAAGACCAATTTTCATTAGAAGCAAGGTAAACCCCAAATCCTGAATATAACAAAATTTGACTTTTCCAGATACCACAAGTAAATCTAAACGTTTTTGAAGTATTATACAAGACATTCAGTTGGTTTGCAAACCAATGACAGTATCAAAAATAATGCAACATCATCAGCAAATAACAGAATCAACATACATATGAGGTCTGAGAAAGCTTAATACCATGACACCTCAGTGTTAATATAAAATCCCTTTAGTTAATTCAATGATGAATAGTGGCCAAAAGCACAGGAGAACACACCTCACCTAGTTTAAGGACCCCGTGGGCATAGAAAAGTGTCAGTAAGGTCACACACTAGTTTCGAACACCAGTCTGCACAACATATACACACTTTGCTATGCTTCAAGAGAATTTACCATAAGACCATTAACTAGAGAGAACCTTCCATAATGTATCCCTACATACTAAGGGTCACAAGCCTTCCTAAAGTCAATAAATGCGACATGAGCTTCCTGTGTCTTAACAACTGCTTCTGAATCATGGCCAGTAAAGTGAAAAGTGTGATCTGTTTGTACATCGTTTGTCATGAAAAACCAGCTTGCTCCTCCCCAAGAATGTTTGTTTCATTTCAATCCATTTGGTTAACCATCTATTGAGAACAAAGCTATATATTTACTACAAATTATTATCACATCATCAGATCTTCAACAATGATCAATCATGATTATCATGATCATCATCATCATCAGCATCATCATATCAACATCATCATCATCATCATCATCATCTCAACATCAGCATCAAATCAATCAATCAATCAAAACTCATCATGATCATCATGATCATGATATGACACGATCATGATCATCATCATAATGAAATGAACATCATCGATTAATCATCATCACTAATCATCCATCACATCATCATCCACCTCAACTTCATCATCTTGCGTTCATACATTCCCCCACTGTTCATTTCACCCGGGGGGGGGGGGGGGCGAGGACCATCTGGAAATGAACGATAACCTATAGAACTTTCTCCAGGCCTCGTCACTGGCTCCGTCATCATCACCATCACCATCACCATCATCATCATCAGCATCATCATCATCATCATCAATCATCATCCATCATCACCATCACCATCATCATCAACATCATCATCATCATCCGTCATCATCATCTTCCATCACCATCACTCATCACCATCAACATCATCTCATCATCATCATCATCATCATCATTCATCATCAAACCATTATCATATCATCCATCATCATCATCAACATCACATAGTCATCATCAAC
>CM031604.1:79862550-79867550 GCA_018398815.1 Conus ventricosus
TGTGTGTGTGTGTGTGTGTGTGTGTGTGTGTGTGTGTGTGTGTATGTGTGTGTGTTTATGCCCCCCTTTATAAGGGGCATGACAATGGACTTGCATTCAAGAAATCATCCATCTGCAAATCCTCTCTCTCTCTCCTCTCTCTCTCTCTCTCCTCTCTCTCTCTCTCTCTCTCTCTCTCTTCTCTCTCTCTCTCTCTCTCTCTTTGCAACATTTTGTTGCTAATCCCTTGATACGTGGTCTATAATATACGCCAACAGCGTGTGTGCACAAGCGAGACACAGACAGACAGACAGACAGCGAAACGCAAACAGACAGACAGACAATAAGACAGAAACAGTTACACTGAAAGAGTTCAGTGGGAGGAAGATGAGGAGATGACAGATCTACGACCATCCCTCCCACCACTCACCACTACCTCCCACCCCCACCCACCCACCCCCCACATACACCCTCTCGCCACCTTCAACCGAAAAGGATCACGGTCAAAGAAGAGCAAGCAACTAGATGAATTCTGCCCTCACATAATCTTACCACGCGCTCCACCCCCCACCCCTCTAATACCTCCCTTCCCACTCTTCTGTAACACCCTTTCCATCACAAAGTGACCAGACCGACCATTGGGACGACCGAACGCCAGAGCTTCGAAAACCTTGTCGTCACACCATACATCAACCACTTTGCTTGGAACGTGCGATTAACGCGCTGTTTCCCTGAGGCTCTCAGGGACACTCCCGAAGCTCAAGAGCAATATTGAATTATACTGTAGCCCTAGGAAAGGCCTCCACACACTCATACACACCACGTACTGGCACTGCTTATGGCTCTGGTTTATTTCTTATTTGTTGTCTGTGCAGTTATTTGTCAGTACTGATCAGCAATGTGTAGTCTTTTTGAGAGATAAAGTGCAGTCATAGGCACAAGAACGTGCGTGTGCGTGTGCAAACTCACACACTTGCTAACCCTTGATACGTGGTCTATTATATACGCAACAAGCGTGTCTGCATATATGCGAGAAACGTGCAGACAGACAGTGAAAGGCAGACAGACAGACAGACAATACGACATTAACACTCCATGACTTCAGTGAGAGGAAGAAGAGAAGGCAACAGATACATGGCCTTCACACCCACCCACCACCCTCACCTCTGAATGCCCCCTCCCTGCACACCCACCCACCCCCCTTATCCACCTTCCACTGAAAAGAGCATGGTCGAAGAAGAGCAAGCGACCAGATCAATGCTGCCCTCATGCCCTCACATTCATTTCACCACGCACACACACACACGCAGCCCTCCAACCTCTCTCCTTTCACCCCCCTCCCCCAATACCCCCATTCCCATGTAACAACCTTTCCATCACAAAGTGACCGGGCCGACCATTTGGACAAACGAACGCCAGAGCTTTTAAAACCTTGTCGTCACACTATACATCAACCACGCTGCTTGGAAGGTGCGATTGAAGTGCTGTTTCCCCAAGGCTCTCAGGGACTCCTCCCAAAGCCCAGAAGCAATACTGAATTAATCTGTAGCCTTAGGAAAGGCCCATACACACCCCCTACCTATGCTGCTTATGGCTCTCTTCTGTTTTGTTTTGTTTATTGTCTGTGGGTTGTTTGTGAGTACTGATCTGAAAGTGTAGTATTTTTAAGAGGTTAAAGTGTGGTCATAGGCTCTAGTAAGTGTATGCGCATATGCAAACTTGTACATGCACACACAGACACACACATACAAACACGTGCGCACAAAAGTACACGTGCGCACGCACACACACACACACACACACACACACACACACACACACACACACACACACACACCACACACACACACACACACACACATAGAGGAAGAGAGAGAGAGAGAACAGAGTACAAACAGAATCCACTAACCAATACTCTTTACCAGACTTAGTCTCTCTCTCTCTCTCTCTCTCTCTCTCTCTCTCTCTCTCTCTCTCTCTTGATTCAGTGCCTTTAACAAAACTCAAGTACTGCAAAGCTGATACCCAATGACGTCATGTAAGAGAAACTGATCGGTACCCAATTTACATCAACTGATTATGGTTTAAAGTAACAACAATGGACAACAGACCATCACAGAAAGCTTATGGAATGCTATTTCATTTGGATTTCACAGACAACAGAAAGTAGTGTCAAACATTTGTTTGCAAACTAGACCACTTTTGTTTGGATATGTGTGCGGCAAACAAGGCGTCCAAAATGTTAGATTTTGAATGAATGTAAACACAGATTTATTTCTAATAAGGTTTATTTTTCAATAAATTGTTTTTAAAATATAGAACTATTGCATGCAGGTGGCAAGAATAGGATTCCTATCTTAACACACTGGGAGATTCAATGCATTCGGGTCCTTTAGCGTCGAGCATAATGTCAAGATATATTCAAAAATGAATTTCGACAAAGATCAGAAATTCACTTGACTAGATCCAGATGTGGTGTTTCGTAAAATGGCTGTTCATCACAGGCCACACTCCACAATTAGGATTTGCGCCAAATCATTATAATTAATATAATCCATGCAAGCGTTTTTAGGCCCAGAATAAGTTTGAGCGAGCACTTGATATTAAACTGATAATTGATCAAAAACTGCCACCCCCACCAATCATTTCACCTGTTTTGGAGGATTTCCACCAATGACATCATTCACAATCTTGAAGTCATGCCATTCCCCTTTGCTGATGTCCACACTTCAGGCTTTCTCACTCAACCATGACCTTATCTTTGTGCCAGGGGTTGCCCCTAAATAGTCCTATTCTTGTTATTTTAATCTGTCTGCTTGAAACCATCTAGCATGTACCTTGATGGGAATATGAAAGAAAAGAAGATAAATCAACTTTCAGACACACATGAAATTCTCAAAACAACCAACCGCCATGGCAAAGTGGTTAGCGTCGCGGACTTCTCGGCTGGGAGGTTGTGGGTTCGATCCCCATCAGATCCATGCAGAATTTTTCTACTCTGACTGGCTCCTACCCAGAGTTGAGTTTGCTATGGGCTCAATTGGGAAGACTGGGACCACACAGTCGAGCTTCATACACTAAATAGATGCGTCTCTGAAAGTGTTGCTCAAATTTCATGACCAACACTGCAGGTGTCTGCGTCTCTCGAGCCTGGTTGACACTGGGATATACTAAAAAAAAAAGTAAGCATAGAGTACAGCCCTGTCGTGCAATCTCAGATCGAAATGAATATCTTTTGCATCATCTTCATCATCCTCATTCTCATCAATCAGCAAAAAAAAAGTCTCAGATTATGTGACTTTCATGCCCTGTTCTCATGGTGACTAAAGTTTTAATATCCACTCTAAGCCTATAGCCTTGGTTTGGTTCTATTGGGGTCGCCGGTGTTTGCGAATTCATGCAGATTGTCGTTGAACGGATGCGGTGGCATTCTCTGGAGGGAGAGCTCAATCACACCAGCTCCGCAACTATTGTCATCAGTAGGGGGCTTAGTAGGTGGTGTTCTGTATGTGTGGGATCAGAACAGGCGCCACTGAATACCACTGAAGTGGCAGTGCAATGTTGCCTCTGGTGGGTTTCCCCTTGACAGCTTGACATTGACTGCTCCCTGTGGATTGCCAGTACTGGGGCTGTGGCTGTGGATGAGGGAGTCAGAATGACCGGCGTGAGTTTCTTCGCCACTGAAGTGGCGCAGAAGATGGGACAGTAAAAAAAAAAATCTCGATGTGCCTGACTATAAATACTCGATTCCTTTAGTAAGGCCTTGGTACATTAATTTTAATGTGCTGCCACAACTGCCACAGGAAATACATTCAATCAGATACGAGTTATCCTATCTGCAAAAACAAACGTAAGTGGAGACGAAATGTGTTTTTTGGGTGTGTTTTTTCTGTCTTAACCTCTGCGCCACCTCAGAGGCAGTGCAACCCACGCCGCTCATTTCCGACACCCCGTCCACAGCCACAGCCCGGTCGGCCCCGCCGCAGCCCCGGCACCGCAATCCACAGGGAGCAGTCAATGTCAAGTCGTCAAGAGGCAACCCACCGGAGGAGACACTGCACTGCTGCCGAGTCACTTCGATGGTGTTCAGTGGCGCCTGTTCTGATCTAACATACGCAGGACACCACCTACTATGCCCCTACTGACGACAATAATTGCTTAGTCGCGGAGCCGGCGTGACTGAGCTCTCCCCCCAGAGGGCGCCACCACGTCCGTCCAGTGACAGCCCCCATGGACTCGCCGATACCGGTGACCCCGACGGAACCAAACCAAGACCACAGACGTGGAGAGGACATCGAAACTGAGGTCACCGTGAGAGCAGGCATGAAGGGCCACATAATCTGAGACATCCTTTTTATGCTGATCGATGAGAATGGGGATGATTAAGATGATGCTACGGATTTCCATTTCGGTCTGAGACTACATGACAGGGCTGTACTCTACGCTTCCTTTCATATATCCCGTCGTCAACCAGGCCCGAGAGATACAGGCACCTGCAGTGTTGGTCAGGAAATTTGAGCAACACTCTCCGAAAACGCATCCATTAAGTGGATTAAACTCGACTGTGTAGTCCCAGTCTTCCCAACTGAGTCCGCAGCAAACTCAACTCTGGGTAGGAGCTGGTTGGGGCAGAACAATTCACATGACTCTGATGGGATTCGAACCCACGACCTCCCAGCCGGCAGTCCGCGACGCTAACCACTTCGCCACGGCGGCTGGTGTGAAATGTGTTGTTTTTTTTTATTTAATTTTTTTTTAGGACTGGAAATTAAAAAAAAAAATTTAATGCGGTTTTCTTTTTATTTCCAGTCCTGTTTTAAGAATCTTTTGTTTAAAGCTGTAATATCATCGAAATGCTACAAACATCCTGACCATGTCATCTGAATACTGGCATCGAAAAAAGTGAGTGTTGTGAAAAAACTTGTTGATTTCCTCAAATTCAGCATTTCTGTACGTTCTGTTATTACATTATGTTCTCGTGTATTTCTTTGTATGATGTAGTCAATAGAATTTGGCGTTGT
>CM031604.1:79900050-79905050 GCA_018398815.1 Conus ventricosus
GACTATAGCTTAAATGATTACTGAATTAGCAGTTTGACAGGTGGGCTGGTTGATAGCTTGATTGATTGGTTGGTTAAGTGATTATTTGTTTGGTTGATTGATGCATATGCTGACGGACGATCAGAACATTTTCAGCTCAAAACGTTCTCCCACCCCCTCCACCCCTTTCATTTGCATTTCTTCCTAAAAAAAATAAATAAAAAAATTCAACACACACGTACCCCATTAACCTCAAACTGGACTGACCCAATTTTCCCGACAGTCGAGTAGAAAGTGATATGTCTCCTGACGCACGATCAATACAGCACTTTTTTGTGGTTGTCCTTGTTGTCAAGTCTTACCTCCTAGGCAATGGTGTAGAAGACACAGGAGGCCTTCAAATGTAATAGCTGTTAGCAAAGCGTTGTATGCGAGTTCTCAGGGCACTCACTTCAAGTGTCAGTGTCAGCTGGTACATCCTGTTTTGGCCGGCTTCCAGTTCACATCTCAAGCTCCGTTTCCACTGGCGTTGTTAAGTGTTGGATGATGAGTTTTCAGTAGCGAATGTTTCGGGGAGGACCCAGGAAGGAAAGGATGCAAGGGAAATTGGGTTTACTAAAAGAAGGTTTTGAATGTGGTTGACCAGACTGGACTGACACAAACCTTACTTGACTTTGGTTATTTGTTTGATTTGTTCTTTGATTTGACTGGCTGTCTGGCTGGTTGATTGCTATTCTCTAAAGATTCCTCCGACATTTTTTTTTTATCCTGTTTTTTTTTTTTTGCTCTCTGTGACACCTGTGTTTTGTCTCTTTACTATCTTAATGTTTAATGGTGTGTGTGTGTGTGTGTGTGTGGGTGTGTGTGTGTGTGTGTGTGTGTGTGTGTGTGTGTGTGTGTGTGTGTGTGTGTGTGTGTGTGTGTGTGTGTGTTTGAGAGAGAGAGAAAGTATATGTGTGCTTACATGTATGTATGTGTGTGTATGTGCACTATTTGTAAATGTATGCACGTTTTTATATATATTTGTGTGTGTGTGTGTGTGTGTGTGTGTGTGTGTGTGTGTGTGTGTGTGTGTGTGTGTGTGTGTGTGTGTGTGTGTGTGTGTGTGTGTGTGTGTGTGTGTGTGTGTGTGTGTGTGTGTCTGTCTGTCTGTCTGTCTGTGTCCTGATGTGTGTGTGTGTGTGTGTGTGTGTGTGTGTCTGTCTGTCTGTCTGTCTGTCTGTCTGTCTGTCTGTGTCCTGATGTGTGTGTGTGTGTGTGTGTGTGTGTGTGTGTGTGTGTGTGTCTGTCTGTCTGTCTGTCTGTCTGTGTCCTGATGTG
This sequence comes from Conus ventricosus, assembly GCA_018398815.1. Classification (NCBI taxonomy): domain Eukaryota; kingdom Metazoa; phylum Mollusca; class Gastropoda; order Neogastropoda; family Conidae; genus Conus; species Conus ventricosus. Next base: position 79,901,350 of record CM031604.1, read on the forward strand.
TGTGTGTGTGTGTGTGTGTGTGTGTGTGTGTGTGTGTCTGTCTGTCTGTCTGTCTGTCTGTCTGTCTGTCTGTGTCCTGATGTGTGTGTGTGTGTGTGTGTGTGTGTGTGTGTGTGTGTGTGTGTGTGTGTGTGTGTGTGTGTGTGTGTGTGTGTGTGTGTGTGTGTGTGTGTGTGTGTGTGTGTGTGTGTGTGTGTGTGTGTGTGCACGCTCGTCCACATGTGTGTCTGCTCGTTTCTGCAAGTCAATACTCACATGCTGTTTGGATCCCTTCCAAAAGATCCACTGATAGTGCCTGGCATGACCAGCTTCAAAGCAACATCTCTAGCTCTGTTTCAGGTAGTGCAAAGTGTTGGACAAGCAGCTGAAGCGCTGGAATCGAACAGGAAAAAGAAAGCTAGTGGGAGAAGGAGGGAGGGTGGGGAAATCGATAATCGATCGAATATTGTTCCTACGCCACGTTACTGCATGACGTCCTTGCACAAATGCCAAATCCCAACAGCATTGGGAAGGGGCCAGTCTGGTCAATGATATGGATGACACCTAGACGCATAGACTAAAGCCTCCCAGGATGAAAATGGAAGAACGAGTGAGTGACTGAGTGAGTGAGTGATCGCAGTCTGAACGAAATGGGAAACGCTGAATGTTCCATTTAAGAGGGTCCTCAGTCGGCTCTAGCCGGGTAGACAGCCAGTCATGTCAACGAAAACGTGGATTGTGAAACGTTGATAGGAAAGGCACTATGTACATACTCTTATAACAACAAGATCAGTAAGAATAATGATGCTAATAACAACAATGACAATAATGATATTGATGATGATGATGATGATGATGATGATGATGATGATGATGATGATGATGATGATGATGATGACGACGACGACGACGATGATGATGATGATGATGATGATGATGATGATGATGATGATGATGATGATACAATAATAATAATAATAATAATAATAATAATAATAATAATAATAATAATAATAATAATAATGATAATTTGACCAAGACATGCGTTGACGGACTGACTAATTGTTGATTGATGGATTGGCAGGCTGACTGATGATTGACCGGCTGATTTATAATGTGTCGATTGTTTGGTTGATCGATTCATTCACAGGGTGATTTATACATGGTCAATTGTTTGGTTGATCGGTTCATTCACTGGTTGCTTGGCTGTCTCGTCGATTGACAGTGTGATGTTTTGATTGATTCTTTGACTAGTCGACTACTTAATTGACTGGTTGGTTAGCTGGTTGCTTAACAGTTTTAGTGACTTTATAATGTTTTGATTGGTTAATGTATACAGTGATTGGCTGCTTGTTCGATCGACTGGTTCATTGATTCATTTCCTTCCTGCTTTCTCGCTTGTCCTCCTAACTCACTGGTAGTGTGTGTAAATGCGCGCGCGTATGTGTGTGTGTGTTTGTGTGTGTGTGTGTGTGTGTGTGTGTGTGTGTGTGTGTGTGTGTGTTTGTGTGTGTGTGTGTGTGTGTGTGTGTGTGTGTGTGTGTGTGTGTGTGTGTGTGTGTGTGTGTGTGTGTGTGCGTGCGTGCGCACGTGCAAGTGCATTCACCAATGACTGTATAAGTGCATGCTTGTGTATGTTTGCATAATCAAACAAATGTGCGTATACGCCGCAAGCTTGTGTCTTTACGCCAACGTGCATGCATTCTTACCTCGCTAACTTCTTCACACCGTGTGCATTCCTCAACACGTTATACGCACAACTTCAGACTACACTCTAGCAATTTTCTCGTCAGTCGAGCGGCAAACAGCCTGTCTCCTGCTACACGATCAATAATAACAGGATGGTTTATTGTCCAGCCTGAGAAGTCTCACGCCCCAAGCTAGCTATAGACCAGGGGGGGGGGGGGGGGGGGGGGGGCACACAACAGGCCACTGGGTGGAGTGTCTGACAGTCAGGCGATGTGCGGCTGTTCTCACGGGAATGCTGACAAGTGTTGGAATCAATTGGCATGGCCCGCTATGGCCTGCAACCTGAAATGTAACAATGCGGCAATCGCCATGAAAAATTCTGCGATGCAACAGCGCGGACGAAAAAAAAATTGTAAGAGTAGTGACTGATACAACGTGAAATGCGACAATGTAGCGATCTGCACGAACTATAGTAGAAAAAAAAAATGGTTGTATTTCCCCATGTATAATGCTCACAAATTGTAACACGTGTTACAGTTTTGGTCCGGGGGGCGGGAGGGGGGGGTTGACCTATTGATAAACAATAATTACATTTCTTTTCTTCATGAAAAAGGTAACAAAGCAAAAGAGTGTGGATGAAAATGTTATAATCATTACTGATACAACTGAAATGTAACAATTCATCAATCTACATGAAAAATGTGACAATGCAACAGTCCGGAAGAAAAATGTAAACATTGCTATATTTTCTACGTAAGATGCACAGAAATTCGTTTTTTTTTGTTTGTTGTTTTTTGTTTTTTTGTCTTGGTTCTTTGAACTGTCAAACAATGTTTACATTTTTCCGCTAGCGACCCGTATATTAATGGCTTTTCAACATTGTTTTGCTCCCAAATATTTTCTAAGACCTATATACCAAAAAAAAAACATGTTGATGTGACGTTCTCTGTGAGAAATGTAAAAACAATTTGCTGCATTTTCATATGGAATACACGAAAAATGCAACAGTCACAACACATGAACAAATTCATTCATCTCACATTTGTAATAGGTGCCGCTCCCTGAAACAGTAAACATGAGGTACTGTGTACGAAGACTGCTGCAATGTTGTATTAAATAAACGTCGCATCACTGCTTCCAGCTGATATCTCTGTTGCAAACCGTATGAGTGTTGGACTATTAGTTGTAAGTGTTGAAGATGAGTGGGGAAAAGAAAGGAGATGGATTAGAAGGGACTGGCATTAACCGAGTTATCATTTTGTATGCTGTTGAACTGCTTGGACCGGCACACTCATTGCCTAATTGATTGGTTGGCAGGCTTGTTGATTGATAGCTTCTTTGATTGGTAGATTGACGGCTGGCTGGATGAATGGTTGATTGAATTTTTTTTTTCTTAACTTCCTGCTTTTCTTCCTTCCTGTCTCTGTCTCTGTCTCTGTCTCTGTCTCTCTCTCTCTCTCTCTCTCTCTCTCTCTCTCTCTCTCTCTCTCTCTCTCTCTCTCTCTCTCTCTGTACTTGAGCATGCGCATGTGTGTGTGTGTGTGTGTGTGTGTGTGTGTGTGTGTGTGTGTGTGTGTGTGTGTGTGTGTGTGTGTGTGTGTGTGTGTAAGTGCGCGCGCGCGCGCATTCGCGTACATGTACTTTATGCTTTCTAGTTTGGGTTCCATCAAGCTGGCGGGATTGCTGATGACTGAACAAGTTTCTGATGTGGGTTTTTTTTTTTTTTTTTTGCCACACTCGATCCCATTCTTTCCCAGCGGCTGGCTGGTGCAGTCACTGCCTATTATCACCAGACAGCACAATCCGTCCTCCCACCCTCTCCATCCCCATCCCCATCCCCACCCTTCCTGTGTCCTACTTTCTGCCTCTCGGTGCCTGTCTGAATAGATCCTGTCATTTCAAGAAGATGGAGCCGTATTTCAGTGGCTGATTTGCTTCTTTGGCAGTTCCAAAGTTTGAAGCTTGAAGTCCATGATATCACGCTTCGATGAATCAGCGCCATGAAATATTAAATACGTATTATTTGGTTGAAT
>CM031604.1:79910050-79912550 GCA_018398815.1 Conus ventricosus
AGCCAGGCGTTGAACAAGTGTTAGGATCCAGTCGTTTGGTCTGATGTGGACGGCTCTGATACAATGTCAAATATCCCCTCGGACAAAATGTAACAGCGCAAATGTGTGGATGTGTCCTTCGTGGACGTTATGACACTTACTACATTTTCATCTGGGTTAAACGAACAATGTAACGAATGTTACTTTTTTTAAAATCAAGACTGCGGGTTGCGACTTATATCGTTTTCTAATGAAAGCAATAGTTTATGCTGTTTCATCTGTTTGAATTCTTCAACAGCACCAGTCTCGAGTTAATGACTCTCTTTACTGTCTACTTGGATTACAGATATAGATACATTTTCTCTGGATGAGTTTATGACTCCTTCATGAAAGTCATTTTTTTAATCCAAGACCGTTACCCGGTGCATTTGCTGTTTTCCATCGTTGTACTACTCATAAAGACTGGTTTATTTATTTAAAATATAATTTATACGAACGTTTGCTGATGCAGACCTCCCCACGAAAAATGTCACAATTTGCTAGATTTTACATGCACACTGCACAAACAATGTAACAATCCTAAAGCAACCCTGTAACCTTGTAACCCTGTCATACTTTAAGACGATAACACTCCCGAAAATAGTAACATTGTGATAATTCCTTTTGTTGTGGAAACTGCTACATTGTTCCCGTTTTCGTCTTATCACTGTTTCTATCCTACATCTCTGGCTCTGTTCCAAACTGCACGAGTGTTGGACGTTTAGTCGTTAAGTGCTGAGGGTCAGTCGGGGAAAGAAAGAGGAGAGGAGGAGAAGTTATGGCATTGATTGAATATTCATTGGTACGCTGCTGAACTGTTTGGACCGAATTATGCATTGATTGATTGATTGATTGATTTGTTTTCTAGCTGGATTGTTGATTGATAAGAGTCTTTTCTTTCCTTTTTTCTTCTTTACTTCCTTTTCTCTCTCTCTCTCTCTCTCTCTCTCTCTCTCTGTCTCTCTCTTAGTCTCTCCCTCTGTCTCTCCTTTCTCTCGCTCTCTCTCTCTCTTTCTCTCTCTCTCTCTCTCTCTCTTTCTGCAAGCGCGCGCGTGTGTGTGTGTGTGTGTGTGTGTGTGTGTGTGTGTGTGTGTGTGTGTGTGTGTGCGCGCGCGCGCACGGTTTGCACGCATGCACTAGCACTTTCCTGCGTATCGTGTCTCTCGTGTGGTCTGGCGGCATTGCTATTGATTGGACAAGTTTTGATGTTTCGTGCAACACTCGTTTCCCTTTCTTTCTCATCTCTCACTGGCTGCGGTCACTGCCATCATTCTCTGACCCCACCATCCTCACTACTCTCTTCCCCTTCTGCGCCCCCACCCTTCCTGTGTTCCAATGTCCAACTCGGTTAGTGTGTCTGAGGGTTCCTGTCAGTTCTGGATGACGCTGAATCAAAGAAGATGAACTGCTTCTTGGGCCGTTCCAACGTGTTCAGTAATGCCCAAGACATCACGCTCTGTTGACTCCTCGCTGAGGAATATTAGACACGCATCCACCCAATGTTTCAAAACACTCTTAGCTTCTCCTTTTGCGTGCACTGTATATAAACAGAGGAGACGGACATCAGGAGGAAATGCACATGAAGACGAGATTGTATTCATTTGATGTTTCTCTTTATACTATTGGCAATGATACTGCGTTGAGATTTTTGCTAGGAACTGGATAACTGTGAACAGCTTATCGTTTGTAGAAACCAAGCACATTAGTCAAGTATATTTCGAGGACTAAGGGTGTTTTTTATTTCTCTTTTTTTCTTATGTTGTTGTTGTTGTTGTTGTTGTTGTTGTTGTTGCATGTTTCTGTTTTTGTTTTCGTTTCACTATCTCGTCCCTCATCTCAGTGGCACTGTCCCCTCAATGTTTATTCTTGCTCCATGATTCGTAGACACACATAATTATTCTCTAACAGTCTGGGCGCCAGAAGTCTACCTTGAGCTATATACATCACAGAAGACGCTGCACTACGGCTCAGTCGCTTGGGCAGTCTTCAGCCAAATGGACACCACCCATTCAGCCCCTTTCTGAAGGTAGACACTGACTGATCTCAGAGGCAGCAGGAGCAAGCGTCTCCATCTAGAGTACACCACTGCATCTATCCGAACTCAGGACGGCCACACATGTGCGGGGAGTGAAAGGGGGGGGGGGGGGGGGGGGGGGGAGTTGGAGCGAGAGGCAGTGGGGAATGGGGAATAACACTGAGGTCACCAGAAAGGTTATGAGGCCGCCTACGGAATTTAAGGCCTTTTTTAAAAAATATGAATGAAGATCGATGATGATCACACGATCTAGCAAAGAATTCCATTTTGGCCCAAATCTACGCGACAAAGCTGCACCCACATTTCATTACATGTATTTCAAGATGTTTACTAGACCCGAGAGATAGTTTTGATTAGAAAATTTAACCAACACTGTCAGAGACACATCCAGTAAGAGGACCAGCGTGGGATTCCAGTCTTCGTATCTGAGCACGCACCACAGTCAAC
>CM031604.1:79925050-79935050 GCA_018398815.1 Conus ventricosus
AAATGTTATAATCGATATCTGTACGGAGTACGTACCGCTATTATCTTCCCCTATGCACTTAAAGAAATAGTAACATCGTATAACTGGGTGGCAGACCTGTGGAAATGTTTACTGTCCTAAGTATGTTCTTCTATTACCTTCCGGTCCAGGCGTAAAAAATAGCAACGTTCTCTGAATGGGAGCAAGAGCCGTGGGAATCTTTACTGTCCAAAACGTGAATGTGAGAATAAATCACAAAGCATGGCTAAGAAGTGATACTTTGCCCCTGCGATCCGTTTCTAATGCCAAAAAGAATCATGGCGAAAGTATTGTTACTCACAAAAGCGGATATTTTCTTCTTCTTTTTGTTTTGTTTGTTTGTTTGTTTGTTTTTATATCTGTGGAAGTGGATTATAGACAAACTTGCACTGGAATCACGATTACTGGGCAAAATTAGAATTTTAAGACAGAATCTTGCCTCAGTTCCAAGTTTGGATTTATTCAGAGAAGCGAGGAAAATAGAGACTGGTCCATTTGATCTTTTTAAGTTGTGTACAGGGTGTACACGGAGCGCGAAGTGGGTTTTCCCGACCTGTGGTAGTCTATCATCACATCATTTCAGTTCATTTGATTTGTTTGCAGGTCAAACTGCTACAATCTACAATACATAGCAGGTAAAGGGGTCTGGGTTTCAGGCCAAACCGTCCTCATCACTTTGCACAAGATAGCGGCTTCTTCCTCATTCCAGTAGTTTAAAAGCCCAGCTAACCAACGCCGAGTCCCACAGCTACAGAAAGTCCTATTAAAGTTTACCTCGCGTAAACCAGTCCTCTCTACACAGCTGATAAGAGTACCACTGATAACTGGCCATTCATAAGTGTGCACCCTTGAATGAAAATTGTTAGTATAAGGAAGAGAAGAGTACTGGAATGATGAGTGACGGATTGTAAATGTGGAAAGATGAGCTATTCAAGAAGAGAAACAGAACTTGGAATAAAAGCAGTACAGGCAAACAGTATACTATGTATCTGTGCGTGCTTATTTTGTTGTTGTTTGTTTGTTTCTTACTTTCTTTCTTTCTTTCTTCGTGTTGTTTGTTTGGTGGTTTGTGTGTGTGTGTGTGTGTGTGTGTGTGTGTGTGTGTGTGTGTGTGTGTGTGTGTGTGTGTGTGTGTGTGTGTGTGTGTGTTTGTGTGTGTGTGTGTGTGTGTGTGTGTGTGTGTGTGTGTGTGTGTGTGTGTGTGTGTGTGTGTGTGTGTGTGTGTGTGGTCTGTGTGTGTGTGTGCGCCAAACACAGAAAAAGGGGGTCAACAAAAAGCGACTAGCTTTCTCAGTTTTCAAAATGAGGATTGTAGGTCCATCTCTGTCTGGCAGGGTTTGTTTCACAATGAGGATTGTCGGTCCATCTCTGGTTGGCAGGGTTTGTTTCACAATGAGGATTGTAGGTCCATCTCTGGTTGGCAGGGTTTGTTTCACAATGAGGATGTAGGTCCATCTCTGTCTGGCAGGGTTTGTTTCACAATGAGGATTGTAGGTCCATCTCTGGTTGGCAAGGTTTGTTTCACAATGAGGATTGTAGGTCCATCTCTGGTTGGCAGGGTTTGCACTGGGGGGGGGGGGGGGGGGGGGGGGAATGGCGGAGAGGGGCAGCATGGAATGAAAGTAATGGAGGGAACTGGGAGGAGGAGAGGACAAAGGGGGAGGGGGTGGGAGGTGAGGACAGAGAAGGCTGGCATGGGGTGTAGGGGGAGGATGCGTAGGGTTGTTTCAGATGGCTATAGGAAAGATGTAGGACTTGTGCAGAGGGCTTTGTTTATATTCCGATTCTTCGCGATCAATCAAACCCAAACCACACCAACCCAATGCAATGTGGCGGACACGCGCATTTCTGTCCACTGGGGTTTTTTTTTTTTTTTTTTTTTTTTTTTGCTCACCCTTTTTTTTCTTCTAATAATTGATTGGGCGGGAAATGAGTTAATAGAGCGATATGTAGAAAAATAGAGAAAAGGGACAAAAAGCGAATGATGATGCTGGCGATGATGATGATGATGATGATGATGATGATGATGATGATGATGATGATGATGATGATGATGATGACGACGACGACGACAATGATGATGATGTTACTTCAATCGACCTGTTAACATATGTTAATGTACATAAACACACGTACAGGCAGACAGACAGAGTATTAAAAAAAAAGTAATAAATTGGCAAGAATGTATTTTACTGTTGGTCCAAAGAGAGATTTGGGAATAGGGAGGGGGTGAATAAACGAAGAGAGGGGGAGGGGAGGGATAGTGGGAAAACGAAGAGAGGGGGAGGGGAGGGATAGTGGGAAAACGAAGAGAGGGGGAGGGGAGGGATAGTGGGAAAACGAAGAGAGGGGGAGGGGAGGGATAGTGGGAAAACGAAGAGAGGGGGAGGGGAGGGATAGTGGGAAAACGAAGACAGGAAAGTGGGAAAAGACCAGTTTCCATCAGGTTCATCCGTGCGTGTCTGAATGCATAGAGGTCTGTGGACAGGAGTTAGCCCGAAGCACGTTCAATTCCTGTAGACAATGGCGTTCTGGGTCGTTTGGACAGAATGGAAGTTGAGAGGAGATTAGCCTTGCAATGAGAGAGAGAGAGAGAGAGAGAGAGAGAGAGAGAGAGAAGCGCAGTTTCTATGCACTTAAAGCCTGTGTATGTGTATCTGCTTTGTCTTGCTTCTCCATGCTTTGTCTAGCCAGCAACCTAAATACGGAAGTTAGATTGTTCTAGATCAGTGTGATTACATGTTGAAAAAGACGAAGAGGAAGCCGGACACAAGAGCAGCATCGTACAAACATAATGAAGCAGGTTTCAACCAGAATTTCAATGGCAGATTTGAAATTAGTTTACATGTAGGCCTGTGTCTAGAGAGGTCCATGTGAAATCATGGGAGTCACGCTACTAATCTTGCTGGATGGACCCAAATCTGCAATAGTGATAGTGCTGTTGAGGCTGTACGGGCATGTTTGTAAGGGAAATAGAGATAATAGTGGTTTGCGGAGCGTGTGAGATCCTCTGATTTGCCGGGCTTTTGCCATATCAAAATCATATCATCATCATCCTCCTTCCGTTGTGTCGTTATCATTGTCCTCCTCCTCATCTCTCTCTCTCTCTCTCTCTCTCTCTCTCTCTCTCTCTCTCTCTCTCTCTCTCTCTCTCTCTCTCTCTCTCTCTCTCTCTCCACCCCCGCCCACCTTCCTAGAGGGGCTGTGTCGAACGCTGAAAAAAGATTGTGTCGTTGTATCTCTTCCCCCTGATCCTATCACCGTCTTCTCTCTCTCTCTCTCTCTCTCTCTCTCTCTCTCTCTCTCTCTCTCTCTCTCTCTCTCTCTCTCTCTCTCTCTCTCTCTCTCTCTCTGTCTCTCTCTCTCTCTCTCTCTCTCTCTCTCTCTCTCTCTCTCTCTCTCTCTCTCCTCTCTCTCTCTCTCTCTCTCTCTCTCTCTCTCTCTCTCTCTCTCTCTCTCTCTCTCTCTCTCTCTCTCTCTCTTTCTCTCTCTCATGCATTTGTACCACAGCCAATGTTCTGTTCCATCTTGTCAGCTCATTAGAAGATAATTGTGGGCCGACAATATCAGGCGCGGATGTGTTCTCTGTCTTGACTTTTTGTCCGAAACCATCTGTACTGTCCAGTGGAGGACGGGCCTTACAGATGCCGATCGAAGAAGTTCTGATTGGACAACGTGAAGGAGTGAAACTGGACATATCAACTCTACCTTCCTCTATATAACTGAGAATTGTGAGCTGTTGACAAATCCTAGAAGAATAGTGTGAAGGACTTAAGACAGAGATTTGTAAATATATCTTGAAAGAACAATATGAACGGCTATCCTTCACTAACTTGTGCATGACTGAGGACAGAGAACTGTAGAAATATCTGAAAAGAACGTGGATGTGTAGGGCTGAATTCTGCCTTCTTGGTGACCTAAGAGCTGCTGAAATATTTTGGAAGAACAGTGTGAAGGACTGTCCCTTGTGCATACCTGAAGGCTGTGAGTTGTGGATATCTTTGGAAGAGCAACGTGATGGGCTGTACTCAGTCAGTCAGTCATTCCCCTGACCGCAATGGTCGTTGGTGGGGGGGGGGGGGGGGGGGGGCGTGATGAGGCAGCCGCCGTTTCTCTCCAGGCTCTTCTGTTGGTAGCTGTCGTGAGGAGATCTGGCATGGTCATTTTGGTCCAGTCCTTTATATTTTCGGACCAGCTCTTACTCTGCCGTCCTCGTCTGCGCCCTCCTTCAACGGTACCTTGAAGGATGGTTTTGGAGAGGGTGTTTTGACGAATGACGTGGCCAAACCATGTCATCTCCCGTCGTTTGACGGTTGCCAGAAGTGGTTCGTGGGGCCCAGCTAGGTTAGTGACCAGGTTCCGCACATAATCTGTGCTCTACCTTTGTGCTAATCACTGGGGACACAATGCTGCTGCAGACATCTTTGAAGAATGATGTGTAGGACTGAACTCTACCTTATTACGAACTACTGAAAACCGACAGCAGTGGAGCGCCCTGACTGCAAGAACGTCTTTTACAAACCCCATCCCCCACCTACCAAGATAGATCGGATAAAAATTGAAGGAAGGAAGGACGGAATAAATGACTGAATGTCCAAAGAGGCTAGACACCGTGTATACAGCACAAAACGAGTTCCAAAAGATCTGTATTACAATTTTCTTCCCGAAAGAATGGTTGTCTTAATGAAAACGGTAATTCTCATCATAAAAAATATTGTGGTCATAAAAACGGTGATTGTTTTTAATGAAAGGAAAACAGCAATATATGACATGAAAACTGTAACTTTTGTCATGAAACTAGTAACTTTTGTCCTGAAAGCGGATTTTTTTTTCGTAGACATTTCTTCGTAATGAAAACATTATTTTGTGCACACAAAATCGTGAATTATCTCATGAAAACAATATAGCATAAGCTTTACCAAGCCACAGATTGAAATTATACCAGAATGTGATTTTTACATTAAATTGTTCATCGCCTTGCTTTCTAAGATAATATTATGCCACAAAGGAAGGATAAGCTTCACATCAACAATTACGACTCCTGCACGTGTGCACAAAACAGTGTCAACAGAGAGTTGATCAGCGGAAGGAAGCATTGGCCCGCCATTATTCCCTTCACTGCACGTGGCCTTCGTCTATCCACCGTGCACTGCCTCTGTGAATGTTGGTGTCGTTTGTCATCGGCAGACTGCCGCTGTCTGTAAACAGTCTCTATTATCGGCGCCAAATGGCAGAGCTTTTTATGCAAAGAGTTGCAGCCCGTCACGTCAACTGTTCCACTTTACCTGTCTTTCTTCTTGCTCGCTTTCTGATCGATTGTGCAAACATACACCACTCAAAAAAAAAAAAAGTACCAACACCAAAGCTATCCCGTCCTCAACAAATAACACCATCGCTACATTCAAAGACAGGCTGGGATTCTTGGAGTTTGAAGAGTTAAGGACTTGCTTACATTCGCCAGAATTCGCTGACTCGTTGTTAGCACAGCTCATGTGACTAGTAAACACAAACAGTGAATTCCACCAGCTGTCCCGACCAACCCCAATGAAGTTTACAGAATTAGGCGAATGAGATAGACCGACAATGTATTCTTATTCACCAATGAACAAGACAGAGATGGAAAACAAACTGACGAAGTTTAAGCAACCTAATATCTGCTTCCGATTGTATCTATATGTATCTATGCGTATCTCTCTCTCTCTCTCTCTCTCTCTCTCTCTCTCTCTCTCTCTCTCTCTCTCTCTCTCTCTCTCTCTCTCTCTCTCTCTGCATCTAAAACGCACAACACCTTCTATAGAAAAAAAGATTTTTTCTTTAAGGGTTAGAAGTAAATCAGAGTATCTTTTCTAATAACGTTCAGCCATTAATGTTTTTACCCATGCACCAAAAACCAGTAACCTTGTTTGACTGAGGAAAAAAGTCGTAGGAATTTGTACTCTCCTAAGTACGTTCAGCCATTATTTATCTCAAATGTGCAAAATAAGTACGTTCAGCCATTATTTATCTCAAATGTGCAAAATAAGTACGTTCAGCCATTATTTATCTCAAATGTCCAAAATAAGTACGTTCAGCCGTTATTTATCTCAAATGTCCAAAATAAGTACGTTCGGCGGACGAAAAGGGAGAACAAAGGGAGGAGTAATGACACTGGTGAGAAATAACATCAACGCCTCCGAAGTAAAGAAATTCACTGGTGAAGCTGAATACATAGAAGTCAAGGTGGTCACCCAAGACAGCACAATCAACATCGTCAATTATTACTGCCCTGATGACAAGATGCTGTCCCTTGACACAATCCAGTCCCAGACAGCGGCTTCCTCATCACTGGAGACTTCAACAGCCGTCCCAGAGTTGGGGATATAACAACATTGACAACAGAGGAGAAGAAGTTGAAGCTTGGCAAGATGAACACCACCTCATTCTTGTCAATGATCCCACTGATACACATACCTTCTACTCCCGCCGCTGGCACACCACCACGACTCCAGACCTGGCTTTCTGCACCGACGACATCCACAGAAAGATCAGAAGAAAGGTTGAAGAACAACTTGGAGGCAGTGACCATCGCCCAGTTGTCCTTACTATGAGTGCTAAAGCACAAGGACAGCCACAACATCCGCGATGGAACTACAAGAAGGCACAGTGGGGCTTGTTCAGGCACACGCACCAACGAGCTGACAAGAAGCATAGTAGTTGAAGGGAGGAACATCAACAATGTAGTCAAAGAATTCAACACCAGCGTTTCCCAGGCAGCCAAGGAGTGCATACCAAGAGGAGCAAGAAAAGACTACACCCCCTACGGACGAGTGAGCTACAGAAGACACATGACGCTCTCACAGAAGCAAGGATAGAGGCTGAAACCGATCCCAGCCAGGAGAATAACATCAAACTCCAAGAAAGAAAAGCAAAATTCTTGCGGACTAAGTTAGAGAGCAAAAGAAGAAGTTGGAGAGAGAAAACAGCAAGCCTAAACATGGAGAAAGACACAACAAAGCTTTGGAAATTGACAAAGGCCCTGAATGAAGAAAGCACCAGTGGCCAGAAGATCACCCTAGATGATGAAGGAAACACACTTACAGGAAGGGCCGCAGCCAACAACTTTGCAAGAGCTTACGCTGCAGAGAGTAACATCAACATTAGCCAGCACCAGCAGAAAGAGATACGACAAGAAGAGAGGGAAAGAAGAGCAGGAAAGAAAGAGGTACCAGATGCCATGCATACTAACATCAGCTTGGCGGAAATGAAGAAGGCCATTAAGAAGTTGAAGAAAAAGAAGTCTCCGGACCTGACACCATAACGAATGAAATGCTTCAACACTTAGGAAACATCGCGCTTCAGAAATTGCTGGACATATTCAATCTCAGCTGGAAGCAAGGCCAGGTTCCACAGTGCTGGCGAGAAGCCATAATGATACCCATCCTCAAACGTGCAAGAACAAAAGTAAAGCCCAAAGCTACCGTCCCATCAGTCTAACAAGCTGTGTCTGTAAGACCCTGGAACACATTATCAACCATCGCCTTCAACTTTACCTGGAGACAGAGAGCATCATTGTCCCTGAGCAAGCTGGCTTCAGACAGTATAAAAGTACCGAAGACCAAACCACACACCTCTCACAGGTCATAGAGGATGCTTTCCAGGCCCAGAAGGCAGCCCTGGCGGTCTTTATTGACCTACAGAAAGCGTTTGACAAGGTCTGGAAAGACGGTCTCCTGGTGAAGCTTCTGCGTTGCGGCATCAGTGGCAATATGTATCAGTGGACCAAGTCGTACCTACACAACCGAAGAGCCAGAGTGTCGGTAGACGGCCGCTGTGGCCAAAAGGTGTTGCTGAGACAGGGAGTTCCCCAGGGAGGCGTCCTCTCCCCCTCTTTGTTCATACTCTTTATCAACGACATTGTAGCAGAACTACCAAGAGGTGTCCACGCGGCGCTATATGCAGACGACCTGGTGCTCTGGTGCTGTGAAGAGTATGCAACAACAGCAACTTATAGGATGCGGATCGCCCTGGAGAATGTTGCAGCATGGGCTGAAAGCTGGTGCGTAACTATCAACAGGGAGAAGTCAACTGCCACTCTTTTCACGCTATCCCCAAAAGCCAAGCCTGGAAAACTCACCCTAGGAAACGCCACACTAAGGTATGAAGACCAGCAAACATACCTTGGTGTTACCTTTGACAAGAGAATGACCTGGAAACCTCATATCAACCAGGCAGAGGGGAAAGCCAGAAGGAAGCTGAACATAATGAGGAAACTGGCTGGAACCACATGGGGCGCAACTGACAAGATCCTGAAGTCAGTGTACCAGGGTTCAGTAAGACCACACCTTGAGTACGGGTCCACGTCTTGGATGACAGCTGCCAAGACACACCTGCAGACCCTGGACAAAGTCCAAAACCAGGCACTGCGTATCATTACTGGTGCCATGAAGACCACGCCAATTCAGAAGATGGAAGAAACATCAAGCATTCCACCGCTCTCCAGCAGGAGACAGCAAAAGGCAATGACCCAGGCCAACAAGTTCAGGTGCTCACAGAACCACCCAATGAAAGACCGACTCCAAGCACCATCCTCACGCAGGCTAAAAAGATCAAGCTTTGCTGTGGAGTCTAGGGCCCTGACCCAAAAATACCAAGATATCCTCCCAAAACAGGTCATACCCCTCTCCTTCTCCCTTGACGCACCACCCTGGGAAGACAGAGAAAACAACATCACTGTCATCACAACCATTCCCCATATCAACAGTAAGGTGACCATGATGACCAAGTGCTGAAGACCCTAACACTGGCAATGTTGGAAGAAAGATACCCCGCAGATTCCTGGATCAGGGTATACACAGACGGCTCTGCCACCAATGCCGTTAAAAATGGAGGAGCCGGGGTCTACATCCAATACCCCAGTGGAGAACGGACAGAAGAGGCGCTACAGACAGGCCTTCATTGTACCAACTACAAGGCGGAAGTTGACGCTCTCACACAGGCAGCACACACCATCGCCACAAGAGCAGACCACAACATCCAGGTTGTCTTTCTAATAGACGCTCTGTCTGTCCTTCAAGCCTACAACAGTGACAGGCTACCCTCATTGAAGAAGGCACTGAACAACATCAAGAGTCTTCGAACAGTGCTTCAGTGGATCCCCTCACACTGCGGCATTGAGGGAAACGAAAAAGCAGATGAGATGGCCAAACAGGGCGCCGCAAAAGAGCAGGAAGATAACGCGGTAACCCTTGCAGAGCTGAATGCCATTACCAAAGCTCTGTTTCGAACTCCGGCACAGAATGACAGCCTCCACCTGCTTGCAAGACCAAGCAGGTCACCATCTTCAGGCTGCGAACAGGCACAACAGACTAAATAAACACCTCCATTCGAAACTCAAGGTTGTGCCATCCCCAATGTGTCCTTGTGGAGAGGCTGAACAGGACACCCCCACATACTACAGGAATGCGGGAACTTCCGATGGTTGAGAGAAGAGCTGTGGCCAGAGCCTACCACCGTCAAGGACAAGCTGTACGGCACGGTGGCGTCCCTAGAGAAGACCACGGCATTTCTGGAACGAACCGGTCTCCGCGTGTGAATGGCAACGAGAAGAAGAAGAAGAAGAAGTACGTTCGGCCATTAGTTATCTCAAATGTCCAAAATAAGTACGTTCGGCCATTATTTATCTCAAATGTCCAAAATAAGTACGTTCAGCCATTATTTATCTCAAATGTCAAAAAAAAATAGTAGCGTTCTCTGATTGGTAGGAAAGAGAGTAGGTTTGGGTTGTTGTGTTTTTGTTTTTATTTCCCACAACATGAATGTATGAATAGATCACAGAATACAGCGGGATGGGGAGTAAGTGAAATGCTTTATTACAACGGGGAAAAAATAACTCACAGTGAAGGTAATGGTTGCTCGCAAAAGTGAATAATTATTTAGTTTTCATTACCATGAAAGTGGATCTCAGACAAGCGCGCACTGCAACCACAATTATCATTGGACAGTA
>CM031604.1:79942550-79945410 GCA_018398815.1 Conus ventricosus
CGTAGCCTAATCACAACACTGTAGCGCTAAATATGCTCGCACTGACTAATGTGAGGATGGGAACGAACAGACAGGAACAGGGCAAGGGGAAGACTACAGACGACCGGAGAGAGAATAGGCCAGGGGTGAGGCGGAGGGGATTAGGGGGGGGGGGGGGATGGAGGGACGGAGAGGTGGAAGGGAGGTTAGGGGAAGGGGATGGGGGGTGGAGGGGGGAAGGGTTGATAGGGAATGGCAAAACAGGAACGGTAAAACAACAGAAGTCTGATGTTGTGACCTGCCGTCTGACCTCAACACGACCAAGCTGAACCAATCAGCGTGGCTCAATAGAGGAAGTGGAGTGAGTTAGTAGGAGAGGGGGAATGGGGGGGGGGGGGAGGAAAAGAAAAACAGGAGCGAGAGGGTAGCTGTGTGGATTTCGGGGGGAGAGAGAGAGCGTCAGGGAGAGGGGTGAAGGGGGAGGGGGCAGAAGAAGGAAAAAGAGAAGGTGGAGGCCGAAGCAAGGCTTAGTCTTGCTATCCCTGCTTTAGGAGAGAGACAGACAGACAGACAGAGACAGAGAGACAGAGAGAGAAACATACAGACAGGCAGACTGACAGACAGACAGACACGCAGAGAGAGAGAGACAGACATACAGGCACACAGGCATGCAAAGATAGAGAGAGAGGCAGACACACAGACACACAGGCATGCACAGAGAGAGAGGAGAGAGAGAGAGAGAAGAGAGAGAGAGAGAGAGAGAGAACAGACAGGCAGACAGACAGACAGGCATGCAGAGAGAGAGAGAGACAGAGATACAGCGAGACAGACAGACAGACAGACAGACAGAGAACACTTCCGTACCATACGTCTTTTAGTAAAATTGAAACTGTCCAAATCAGAGGAGACATCCATCCTTGTGCATGAAAGCAGGAAATGGGCATTACATTGACTGCAGCTCTCAGTCTCACACAAACAAAGGAAAAGAACCGAAATCCATGCAGTCCCGGATCAAGTGTAAGACAGCTTGGTGTGTCCTTAGCTTTCTCGCTTGCCAAAACGATAAAAAAAAATCCCCACACATTTTGTTCCTGATAGGCGGATAGAGTGAATGTGCCGCTGAGTCAAACATGGCGCAGCACTGGGCCATGCTTGTATTCACGACCTCCTGGTTAAAAAGGACAGGGGACATTGATTGTAAAACACAAAGAACACGGAACAAGAAGAAGAGGAATGCCAGACAAACGGCTGTTAAGTACTGACCGACAAGGAACAAGAAACACACAAGGAATAACAAGACAGGTAACTATGCACTGGTAGACAAGGAACAAGCAATATGTGCAGGGAATACAAGACACGTAGTTAAGTACAGGCAAACAACGACGCGCATTTTTGAAACCATGATTATCATAATCATGGTCATGATGTGACGATGTCGATGAAGATGATGGGGCATAGAGTGGTGATGACAAGGATGATGAGGTGAGGACGACGACGACGGTCAAACTGCAAAAACCAGTCGTCTTACTGTAGTGAAACACAAGTGACAAGGAGGCTTTTTCTTTGTTTGTTTCACTCTGCCGTGGAGCGTTATTTATTCACTAGTGTCCGTTGGTTGATTTCGTTTCAAGCTGAGAGCAGCAAGCTTACGATACGTATACTTTTCCCCTTGCACAGAAGGTTCATTTTTTTTCAATAATGATAAGTACAACAGAGATCTGGAAGAAAAAAAAAAGGTAATCACATTGCAGTACAATAATAGACATTTGATTAACTGGTCAATGTGCAGAAATAAGTGATTAGAAAAAAAAAAACATCCACAAAACCAATAATAGCATTTTAGGGCAGTCACACACACACACACACACACACACACACACACACACACACACACACACACACGCGCGCGCGCGCGCGCGCATGCACATGAGCAGTTAAACATGCATATATAGCGAACAACTGAAGTAACTCTGTTCCCATGATGAGACAAATACTGCTTTTGGCACCAAATCACCTGGCGGAAATGACAACACAGAGCCCACAGAACAAACAAAGAGAAACCCAAAAAGAGAATGCTCCAAGCTTGCCCAGGTACCCTGTATCCGACACATCTACACAGCAACAGCAACTGGAGACATGAGCAAACACAAATGAACATTTATTCAAGGCAGAAAAAGCCTATTGGATCTTGATTGTCACAGAAACACACGGACGAACAAATACGGATAACGTCAGTTTGGCTGGTATGGGAGGAAATCTTAAATGTTCTCACCAATTAAAGCAGAAAGTACAGGTGTTCGAAATTAATAGTGAAAACGGATTATCCTCATCTCCTACAAAGTACATCAGACAAATACATATCACGGTGTTAAGTCAAAAGCTACGCTGGTAGACAAACGCTATAAGCTGGATTGGGAGGGCAATAATAATGATAATAACATTGCATTTATAAAGCGCCTTGCCAAAGGTTCTAGGCGCTGACAATCCACACTCTCGTGTGCACAATGGGCTGCCTACCTGGGTAGTGCCGACTGAAGAGCTGCCTGCCGGAGCTTCACACAGTCGTTCCTCGTGTCTTCCAGTCAATATCGTTCACTCGACTTCCTTACTTTCTTCATTCTTTCAATTTCTCAAACAGGCTGCATGCTATGTGTAACTTGTCTTCCATAGCAACGGTCAAACTGACTTTCTCAACCAAAAGGTGGTGGTGGGATTTTACGTGTGTGGGAAGCTGTTATGCGTGCGTTCACACATGGAACCTCGGTTTATAGTTGCACTCTAAGGACTATTCGGAAAATTGAGTCAGAACCAATGTCAACTCCGAGAGAAAAACCCTCCTGTACCGACACGGCCCGGCGGAGATTCGAACCCGCAACCCCAG
>CM031604.1:79946715-79959215 GCA_018398815.1 Conus ventricosus
GAGAGCTGCGGAGATTCCTGATTGTCCGCGAAACTTTCTTCCTTTCTGTCATGAAACAAACTTATTGCCGTCATCATCATCGTGTGGTTCCTGAATAACAGCACCGGCAATTGTCGTCGACAGGGCAAGTTTCAGTTTGTTGTGGTGTGTCTCTAGAAGCCGTGTTCAAAGGCTGTAATGATGATGATGATGATGATGTTGTTGTTGTTGTTGTTGTTGTTGCTGTTGATGATGATGATGATGATGATGATGATGATGATGATGATGATGATGATGATGATGATGATGATGATGATGATGATGAAGAGGAGGAGGAGGAAGATGTGTTCGCAGTGTGAGGAGGGGGAAAGCAACAAAATGTCTGTTCTGTACCTGTTTTCTTGTTTTTGTTGTTGCTGCGGCTGTTGTTACGCTGCCGTTGATACTGCTGCTCTGTTACTGCTGCTGCTGCTGCTACTGCTGCTGTTACTGCTGCTGCTGCTGCTACTGCTGCTGTTACTGCTGCCGCTGCTGCTGCTATTGTTACGCTGCCGTTGCTACTGCTGCTCCTGTTACTGCTGCTGCTGCTACTGCTGCTGCTGTGACTGCTGCTGCTGCTGTTGTTACCGCTGCTGCTGCTGCTGCTACTGCTGCTGCTGGTGATGACAATGATGATGATGATGATGATGATGATGATGATGACGATGACGATGACGATGATGATGATGATGATGATGATGATGATGACTGTTTCTCCATGACAGAGAGGGCAAGCTGCAGGACGCTATGGCGTGTCTGGAGGAGGTCTTCAACGGCTGTGCCGCGCGCCAGCAAGGCTTACGGATACCGCAAGCAGCAGCCCGGCTCCCTCAACCTCATGATGGCCAACGGGAACTGGAAGAACAGCATGGAACGACTCTGCGCCAACATCGATTGTGAGTGATGGGAGCTGACTGCTTTGTGTACAGATACAGAGTGTTGCAGAGCTGCTTTGTGTATAGTCGGTTGGGAGTTGGTCTGCACTGGAGGTCTCTGCTTCATTGATAATTTATGGACAAAATTTATAAACAGCTCAACTCTCTCTTCTTCTCTCGCTCACTCTCTCTCTTCTCTTCTCTCTTCTCTCACCCAACCACACACACCACACACCACACACACACACACACACACACACACAAATATTTATATATATATATATATAATATATTTTATTTCATCTTATATATATTTTATCTATATTATATATCGACATACATATATATCTATTATATATACATATTTATATATATATATTATCTATATATAATATTATATATGCATAATACAATATAATATATATAAATCTATATATATCTATGTTATGAAGAGCTTTGACAACTTGTTTCCGTACTTATGAAGTGATTTTGAAAAACTTGTTCTCCGTCACTGTTAACTTATGTTGGTCAGTACTTGACCCTTCAGTTTGCTTATAATCCCCATAGCGGTACATGATTGCCATTCTAATTCTCCTTCACAATGTTTTTCCACTTAGACAAACCGGTTTTTTGTGGTCTTGTTTTATTGATTTTCCTCGATTTTATCATATACGCCACCTCTCTTAGCTATGACACTGCTTGACTTTAGGTGATGACCCCCCGCTTCGTTCTATCGATTGTCCGTTTTCTGCGCAGTCGAAATCAGTCTGTTCGTTTCAGTCTGCACTGTCCTCAGAACGCTCGACTTCTACTGGTGCCCAAGGCACAGTTCTGTCTACCGTTTTGTTTGCTTTATATACTAATGACTGTCGAGGCACGCGACAATCCATATTAATATCTGCTGATTTGCTTTCTAGATCTGTCAAATCTGATTCAGTTTACTATGAGGAAATCAAAACGTTCTGCAGTGGTGTAAAGACAACTTGCCTTGACCTTGATGTGCGAAAAACAAAGAAATCTTAATCATTTTCGGACGAACCCGGCACCTGTGCCAGCCCATATGAATAATGGTGTAAGCTGTTTTGAACGAGTGAATGAGTATAAATATCTGGGACTGATTGTCGATGTAAATGAGTTTTTGATAACATGATATCACAAATTGCAGTCCCGGAAACTTGTAAGCCCCGTCCCCCACTCTTGGTGTTACCCTGTCATTTTACACACTTACTCCGTGTTGTGTTAAGTCATTGCACACTGCTTCTTATGTTGTGGTATGGACGTTTGGGTGTGAAGAAGCCCAAGCGAGTATGCATGGTGTGGTGCAATGTGTGTAGCAACGTGCTTGGCAGGACGCACGTTTGGAATGCAAGAATTGTAAGACAGCGAGTGAGAGAGGAGCAAGAAAGATTGACAGTGATGATAGCATGTTTTAGCAAAACTATTGCGGACATTGTATCATTGGACGTCGTTTTAGGACCCTTAGAGTCAAATTAGGGCGCAAAAAAACAGTTCTCCAGGTCAGATCCATCTTCTAATTCATGATGTTTTTGTCCACTTATCATGCTTTGTGATGTGTAAGGAATGTGAGACAGAGGGAGAGAGAGAGGGGGAAGAAGAGGGGGGGACGGGGGAGAGGGAGAGAGAGGGGTGTGGGGTGGTTGCGGGTTGTGTGTGCTTGTGTGACGCTACGGTTATTTGCATATAATATGTGCATGTGTGTGTGTATCTATATATTATATTATATATTGATATATATATTTTCAATATATATTCAATATTTATATATATATATATATATTTATATATTTATATATTTTTTATATATATATTCTATTATTATTATATTTTATATATATATTATAAATATACTATTATATTTATATATCTATATATATACTCGTGCGTGTCGAATGCGTGTGCTTGTTATGTTGCATGTGTATGAGGTTTTTCAAATGATTATAGTGTGTGTGCTGTGTGTGTGTGTGTTTGTGTGTATGTGGGTGTGTGTGTGTGTGTGTGTGAGTGTGTGTGTGTGTGTGTGTGTGTGTGTGTGTGTGGTGTGGTGTGTGTAGTGTGCGTGCGGGCGTGCGTGTTGAGTGGGGGGGGAATTGCGGAATGTGATGTGATGTGAGTTTGTGGGTGTGTGTGCGTGCGTTGCGTGTTCGTGCGTGCGTGCGTGCGTGAGTGTGTGTGTGTGTGTGAGTGTGTGTGTGATGGTGTGAGTGTGTGTGTGTGCGTGCGTGTGTGTTGTTGGAGGGTGGGGTGTTGGACTGTACATGTAAATTCCATAAGTGGCCATTGATTTTGATGTTCTTGTAGCATGCAGTGTTGTTTGTGCAACTGTTTCTTATGCAACTATTTAATTTCTCTCTTTTGAGATCATGAAGTCTTCATTAATATCATATCCACCATCCACACAAACCCACCACACACCACCCCCCCCCACACAACCACACCACCACCCCACCACCCCCCCAACACACCCACCACACACACACCAACACACTCACACACACACACACAACAAAACGCGATTTCTGCTTCTTCCATGTTCCATCTGGAAAGACAATTTTGACTTGACTTCCCACAACACCACCTCAACCCCAAACAACCCACACACAACACACACACACACACGCCCCACCCAACACACCCACACAACACAACACACACACACACACAACACCCACATGCTCACACACCACAACCTACTCACACACCCCCACACACCACACTCACCCCACACACAAAACACACCCCACCACAACACACACACACACACACACACACACACACACACCACACACCCGTCTTTTCCACACCCATTGTGTCTTCTTCTTCATCTTCTTGTCCAAGGACCTGAGGAGCACGCGCAATGCACACCGGTCATGGCGTGGAGTCCGCCCTGCTCAAGGGGGAGCAAGAGTTATGGACAACGCCACCTGGTGCTGCAAGGCTTCCGCAGAGGACGGTCGACACAAGCAAATCTGGACTCGGCTGCAGTGAGATATATGCGGCGGTCGTGTCAGTTGCTGTGTGTTGGTATATGACAGCCCATTGAAGGCGGGTATGGGGCGGGGTGGGGGGGGGGGGGGGGGCAGGATGGGGTGACGACGGGGAATGTAGTTGTGGAAGCCCTTTGAAAGATAGGGGACCATTACATTGCTAAGGGTTCGTGCAGGTTCTTTGAACGATGAAAACGTCTGAAAACATGGGACGCGTCTTTTCGTAGGTCTGTTACAAAAGCGTCGCGTTGAAAGGTCTCGAAGTGAGTCAGTTCCGGATTTGCGAAGATGATCCTGCACAAAGGTGACACGATTTCGCGATGAGGAGGAGAGGATAGTTCAGCTGATGCTGTGGAGAACACGAGTTATTTATTACACACACGCACACCCCCACCCACACCCCAACACCACACCCAAACACACACACCACAAACAACACCACACACCCGAGAAACTTACAGTTTCTGGCCAGGCAACCTGCCTCCACCATCCCACTCCTCCTGTGTACCCCTTTACAAGGGACAATCAGGGCACCAACAAATGATGGACCTGGTCTGCCCGTTGTGTTGTGAGGCTGGAGGCCACGGAGGAAGATGAGGGAGAAAGAGGAGGAATAGGAGGTGGTGATGCGAGCGAAGGGAGAGAGCGAGAAGAGAAGAGAGAAGAGGAGAGGAGAGAGAGTGAGAGAGAGAGGATGAGAGAGAGAGAGAGATACGGATAGGCCCGGATACAGAGTTATAATCATGTATAGGCATTGCCTCATGATGGGGTGCATATGTATAACCATTTTCACACAACAAATATGACACTTGCCATATCATACATATTGCATTCCCAAGCGCCTGACCGCACTTAAAAGGCTGTATAAAGATAGATTGACGGTTTGCTGTTCTTATTTCTTCTTCTTTTCTTCTGAGCGAGAGAGAGCGAGGAGAGAGAGAGGAGAGAGAGAGAGAGAGAGAGAGCGAAGAGAGAGTGAGAGTGTAGTGAGGAGAGAGAGCGATGAGGAGAGGAGCTGCGAGGTGGAGAGAAAAGAGAGAGAGAGATATTCATGTGTTATAGCAAAGGCCGCGAGGCTGTGGTTAGACCCAGTCGCAGACAGAGAGGAGAGAAGTATGGTGGTGATATGACAAGATTTATGATGATGATGATGATGATGTGTGATGATGATGATGATGCTGATGACGGATGCGATGCCGCTGATGATGATGATGAGATTGAATGATGATGATGCTGCTGCTACCGAAGCACGACGACGACGACGACGGACGATGACGATGATGATGATGATGCTGATGATGATGACGATGCCGATGATATGCTGAGTCGATGGACAAACACAGATGGTGCAGCCGCGGCCCTAAGCGAAGTGTTAAGACATAAACAAACGGATGGCGTCCATCCGCACGAATCAGTAAGGGCCATGCCGCTGAGAACCCGACATGCGAGTGAAAGAGGTTCAACGACAACGTTCGAAGGAAATGATGATAACATGGTGAGGACCCCGTGATGCCCCCGCTGATGAAGCCATATGTGATAATGATGATGATGATGGCGTTATGATGCGATAGCGTGACCCTGCTGATGAAAACGCAATGATAACAACGACCAATGTTTCTGTACAACCGTTGCGCCGAAACGTAACCAGTGTTCCAACACTCCTGAACAAAGAAACCAGTGACCTGCCGTACAGGCACCTCATCGTTCGACTCGTCTGGACTCCATGCTCCCATCTGCAAACCGATCGACTATTATATACGTCCTGGACTGAGGGACGACGGGACCTCGACGCGGCGGGCCTCGCGGGCGAAGCGCGGATCGACGACGCGAATGGGATCCGGGGCACAGCGGAGCCGAGGTTCCAAGCAGAAAGGTCTGTTCAGGCCCAGGCCAAACCGGCCGCCCTGGCAGCGCTTCCAATCAGGAGGGCAGCGGCGGGACCTCCGGGGGAGTTGGTGTGGTGGTCCAGAACTGAGCTGGGCGGCAGAGCAAGGACGAGGAGGCCGCCTCCTACAAGGTGCACGAAGGGGGGCAGAGTCAGGACACACGGGGGGAGCAGGCTCGGTGTGGAGTCAGTTTGGAGCAGTGGCATGGGCGCCATGCTGGGATGGCTGGTGATGGGTGGCTCCGTTAGAGCCGCTTATGTTTGTTTGTTTTTTGTTGTTTCTTGTTTGTGGGGTAGTTTTTTTTTTTTGGAGGAGGGGGGGGGGTTGGGGTGTCGAAGGTTTCCAAGATGTTTGGTGTTGTTGTTGTTGTTGTTGTGTTGTTGTTGTTTGCTATTTTGCTTGTTTGGTTTTCGTTACTCGGCTGAGGGTTGAATAGCAGAGAAGGAGGGACTTTCAGTTTGTTTAATTTTTGTTTTTCTTGCGGTAAGCTATTCGTATACCTTTTCTTCCTTATCTTTTCTTCTTTGCTTCATCTTCTTCTTCTTCTTTTTCTTTCAGTTCTTTCTTTTCTCGGTTGTAATCTCCATCTCTCTCTCTTCTTTTCTTCTCTTCTCTCTTTCTTCTCTCTCTCTCTCTCTCTCTATCTCTCGTTTTTAATCTCCTCTCTTTGTAATCTCTCTTTCTCTCTTCTCTCTTCTCTCTCTCTCACTCTCTTCTCTCTTTCTCTCTGTAATTTTTGTTATGGGTATATTTTGGCAGATATAATAGGGGTTTAATGTGCCCTTGCAATGCATATTTTTGTGTTGTCAATGGTTTATAATTTGGTACAGAAAACAAACGGCTAAAAGATGACCGATGCTTTGGGTGTTTAACGTGCTGCAGATGTTACTCTAGAAAGGTACATGTTGGTCTTTAATTACTGTGATTGGGGATTTCCTTTGTAATGGGATGTCTAAAAGCAAAGCAAGGCGTACAGATAGGAAGGGCAGCAGACAATAACATATGTTTGGCGTGTACGTGATACATTTTCTTCGTACATGTAATAGACAAAATATTGTTGTGTGATTGTTTTCTGCGTTTTCAATCTTTCATGTGTCAAGTGCATTGTACAATGTGTCTTCCTGTTTTTACTTAAGTTTTCGTTGAAATTCCGATCTTTAACATTTTTGCCTTTGATCTTTCATGATTTTTATGAGGGTTTCGTAGGAATTATATGTGTGTGTTGTGATATTTCTTGGCGTCCGTTTTCCACTTTGAATTTTCGTTTTGTGGGATTATTTTGTTTTCTACGATACAGGTTTAGCAAAGGTGTGTACTTCGTTACATATTTGACTTTTTAGGTGTCTTGGTTAGTGGTTATTAAATGAAGCTTGATGGGTCTCGTTGGCTGTAATAAAATTTCCGCCTGCGACGCATATGACGTGTGTGTGTGTGTGTGTGTGTGTGTGGTGTGAGTGTGTGTGTGTGTGTGTGTGTGTGTGAGTGTGTGTGTACCGTTGTGTGTGGTTTGTTGTGTGTGTGTGTTGACATTAAGTTGCGGAGGACCGTTTGTGTGTGTGTGTGTGTGTGTGTGTGAGTGTGTGTGATGTGCGTGCGTGCGTGCGTGCGTGCGTGGTGGTGCGTGCGTGCGTGCGTGGTGTGTGTGTGTTTGAGTGTGTGTGTGTGTGTGGTGTGTGTGTGTGTGTCGTGTGTTTGTGTGTGTGTGTGGTGTGTGTGTGTTTGAGTGCTTGCATGCGAGTGAGAGGTGAGTGTTTTATGAGAACAACCCGTTGCGCGGAGTACACTGTGTTTGCGAATTTCCTGTGAATGCCGACGTGCAACGAGACAGGAACAGCTTTTCGTTCACATAGGCGTGACGTTTCGTTGAAATATGCGAACATTTTGCAGTGCTGTTGTTTATTCGCGGTTTATTTTTTTTTTTTGTTTGTCTCTATGTTTTGAATTCTTATGACGACTCAAAGTGAGTGTTGTTCTTGGGGTTCGCCAATTATTTGTTATTCCGCAGTGATGGTGTTATTCGTTGCATTTGCGTGGTTGTGATGGGTTGTAAAGAATATAGCGTTTAAATGTAAGAGCAGTAATTGTGTTTTTATGCTGACAAACTGTCTCTCTCTCTCTCTCTCTCTCTTTCTTACTTCTCTCTCTCTTGCTCTCTCTCTCTCTCTCTCTCACCCACAACCCCACACACACACACACATACCCACAACCACGGGCTCGCGCGCGCGCACACACACAACCACACACAACCACACAACCCACCACACACACACCCAACAACACACACACAGCCGCACGGCACGACGCAGCCAGCACGCCCACATCAACCACCCACACCACCCCCAACAAAACACAACACCACCCCTTGTGTTTCTATCCTACTGCATTTAACACGTAGTGTTACTGCTGCAAAGCAACTACTTGAGATCCTCATATTGGATCAGCCTTTCGTGATTTGGTTTTTGCGTTTCATTGTTGTTTGCCTGTGTTATATACCATGCTTACGAATGTTTTATGTTTTAGACCTCCCGCTGATGGCTTTGTGGACATGGCACGAAGGTGAGTCGGGGCCGGGGGCTGACGGTGGGGGGAGGGGAGGGGAGGGGGGGACGGGGGGCCGCGGTTGAAAGGACATATAAAGAACAATAAAACGTTGTTTACAATGTGGTTTTGGTCGGGTTAATGTTTTTAAATTGTCAGCTTTTTTTCACACAAGAAAGTAGTATTCCTTTTGTGACGACAGATAATAATCTCCGTTCTTGACACCACGTCATTATCGTGAAACATTTCGTATTTAACAGGAAACATATTTAGATGCCGGCCCACCTAAGTCATACCATACATACATAATACCATATACATACATACCTAAGTACATACATACTTACATTACTAATAATCCCTTCATACATATTGCATACACTACGCACGTTACAGACGCGCAGGTTTCTGTAGGTGCAACACAATTCATTGCAAATACCTTCTCTCTCTCTCACTTTCTCATCTCTCTCTCTCTTTCTTTTTCTTCTTGTTCTTCTCCGGGGATGCGCACTTAATTATTCTGATCTTCCGCAGAATAAATCAGTTAAAAGATGATGGTTTATTACTCTTTACTCTGAAACGATTGACGCTGGACTACCGGCCTCCTAGTTCCGGGAACAACTCTTAGCTCAACGTATTTATATGTCTAGAAGCTGGTGTCTTTTATTGCTATTTTTACTATAAGCTTTGATTTATAAATAAACGTTCGTGTCGAAAACGGGTCTTGTGTCTGTTGTGCGTGGTGTGGTGTGTGTGTGTGTGTGTGTGTTTGGTGGTGCGTGGTTGCGAGCGTGCGTGCGTGCGTGAGTTTTGCGTGCGTGCGTGTGTGTGTGTGTGTGTGTGTGGTGTGTGTGTGTAGGTGGGGGATGTTGGTGTGTGTGTGTGTGAGTGTGTGTTACTCTGTGGTGTGTTAAGTGTGTGTGTATGTGTGTGTTGTTAGTGTGTGTGTGGTGTGCGTGTGCGTTTCGTGTGCGTGTGCGTGTGTGTGTGCGTGCGTGGTGGTGTGTGTGTGTGGTTTGTGTGTGTGTTGTGGGTGTGTGTGTGTGTGTGTGTGAGTGTGTTGTGTGTGAATGAGTCAAAAAAAAGGAGCTGAAAGTGGAGGGGGAGAGGCTCTCGGCGTCCAACGGGAACCTATGTGTTTCATGAATGTCGCACCTTTTACGAAATTTTCCTTTCACCCCCCCATATTCTTTTACTTCTTCTTCTCTTTTCTCTCTACTTTCCACACAACACACAACTCCCTCTCCACACACACACAAAACACACACATAAAACCAACACCACCACCAAAAACCACCCACCACAACCAAACAACACAACAAACACACCCCACACAACACACACACACAACGCACGCGCGCGGCTGCGCGCGCGCGTGTGCGCATACATACACACGCAGACCATATACATAACATCACATATCACGCGCGGTGCGCGCACGCCACGACGAGGCACGCACAAAGACCTTTCACCCCCCCCCCCCCCCCCCCCCCCCCCCCCCCCCCCCCCCCCCCCCCCCCCCCCCACCACCCCACACACCACGCACACACGACACACGCGTTGCGCACGTTGCGCCCGTGCGGTGGGGCGCATGCATTGCAACACACACACCAACACACTACACACACAACAACAACACTCTCTCCCTCTCTCTTTCTCTCTCTCTCTCTCTCTCTCTCTCTCTCTCTCAAACCCCACACACACACACACACACACACACACACACACACACATCCACACACAACTACACACGCAGCAAGCATGCACGAAAACACATTTGCGGATCACTCACCAGCTTACTGCGTTCTTTTTTTGTCTTTCTCTTTCCATGAACAGACCTCCATTCCCATCCCCTACTTCTCATTCGACCCCCCCCCCCCTCCCACCCCCCCCCCCCCCCCCCCCCCCCCTTTTGCTTACATCCCATTCCCCTTTTTTTTTATCTTTTTTTCCATCCCTGCCATCTTCTCCCCCCCCCCCCTCTCTTCCCCCCCCCCTCCCGACGCACAATACATTTTTTATTGTTATCATTCTATAAAAAAAAAAAGAGATAATAGTTTTGCCAACACTAGAAATTGTTCTCAAGTGTCACTGCTTTTTTTCCTGCACACTGAACGAGAATCGTCACTCGCTTGTAGTTGTTCATTTTAAAGCTGACGAAGATAGGACCGGTTATCGTTTCCACCAAATGCAGAGTAATTTTCCGGGAGAAATTTTTGTGCAATATTTTTTTTTTGATAACTAGAGTTCTGACGAGTCAGCCGGTGTATGTGTTTACTTTTGTCTTGGCCTCTTTGTAGATAGGTCGGTGGCTTTGCAGATAGTTATTTGAGCTGCGTTGGTTGGTTTAGTAGGTTGCGGTAGACGTTGGTTGCGTTCTCTCTCTCTCTCTCTCCTCGCTCTCTCTCACTCCTCTCTTTCTCTCTCTCTTTTCTTCTCTCTTCAATGTGCATGTGGTGCTCTCGCAGTGAGTATGTTGTTTGTGTTGTTTTTATATGCAATGTGGAAAGACGTGGAGGGTGTGTGTGTGGGTTGGGGGGGGGGGGGAAGGATGAGGCAACAGAGGGTGGATGGAAACGTTGCTTGCGTGATTGAGTCAAGATGTGTGTATGTAATGTAGGTGTGAGCGGCACAACACCCTACGTCTCTCCTCTTTGTCTACTGTAAACAATATTTTTCGGCCTTTTCGTCCTCCTTTTCCACCTTCTTTTTCGCTCCCAACCCAATTATCACATCCCACACACATCACCACATCCTCATCCCACCCATCCCCCCATTTACCCCCCCCAATCCCCCCCCACAAATCCCCACAGACCACCCACACCAACACCCCCCCCATCCCCCCCCATTCCACCCCCCCCATACCTCCACCACACAAACCACATCCCCCCCCCCCCCATTTCTCACCCCATTATCCCACACATCACCCCAAATCATTCCAATCCCCCATCCCATTCAACCCCATCCACCCCCCCACCATATACCCCACATCCATACCAAACCCCATCATAATTCCAACCCACAGCACCACATTATCCCAACCACCCCCAATATCATCCCCAACACCCACCATTCATCCCACCCCACCCCCAATCACATCCATTATCACCAATCCATACAACAATTATACCCAATCCACCGGATATTAATCATTTCCCCCCCCACCCCATAAATATCCCCACATCCCACCCCATATTCATCCAACCCCTATTATTCTTAATATCAACGGTTTCATTTTCTCCGGCACTTTAGGCCTATAGACTCACGACCAGGTGACCAACGCCGCTCTTGCTAGTCGCCAAGACATACTTAGTTGTGGTGGAAGGATTTCCGGCAAAATGATCTCCATTATTTTCTTCTTCTTCTTTTCTTCTCTCGCTCTCTCTCTCTTCTCTCTCTCTCTCTCTCTCTCTCTCTCTCTGTACCAACTTCCTAGTTAAGGCTGTGGGTTTCTATAGAGTCCCAGCCGGGGATTTGGTTGAAAATAATAAATGTCCAACATTGCTTCACGAACGCTCCCGCACCTTGCCAACCCCCCACACCCCCATGCCCCCGGGCCCCTTTCTCTGTCCCCGCCCACTCCCCGCACCCCTATCACCCCCCACCCCCATCCCGTGCCCTTTCTCCTGTCCCGCCCACTCCCGCACCTATCCACCCCCCCCCATTCCCATCCCGTTGCCCCTTTTCCTGTCCCGTCCATTCCCCGCACCCCCTTCACCCCCCACCCCCCATCCCCGTGGCCTGTCTTGTCCCGACCCATCCCGCACCCTTCCACCCCCCCATTCCCGGGCCTTTCTCCTGTACTCGCCCCACTCCCGATCTCCCCCTTCCACCCCCCCACCCCCATTCCCCGTGCCCCTTTCTCGGTCCCCGCCCACGCCCGCACCCCTTCCACCCCCATCCTCCGTGCCCTTTCTCTGTCCCGCCCACTCCCGCACCCTTCCACCCCCCCACCCATCCCGTTGCCCCTTTCTCCTGGTCCCGACCACTCCCCGCACCCTTTCTCCCCCCACACCAAATCCGCGTGCCCTATCTCCTGTCCGCCCACTCCCGCACCCCTTCCACCCCCATCCCCGTGCCCATTCTCCTGTCCCGCACACTCCGAACCCATTTTCCACCCCCCCACCCCCCATTCCCGTGCCTTTCTCTGTCCCGACCACTCCGCCCCCTTCACCCCC
>CM031604.1:79968870-79971370 GCA_018398815.1 Conus ventricosus
CACCAAATGAGCAGCGAGGGAATATGCCCCGGGGACAAAAGGAGCGTGGTGGTGGGGGGGGGGGGGGGGGGGGGGGGGGGGGGGGGGGGGGGGAGCAAAAAATAAACAGCAAAAAGAGAGAAAAAAAAACAAAATTTTTTGTAAAAAAAAAATAAAATAAAAAAAAAAAAATAAAAAAAATTGGACTAAAAAGATTTTCCTCTTAGTAGCTGTCTGTTTTTAGACAAAAAGGAAAAAAAGGGGTAACTGGAGGAGCGGCGGATGAAAGGGGAAAGAAACAAGAAAGTGGAGGGAAAAGGGAGACAAAGTTTTCAGTGACAGGGTCGGATCCCTTGAATGGTGATCGTTTCGGCTCCAGACTCGTTTTCTTTCCCGGATTTTTCCCCTTTTTCTCTTTCTCTCTCTCTCTTCTTCTTCTCTCTTCCTCTCTCTCTCTCTCTCTCTCTGTGTTTGCGTGTGTGTGTGCTTGGTGTGTGTGTGTTTCCCGGGTGTGGTGGTGGTGGTGTGTGTGTGTGTGTGTGTGTGTGTGGGGTGTTGTGTGTGTGTGTGTGTGCTGGTGGTGCTTGTTGGTGGTGGTGGTTTGTGTGGTGTGTGTTGGTGTGTGTGGTGGATTTGTGTGTGTGGTGTGTGTGGGTGTGTGTGTTGGTGTGGTGTGTGGTGTGATGTTGTGCTTTGTTGTGTGTGGGTGTGTGTGTGTGGGTGTGTGTGTGTGTGTGTGTGTGTGTGTGTGTGATGTGTTGTGTGTGGTTGTGTGTGTGTGTGTGGGGTGTGTTGTGGTGTGTGTGTGTGTGGGGGTTGTGTGCATGTGTGTGGTGTGTGTGTGTGTGGTGTTGTGTGTGTGTGTGTGTGTGTGTGTGTGTGTGGGGGTTGTGGTGGTGGTGCTTTTTGTGTGTGTGTGTGTGTGTGTGTGTGTGTGGTGTGTGTGTGCGTGGTGTGTGTGTGTGGTGGGGTTGTGTGTGTGTGTGTGTGTGTGTGGTGGGGCTTTGGGTGTGCGGTGGTGTGTGTGTGGTGTGTGTGTGTGTGGTGTGTGTTTGTGTGCATGTGCGTGCAAAGGGGGCGAAAGGGGAGGGAAAGGGGGTGGGGTTACGGGGGAAAAAAGAGAACGGGGGGGGGGGGGGGGATGAAGGAATGGGGAAAGAGGTGGCGGGGAAAGGGAAAGAAGGAGAGACGGGATTTGTTGTTTTTTTTTCTTTTTTTTTTGGGATTTGCGGGGTTTTCCCCCTTTTGTGTGTGTGTTTTTTTTTTAATGTAAAAATGCTGAAAAAGGGGGTGCCCTGCTTGTTTTTTTCACTTTTCTCTCTTTGGCCCCACTGGCTGGGGGGTTTTTTTGGTTGTTTTTTTTTTTCTGATTGTGCCTTGGCCGGTGTCGCTTTCTTTGTGTTTTTTTCCCCTGTTTGTCTCGTCCTTTTTTATCTCACTGTCTGTTTTTTTTATTCTTTTTTTTTGTTTTTCAGTCTCTGTCTTTCTCTCTCTCTTCTCTCCCCTCTCTTCCTCTCTCTCCCCTTCTCTCTCTCTCTCTCTCCTCTCTCCTCTCTCTTCTTCCTCTGGGCATGCTTTACACCCTACACACACACACACCACACACCCCACACACAACACACACACACCCCCCAAAAGCACGCACACACACAAAAATACAATGCGCGCGCGCGCGCACGTGCACCCCCAACACGCACGACGCACACACGCACACGGGACATGGGGGAACGCGGCGCTTGCACGCATCCCCTCGCGAAACTACGCACGCCCCACATACATACATGCACATTCAATCACATGCACAAAATGCACACCCCACACACACACACACACAACAACACACACACACACCACACACACACACACACACACACCACACACCCACACACACACACAAAAACCACACAAAACACACCCAAAAACAACGGGGACACACACACACACACACACACACACACCACAAAACCACACACACACACACAACACACACACACCACACAAAACCACAAAACACACCACGGCGCGGGGCGGGCCAAAACACATGTAAATGTAACAAATTGCGTGAATGTTTTGCGTGTGCGTTGGGGGGGGGGGGAGAGGAAGGAATTGATTTCACTTCTATGAATTTTAGGACGGGAAAAAAATAATAAAAATTTCAGCAGCGATTGTTTTAAAGGTTACGGGACGTCTGTAAAAAACGATTTGATTTTTTTTGCAAAACATGAAGTAGCTTAAAAAAAAAAAAAAACCCAAAATGAAAAAAAAAAAAATCAGCAAAAGCAAATTAGAAAAAAGAGCAGAATGAAAGGTTTTGGGGCACAACAAACAAAAAAAAAAAAAGAAGGATGGAAAGAAAAAAAAAAAAGAGAAGGGAAAAAAAGAAGAGCGGTTTTCATAAAAAAAGAAAGCAAAAGGGGTAGAAAGAAACGAAGAAAAAAATGAAAAAGTTATGTAAAAAAAAAAAAAACGGGGGGGGGGGGGGGGGAGGGGGAATGAGAAGGGAAAAAAAAAGGAAGAGTGA
>CM031604.1:79973870-79981107 GCA_018398815.1 Conus ventricosus
TTTTCATTATATATGGCCCCATTTCTGGGGGTTAAAAACAGGGGGAAATGGGGGGAAAACACAAGGCAAAAACCCACAAGAACACGCAGCCCCTGATCCCCAAGTGATGCCCTATATACAAAAAACGAAACAGACAAGTGGATTTTGAAAAAGGGTTTTTTAAAAGGGCGTTACAAAAAAGGCATAAAAAAGGAAAACACACCACACATAAACCCCTTATGCCTCAGAGGGTTTTATCAGTAAGGGAAGGTTCCGGTTTCTTTTGAGGGTTTAAAAAAAGGATTTATACATTTCCCACGAAATAATTTCTTTGGAATCCCCGGGCATGTGGAGGGGAAGTATGTTTGCTTTTTTCCCACAACGGGGCCCGACCGCCCAAACCCAAAAATGGCTGGCAAAAACTGGGTTTTCCCTGCAAACTTTTTAAAAACCGGTTTGGGGTTTTTTTTTTTGCATGATCTGGATTTAAAATGCTGATAGGGAAAATTTGGGAAATTATCCTTTTAAAAAATGCTAAGTAAAAAACCCGGCCTGGGGGTCCAACACAGCAAAAAAGGGCAAAGGTGTGATCTAGACCCAAATTTGGGGAAAAAAATTTGGGGTTTTCCCCCTTAAAAAAGCCCAATCCCCCAAATCAGACCCGGGCCCCCAAAACCCCCTTAAAATAAAACGCAAGGTGTGATCTAGAGCTAGTTCTAGGTAAATTGTTTGGGATTTACCACTAAAAAGGGGGCCCATTAAAAAACGGGAAATTTGGGGGAGGTCTATATAGAAAGAAAAAAAAGAAAAGGTTTATAAGAATAGGATTTTTTTTTAAAGGATCCCAAATTATAAAACCGGATTGGGATTTCTGATGGTAGTCCCGGACCCGAAGTTTGACGTTTAGCTTTTTTCTGCGGGCTCACGATGTACGCGGAGGTGGCTCTGCCCCCCCAATCGGGAAAAGGGCCCCGGCAGAGTCTGGAAAAAGGGGGGGGCACTGGAAGTCCTTTTTGTCGTGATCATGTGCCCCCTGCCCTGGGGATTGATCCCGGGCGGCAGGCGGGTTTTTGGCGTCGAGTATTTTCAAAGGGTTGGGTTTGGGGTTTTTGTGAATTGTGGCCCGCCACAGGGTGGGGTCATTTGGGCGCCCCCTTTTAGTTCTTTTGGTTTGAGTTGGGCACCACTGGAGGTTTGTTTTTGACCAAAGTCCTTTTTCCGTTTTTTTGGGGGGGTCCTTGGTTTCCTTGCCGTGCAAAGAAGTCTCCTTCCCCGAAATTTCCCCTTGGAACGGTGCTTTTCCCTTTACGGATGACTTGCCCAAACCCATCAAAGCGGGGCCTTGTGAGGGGGCCTCAAATACTTTTTAGTGTGGCACGGTGGACCCGGGGTTTGGGAAAACCCAGGGGGCTCCCCCAATGGATTCCGAGTATGGAGTAAAAGAGCTCAGTGTGGAAGTTATCCAGCTTTTTGGGACGTGTCTCCCGGTTACAGTGGCCCAAAGTTCGCCCCCTAGGGAGGGGGAGGGCAGGCCACTGCGTTGAAAAAACTCTCATTTTTGTAATCAGCGAATGTTTTTTTGGGACTAAGCACTCTGTTGCGGAGTCTTCCCCGCCTGGCTTCCCTTTGCTGATTGGGGGGCCCCCAAATTTTCCCCGGCCCGGGAGCCACCCGGGGAGAGGTTTTTCCCTAGATATCTGAAATGTTAAACCGTCCCCCAAGTGGGAGCGTCCAATGCCGATGGTGGGTGCCGGGGGGTTTGGGTTTTTTGGTGGGGGTTTGGTGAAGCCCCTCGTCTTCCCGGGCTGATTGTCAGGCCGAAGGGTTTTGAAGCATCGGAAGAAACCCGGGTCAACCCACTTTTTGCAGATCGGATTCTGCTTTGGGCCCCCAAATGGCAGTCATCGGAAAAAAGGGGGACTTCTTGAAGGAAAACTTAAATGCTCTTTGTTTTGGCATGAGGCGACGAAGGTAAAGAGGGAGCCGCCCAGACATAGGGGAAAGTGACTCCCTTCCCCGGGGTCTTGGCCGCGTGGGAAAAGGCCGGCAGGTGAGAAGACTTTTAAAAGAGGACCGGAGAAAAAACCACCCCTGCTTCACGCCTTTGGGGATTCAAAGGCTTCCGTCACGTTTCCACTGGAGGGGGACCTGGTGGGTTTCATCCTTCATGGAAGAGTTGATCTTTTTTCAAAAAATTTGGGGGCAACTTTACGTCGAGGGGGTTTTAAAAAGAGTTTCCCCTGTTGACCGTGTCAAAGGCCTTGGTCAGGTCAATGAAAACAGAGTATGGGGAAAGTTTTTGTTCGTTACTTTTCCCCTAAAGTGCTGACAGCAAAAAATAATGTCGCCCGTGTTTCCCCCGGGTCTGAAGCCGCACTGGGGCCTCGGGGAGGTTCTGCTGGGGAAAAACGTGATGGTCTTTGGGATGGTTGGAAAAGATTTCCACCCAAGGGGGGAAGTAGCGAAATCCCTTTCTGTATTTCCCACGCCCGGTTTTGCCCCCCTTTGTTTTTGTGGGAGGGAGACAACCCGGGCGTCAGGGAAAGTATCTGGATCTTCTCTCCTTCCAGTCCCTCCCAGGAATCGTGAAAAGGTTTTTGGGGGTTGGGGGCCCCCCGCCTTGTAGATTCAGCGGGGTATTCCTTTCCTTTCCTGTTGTTTCTACCGGGGGCTTTTCTGGAGGATTGTTTTGGGGGGTTTCTCTCCCAATGGGGGGGGGGTTACTGAAGTTTTGTCTTGTTGGTGCTGAGGGTTTTGGTTAAAGGGCCCCCGAGGTCGACTGACGGGGGCCCTTTTTGAGCCGGTTGCTGAAGTGTTCTTGCCGGCTTTTTTTATCCTTTTTGGGTTTCCTTGTAGGGGGGGGCCCCCCCGTCGGGGCCGTAGCGGGGGGCAGCCCCGGGATGCGGGGGGTTCCGAAGATTGTCTTAAACCCGGACCCAAAGAATTTCTTGGCGTTTTGAGAGTCTTTCGAAACCCTTTAAAATTTCCCGTCCCCTTTGTCCTGCCACCAGGGTTTCCCGCATTGACGTAGGTGGGGTCTGCATTTTGGGGCCGGGAGGGTCTTTGAACCCTCTCGTTTTTTGGAGACGGACGATGGGTTTTTCTCCCACTCGATGAAAGGGGAATTGTCTTTCCCCATGGAGGGTTCTTTGATCTTTTCATCGTTCTCGTAAACCAGTCTTCATGGGCTCGGTTTTTGCCCCCCGAGGACCTCTTTTCCCGGTCTCAGGGGACCTGCCCTTAAAAAAAAAGGCCCATTTTTCGTTCCATCCTCAGGGGTCAGCCCGTCTTGGGCTTTTCTTCAAGTAGTTTTTGGGAAAACGGGGAAGAGGCGGGTGGGGTTCTTCGGGTCTGGCGACATTGTAGGAGGCCCTGCCAGTCTTTGGTCGGTTTCTGTGTGGGGGGTTGGTATGTGCCAGGGTCATTAAAGCCCGGGCCCACCCCTGTGGTCGGGTCCAGAAATTCCCGCACCTTCATGACGGGGTACCCGGGGCCCTCCTTGATGTCGCGTTGGCGTTTCGATGAAAGAAAACAATCATGGTGCCAGTGTTTCGACCCCTTTGGGTGCATTTCCGGTGGTCTTTAATTTGTCCCCCAAAACCCGAAAAAAGGTTTTTGGTTTATGCGGGGGCTGTGTTCGCACCTTGCTTTAGGAGGAAGCAGGCCTTGTCATTGGGCCTTTTCCTACTCCGTGTCTGCCGAGAAAAGCCTTCCCAGCTTTTTGGTTTTTTCTACTTGGCGTTTAAATCCCCAAAGGGTGACGATTTGTCATTTTGGGGGGGAGTTGACCTGTTTCCCGGTCAAATTGTTCGTAGAAAAGTCTTTGGTTTTGTCTGGGCTCGTAAGCGTGGGTGCCTACACAATGATGTTGTGAGGGGGTTTGACTTGCTGAGGGGGTACCCCATTTCATTTAGGGTTCATTGATGCCAACGGGGGGCACGGTTTTGCTTTTTTGGGCAGGGCTGTCCCGTGGCGAATCCCAAAGCCTTTGGGTCCGTCTTCGGGGTTGGGCTTTCCCCTTCCCAAAGGGAAAATGTTTCCACCCCCCTTTCTCTTTGGGAGCCTTTTTCAGCAAGTCGGGGTTTCGTGGTGCGCAATGTCTATTCGGTTAAACCCCGGAGTTCATTCGCACACCGGCTGTTCTTCTCTCGGTCTCGAGGGACTGGCTTGTCCATTAAAAGTTCGAAAAGTTCCCCGGGTCCTAAAAGGGAGTTTTCTTTGCTTTTTCTTTTTCCTTTTTTTGACCGCAAAATTTGGAAAGAGGTCTGTCAACCGGGAATAAGTGGGCCAGGGCGTAAAAGGGAAGCAATTTTTTCGGGGCACCCCTTTTTTAGCCCCCTCCCCCCTGCGGGGGGTGGGCAGTTCTGTCCTTAAAAGGCTGCCCAGTCGCCCCCGGGTGCTGCCGGGGCTTCCTTGGGTTTCCCTCGGTTCAGGAAAAAAAAAAACGACCACCCGCCCAAAGGACCGCCTACGGCGGAATTGTTTACTACAAAGGGCCCCGTGGTCATCTCCCCCTGTTGCTTCGCCACGTGGGCCCATTTGCCGCAAAGGCTTGGGGTGTGTTTCGTTGGGCGATCGGTTTATTTAGTTGCTTTTAAAGGACCTGTGCGTGAAGGTTTTATGTGGGGAAAATCGTTTCACGGGGGGGTTTAAACCACTTCTCGGGTGGGGGCCTTGATCCAGTTTGGGCCGGAGAACCCTTTTCCCGGGCGGGGAGCCCGCCAGGCCCGCAGGGAGGGCCAGGAAATTCTCAGGGGTTTGTAAAGTCCCTGTCGAGGTCCACAACACGGGTGCCCCCGCCCTTAAAAACCGTTTTGGGTCGGGGGGGTGATCTCTTTCGTCGTTCGCCCGGGGGTCAGTCTTCACATTTTCCGTAGGGGGGGTGGGCCCCAGGGCCCCAACCTAACCCCACCCCGGGGGTTTTAGACCCGACGGCTACCACACCTGGGGTTTTGCCGGCCTGCCAAAGCCGTTGCCCCCGGGGGTGGCCGTGTTGATGCAACGCTTCTGGAGCCACCGGTTGAGCTGAGTGCCCGGTGAGGAACCAAATGGCAGACGAGCTGCCTAGAAAAAGGGGGATAGTGCCCTAGAAAAGGACATGGCTATATAGTCAGTGTGATTATATATATATATTAATTTGTGTTTTTGGTTGGTTTTAAAAGATGTGGGTTTTTCTTGGGGTTTAAGGTTTTGTTTTATGTTTGAACTCTTTGATTTCCTTTTTTATTTTTTTTTTATAAAAAACATATTTTTTAAAAAAAACCCCCGGGTTTAAAAGAAAAATTAATTCCCGAAAACTTTTTATAAAAAAATGAAAAAATTTGAAGGGCAGTTGATACGAACAAGCCCAAAAAAACCCCAAACGAAAGGCCCGTATGATTTTTGGTGATGTGGAAAAAAACTTTTTAAAAAAAAAAGAGAAAAAAAGAAGAGTCGAAGAAAACAAGACACGTCAGCCGAATCAGCAGAAGGCAGGAGAGAGAGAGAAAAGAGAGAGAGAGAGAAGAGAGGAGGAGAGAGAGAGAGAGAGAGAGAGAGAGAGAGAGAGAGGGGAGAGAGAGAGAACTCAGAACTCAGAACTCAGAATATTTTATTTGACAGGCCACAGGCCCATATCGAAGTGAGTGAATAAGGTCAAAATAAATCGGTATAAGCCACTCTTAACGAAAACGCAGCTGAATTGTGTTTAAAGTTAACAAAGAAAACATTCATGAAGCAACTGCAGCATTATGTACTCCGTTCCTAACAGCCATTGCTCTATAAATAAAATTTAAACCAACACTCGTAATAGTAGTCTTAATAGAACAGGCTAGCAACATGGACATTTTGAATAGAGAAGGGTGTTTGTAATAATTAGCTGGAATCAACTCAAGCGCAACTTCTCGTACAAAGGACAAATCAGTAGAAAATGAAGCTCAGTTTCCGGTGCTTCCTTACAGTGAGGACAGAAAATGTCATGGTTTCTATTGCGATTAGTATATCGTAAAAAAGTGGCATCGTAAAGGCGACTTTCCCTAACCGAAACCTTCAAATAACCTGCGGATGTTAACATGTTTAATTACACAGAGGTAGAACTTCGAACAAGAGACTGGTTATATGACCTTTTAAACATTGTACAATTCATGCGATTCAATAGCTGAATGCCAGTCTTGGATGTAGCAATCACTTAAACGTTCTTAAATTCTACAATGAAAGCTTTCACATTGCCATCACTTTGCATTTCCCATACAAGTCCAAAAACCCGAATCTATAAAGAACATAGCAAACATTAGTTGTCCAGGTAATATAATTTTGATTCTGCAGATGCAGCAACATATCATAGGCTTTCTTCGGGAGTCTGTTATTATCCATACAAGCAACACGAAGCCAACATCTGATGCATTTTGCATAAGTATTAACATAAAGAGGGTGGTCGTCCAGATTCGCCATACACTAAGTGCCTAGGAGCTTTGGACTTACACCAAGAAATCTTTTAATGGCAGCTAAGTGCACCCTTTCAATTTGTTCCTGGTTAGATGACAGTCCCCAAATCTCTGCTCCATAAGTTAAGATAGGTTGTATTGGCAATCGAATAGCTTAAAGAAATACCAGGTGAATGTTCATCTATTGACCATAGCATTCTGTTGATAGCAGTTAATCCTTTCTTGCTCTGTTTGCTAGGTCACACATAGTTGCTTGGAAAGATAATCTTGTAGTCAGTGTTATATCTAAGATACTATACATGTTAACAGCGGAATGTTGAGCACCATCCAAAGTCCAATTTTTCATTAGAAGCAAGGTAACCCCAATTCCTGAATATAACAATATTTGACTTTTCCAGATTCACAAGTAAATCTAAACGTTTTGAAGTAAATTTTACAAGACATTCAGTTGGGTTTGCAAACCAATGACAGTATCAGAAAATAATGCAACATCATCAGCAAATAACAGAATCAAAAGTTCAATGAGGTCTGGAGAAAGCTGAATACCATGTCTACCACAAGTGTTAATATCTTTAGTTAATTCATTGATGAATAGTGCAAAAAGCACAGGTGAACACACCTCACCTTGTTTTAGTCCCCGTGGGCATAGAAAAGTGTCAGTAAGGTCACCACTAGTTCGAACACAAGTCTGCACAACATTATACACACTTTGCAATGCTTTCAAGAATTTTCCTTAAGACCATTAACAGAGAGAACCTTCCATAATGTTTTCCCTACTTACTAGGTCAAAAGCCTTCCTAAAGTCAATAAATGGACATAGAGCTTCCTGTGTCTTA
>CM031604.1:79981207-79996207 GCA_018398815.1 Conus ventricosus
GATCAAAAACTTCGGCAGGCACGTAGAATACATTCAGGACAAAAAAAAAATGGTACAGAAACTTCTGGATCGCAATTTTGTTTTTCTGTCAGCATCATGGTTTACCATCAACACATTTCTCATGATAAATCAATCAATATTATCTTGGAGGATAAACGATTAGCGAACATTTCCTGACTAAATAACAGTGTACCGTTATCGTCTTAGCGTCTGAGAAAAACGGGCGAACAAACACTACCGTTCCCACGCGCACAAACACACATAACATTTAGTCTCCCACTGTGCACAGACTAGAAATGACAATTAAATCACACACTTTCACCGTACCACATGAAAACCATCACGGGACGCCCCCAATCGCTTCAAACAAAAGTAGAATGATATCTTAAACGTGTAACACACACGTCCATTGTTCACATTCACACAACATACAGCCAAAACAAAAGATGTTAACGCACACAGAGGCGAGTTGTAAACAAAACAAACAAACAAACAAAAAGCGGCAGCCAACGCGGAACAAAGATGACCCAATTTACAGTGGTACCAATTCCGTTCACGTTGCTACATCCGGTCAGTCGCTATTCAAGGTCGGCCCACACACACACACACACACACACACACACACACACACACACACACACGCGCGCGCGCGCGCGCGCGCGCGCGCGCGCGCGCAAGCAAGCAAGCTACGACCACGCACGCACGCACGCACGCACGCACGCACGCACGCACACACACACACACACACACACACACACACACATACGTATGTGAGCGCGCACGTGTATGTGTGTGTGTGTGTGTGTGTGTGTGTGTGTGTGTGTGTGTGTGTGTGTGTGTGTGTGTGCGTGTGTCTGTGTGTCTGTGTGTCTGTGTCTGTGTGTGTTTGTGTGTTTGTGTCTGTGTGTGTCTGTGTGTCTGTGTATCTGCGTGTGCGTGTGTGTTTGTGTGTGTGTAAGAGAGAGAGAGAGAGAGAGGAGAGAAGGGGAGAGAGAGGAGAGAGTATGTTCACGCACCTGCGCCCAAATACTAGTTAGCTATACCATCCAAGCAGCCAATCATAGTCGTGCCTCAATGGACCCCAGTCGAGATGTCCCGGTCTATTTGGGCTATCAAACACGTAAAAAATGATCAAGCGAAATAAGGAAATCCTGATACCGACAACGACCTCCACATCGAAGGCGGATGGAGGCAGATATATATAAAAATGAAGTGCCAAGCTGCAATTGAACGACGAAACAAGAAATCCTTCGAACCTCTGAGCGTCGTCACCAGAGAATTGCATCGTCTTCTCGCTGTTTTGAAGGGAAAGGGAAAGGACAACTAACCGAACACCATCGACTCACTACTACCATGGGTTGTGATGTAAAGCGAGATCTCTTCTTGTTGATGTTCTTCGCAGTCTGTGGCATACGGTTCATCGCAGGTGAGAGATTATACCGACGATTGATGTGATTTGGTGGGAGGGGGAAGGAGGTGGGGGAGAGGGGTAGGGGGGGGGGGGGGGGCTGCGTGAAATATTTTGTTGGTTGAACAAGTGGAGTGGAGTTGATTTGTTAATTTCATTGGTTTCTTGGTTGTGTTACATGTCAAGGGGAGGTGGGGGTGGGGGAGGGGGGAGGGTGG
Organism: Conus ventricosus; assembly: GCA_018398815.1. Classification (NCBI taxonomy): domain Eukaryota; kingdom Metazoa; phylum Mollusca; class Gastropoda; order Neogastropoda; family Conidae; genus Conus; species Conus ventricosus. The sequence goes on from CM031604.1 coordinate 79,982,834, forward strand.
GGGTGGGGGGGGGGAGGCGCTGCGTGAATCGTTTGTTGGATGAATAAGTGGAGTGGTTGATTTGTTAATTTCTTGTGTGTGTGTTTGTTTGTTTTTTTGGTTGTGTTGCATGTCATACTTCCCTGTGTCTCTTTTTCTGTATGTAGTTTACAGTTTGGTTTGTGTACAATGTGTGCTAGAAAGCCATGATGGGCTTGGTAGTGGGGAGAAGTAAGTGTCGGAGAGGCATTTCAATTCATTGTAGCTTAAATTCGTTGTTAAAGCATTATTATTATCAGGTAGCAGGTATACACATACAATGTCAATAAGCAAACTGTATATATATATATACAACAAACTAATAAATTCCAAGGATAAGTACCGAGCACCGTTCCAGCAACTTACAGAGCAGCTTGGTGTTGCAATGACTGCAAGAAATATTGAATTATAAACAAGCTTGCTCTTATGTCTTAGATTGAAGAAATAGGGGGAGATACGCATTCATATCTGCAGTGGTAGATGATTCTGCCTAACTAACAGTATGTGCTTGAGTGGGTGAATGGGGAAAATAAAATAAATGCTTCTCAAAATGAGCCTTCAGCAAGCTTATATTCTCCAAGGAGGAGACATCCTCCAATAGGGAGGGAAACTCACTAACATATAATTCCTGGTCATATACCGATATTTCGAAACTTGGTTGTTTCTCCTCAGTGACCGCAGAAAGTGGTAATTTGACTCTCTCTGCCTTTTCAGTTTTAAGAAGAATGCAATCCCAGAAAAGGCTGGTGTGCAATACCATAGTATGTTTGTTGAGTTTTCAAAAAACCAACCAAAGGTGCCATCTAAGAAGCAAAAGAAAATCATGAAAGAGCAAAACAAGTACATTTTCTTGTGAAAAGTAGAAAATATAAGAAGATATCCTCTAAGACACAAGTGCTGAGGGCCAGTTCTTGGAATGAATCCGCAAGGGACTAAAATACAACAAACTAATAAATTCCAAGGATAAGTACCGAGCACCGTTCCAGCAACTTACAGAGCAGCTTGGTGTGCAATGACTGCAAGAAATATTGAATTATAAACAAAGCTTGCTCTTATGTCTTAGATTGAAGAAATAGGGGGAGATACGCATTCATATCTGCAGTGGTAGATGATTCTGCCTAACTAACAGTATGTGCTTGAGTGGGTGAATGGGGAACAATAAAATAGATGCTTCTCAAAATGAGCCTTCAGCAAGCTTATATTCTCCAAGGAGGAAACATCCTCCAATAGGGGGGGAAAAACTCACTATCATATAACTCCTGGTCATATACCGATATTTCGAAACTTGGTTGTTTCTCCTCAGTGACCGTGGAAAGTGGTAATTTGACTCCTCTGCCTTTTCAGTTTTAAGAAGAATGCAATCCCAGAAAAGGCTGGTGTGCAATACCATAGTATGTTTGTTGAGTTTTCAAAAAACCAACCGAAGGTGCCATCTAAGAAGCAAAAGAAAATCATGAAAGAGCAAAACAAGCTACATTTTCTTGTGAAAAGTAGAAAATATAAAAAGAATCCCCATTCACCCACTCAAGCACATACTGTTAGTTAGGCAGAAATCTTCCCACTGCAGAATGAATGCTTTTCCCCCCCATTTTTAAATCTAAGACATAAGAGCAAGCTTTGTTTTAATTCAATATTTCTTGCAGTCATGCAACCCAAGCTGCTCTGTAAAGTTGTTTGAACGGGGGCTCGGTCTTACCCTTGGAATTTTTTAGTTTGTTTTTAATTTCGGCCCCTTGGGGGATTCTTTCCCAAGGAATGGCCTCTGCATTGTTTTCTTGAGAGGTTTTCTTTTTTTATTTTTTTTATTTTTAAAAGGGAAAATGTAGTTTTATTTTGCTCTTTCATGATTTTTTTTTTGCTTTTTTGGATGGCACCTTTGGTTGGTTTTTTTAAAAAATCAAAAAACATACTACGGTATTGCCCCACCACCCTTTTTCTGGGTTTGCATTCTTTTTAAAAAACTGAAAAGGAAAGGGGAAAGTCAAATTACCACTTTCCGCGGTATGAGGAAAAACCCCCAATTTTCGAAATACCCGGTATATGACAGGATTTTTTATGTTAGGGAGTTTCCCCCCCTTTTGGGAGGGGTCTCCCCCTTGAAGACTAAAAAACTTGCTAAAGGTTCTTGTCGGGAAAGGTTTTTTTTTTTTTTTTCCATTAACCCCACTCAAAAACATATGTTGGGTTAGGAGAATCATCTACCATGAGATAGGGAATGCTTATCCCCAACCCTCTTCTTCAATCTAAGCCCTAAAGCAGCTTTGTTTAAAAATTCAAATTTCTTGCAGCATTGCAACACCAAGTGCTTGAAAATTTGCGGAAACGGTGCTGGGAAAAAATTTATCCTTGGAATTTATTATTTTGTTTTTAATATATTTAAAAAATATTTTAAAATTATAATATTATATAAAATATATTTGTTAATGATTTAAAAAAGGAAGGGTTAAAACTCTACAAATTTTTTTCGGGGCGTGGGGGCCCTGTTCGGAGGGTTTTTTGGTTTGCCCACCCCCGATGTTAAAAAGGGGGGCCCCCTTTTGGGGTTTTTGTTTGCTTTTTGCGGGTTGGGCAGGGTTTTTTTTGGGGGGGTTTCGGGTTTTTTTTTGGGGGTTTGTTTTTCACTAACAACGATTTCCATTTATTGCATTGTTTACTTTTTCTTTTTTTGGGTTTAAAGTTGAAAGTGTGGTTTGTTAGTTTTAAACCCTTTTTTCATTTAAAAACAAAAGGTTGCACCTTTTTGAAAACTTTTTCCCCTGTTTGGGGGATGCTTTTTTTTGATTTTGGGGGAAAATATATTGTAGTTGTTTTTGCGTTTTTAAATTTTCCCAGATATTTTGCTCAGTTTTTTTGGTTTTTTTAAAATTTTTCTTTTTTTAAAATAAATTTTTGTGGTTTGCATTTTGGGTTTTTGAAGGGGTTTTTTCAGTGACCCCTTATGTTGTTTTTTTTTCATTTTTGTTTGTCAAGTACCCTGGTAAAACAATGTTGTTTGTGAAGGATTTGTTGTTTAGTGGGCACTGCCCCCTTCTGGGGGCCAATTCCCAAGTTTTCCCTTTTTCTTCACCTTTTTTGGCTGTGTTGATTTTCATTTTTTTTGGATGCGTCAATGGGTTTTTGAGGTTGGGAAATAATGATTTCGATAGTTTGACAGTGTTTTTGTTAAATTTTTTGGGGGAAAAGTTTGTGTTTTTTTGGGAAAAATGAAGTTTTTTAGGTTTTTTTTGAAAAATTCTTTCCTATGTTTTTTTTTTTGGTTTTCCCCGTCTTTTGGGGGGGGTTATCCCCTTATTTTTTTTCCTTTTTTTCTTGCTTTTATTGTGTTTTTGGGTCTGGGTTGTTTTTTAATTTTTTATTGTACCCATTTGTTTTTTGTCCCCTCCGGGTTTTTACTGGGAAATTGTAAACCCACTTTTCCATGATGACAGGTTTTGATGGGTTTCTTGTTTTTTGCCAGGGGGTTAGGGTTTTTTAAATACAGATGGGGGTGGTTACTTTTGGTGTGTACTTTAAAGAGGTGTATCTTTTGGGTTTTTTTGTAGGGTTTTAATGTATTTTTGGTGAGACCCAGTGTTTTTAAGTGGGTTCACTTTTTTTGGTTTGTTCAATGGTAATTTTTAAAAAGTTGTGGTTTTGGAAGTTTTTTGCTAGTTCTTTCTTCTTGTTTTCGATGGTTTTTGGTTTTGTTGGTTAGTGCAGCAAGGCCATCGTTTGTTAGCCCGATAACCCTATGGAAACCCCCCCCATACGACGGGAAACTCAAAACAAAAAGGGAAAAAATTTCTTAAAACCCTAAAAACTTCTTTTCCCAAAAAAAAACCAAACTGCCCCCAAATATTTAAAAAAAAAACATGAAAATTTGTACTATGTGTCCCCAACCTCAAAAACTTGATTAAACGCACCCAAACCCCAAAGAAACAACCAGCAAAAAGGGTGAAAAAAGGAAATTTTTGCAATTGACAAAAGGGGGAGCAGTCCCCACTAAAAAAACAAATGCCTTCCAGCAAATTGTTTCCCAGGTAGTGAATCAGAAAATGAAAAAAAAACCCTCATAGGGTCCTAAAAAACCTTTTTTAAAAACCGATATCCCAACCAAAAACCAGTCATTTAATAAAAAAAAAATTATAAAAAAAACAGAACTGAGCAAATAAAAATCGGGGAAACCCTTAAAGACGAAAAAAAAAGTCCCAATTTTTCCCGGGAAAAATTTTCATAAAAAGAGCATCACCTAAAAGCAATGTTTAAAAAAGGTGAAACAAAGTTTAATGAAAAAGGGTTTAATATATGAAAACCCCCACTTAGCAACTTTCCCCCCCAAAACAGAAAAGAAAAAAAACTCCCGGCCCATAAAGGGAAATCGTTGTTAGGGGAACACCCCAAAAACAAAAACTAAAAGGCCCCCAAAAAACCCGTGCAGAAAACCCGCACGTGAAAAACAACCGCAAACGGGGGGCCACCGTATTTAACATGGGCTTTTTGGGAAACCCAAAAAACCCATCCTGATGCCCGCGCAACAGTCGAAAAAAATTTTGTGATTTTTTAAAACTTTCCCTTTTTAAATCATTAAAAAAAGGGTTGCCCCCCAAGGGGTTCGGACTTTTAAAGTTTTTAGGTTTTTTAATTATATTCATCTATATATTATATATATATATATTAAAAATTATTATTTATATATATATATATATATATCCCACACAAAACAAAACAAAATAAATTCCAAGGATAAGTCCCAAAGCCCCTTTCCCAGAATTAAAGAGCAGTTTGGTTTTTTGCAATGACTGCAAGAAAAAATTAAAATTATAAAAAAAGCTTGTCTTATGTTTTTGTTTGGAAAAAAATAGGGGGAGTACGAATTAAATATTGCAGTGGTAGTTGATTCTCCCTAGCTTGAGGGGGTTTGGTGGGGGAAAAAAAAAAAATAAATGCTTTAAAAATGACCCTTCGGGAAAGTTTTATTCCCCAAGGGGGAGGACCCCTAAAAAAGGGGCGGGAAACTCCCCTAAATATTATTTGGGGCATATCCCGATTTTCGAAATTGGTTGTTTCCCCCGTGACCGGGGAAAAAGGTGGAAATTTTCCCCCTTTGTTTTCAGTTTTAAGAAGAATGCAACCCCCCAAAAAAGGCTGATGTGAAATACGTGTATGTTTTGTTTTTTAGGGAATTTTTTTTATTTTAACTTTTCACAAGAAAATGTAGCTTGTTTTGCTTTTTCTTGATTTTCATTTGCTTTTAGATGGATTTTTGGGTTTGGGTTTTTTTGAAAACTAAAACAAAATACTAGGGTTATTGACCCCCACCCTTTTTGGGGGGTTTTTTGCATTCTTTTTTTAAAATAAAAAGGGCCCGAGGAGTCAAATTCCCTTTTTCCCCGCGGTAAAGGGGAGAGAAAAAACCCAAGTTTAAAAATTTTTGGTATATGACCGGAGTTATTTTTTAAAGGGGTTTTCCCCGCCCTTTGGAGGATTTTCTCCCCTTGGAGAATATAAGCTTGCGGGAAGGCCCCTTTTTTGAGAAGCTTTTATTTTTTTTTTTCCCATTCCCACTCAAGCCCCTTTACTGTTGGTTAGGCGGGAATTTAATTTTACCCCTGCGATATGAATGCGAAATTCCCCCTATTTCTTCAATCAAAGGGAATAAGAGAAAGCTTTTGTTTAAAATTTCAATAATATATTTTTTATATTTTTTAAAATTAAAAATTTAAAAAATTATATATATATTATTTTATATATTTTAAAATTTTCTTTCTTGTGATAAATTTTATGCACGCCACACACAACACACAACAAAAACCCCCACAACTTACATACTTTATCTTACATAATTTTTTATATAAAAATATATCTATATTTTTATATATATATATTTTTATTTTTTTAAAAAAGAAAGGGTTTTTTTTAAACCCATCTCCCAGCGCTGTTTAGCAATGAAATCTTTGGATGTGGGGGGGTCTGGGTTTCCGGTGTTTTATAATGCTTGTGTGTTTGTCATCAGTGCTGTCTGGTTTTTCGTGTTTTTCTTTTTCTTGTTAAATGATGGGAAATTTCCCATTTGGTGCCTGCAGTTTTTAAACCCATTTCTTTTCCTTTTTTAAAATTTCCCCGTTGGGGGTTTGCATAGTATTTTTGTATTTTTTTTGAGCATGGTTTAATTTTTTTGAAATGTTGTTGAAAGGTGCTGCTTTTCTATGATTTTCCAGGATATATTGTTTTCTATCTTTTTTTTTTTTTGAGCTTCCAGATGTATTTACTAAATTTTTTTTGGTTTTTGTATTTTCTTTGTTAAAGGGATGTTTGTGGTTTCATTTAGTTTTAAAATTGGTTTTCATTGTTTCCTAATTGTTTTTCTGCGTTCTCTGATGTTACAGTTTTTTTGGTACACAATGCTTTTTGTAGAGGCTTTTGTTGTCAGAGGGACTGTTCTTTCTTGTCAGTTGCGGTTTTCCCTTTCATCATCGTTTTTCTCTGTTTATGTTTTTTTTTTTGTTGGTTGAATCAATGATTTTTTTAAAGGGTTTTGGGTTTACATGAGTTTGAAAATTTTGATGCGGGTTTTTGTTGAATATTTTGGATAATTTGGTTTTTTGGGGAAATGATTTTTTAATTTAAAATTAAATTTTTTTCCCTATTTTTTTTTCACTTTTCCCGTCAAAAGGGGGTTTTTGTACCATATGTTCTTTTTTTTTCCTGTTTTTCTTGGGTCTGTCATGTCATTATCGGGGTTATTTTTTTGTTTGTTTTGTACCCATTTTTTTGAAAACGTTTTGTATTGCGCAGCGTTTTGGAATGCTGTTTTTTGGCATGACAGGTTAGTAATTTTTTTTATCCCCTTGGGTTTGTTTTTTAGAAAGGGAAAGGTGGGGGGTTTTTTGATTTTTTACTTGCGGGTTTGTTCTTTTGGTTTTTTGAGGGTTTAAATGTGGGGTTTGAGATAAAACCGTTTTACCCAGTTAGTTCATATCTTTTTATTTGTTTTCAATAGTGATTTTTAGATTTTGGTTTTGGAAGATTTTACCAGTTTTTTTTTTATTTTCAATTTTTTTTTAGGGTTGTCATTCAGCGCAGCGAGGCCGTTTACCCTGTTTTTGTCGATTGTTTTCCAAGGGTTTTTTTGAAAGTTGACAGCATGCCCCCCGCAAGTTCGCAAGTTTCGGACCCTCATACGATCCCCTTGGGCCCTCAAAAATTGAATTCTTTTTGCGTCTTGGTCCAGATTTCCCTTTTTTCTTTTGTAGTAGGTTTTTTTTGTATGGAAAATGATTTCCCCCTTTGACCCTGATATTTTAGTGTATTTGTGGCCAAAAAATTTTAAAAAGCTTTGGTGAGCAGGTCTTCATTATAGATGTGTAAAAAGTCTATTATCAAATGTTATAAAAAAAGGGATTATCTTGCTTGTTATTTTTTTGAACCTTGTATGGTTCGTATGTGTTTTTCCAAAGGGGTTTAGTTCAGTGTTTCTCTTATGTTTTTTTTTGGCTTTTTCTAAGTTTTTTTGGTTTATTTTTCCCAATTTTGTTTGGATGGGTTTACCAAATTTCCCTGTTGGGTTATTCAGGGGAAATTGGGGGTTTTTTTTGGGTTTTTTAAGTGTTATGAAAGTTCTTTGTGCCCGTTGTTCCCCTCTATCGCTTTTGGGCCATTTGGTGCCAAGCTCCCTTTTTTTTTTTTAAAATTTTCTCGTATGTAGTTTTATCGCTTTTTTGTAATTTTTTTTGGGTGTTTTTTTTCGAAAAAGTTTTTGAGTTTCTTTAGTTTTAAATTTTTTAGAAGTTGCTGGTTTTTTTGCTTTACAAAAATTTTTTTTTTTACTTTTGGATTTGGTTTTATTTCATTTTTTAAAGATGTTTGGAATTATTGTTTTTTTGTTTTGGGAAATTTTATTTTTGGGAATCATCTTTTTCATTTTATCCCCCAAAAAGTCTTCATGTTTCGATGGCTGGTGGAGTGCCAAGTTTTGAAGTCATTTTGGGTTTTTATCTTCTCTTTTGGGTTTAGGGTTTTTTTAAAAAAAAAAAATTGCCCTTTCCCTCTTATTTTTGATAAACCCCTTTTTGTTTGTTCTATCATTCTTTTCATTGATTGAGGTTTTGGGGGAAAGGTTTTTTTTTTAGTGATGTTTAAAATTTATTTGTCCCTTTTTTAAAAACTTTTTGGTTTAAAAATCTAACGTGAGGGGCAAAATTAAGGGCAATGGGTTAGTGAATACCCGCAGAGGGTTTTTAAAAAAAAGGCCAAAACCCAAATGGGGCAACATTTGTTAAAAAGTAAGGTTTAAAAATATTACAGCGTGTTTTTATGCAATGGGAAATCAGGATTTGGTGGGGTCAGAGGAAAATAAAAGTTATTAACCTGTCATGCAATTTAAACAGCATTTAAAACGCCGCAGCGAATTTCAAGAAGCGTTACACAAAAATGGTAAAATACAACCCACAATATGACCCCCCTAATGAATGGGCAGGGAAAAAGAAAAAAAGGAAAAAAAAGATATATGGTCAACCCCCCCTTGCCCGGAAAAAGTTTAAAACAAATATAGGGAAAAAAATTCTTTAGAATCCCAAAAATCATTTCCAAAAGAGACCCAAAATTTTCCAAAATATTCAAAAAACAGCATCAAATTATTAAAATCATGTATGCCCAACCCTTTAAAAAAACATGAATTTAAAAACAAAATGAAAAGCAGTACAGAGAAAAAAAGGGGGTGATGAAAAGGGAAAACCGCAAAATGTATCAAAAAAGAAAAAGTTTCCCTTTTTGAGGGAAAAAATGGCCCCTACCAAAAGCATTGGTTTCCCCAAACCCCTGTAAAATAGAGAACGAAAAAGAAAAAAAAATTTATGGGGATAAATGAAAAAACCAAATTTTAAAAATAGAAAATGCCCAAAACCCCAAAAAGTCATTTAAAAAGAAAGATACAAAAAAACCCAAAAGAAATTTAGTAAATACATCTGGAAACTAAAAAGGGAAAAAAAAAGAAAAACAATATTTTCCCGGAAAAAACATAGAAAGAGGGAGACCTACAACAACATTTAAAAAGATGTAACCCATGCTAACGGGAAAAAAAACATAATACTATGCAAAACCCCAATGGGGAACTTTAAAAATTGGATAGAAATGGTTAACAACTGAGGCCAAGTGGAAATTCCCATCAGGGGAACAAAAACAGAAACCCCACGGAAAAAAAACAGAAGACGTGATGACAGACAAAAAGCTTTTAAAAAAACCGGAAGCAAGGGCCCACCACATCTGATGATTGCTTGCTGAAACAGCGCCCGTGTGTTTTAAAAACCTTTCTTTTTTAAAAAAATGTTGCTCCCGTTCTTTTGAGCATTTTTTTTAAAAACCCCTTTTGGTATTCACTACCCTTGGGCTTATATATAAAATAATTATATATATTATATATATATTATATATATTTATATATATTTATATATATATATATTTTAAAAAGTTTCACATAGTACCCAAAAATTTTCCCCGAATAAACCAAAAGTTTTTCAAGCAATTTGCAAGAAAAGGGGTGCAACCTTTTTAATTGCACATGGGTCAAAACCCCAAACACAGGAAAACGTTTAGCGGAGACCCGAAATGCAAGCTGCCGGGGCAAAGGGGTTTATTGAACAAGGGGTCCTTTCCCCGGGGGAAATGGAAAACGGTAAAACACTTTGGATTTCCCCAGGTTCCCTTTCTGACAGTTTTGGGCCCGGTTGGGTGATTCATCGGGGACGGATGATGTGTTTGGCTGGATGGTTGTTGATTCATCGGGACGGTGATGCTGTTTGGTGGATGGGGGATTATCCGTTTCGGATGATGCTGTTTGGCTGGATGGTTGATTCATCGGTACGGATGGGTGTGGGGCTGGATGGTTGGGTTCATCGATACGGGTGCTGCTGTGTGGTGGAAGGGTGTTGATTCCGGTAGGAAAGATGTGTTTAGCGGATGGTTGATTCATCCCGGGACGGATGATGTGTTTGGGTGGATGGTTTATTATCGGCACGGGGTGATGCTGTTGGCTGGATGTTTTATTCACGGTTCGGATGATGTGTTTTGTGGATGGTTTTATTCTCGGTCGGAGGGTGCTGTTTGGTGGATGGTTGTTGAATTTTCGGGCGGATGTGCTGTTTGGGGTGGAAAGGTTTATTATCGGTACGGTGGGGAATGGTTTTGGGGGGATTTGGGTTTATTCTCGGTGGATGTTTCTGTTTGGCTGGATGGTTGATTAAACGGTACGGGGTGTTTCTTTTTTGGTTGGGTGGGCGATTCCTGGTTTTTGGGTGATGTGTTTTGGGTGGATGGTCGATTCATCGGTTTCAGATGATGCTTTTCCCGCTGGGTGGGTTTTTCCTCGGTTTCGGATGATGTGTTTGGGTGGGGTGGTTGATTCATCGGTAGAATGTTTTGTTTTGGTGGATGGTTGTTTTCCCGGGGGTGATGCCCGTTTTTGGATGGGATTCTCGGTTTCGGGATGTGTTTGGCTGGATGGTTGTTGATAAGGGACGGATGTGCTGTTTGGGGGGATGGTTGTTGGGTTTTCCCGGGAGGGATGCTGTTTGGCCCGGAAAGGTTGTTTATCATCGGTTTCGGATGATGGGTGTTTGGTGGATGGTTGTTGATTCCCTCGGTTTGGATGACGTGTTTTGCGGGTGGTTGAAATTTTCGGTGCGAATGATGTGGGTTTTTTGTGGTTTGGGGTCCCCAAAAATGATATGGGACAAAGTGAGAAAAAGGAAAAAAAAAAAAGCCCCCCCGCAAACAAAACACCAGATGTTTGTTTTCACACAAAAAAAACAACGAAAGGGCTTTTTCTTTCCCCCCCCCTCTTTTTCCCCCCCTCCCCCCCCCCCCCCCTCTCTCCCTTTTCCTCTCTCTCTCCTCTCTCTCTCTCTTTCTCTCTTCTCTCTTCCCCTCTCTCTTTTACACACAAAACAAACCCACAAAAACCCCACCAACACAAAACACGCAACGTGCGGGGCAACACAAAATGAAAGGGAACCAACATGCATGCACGACGGGACGCACGCAGCGCGCGCAAAAACACACATGCCCCGCACGCGCGCGACGTTTTGCAGCTACACCCACGCAGCAGCCCCGCAGCACGCACGCACGCGCGACACACACAACCAACCCCAAAACATTTCTTTTTGTTTTATCCTTTTTTAAAATTTTATTGGAAAGCTCTGATTGGACTTAGTTGGGTTTAGCTAATTCCGCTCCCCTTTGTTCCCCCCCTCCCCCATCTCCCGTGCTGTTTTACTGTCACGCCTCTCTCCTCTCCCTTCCCCCTTTTTCTTCTTTTCTTCACAGTCTTTTTCTTCTTCTTTTTCACAGTTTTTCTTCACGTTTTTACAGTCTTTTCACATTTTTTCACAGTCTTTTTTCCAGTCTTCTTCACAGTCTTCAAAAGTCTTCTTCAGTCTTCTTACAGTCTTTTCACAGTCTTTTTTCACATTTTTCACAGTCTTTTTCACAGTCTTCTTCCAGTCTTTTCAGTTTTTTCTTCTTCTTCTTCTTCTTTTTTCTTTTTCTTTTTCTTCTTTTCTTCTTCTTTTTCTTCCTCTTTTTCCTCTTTTTTTTTCTTCTTCTTTCTTCCTTTTTTTTTCCTTTCTGTTTTTCCTTCCCATCCTCCTTCTCCTTTTTTTCCTTGGTCCTTGAAAGGGAAAAAATTTTTAAAAGACAATAATATATTTTTTAACCCGCCCGTATAGATTGTCCTTTGTTCTTTTTCCCCTTTTCCTTCTCTGCCCCCTTTTCTTTTTTTGTTTATAATACATTTTTTTTATTCCTTTCTGCTCATCAATAAAAGTATTTTTTTCTGCTCTGTGATAAAAACCCCATTTTGGTTATTTTGTATCGTTCTTTTAAAGCTTTTTTTTTATGTTTGTTTAAAAGGGCCTTTTTTTTTTTTTTTTATTAGCGTTTTTTAATAAGGAAGTATTATTCTGTGATAATATCCCCTTTTTTTTTAATATGTATCGTTTTACAATTTATTGTTTCTGTTAGCTGATAATCCTTTTTTTTTGGGGTTTAATTTTTTATGTTCTAAGCTTTTTTTTCTTTTTTCTGCTTTAAAAGACCCTTTTTTTGTTTTGAGCATTGTTAAAAAAGGAAAATTTTTTCATATTCCCCTTGGAAAAAAACCCCATTTTTTCAAAAAGTTCGGGAACCAAAGCTATTGTTTCAGTTTGTGTAATGCCCCTGTTTTGTTTATTCTGTATCCCTTAATAATGCTATTATTTCATTCCTGTTGATAAAGCCCCCCTTTTTAATTATCCCTTTTGTATCATCCCAAAGATGTGTTGTTGCCCCTGGCCCCGCCAGTATGCCCCCCTGACCCCCCCCGAGAGTTTTTCACCTTTGACGGCTTTTTGCAACAACTTGGGGAAAAAGGGGGCCCCCCCCCCCTTTTAGGAAAGGTTTGGGGCCCGGCCCATGGGAAAGGGGGGAGGCCCCTTTTTTATTAGCAGCAGCAGCAGCATCGCCATCATCATCATCATCATCATCATCATCATCATCATCATCATCATCATCATCATCTTTGTGTGTGTGTGTGTGTGTGTGTGTGTGTGTGTGTGTGTGTGTGTGTGTGTGTGTGTGTGTGTGTGTGTGTGTGTGTGTGTCAGTGAGTATGTGTGTACGTGAGCGTACGTGCCTGCGTATGTGCGTGCGTGCGTGCGTGCGTGCGTGCGTGCGTGCATGCGTGTGTGTGTGTGTGTGTGTGTGTGTGTGTGTGTGTGTGTGTGTGTGTGTGTGTGTGTGTGTGTGTCGCGGGCATGTACGCCCATTACCTGTGTGTGTGTGTGTGTGTGTGTGTGTGTGTGTGTGTGTGTGTGTGTGTGTGTGTGCCGCGGGCATGTACGCCCTTACCTGTGTATGTGTGTGCGTGTGAGCGTGTGTGTGTGTGTGTGTGTGTGTGTGTGTGTGTGTGTGTGTGTGTGTGTGTGTGTGTGTGTGTGTGCATGTGTGTGTACGCCCCTTACCTGTGTATGTGTGTGCGTGTGAGTGTGTGTGTGTGTGTGCATGTGTGCATGTATGTGTGTGTGCGTGCGTGCGTGCGTGCGTGCGTGCGTGCGTGCATGCGTGTGTGTGTGTGTGTGTGTGTGTGTGTGTGTGTGTGTGTGTGTGTGTGTGTGTGTGTGTCCCGGGCATGTACGCCCATTACCTGTGTGTGTGTGTGTGTGTGTGTGTGTGTGTGTGTGTGTGTGTGTGTGTGTGTGTGTGTTCTTCAATTTAACGTCTATCCACGTTAAGTGATATTAGACAATGTTAGAGGGAAAGGGGGGAGGGGTAGAGGTATTAAGTAATATATTCAAAGGCTTTGAAGAAAAACAGCAACAGCAACAATAAAATAGACAACTATGAGCT
>CM031604.1:80001207-80008707 GCA_018398815.1 Conus ventricosus
CTTCCCTCCCGGGGATCCAGACTTCAAGGGAGACTGCATGGAGTTCGTCAGGTCGGAGGAAGCCAAGGAGGACTATGGCACCTCCAAGGAGAGCAGTGAGTGCACCACGCTGACCACATAGTGTTGAGGCCGACAACAACGATGATGATGATGATGATGATGATGATGATGATGATGATGATGATGATGATGATGATGATGATGATGATGGCAGAGCAGTGAGTGCACCTCGCTGACCACATAGTGTTGAGGCCGACAACAACGATGATGATGATGATGATGATGATGATGATGATGATGATGATGATGATGATGATGATGATGATGATGATGGCAGAGCAGTGAGTGCACCACGCTGACCACTTAGTGTTGAGGCTGACAACAACGATGATGATGATGATGATGATGATGATGATGATGATGATGATGATGATGATGATCATGATCATGATGATGATCATGATCATGATCATGATGATGATCATGATGATGATCATGGTGATGATCATGATGATGATGAGATGATGATCATGATGATGATCATGATGATGATGAGATGATGATTATGGTGATGATGATCGTGATGATGATCATGATCATGACAATGAAGATGATGATGATCATTATCATGGTGATGATGATGCTGACCATGATGACGATGGTCATGGTAATGGTAATGGTGATGATGATGATGATGATGATGATGATGATGATGATGATGATGATGATGATGACTGAGAGTAGTGAGTGCAGAATGCTGATGACGTAGTACTGAGATTGATGACGATGAGCTGATGATGATGACGAGGAGGAGTAGGAAAAAAGAAGAAGAAGAAGAAGAAGAAGAAGAAGAAGAGAGAAGAAGAAGTAAATGATGATGATGATGATGATGATGATGATGATGATGATGATGATGATGATGATGATGATGGCAACGACGACGGGGACAAGGATGATGATATAATGTTGTTGCTGTTGTTGTTGTTGTTGTTGTTGTTGTTGTTGTTGTTGTTGTTGTTGTTGTTGGTGTTGTTGATGATGATGATGATGATGATGATGATGATGATGATGATGATGATGATGATGATGAGAGGGACCTGGATTGTATAAATGTGCGCGCGCGTGTATATGTATGTTGGTATGCAAGAGGTAAGGCACATGTACACATATAAATGCGCGAGCGTGTTTGTGTGCTAAGAGTGTGTAAATGTATTTGTGTGAGCTCGCACGCGCGTGCTTGAGTGTATGTGTGTGTGTGTGTGTGTGTGTGTGTGTGTGTGTGTGTGTGTGTGTGTGTGTGTGTGTGTGTGTGTGCGTGCATGCGTGCGTGCGTGCGTGCGTGCGTGCGTGCGTGCGTGCGTGCGTGTGTGTGTGTATTGGCGTGCGTGCCCGTGAACATACCCTTGCCAGCCAGTGTGTGGTGTTGTTGATAGTGGTTAAGGTAAAACAGACTCAAATATATCTTCATAACTCTCTCTCTCTCTCTGTCTCTCTCTCTCTCTCTCTCTCTCTCTCTCTCTCTCTCTCTCTCTCTCTCTGTCTCTCTGTCTGTCTCTCTGTCTCTGTCTCTGTCTCTCTCTCTCTCTCTCTCTCTCTCCTCTCTCTCTCTCTCTCTCTCTCTCTCTCTCTCTCTCTCTCTCGTAGAATTCCGTGAACAGCTGAATGCACTGACGGCCTTTGTGGACGCCTCCATGGTGTACGGCAGTGAGGAAGACGTGGCCAGAGAACTCCGAACCGACGGTGGGGATGGTCAGTGCCAATGGTGTCATTTTTCCCCACTTCCCCTCGTTCATCTCACCTTCTCCTCTTCCCTCCTCCTCCTCCTCCTCATCTTCCCCTCCTCTTCCTCCTCCTTCTCCTCCATCTTCTCCTTCTTTTTCTTCTTCTTCTTCTTCTTCTTCTTCTTCTTCTTCTTTCTTCTTCTTCTTCTTCTTCTTCTTCACAATCTTCTTTACAATCTTCTTCACAATCTTCTTCTTCTTCACAGTCTTCGTCTTCTTCTTCACAATCGTCTTTTTCTTCTTCTTTTTCTTCTTCTTCTTCTTCTTCTTCTTCTTCTTCTTCTTCTTCTTCTTCTTCTTCACAATCTTCTTCACAATCTTCTTCTTCTTCTTCATACACTCAGATAGGAACCCCAGAGGCACTGGTGAGGGCTGCTGTACGGCGGAGGCCCTCGAGAAATCCATAGAGCTTCTCACTCGTCTATGTGCCAGCAGGTCAGGTCTCTGCTCTTTGCTCTTAATGTGTGGGACAGTGCTGCTGGACGTGTTCCACAGTCACTGGGATTGAGTACCGCATGGGCGCTCTAAAGATTCACGATGCGAATTTTTGTGAACATGTGGTGTTTGAGTCTGGAGTACCCGTCCTCAGTTGTACAATGGTTCTCCTCACCCACAGTCCAATGGGGCTGTCGTTTGAGGCTCTCTCACAATGATTCTCCTCACCCACAGTCCAATGGGGCTGTCGTTTGAGGCTCTCTCACAATGATTCTCCTCACCCACAGTCCAATGGGGCTGTCGTTTGAGGCTCTCTCACAATGATTCTCCTCACACACAGTCCAATGGGGCTGTCGTCTGAGGCTCTCTCACAATGATTCTCCTCACACACAGTCCAATGGGGCTGTCGTCGGAGGCTCTCTCACGATCATAGAATGCCTATATCTACTCCTACCAATCAGAGAATGCTGGTTTCAAAATGAGGTGACTGCAGGCGGAATTTGGAGAAAATACAGATTGAAACGAAAATAACCTTTCCGCCGAACGAAAGATACAAAGTATTACGAGACAAAAAAAACAACGAGTTTCGACCTGTTTGGTCTTCTTCGGGTAAGACACACAGCACCCAAGACGATGAAAACGAAGAACGAACGATCACTAATCTCCACAAGGATATACTGGAGCTATGTAAGGTATGGGGAGATCGAAACTGAGGTTAATACAAAATTTGAGACATTTCTTTACGCTGGTTGATGAAGATGATGAGGGGGTGCCACGGATCTCCAGGCAAGTCCGATACTGCATGACATGGCTGTACTCTACGCTTACTGTCATAACATATCCAGGCGTCAAAAAGGCCCGAGAGATACAAACACCTGCGGTGTTGGTCAAGGAATGTTAAGCAACACTCTCAGAGACGCTTCCGTTGAGTGAATGAAACTGGACAGTGTGATCTCAGTCTTCCCTTTGAGCTCATAGCAAACTCAACTCTGGGTAGTCTTCCCTTTGAGCTCATAGCAAACTCAACTCTGGGTAGGAGTCAGTCGGGGCAGAAATATCCTGCAAACAAATGGCTCTGGTGAGAATCGACCCTCGACCTCCCAGCCGGGAGTCCGCAACGCTAACCACTTCACTGCGGTGGCTGGTAGCAGTAGTAGTAGTACTAGTAGCAGTGACTGCATTCAAAGAAACTTTTTTTTTAAATTGTGATTATAGACGAATACATTAAAACTGATGATGTTGAGTGCCTGAATTCAAAACCAGTGTCTTGTATGTAAGCTCAGCGCTATACCCAGCCGAATGACACAGGCGTCCTCTCCATGGCCTATACTAGCAAGATACACCAAATCAGAAATAATTAGTCGCAACAACAAAGGTCACCCAGACTGCCTTATAATACTCGTATCTATAGAAAATACTATTCAATCTTTCCTTCGACAAGAGCTACGAAACTGAAGCGCATGGCACAAGTGCGCCTTAAGCACACAACCCATGGCTCGCTGTTGTGGATCACCTGGTCCTTCCAACATAATGTGTACCAACACTACATCAACTAAATTTGCTCTCACCATTGTAGACAACTACTTGCTGCTGCTGCTGCTCCTGCCATAGCTATGTACGAAGTGTTACGCAAGAGAATATGAACATCCCATCTTTCTTATCTCCCATCCGTTCTACCCCACCCCCGTCCTCCTCCCTCTTTTTTCTGTGGTTTTAGTAGATGTGGTATGTGCCGTATATGGAGGAGCCTGTATGCAGTGATGCTCCTATGAAGACAGTGAAACGTCTTACAACACCAGCGACAGCGACAACAGTTACTGCTACAATAACCTGTACTGTCATTTACCGGGTGTTATTTGTTCTTTTACATTCAAGTATTTTAAACGAACTGTTTTCATATATTTGAATGGAGGAGAGAAAAAAAACAACAACTTTGACCTGCTCTATCTCCAGGGTTGAATCTTATCAGTCTTAAATTGCCAACAGTTCAGCTACCATGGTATTAATTGTTCATGTGTTGTAGATACTGTCTTTGTTGTTTGTGTGTTTTGCAGGGTGGACATTTGTTTATTCCTATGTGTTGACAGCTGTGTGGACGACTTGGCTATAATAATGATAAAGTTACCATAATAATGATGAAGTTGTAATAACGATGAGGCTCCCATAATGATGATAAAGCTAAAATAATGATACAGTTATGACTAAACTGAACTTAAGGATTCACCGATACCGACTGATACATCGAGAATGATAAAAAAAAATGCACGTGTGTGTGTGTGTGTGTGTGTGTGTGTGTGTGTGTGTGTGTGTGTGTGTGTGTGTGTGTGTGTGTGTGTGTGTGTGTGCGTGTGTGAGTCCATGAATGCGTGCGTGTGTGTGTGTGTGTGTGTGTGTGTGTGTGTGTGTGTGTGTGTGTGTGTGTGTGTGTGTGTGTGGTTTCAGGAGCCTTCCTTAGAGTCTCCATTGATCGGAAACAAGGGCCCCTCCTGCCCAAGGGACCATTCCCCAACTGCCGCAGACCCAATCCTGAGGAGGACTTTTGCTTCTTGGCAGGTATGGCCCGATTGTTAGCTCTCTCTCTCTCTCTCTCATCACTCTCTCTCTCTCTCTCTCTCTCTCTCTCTCTCTCTCTCTCTCTCTCTCTCTCTTCTATATATATATATATATATATATATATATATATATATATATATATATACTATCATTCTCTCTCTCTCTCTCTCTCTCTCTCTCTCTTCTCTCTCTCTCTCTCTCTCTCTCTCTCTCTTACAGACGACACATACACACGCACACATAATCACACACAGACACACAGACACACAGACACACACCACGCACGCACACGCACCCCACGCACCACGCACACACAAACACAACCACACACACACACACCGCGCCGCGCCCCACGCCGCTCGCACGCACCTTACACACACATACACACACATCACGCGCACACACACATACACGCACCGGCCCCACACACACACACACAACACACACACACACACACACCACACACACACCACACCCCCCCACCACCACCACCCACCACTCACACCAGAGAAACAAAGAGAGAGAAAAAACGCACATATACACACCCCTCACCCCTCCCCCCCCCCCCTCTCTCTCTCTCTCTCTTTCAAAGAACACACCACACAACCCCACTACACCACGCACATTACGGCCACTCCCGCCGCACACCACACCACACACACACCCACACACACCACACACACACCACCAAACCCCACCAACCCCCGCGCGCGCGCGCGCGCACGCACGACGCACGCACGCACGCACGAAACCACCCCACACCACACACACACCACACCCACACACACACCCACCCCAAAATACGAGAGACAGGACAGAGAAACCAAAGAGAAAAGACAGAGAGAGAGAGCCCGCCCCATACACACCATTCTTGTGTGTTCCTCTCTTCTCTGTCTCTGTCTCTCTCTCTCCTCTCTCTCACTCTCTCTCCTCTCTCTCTCTTCTCCTCTCTCTCTGTGTGTGTTTTCTTTCTCTCAGCCACAACATTCTCTCTCTCTCTCTCTCTCTTCTCTCCTCTCTCTTCTCTCCCTCTCTCTCTCTCTCCTCTCTCTCAGGAAGCAAACTAAACCCTCCTTCCCACAACCACCCCCACCCCACCTGCCCCCCCCCATCACCTCACCCCCCAAAACACAGGCGAATTCGCGTCAACGAACACCCCCGGCTGACACAATGCACACCATCTTCCTCGACTGCCAACGTCCTCGCCAAGGCATCCTCAGCAAACCGTCCCAGCCTCCCCGAGGGGAGGTTTTACCAGCGGGGCCCGTAAGCTGGTGGGCGCCATCACCAGAACTTCCTTACGGGCAGTGGTGCCCATCCTGTTGGGCAGAGGACCTGAACCTCTTTGGGATGACCCGGGGGTACTGTTTAGTCCTTCCATCGATCCTGGGTTTCCTTCAGGATTTTCTCCACGGCGCCTACGGTCTGTGATCAGTTTTACAGGGGAGTTGGTGGCCGTGGGGTTGGTGGGGGGGGGGGGGGGTGGGGGGGGGGGCTTTTGAGGAAGTTGGGAGGGGTTTGGTGGGTTTGAGAGGAGGTGTGGGGGGTGGGGGGGGGGGGGGGTGGGGAGGGTATGAACGAGCGGGGGAAGAGCGGTTCTCTGGGTCGGTTGGTCGGTCGGTCGGTCGAGGGCAGTCTAGTAGGTCGGTCCGGTTGGGGATGGGGGACTTTGGATGGGTTGGGAAAAGTGGCGCGTTTGAGAAAGGGTGGGGGTGGGGTTGGGTGGGGGTGGGGGTTGGAAGTGGGGGTTATGAATAAAAGTGTTGGGAGGGCGGGGGTTGAGTTGGGGGTGGGTGGGTGATTGAGTGAGTAAAATGAGGGTAAAGGGATGTGATGAGTGATTTAGTATGGGTGGCTGGGTGGGTGAGTCGGTGGGAGAGATTGCGGTTGAGTAGATGATTGTGTATACGAGTTATTCCCCTTTTGTTCTTTCTTGATTTTCCCTTTCTGTCTTTTTCCGTTTCTTTATTTTATTTTATTTTTCTTTCTTTTTCTTTCGTTATTTCTATGTAAGACACGACCTCTCTCTCTCTCTCTCTCTCTCTCTCTCTCTCTCTCTCTCTCTCTCTCTTTTCCTCTATATTTATATATTTATATATATAAAATATTTTATATAAATATATATATATATAAATATATATATATATAATTCTCAATGGATTTCCCTTGCAGGTGATGTAAATGGCAGTTACACATATATAGCACCCAACGGGTCTAGTGTAATAGACTATTTTTTAATGTCAAGCCCCATTATTATCTTGGGTGTAAAGCTTAAAGTATTGTCTAAATCGAGTCAAAACATATGCCCATTCATTTTGAGCTACAGCTTGTAAACATCATCCAAATGAAAGAATTAAAGAAAATATGCAAAAGTAAACAAAATTTGTATGGACCTAAGGATAAAGAACCAGAATATATTGCACAACTATGTTCTCAGGATGTACAATTATTTTTTAATTGATGCTTTTAAATCTTTTGATGTAACATTAATTTGGCGCGGGGTAAATTCAATGAAGCTTTATACAAAGCAGGTCAGTGTATGCTAAAAACAATTACTAGTGGCAATGATAGAAAGAAACCTTGGTTTGATCCAGATTGTTGGGAAAAAGACGAAAGCCAGATTTGCCTTACGAAAATTTTAAAACAGTCCCAAACGTAGTGAAAAAAGAGGATCTCAGAGTGAAAATATTGAAAATTTTCCTTGAGATTATAAACATCTATTAAATGAGAA
>CM031604.1:80016207-80018707 GCA_018398815.1 Conus ventricosus
TTGTTGTCGTTTTGTTGTTATCTGTCTGTTTTCCTTCATCTTTTCCCCTTTTTCTCTCTCTCCCACAGACCAATTGGAGGCTCTGAGGGACGTCACCATGTCTGTGGTGATGTGTGCCACGACACGCATCCGAATGATTCCGTTCAACGCCTTTCGAGTCCCTTCTATCAGGTGAGTCAGTTTGTCTCTTCTCTTTCTGTCTGTCTGTCTGTCTGTCTGTCTGTCTGTCTGCCCGTCTGTCTGTCTGCCTCTCTCTCTCTCTCTCTCTCTCTCTCTCTCTCTCTCTCTCTCTCTCTCCTTCTCTCTCTCTCTCTCTCTCTCTCTCCTCTCTCTCTTCTGTGTACGTATCTTTCTCTCTGTTTCACCCCTCTCTCAATCCTATCTGTCTGTCTCTGTGTCCACATCTTTCTCATCCAGAGAGCAGTTTTAGTCATTAATATGTCAGTGTTTCGACTATTGGTAGCGTGATAATTATGCTCATTTTGTTCGTGTATTGATATTTCAAAAGATCCGCTTCAGACTTATCCATCTGTTTCATTAGTGTATCTTTTGTACACGTGTTTTTGGCATACAGGCCGGTAACCCTACAACTCAATTCCTGACTACTCTACCTGTAAAGACATGCAGACAGACAGACAGATATGTAGATAAGTAGTTATATCCATATATACATAATACACACGCGCGCTCGCGCACACGTACGTACATACATACATGCATACATACATGTATACATGCATACATACATACATGCACACAAGCATGTATGCATGTATACAAACATACATACGTGTATACGTACATACGTACATTCTTACATACATACATACATACATACATACATACATACATACATGCATACATGCATGCATGCATGCATGCATGCATGCATGCATGCATGCATACATACATACATACATACATACATACATACATGCACACACGCACGCACGCACGCACGCACCCACGCATACATACATACATTACATACATACATACATACATACATACATACATACATACATACATACATACATACATACATACATGCATACAAACATGTACACATAAATACACACACATACATACATACATACATACATACATACATACATACATACATACATACATACATGCATGCATTCATGCATGCATGCATGCATGCATGCATGCATGCATACATACATACATACATACATACATACATACATACATACATACATACATCGAGAGAACCATAGATAGATAGAAAGACAGACAGACAGATGGATGGATGAGACAGTGGTTGGGGGGTTGGGTGAGTGGTGGGAAGGACATACAGACAGACAGACAGACGGATAGCTAGATAGATAGATGGACAGACAGGCAGACAGACAGTGAGGCTCAAGACTCAAATATTTTATTCATAAAGGCCATAACCCCTTAGAATGGGAATATGCACCGTGATTCATGCCGCAAATTCATGTTGGTATTCTTTGCATTATATACATACTTCGGTTCTTGAATGTTTTAAATAATAAGTTTAACAATAAGAGAGAGAGAGAGAAGAGAGAGAGAGAGAGAGAGAGAGAGAGAGAGAGAGAGAGAGAGAGAGAGAGAGAGAGAGAGCACAACCAAAATGATGCAAATATATGACTATCAGTTTCGACCTGCAGCCAGATAAACAGTCTTTGCCTATCTTGTTTCAGAAACCCAATCAAAGACTGCAATGTCCTGAGGTTCAAACTGGAGACGATGATCGATTCCATAACGCTGGAATAGCCTGAATCAGCACAAAACCATTGAAGCAAAAAAAAAAAAACCAAGAACCATCATCTACACCTCCTTCTACCTCGTGCTTTTGACCAAACTAAGGGGCAAAAAGACGCCATGTGGAAAGATGGTTCTGAAAGGGGACACTTTTGATGCCCCCCTCTGGCCATAGCTGTATAAAGAAAAAAAAGAAAAAGATAAATGTTGACATTTTCAATTTCACATCATTCTCTATCACTTTCTCCTCCTCCCATCAGCCCCCCCCCCCCCCCCATCTCCCCCCCCCCCTCCCCCTCCCTTTCCCCCCCCCCCACCCCCCACCCCCACTACCTCTCCCTCACCTTGATCCATCCCACCATCTCTACAGGGTTGTTGTTTTTTTTTAATTCTTCTCTGTGTGTTCTTCTGCCTAATTTGGAGCCAGATGTCCAGATATGTGAGTTTGCTTTCCTTTGTGGCTTCGAGATCAAAACGATGTTCGAATAAATTTGCATTGTTAAAGAACAAAGCAAGTCATAATTATCCATTGTGAGAGAGAGAGAGAGAGAGAGAGAGAGAGAGAGAGAGAGAGAGAGAGAGAGAGAGAGAGAGAGAGCTTTGACAGAGTTGGAAGGGGGAAGCTACTAAATGAGTCAGAGGTGGAGTGGAGGGGAGGGGGGGGGGATAAAGAGAGAAATAGGAGGGAGGGCAGGGAGGGATGTTGGGGTAAGAAAGACAGACTGGGGCGAATGCGAGCGAGCGAGCGAGC
>CM031604.1:80028707-80033707 GCA_018398815.1 Conus ventricosus
AGGGTGCCTCCCATTTTAGCCATACTTGTCTGATGGATCCTAGACGCTTGTCGTGAGCGAAAAGTTCAGTCTCATCCAGCATTACGTGTGTTATTGTTGGTGTTCCTCAAGGTTCTGTTCTCTGCTCTATCCCCTTTGCTTTATTCATACAAAACCTCTCTCTTGTTTGCGATATACTTATCCTTTGGCCCGTCAGTCGTTTGCCGACCACACTCTGTTAATAATGTCATTCCACTCAGATCAAATACATGTTTAGTATTCTTTTATCGTTCAAACCTTCATGGATGGGGAAAAAAACTGGATGATGCAAAACAGGTTTAAGCTAAACGAAGATTAAACATAAGTCGTTGTCCTAAAATCAAGCTTGTTTTTGTGATGTGCAGTTTACATCTTCTGTCAGAAAAATAGCATTCATTCTTTGCTTGGAAATAACAAGAATGCGAAATGCCCTTTTGCTGCTCTCTGCTCATGCCGAAATACACGTTAATTTCATTTATTACTGATGCGTGAAGCTACCCAGACCCTTTTTGTATTTGGGAGTGGCGTCCAAACTTGACTTTCACAATTTTCTATGAAAGTGGTTTCCATTACACATTATCAATAAGCTTCAAAAAGATCAACATTTGACTGTCAGACCTGTTTTGAAAGATCGTAATTGTGAACCTGTCTCATCTCTTCTCAAATCACTTCACTGGGGTCCTGTGAATGAAAAGAATTCAACTTAAATCTGCCACATTGTTTTTTAATCTGTGGTGTGTGTGTGTGTGGTGTGTGTGTGTGGTGTGTGTGTGTGTGTGTGTGTGTTGTGTGTGTGTGGTGCGTGCGTGCGTGCGTGCGTGCGTGCGTGCGTGCGTGCGTGCGTGCGTGCGTGCGTGCGTGTGTGCGAGCGCGCGCGCGTACGCGCGCCTGCGACTCTGTGTGTCTTTTGTTGCTGTTGTTGTTGTTTTTGTTGTCGTGGTCGTTGTTGTTGTTTCGCCTGTCAATCCTTCTGACCTTCTGCCTGTCTGTAATCCATCCAGGAATATTGGATCATTCTCCGATACATGCATTTATTTGCTCGTATAAAATCAGAAACCTTGGGCTCCCTCTTCGTTCCTTACTGTGCAAAAGGTCCTCTTGGGTACAGGCCCCTGTGAATTTCGTCACATTGATATTACTATTGCCCTGAAACAGGCAAAAAGAAGAAAGAAAGACACAAAATTCCACTAATCCTTGTTTACGAGTAGTAATGAGTCTGTCGTCTCTGCTATACCACTAATCCTTGTTACAATTAGTAATCAGTCTGTCTTCTCTGCTATACCACTTATCCTTGTTACAATTAGTAATCAGTCTGTCTTTTCTGCTATACTCAGTCTTTCATTCTATTTTGCAACAGTCCATTATGCAGGATGGTAGTGCATGAGTCTACGTCTGTGTGTAAGACTATAGTATTGAGTGGACCATAAGTGTATCTGGCTATGGATTATAGTATTGAGTGGACCGTAAGTGTATCTGGCTATGGATTACAGCTTTGAGTGGACCATAAGTGCATCTGGCTATGGATTACAGCTTTGAGTGGACCACAAGATAAGATAATGTTGCTTATAGCCCAGCCGACCGCAAAGGGCCACATCAGGGCTGTGAGTGGACCACAAGTGTATCTGGCTATGGATTATAGTTTTGAGTGGACCATAAGTGTATCTGGCTATGGATTATAGTTTTGAGTGGACCATAAGTGTATCTGGCTATGGATTATAGTTTTGAGTGGACCACAAGTGTACCTGGCTATGGATTATAGTTTTGAGTGGACCATAAGTGTATCTGGCTATGGATTATAGTTTTGAGTGGACCACAAGTGTACCTGGCTATGGATTATAGTTTTGAGTGGACCACAAGTGCATCTGGTTATAGATTATAGTTTTGAGTGGACCATAAGTGTATCTGGCTATGGACTCCATACTCCCCCTACGGAGTCCTTTGCTTGGGGTGGCCCTCCGATAGGTGTACTGAAATCGTTGTGGTGTTTTGGTGCTCATGATTCATGTATGGATAATGCGAATATATCTGGCTCTGAGCATATTTAAATGAGTTCCTTATTATCATTATTAGTTATAATTTGTCTGTTTGTACACCACACATGACCAAATGGAATAATGATTAGCATATCAATCATTCACTTCACGGCAAGAATCATTCTGGGGATAAAAGAATCATAACCAGTGTGTGTGTGTGTGTGTGTGTGTGTGTGTGTGTGTGTGTGTGTGTGTGTGTGTGTCTGCGTGCGTGCGTGCGTGCGCGCAAGCGAGCGTGCGTGCGTGCGTGCGTGCGCGCAAGCGAGCGTGCGTGCGAGCGTGCGTGCGAGCGTGCGTGCGTGCGTGCGTGCGTGCGTGCGTGCGTGCGTGCGTGCGTGCGTGCGTGCTGTGTGTGTGTGTGTGTGTGTGTGTGTGTGTGTGTGTGTGTATGTGTGTGTGTGTGTGTGTGTGTGTGTGTGCGTGTGTGTGTGTGTGTGTGTCTGTCTGTCTGTCTGTGTATCTGTGTGTGTGTATGGTTGTTGTTGTTGTTGTTGTTTTGACATTTTTCACTGGGCTAACGATGTCAAACAAGGCAAAATTCGGCTGTAAGGTTTTAAGTTTCGACTTTCCGCAGTAAAAACTACGCATCTTGGTGTCGGCGAACGATCGAATGTTTGTTTGTTTTTTTAGTTCGAACAGATTAGGCCTCAAACACTAAAGCGTATTCCTTACCGTATTCAGAGCACCTGGTAACATCCCTCAGAGGATTGGTGTGTTTCAGGCTCAATGTGTTAACTCTGGAACCGTCGCAAAAGTTTGCTTCTTTTTTTTCAGTTCTGATATGTAAACTTGGTTTTCATAGCCCCCCCACCCCCCACCCCCCTTTTTTTTGTGTCGTCTGTTGAACTCTTCATCAGAGAGAGAGAGAGAGAGAGAGAGAGAGAGAGAGAGAGAGAGAGAGAGAGAGAGAGAGACGGCCAAACAGACAGACGGAGACAGAGAGAGAAAAAGAGGGGGAGGGAGGACAGAAAGGCAGGAAAACGTAAACGTGTACACAGAGGGAGAGACAGAGACAGAGAGAAAGAGAGAGATGGCCAGACAGACAGACAGACAGAGAAAGAGAGAGAAAAATAGGGGGAGGGAGGACAGAAAGGCAGGGATACGTAAACACGTGCACAGAGAGAGACAGAGAGAGAGAGAGAGAGAGAGAGGAGAGAGAGAGAGAGAGAGAGAGAGAGAGAGAGAGAGAGAGAGAGAGAGAGAGAGAGAGGATTACAACTGAAGTGATGAAAATTAATGACTTTCTATTTCGACATGCAGTCAGAAAACGAGACAGATAGTCAGATAGACAGACACAGAGAAACAGAGAGAGGAGGGAGCGAGGACAGAAAGGCGGGGTTTTGTAGAAAAGTGCAGAGAGAGAGAGAGAGAGAGAGAGAGAGAGAGAGAACAGCAAACTATAGGTCTAAAAATAGCCTTTTACCCAAGCGTTCAGTCCATTAGGGTAACAAATCCTCACTTTATGCCGCTAGTAAGTTGGGGGGGGGGGGGGGGGGGGGGGGTTCTCTGCGTTTGCTGTCTGTGCGTTTGTTTGTCTGGTCTGGTCTATCGCAATGTAAAGGAGGCTTGCCAGTGTGTGATTTATACTGTTCGAATGTCTGGCTGCTACAAAGGCTTTGTTTGCTTTGATGTGTGAATGATTATGGTCAGAGCTGTTCTGTAGGAGTGAGCTGTTCCTTTCCCTCCCCCCCCCCCCCCCCCCACCTTCCTCTGAACCTCCAACCACCACCCCATCCCGACATCGTGTGTGTGTGTGTGTGTGTGTGTGTGTGTGTGTGTGTGTGTGTGTGTGTGTGTGCGCGCGCGCGCGCGCGCCAAGTATGTGTGCACTCATAATGCAATAACAGGTGCACTTAAGACAGCCTTGCTGAACAGTTGCTTTGTGTGGGGACTGGGTATGGGCGATTAGGGATGTCACGAGAATTCTACGCTTTTTTGTTGTTGTTCAGTTCCGTTTTCCCACAATGGATAGCCTACATGTGGTACGGCGTTCAACTTGTGACAGCTTTGTTCTGAAGAGTATAGCAGTTATGACTTTAATACATCATTGCAGTCCACAAAGACCCTTGTCTTTAAAGAAAAAAGAAGTGGGGGGGGGGGGGGGGGGGGCAAAATTAATCACACATAGCCTAAATATTATAGGAGCAGTGAACTGCTAGAGGTTCACCGTGTCTGCTGCAAAGCATGATGGTAAGCGGAGCCCATCTCTGCCCGTCTACCATCTTCAACCTACCCTGATGTGTCACAGGTACCCGTTTATTGCTGCGTGGACATGGAGGTTTCGAGCCGTAAAGACCCGACCCTGCAAAGGATTCGAACTGACGACCCTCTGTTTCTGTAAGCAAATGCTCTAAGTATTGGACTATGGGCCCCTTTTGTCACTGTCTGGTGTAACGTATTGTTGTGGTGTACAATCATACGTTAGTATCCGCTCGAAGATTTCCCCCATTTGCTATTCTTTACAGCAACTTATTTCCTCGCAGTACTTTCTTCTCGGTTCAATTTTCGGTGATCGGAAAGAAAGTCAACGGGAAAGAAAGTCAACGGGAAAAAAGTCACGGAGGGACCCAGTCTACTCCAAAGCAGAATCGATGGTCTTCTACCCTTCACTGGCTGCTTTGGGGTGCCGTTGGATTCTGTTTTTGACCCCCTAATAGTGAGCATACCCCGTAATCATAAACTGTGGTGTACCTCCATTTGAGGCCAACGGAGCACTTTCACAAGCAGCCGTGTCTCACTGACGAGTCCGAGTCAGCAGCTGAAAGGCTTCTGAGCAGGCAATGTGAATGGTTCTGTTTTTAGGAAGGACTACAAAGGTCCCCATACGCTGGTGATGAAAGATTTGATTTATAATGTAATTCCCAATATCCCGTTTCCTTTCTTTCATACGCTGCTAGTGAAGGATTGGATATTTATAATGTAATTCCCAATATCCCGTTTCCTTTCTTA
>CM031604.1:80041207-80043707 GCA_018398815.1 Conus ventricosus
CTCACTGGCAGCAAACGACCAGATTCACTGCGTTCGCTCAGGTATCATCAAGAACATCCAGATGATGGCTGCTTTCAAGTTAAAACCGATGTTTTCGCGTGAAAACGTGTATAAGGTGAAAGCTGTTGGTTTGGTTTGGTTTGGTTTGGTTTGGTTCTTGTTTTGTCTTATATCCTCAAAAGGGATTATTTTCACTCCTGTTTGTTCAACTCCAAGTTTTTGTTGTTGTTGTTGTTGTTGTTGTTGTTTATCTATCGGGCAGTAGGAGTGCACAAAACTTACCGAACCTCTTTTGTTCTTCTTTCTAATCAACCTCCGGCAAAAGGTAGAATATGGCGCAAGGACGGACTCATTAAATTTTGTTGCGTGTCCATACACACGAAATGGCGGATCCAGAATCCTTCAGCAAAATTGTTGCAAATTTTTATCACATAAAAACTGTGGAACTTGTTTTAACCAATCTTTGTGGAAAGATAGAATCAGATGTACGTGTTGGTGTTGATCCGTCGTGCGAATCTGTATTAAATGGCGAATCCGTTCTCAGGATCGGTAGATTATTATAAACATTCCACTGAACATGAACACTGTGAAGTTCCTGTTACCGACTGACAACTGTTTACAAAGAATGTTTTTTTCAAGGATTATTTAAACGTTCTGCTTATAGAATTACTGACTCCGTATTTTTACATGTTCTATTGAGAAAAAAAATACAAGGGAAATAACTCATTTACTCCGTACGAATTATTACTTCCCTGCTGAAAAAAAATATTTTCTCTTCACCATGAACTGACTCAAAGGGCGGATCCAAGGATTGCTGGTTGTTTTTTTTTTCCCGACCTTTTCAAAGGTCTGCGCTTTCCAAGTGTTCTAAGGTTTACTAGTTTTGACGCTGTCCAGATAATCAGATCCTGAATCAACAGAAAGTAACAAGCTTATGAGCCTACTAAGCTGTGAGCAGTCAAAAGTTGATTCTGACAGTTGTTCTCAGTTTTCCATGGTCTGCGCGTTTGTTTCATGTGTTAATTATTTGGTTACATTGCGGTTTGTCGCCGTAACTCGCCTACGGTAATAAGACAGATAGGAATAACCATCCCAGAAGAGTGGGATAAGGGGAGCACAACCATTACCGCATACAACGCCTCACGCATACCAGTCATACCAAGGATACCGGTGCGCTTGTGGCAAGTGATGATAATCATGTTCCATGGTGTTCACGTTTGACGGCCATGTCTAGCCATAAAGCAAGAAAAAGATTAACTGTGAAGCACCTGCATGTCTGATATTACTGTTTTTTACGTGAAAAAAAAAAACCCAAACTTATTATAGGTGCCATTGAAGAGACGTACGTACGGTTTCTAGAAAGAAAATGGGTACTTCATGGACTTTTGAAACCACAAAGTCCCATACCATCGTTCCCTCTCGCCCACTAAGCCCTATCTATATACTCACCGCCATAATTATCCCCTCTATGCATCCTACAAATGACATATGCATCCAGTTTCTTACTAAGATAGCTCGTTAGGCCTATGTGTGCTTGCACATATGTAAACAATGACGCACGTCCTCCTCCTCTTCCTTCCCCTCCTCACCGCACTCCTCTATTACCCCACCCCCCACCCCACCCCCACCCATACACCCACCCACATTAACCAAAATTTTGTTTTCGTATGAACAGTACGTAGGTTATTTACACTTTTTCGGCAATTTTGTAAGTGCATTCAGATCAGCACGTAAATTTTCATTCACAATCTATCAATACAAACTGCGTCATGTTTACAATTCTTCTTCTTCTTCTCGTTGCCTTCACACGCGGAGACCGGTTCGTTCCAGAAATGCCGTGGTCTTCTCTAGGGACGCCACCGTGCCGTACAGCTTGTCCTCGACGGGGGTAGGCTCTGGCCACAGCTCTTCTCTCAACCATCGGAAGTTCCGCATTCCTGAAGTACTGACAACGCCCACTTTAACACAAACAAACAAGAGAACACCAATAATGTCAAATAAACAACTAGAGAAGTCCTGTACAGGGCAGGGATTGGCACAGAGACAGAAACACCAATAATGTCAAATAAACAACTAGAGAAGTCCCTGTACAGGGCAGGGATTGGCACAGAGACAGAAACACCAATAATGTCAAATAAACAACTAGAGAAGTCCCTGTGCAGGGCAGGGATTGGCACAGAGACAGAAACACCAATAATGTCAAATAAACAACTAGAGAAGTCCCTGTACAGGGCAGGGATTGGCACAGAGACAGAAACACCAATAATGTCAAATAAACAACTAGAGAAGTCCTGTGCAGGGCAGGGATTGGCACAGAGACAGAAACACCAATAATGTCAAATAAACAACTAGAGAAGTCCCTGTACAGGGCAGGGATTGGCACAGAGACAGAAACACCAATAATGTCAAATAAACAACTAGAGAAGTCCCTGTACAGGGCAGGGATTGGCACAGAGACAGAAACACCAATAATGTCAAATAAACAACTAGAGAAGTCCCT
>CM031604.1:80056207-80100499 GCA_018398815.1 Conus ventricosus
TAGGATACCTGACACTGATAACAGTGTGTAACTGTGGTGTGTGTGTGTGTGTGTGTGTGTGTGCGTGCGTGCGTGCGTGCGTGCGTGCGTGTGTGTGTGTGTGTGTGTGCGTGTGCGTGTGTGTATGTGAATGTGCATGCACTTGCGTGTGTTCACATGCATGCATGCACACAGGCAGTGTGGAAGCGCGCGCGTGTGCGTCTGTGTCTGTCTGTGTCTGTGCGTATCTTTGTCTGTGTAATGATTTATGTTATGCCCACTTACTGGGTGATCCTTAACGTATGAACTAAGCATGGTCATAGATTTAACATTTTCGCCACGGGCTGAACAAAAAACCGAATGGGAGACACTGACGAACGTGACTCAATTCGAAAGTAGTGCCCATACGGGACTGTCTCTAGACTAGAGATGTCTTGACTGCTCAAACCTAAAAGAAGAAAGTAATTTTTTTACTATCTGTTAACGTTAAATTTAGAGAAGTGCAAGCCTATTGAAAACAAATTCTGGCTGCTAACATTATTCATTTTGAAAGGCTTGAGTGCTGACCTATTTTATTGCTGTATTATAATTCTGCGTTTTATCTTCTTGAACTGTGAGGAATCGTGTCGTGGCGCGATGTTTCAAATTGCCAGAGACTTCTCTTTTACATCTCAACTTCAAGCAGTGACCACGGTGACAAGATTATCCAAGGGGTACCTAGGAAAGACAGGGCTGCCAATGGCACAGAAATGTCAACATGTACTTTTGCTGTATACTTCACTGGATCTACCAAAAGAATACTCGTAATATGATAGAAGTCGCCGAGTTCATTGTTTAAATGTGTATCCACGTAAGGTGTTGTTTACTGTATAATACTAGATAACGCTGTGTTGTTCCATGTAGCGTTATCACACGCTGAATAAACTTTATGCTGACAGTGCAATAAAGTGTTCTGCTTGTTTTTCTGTTGTCACTCTCTCTCTCTCTCCCTCCCTCCCTCCAAGGCGTATAGATCTATCAAATGATTGGTCCATATGTGTTATTTTAAATTACTTGTATAACAAAGTAAATCCATAAGTCGCCCTGTGTTTATTGTCCATTAGTGTGTGTGTGTGTGTGTGTGTGTGTGTGTGTGTGTGTGTGTGTGTGTGTGTGTGTGTGTGTGTGCGCGCGCGCGCGCGCGCGCGTACGTGCATGCGTGCCTGCGTTCGAACGTGCATACGTGTGTTCCTCGTAAAATGTATCGTTTGCATTTTCTCAGCAGTAAAATTTGTGCCCTAAGAAAATCAGGGGAAGATAAAGCCTGTCATTCCACCGCAAACAGAGTGATTTTTCTCAATTTTCGGTCAAGGCAAATAGATCTAGAGAGTCAAACATCATTATTTGAAGAGCATACCAGAATACCCATCGGGATACTGACTGTCTGCATTACAGGCACACCGTTTCACATCGATGTTGATCTGTTAAGCTGATTGATAGGGCAAAAACTACTTTGGGCATGCAGCGGCAGCCACTTGCGGCTATCGGGAGGGCGTCAGCCAGGCACTGATGTGACGCCCTCCCGATAGGCCTTGCCGCTAGTGCGGCAGCCCACGGAGCTAGGCTATAAATCTGTGGCGGCAGCCGCCTAAAGGGCGGGGTCACTCTTGCTCAACACGAGCGCTTACACAATTTACCTCCCTTGCAGATTTCCCCACATCATCTGTTGCAAATGTTAACAGTTCCCAACTTGGCAGAAACATCAAGACTGATGAATACTTCAGCCATCCACTGTATACAGCTGTCACTGAAGTTGGAAAAAACTCCAGGGACAGCTAGACAAAAGGTCTTCAGAAAATAAGAGCTGATTTCACGGCTTTTGTTTTCCAAGTCACCAGTGATTCCTCCATTACAAACTAGGCAAAGCAGATGAAAATTTTAATAATCTTTAAAGCTAAGGTTGGCCGACTTTTTTCTGTTCTTTTCTTTTCAGATTCATGGGTGCATGGACACACACACACACACACACAATCTTACACACACACACACAATCTTACACACACACACGCACACACAATCTT
Organism: Conus ventricosus; assembly: GCA_018398815.1. Lineage (NCBI taxonomy): Eukaryota > Metazoa > Mollusca > Gastropoda > Neogastropoda > Conidae > Conus > Conus ventricosus. The sequence continues at coordinate 80,058,247 of CM031604.1, forward strand.
ACACACACACACACACACGCACACACAATCTTACACAACACACACACACACACACACACACACAATCTTACACACACACACACACACACACACGCACACACAATCTTACACACACACACAATCTTACACACACACACACACACACACACACACACACACACACACACAATCTTACACACACACACACACAATCTTACACACACACACACACACACACACATCTTACACACACACACACACACACACACAATCTTACACACACACACATACACACAATCTTCAAACACATTGAACGTGCAGAATAATATATTGATTAGTACAGCAGTCCTTCAAAACATTATAGTACATCACATTGCACAGGCAGGACAGTCACTCTGAAGCGCCATAAAGTGCTGGATTACTATAGTCACTCTGAAGCGCCATGAAAGTGCTGGATTATACAGTCACTCTGAAGCGCCATAAAGTGCTGGTTACTATAGTCACTCTGAAGCGCCATAAAGTGCTGGATTACTATAGTCACTCTGAAGCGCCATAAAGTGCTGGATTACTATAGTCACTCTGAAGCGCCATTAAAGTGCTGGATTACTATAGTCACTCTGAAGCGCCATAAAGTGCTGGATTACTACAGTCACTCTGAAGCGCCATAAAGTGCTGGATTTACTACAGTCACTCTGAGCGCCTAAAGTGCTGGATTACTATAGTCACTCTGAAGCGCCATAAAGTGTGGATTACTATAGTCATCTCTGAAGCGCCATAAAGTGCTGGATTACTACAGTCACTCTGAAGCGCCATAAAGTGCTGGATTTACTACAGTCACTCTGAAGCGCCATAAAGTGCTGGATTTACTACAGTCACTCTGAAGCGCCATAAAGTGCTGGATTACTACAGTCACTCTGAAGCGCCATAAAGTGCTGGATTACTACAGTCACTCTGAAGCGCCATAAAGTGCTGGGATTACTACAGTCACTCTGAAGCGCCATAAGTGCTGGATTACTCAGTCACTCTGAAGCGCCATAAAGTGCTGGATTACTATAGTCACTCTGAAGCGCCATAAAGTGCTGGATTACTATAGTCACTCTGAAGCGCCATAAAGTGCTGGTTTACTATAGTCACTCTGAAGCGCCATAAAGTGCTGGATTACTACAGTCACTCTGAAGCGCCATAAAGTGCTGGATTACTATAGTCACTCTGAAGCGCCATAAAGTGCTGGATTACTACAGTCACTCTGAAGCGCCATAAAGTGCTGGATTACTATAGTCACTCTGAAGCGCCATAAAGTGCTGGATTACTATAGTCACTCTGAAGCGCCATAAAGTGCTGGATTACTACAGTCACTCTGAAGCGCCATAAAGTGCTGGATTACTACAGTCACTCTGAAGCGCCATAAAGTGCTGGATTACTACAGTCACTCTGAAGCGCCATAAAGTGCTGGATTACTATAGTCACTCTGAAGCGCCATAAAGTGCTGGATTACTACAGTCACTCTGAAGCGCATAAAGTGCTGGATTACTACAGTCACTCTGAAGCGCCATAAAGTGCTGGATTACTATAGTCACTCTGAAGCGCCATAAAGTGCTGGATTACTACAGTCACTCTGAAGCGCCATAAAGTGCTGGATTACTACAGTCACTCTGAAGCGCCATAAAGTGCTGGATTACTATTAGTCACTCTGAAGCGCCATAAAGTGCTGGATTACTATAGTCACTCTGAAGCGCCATAAAGTGCTGGATTACTACAGTCACTCTGAAGCGCCATAAGTGCTGGATTACTATAGTCACTCTGAAGCGCCATTAAAGTGCTGGATTACTATAGTCACTCTGAAGCGCCATAAAGTGCTGGATTACTACAGTCACTCTGAAGCGCCATAAAGTGCTGGATTACTACAGTCACTCTGAAGCGCCATAAAGTGCTGGATTACTACAGTCACTCTGAGCGCCATAAAGTGCTGGATTACTACAGTCACTCTGAAGCGCCATAAAAGTGCTGGATTACTACAGTCACTCTGAAGCGCCATAAAGTGCTGGATTACTACAGTCACTCTGAAGCGCATAAAGTGCTGGATTACTATAGTCACTCTGAGCGCCATAAGTGCTGGATTACTATAGTCACTCTGAAGCGCCATAAAGTGCTGGATTACTATAGTCACTCTGAAGCGCCATAAAGTGTGGATTACTATAGTCACTCTGAAGCGCCATAAAGTGACTGGATTACTATAGTCACTCTGAAGCGCCATAAAGTGCTGGATTACTACAGTCCACTCTGAAGCGCCATTAAAGTGCTGGATTACTACAGTCACTCTGAAGCGCCTAATGTGCTGGTTACTACAGTCACTCTGAAGCGCCATAAAGTGCTGGATTACTACAGTCACTCTGAAGCGCCATAAAGTGTGGATTACTTACGTCACTCTGAGCGCCATAAAGTGCTGGTTTACTACGTCACTCTGAAGCGCCATAAAGTGCTGGATTACTATAGTCACTCTGAAGCGCCATAAAGTGTGGATTACTATAGTCACTCTGAAGCGCCATAAAGTGCTGGATTACTATAGTCACTCTGAGCGCCATAAGTGCTGGATTACTATAGTCACTTGAAGCGCCATAAAGTGCTGGATTACTATAGTCACTCTGAAGCGCCATAAAGTGCTGGATTACTACAGTCACTCTGAAGCGCCATAAGTGTGGATTACTATAGTCACTTGAAGCGCCCATAAAGTGCTGGATTACTATAGTCACTCTGAGCGCCATAAAGTGCTGGATTACTATAGTCACTCTGAAGCGCCATTTAAGTGCTGGATTACTATGTCACTCTGAAGCGCCATAAGTGCTGGATTACTATAGTCACTCTGAAGCGCCATAAAGTGCTGGATTACTATAGTCACTCTGAAGCGCCATAAAGTGCTGGATTACTATAGTCACTCTGAAGCGCCATAAAGTGCTGGATTACTATAGTCACTCTGAAGCGCCATAAAGTGCTGGATTACTATAGTCACTCTGAAGCGCCATAAAGTGCTGGATTACTTAGACAGGACAGTCACTCTGAAGCGCCATAAAGTGCTGGATTACTACAGTCACTCTGAGCGCCATAAAGTGCTGGATTACTACAGTCACTCTGAAGCGCCATAAAGTGCTGGATTACTATAGTCACTCTGAAGCGCCATAAAGTGCTGGATAACTACAGTCACTCTGAAGCGCCATAAAGTGCTGGATTACTATAGTCACTCTGAAGCGCCATAAGTGCTGGATTACTACAGTCACTCTGAAGCGCCATAAAGTGCTGGATTACTATAGTCACTCTGAAGCGCCATAAAAGTGCTGGATTACTACAGTCACTCTGAAGCGCCATAAAGTGCTGGATTACTACAGTCATCTTGAAGCGCCATAAAGTGCTGGATTACTACAGTCACTCTGAAGCGCCATAAAGTGCTGGATTACTATAGTCACTCTGAAGCGCCATAAGTGCTGGATTACTACAGTCACTCTGAAGCGCCATAAAGTGCTGGATTACTACAGTCACTCTGAAGCGCCATAAGTGCTGGATTACTATAGTCACTCTGAAGCGCCATAAAGTGCTGGATTACTATAGTCACTCTGAAGCGCCATAAAGTGCTGGATTACTATCAGTCACTCTGAAGCGCCATAAAGTGCTGGATTACTACAGTCACTCTGAAGCGCCTAAAGTGCTGGATTACTATAGTCACTCTGAAGCGCCATAAGTGCTGGATTACTACAGTCACTCTGAAGCGCCATAAAGTGTGGATTACTATAGTCAATCTGAAGCGCCATAAAGTGCTGGATTACTACAGTCACTCTGAAGCGCCATAAGTGCTGGATTTTCTATAGTCACTCTGAAACGCCATAAAGTGCTGGATTACTACAGTCCTCGAAGCGCCATAAGTGCTGGATTACTATGTCTCTGAGCGCCATAAGTGCTGGATTCTACAGCACTCTGAAGGGCCCATAAAGGCGGATTACTACGTCACTCGAAAGGCCATAAAAGGGGATTACTACAGTCACTTGGGGCCCTAAAGTGTGGTTATCAGTCACTCTGAAGCGCCATAAAATGCTGGATTACTACAGTCACTCTGAAGGCCATAAAGTGTGGATTACTAAGTCACTTGAAGGGAAAAAGTGCTGGATTATTGTCACTCTGAACGCCATAAAGGTGGTTTCTTGTCACTCGAAACGCATAAATTTTGGATTACTACAGTCAATCTGAAGGCCATAAAAATGCTGGATTACTCCGTCATCTGAGCGCCCTTTAAAGTGCTGGATTACTACAGTCACTCTGAAGCGCCTAAAAATGCTGGTTATAAAAGTCCCCTGAAGGCCTTTAAAAGGGTGGTTACCAGTCATCTGAAACGCCCTAAGGTGGATTTATAGTCACTCTGAAGCGCCTAAAGTGCGGATTAATTTGTCACTCTGAAAACGCCATAAAGTGCTGGTTTAAATAAAAAGTTTACTCTGAAAACGCCCTAAAGTGTGGGTTACTACGTCACTCTGAAGCCCCTAAAGTGGTTACTATAGTCACCTGAAGCGCCAAAGTGGGATTCTACAGTCATCTGAAGCGCCTTAAAGTGTGGATTACTATAGTCACTCTGAAGGCCATAAAGTGTGGTTTTCTTTTGTCACTCTGAAGCGCCCTAAAGTGCTGGATTACTCAGTCACTCTGAAGCGCCCTAAAGTGCTGGATTACTACAGTCACTCTGGCGCCCTAAAGTGTGGATTATACAGTCCTCTGAAGGCCCAAAAATGCTGGATTACTATAGTCACCCTTTAAGCGCCCTGTGCTGGATTATTTCGTCCCTCTGAAGCGCCTAAAGTGCGGATTTTTACCGTCCCTTTGAAGCGCCCTTTAAAAAGTGGATTCTACGTCATTGAAACGCCATAAAGTGGGATTACTACATACTCTGAAGCGCCCTAAAGTGTGGTTACTTAGACAGGCAGTCAATCTGAAGCGCCATAAAGTGCTGGTTTTTATAGACAGGACAGTCATCTGAGGCCCTAAAGTGTGGGTTCTACAGTCATCTGAAGCGCCCATTTTAAAATGTGGATTAACGTCATCTGAAGGCCCTAAAGTGCTGGTTTTAAAAGTCACCTGAAGGCCCTAAAAATGCTGGATTATATACACTCTAAGCGCCATAAAAATGTTTGGGTTCTCAGTCACCTGAAGGCCATAAAGTGTGGATTATCAGTCACTCTGAACGCCATAAAGTGCTGGATTACTCAGTCCTCTGAAGCGCCATAAAAATGCTGGTTATATAGTACTTGAAGCGCCATAAAGTGCTGGATTTCTACAGTCCTCTGAAGCGCCCCTAAAGGCTGGATTACTACAGTCATCTGAAGCGCCATAAAGGCGGTTACTAAGTCACTTGAGCGATAAATGCTGGATTATAAGTCACTCTGAAGGCCTAAAATGTGGATTCTATAGCAGGACTTTTCTCTGAAACGCCATAAAATGTGGATTACTACGTCACTCTGAAGGCCATAAAGTGCTGGTTTTCTACAGTCACTCTGAAACGCATAAAGTGCTGGATTACTACAGTCACTCTGAAGCGCCATAAGTGCTGGATTACTACAGTCACTCTGAAGCGCCATAAAGTGCTGGATTACTACAGTCACTCTGAGCGCCATAAAGTGCTGGATTACTACAGTCACTCTGAAGCGCCATAAAGTGCTGGGATTACTACAGTCACTCTGAAGCGCCATAAAGTGCTGGATTACTAACAGTCACTCTGAAGCGCCATAAAGTGCTGGATTACTACAGTCACTCTGAAGCGCCATAAAGTGCTGGATTACTACAGTCACTCTGAAGCGCCATAAAGTGCTGGATTACTACAGTCACTCTGAAGCGCCATAAAGTGCTGGATTACTACAGTCACTCTGAAGCGCCATAAAGTGCTGGATTACTACAGTCACTCTGAAGCGCCATAAAGTGCTGGATTACTACAGTCACTCTGAAGCGCCATAAAGTGCTGGATTACTACAGTCACTCTGAAGCGCCATAAAGTGCTGGATTACTACAGTCACTCTGAAGCGCCATAAAGTGCTGGATTACTACAGTCACTCTGAAGCGCCATAAAGTGCTGGATTACTACAGTCACTCTGAAGCGCCATAAAGTGCTGGATTACTACAGTCATCTGAAGCGCCATAAAGTGCTGGATTACTACAGTCACTCTGAAGCGCCATAAAGTGCTGGATTACTCAAAAACAGTCACTCTGAAGCGCCATAAAGTGCTGGATTACTATAGTCACTCTGAAGCGCCATAAAGTGCTGGATTACTACAGTCATCTGAAGCGCCATAAAGTGCTGATTACTACAGTCACTCTGAAGCGCCATAAAGTGCTGGTTTACTAAGTCACTCTGAAGCGCCATAAAGTGCTGGATTACTACAGTCACTCTAAAGCGCCATAAAGTGCTGGATTACTATAGTCACTCTGAAGCGCCATAAAGTGCTGGATTACTACAGTCACTCTGAAGCGCCATAAAGTGCTGGATTAACTAACAGTCACTCTGAAGCGCCATAAAGTGCTGGATTACTATAGTCACTCTGAAGCGCCATAAAGTGCTGGATTACTACAGTCACTCTGAAGCGCCATAAAGTGCTGGATTACTACAGTCACTCTGAAGCGCCATAAAGTGCTGGATTACATACAGTCACTCTGAAGCGCCATAAAGTGCTGGATTACTACAGTCACTCTGAAGCGCCATAAAGTGCTGGATTACTAGCAGTCATCTGAAGCGCCATAAAGTGCTGGATTACTACAGTCACTCTGAAGCGCCATAAAGTGCTGGATTACTACAGTCACTCTGAAGCGCCATAAAGTGCTGGATTACTACTAGTCACTCTGAAGCGCCATAAAGTGCTGGATTACTACAGTCACTCTGAAGCGCCATAAAGTGCTGGATTACTTACAGTCACTCTGAAGCGCCATAAAGTGCTGGATTACTACAGTCACTCTGAAGCGCCATAAAGTGCTGGATTACTACAGTCACTCTGAAGCGCCATAAAGTGCTGGATTACTACAGTCATCTGAAGCGCCATAAAGTGCTGGATTACTACAGTCACTCTGAAGCGCCATAAAGTGCTGGATTACTACAGTCACTCTGAAGCGCCATAAAGTGCTGGATTACTAAGTCACTCTGAAGCGCCATAAAGTGCTGGATTACTACAGTCACTCTGAAGCGCCATAAAGTGCTGGATTACTACAGTCACTCTGAAGCGCCATAAAGTGCTGGATTACTACAGTCACTCTGAAGCGCCATAAAGTGCTGGATTACTAAGTCACTCTGAACGCGCCATAAAGTGCTGGATTACTACAGTCACTCTGAAGCGCCATAAAGTGCTGGATTACTACAGTCACTCTGAAGCGCCATAAAGTGCTGGATTACTACAGTCACTCTGAAGCGCCATAAAGTGCTGGATTACTACAGTCACTCTGAAGCGCCATAAAGTGCTGGATTACTAAAGTCACTCTGAAGCGCCATAAAGTGCTGGATTACTACAGTCACTCTGAAGCGCCATAAAGTGCTGGATTACTACAGTCACTCTGAAGCGCCATAAAGTGCTGGATTACTACAGTCACTCTGAAGCGCCATAAAGTGCTGGATTACTACAGTCACTCTGAAGCGCCATAAAGTGCTGGATTACTACAGTCACTCTGAAGCGCCATAAAGTGCTGGATTACTACAGTCACTCTGAAGCGCCATAAAGTGCTGGATTACTACAGTCACTCTGAAGCGCCATAAAGTGCTGATTACTACAGTCACTCTGAAGCGCCATAAAGTGCTGGATTACTACAGTCACTCTGAAGCGCCATAAAGTGCTGGATTACTACAGTCATCTGAAGCGCCATAAAGTGCTGGATTACTACAGTCACTCTGAAGCGCCATAAAGTGCTGGATTACTACAGTCACTCTGAAGCGCCATAAAGTGCTGGATTACTACAGTCACTCTGAAGCGCCATAAAGTGCTGGATTACTACAGTCACTCTGAAGCGCCATAAAGTGCTGGATTACTACAGTCACTCTGAAGCGCCATAAAGTGCTGGATTACTACAGTCACTCTGAAGCGCCATAAAGTGCTGGATTACTACAGTCACTCTGAAGCGCCATAAAGTGCTGGATTACTACAGTCACTCTGAAGCGCCATAAAGTGCTGGATTACTACAGTCACTCTGAAGCGCCATAAAGTGCTGGATTACTACAGTCACTCTGAAGCGCCATAAGTGCTGGATTACTACAGTCACTCTGAAGCGCCATAAAGTGCTGGATTACTACAGTCACTCTGAAGCGCCATAAAGTGCTGGATTACTACAGTCACTCTGAAGCGCCTAAAGTGCTGGATTACTACAGTCACTCTGAAGCGCCATAAAGTGCTGGATTACTACAGTCACTCTGAAGCGCCATAAAGTGCTGGATTACTACAGTCACTCTGAAGCGCCATAAAGTGCTGGATTACTACAGTCACTCTGAAGCGCCATAAAGTGCTGGATTACTACAGTCACTCTGAAGCGCCATAAAGTGCTGGATTACTACAGTCACTCTGAAGCGCATAAAGTGCTGGATACTACAGTCACTCTGGAAGGCCATAAAGTGCTGGATTACTACAGTCACTCTGAAGCGCCATAAAGTGCTGGATTACACAGTCACTCGAAGCGCCATAAGTGCTGGATTATACTAAGTCACTCTGAAGCGCCATAAAGTGCTGGATTACTATAGTCACTCTGAAGCGCCATAAAGTGCTGGATTACTACAGTCACTCTGAAGCGCCATAAAGTGCTGGATTACTACAGTCACTCTGAAGCGCCATAAAGTGCTGGATTACTACAGTCACTCTGAAGCGCCATAAAATGCTGGATTACTACAGTCACTCTGAAGCGCCATAAAGTGCTGGATTACTACAGTCACTCTGAAGCGCCATAAAGTGCTGGATTACTACAGTCACTCTGAAGCGCCATAAAGTGCTGGATTACTATAGTCACTCTGAAAGCGCCATAAAGTGCTGGATTACTATGTCACTCTGGAGCGCCATAAAGTGCTGGATTACTAAGTCACTCTGAGCGCCATAAAGTGCTGGATTACTATAGTCACTCTGAAGCGCCATAAAGTGCTGGATTACTACAGTCACTCTGAAGCGCCATAAAGTGCTGGATTACTACAGTCACTCTGAAGCGCCATAAGTGCTGGATTACTAAAGTCACTCTGAAGCGCCATAAAGTGCTGGGATTACTATAGTCAGTCTGAAGCGCCATAAAGTGCTGGATTACTTATCACATAGCTAATGTGGATTACTAAGTCACTCTGAAGCGCCATAAATGTGGATTACTATAGTCACTCTGAAGCGCCAAAAGTGCTGGATTACTATAGTCACTCTGAAGCGCCATAAAGTGCTGGATTACTACAGTCACTCTGAAGCGCCATAAAGTGCTGGATTACTACAGTCACTCTGAAGCGCCATAAAGTGCTGGATTACTAAGTCACCTGAAGCAAATCTGATACAAGTCACTCTGAAGCGCCATAAAGTGCTGGATTACTATAGTCACTCTGAAGCGCCATAAAGTGCTGGATTACTACAGTCACTCTGAAGCGCCATAAAGTGCTGATTACTACAGTCACTCTGAAGCGCCATAAAGTGCTGGATTACTATCAGAATAATGATAAGTCACTCTGAAGCGCCATAAAGTGCTGGATTACTTTACAGTCACTCTGAAGCGCCATAAAGTGCTGGATTACTATAGTCACTCTGAAGCGCCATAAGTGCTGGATTAACAGTCACTCTGAAGCGCCATAAAGTGCTGGATTACTACAGTCACTCTGAAGCGCCATAAAGTGCTGGATTACATCGATATGACAGTCACTCTGAAGCGCCATAAAGTGCTGGATTACTACAGTCACTCTGAAGCGCCATAAAGTGCTGGATTACTACAGTCACTCTGAAGCGCCATAAAGTGCTGGATTACTAAACCTCACTCGAGCGCCATAAAGTGCTGGATTACTACAGTCACTCTGAAGCGCCATAAAGTGCTGGATTACTACAGTCACTCTGAAGCGCCATAAAGTGCTGGATTACTACAGTCACTCTGAAGCGCCATAAAAGTGCTGGATTACTATAGTCACTCTGAAGCGCCATAAAGTGCTGGATTACTACAGTCACTCTGAAGCGCCATAAAGTGCTGGATTACTACAGTCACTCTGATGCGCAAAAAAGTGCTGGATTCTACAGTCACTCTGAAGCGCCATAAAGTGCTGGATTACTACAGTCACTCTGAAGCGCCATAAAGTGCTGGATTACTAAGTCACTCTGAAGCGCCATAAAGTGCTGGATTACTACAGTCACTCTGAAGCGCCATAAAGTGCTGGATTACTACAGTCACTCTGAAGCGCCATAAAGTGCTGGATTACTACAGTCACTCTGAAGCGCCATAAAGTGCTGGATTACTATAGTCACTCTGAAGCGCCATAAAGTGCTGGATTACTAAGTCACTCTGAAGCGCCATAAAGTGCTGGATACTACAGTCACTCTGAAGCGCCATAAAGTGCTGATTACTACAGTCACTCTGAAGCGCCATAAAGGCTGATTACTACAGTCACTCTGAAGCGCCATAAAGTGCTGGATTACTACAGTCACTCTGAAGCGCCATAAAGTGCGGATTACTATAGCACTCTGAAGCGCCATAAGTGCTGGATTACTAAGTCACTCTGAAGCGCCATAAAGTGCTGGATTACTACAGTCACTCTGAAGCGCCATAAAGTGCTGGATTACTATAGTCACTCTGAAGCGCCATAAAGTGCTGGGATTACTACAGTCACTCTGAAGCGCCATAAAGTGCTGGATACTACAGTCACTCTGAAGCGCCATAAAGTGCTGGATTACTACGTCACTCTGAAGCGCATAAAGTGCTGGATTACACAGTCACTCTGAAGCGCCATAAAGTGCTGGATACTACAGTCACTCTGAAGCGCCATAAAGTGCGGATTACTAAGTCACTCTGAAGCGCCATAAAGTGCTGGGTTACTACAGTCAATCTGAAGCGCCATAAAGTGCTGGATTACTACAGTCACTCTGAAGCGCCATAAAGTGCTGGATTACTATAGTCACTCTGAAGCGCCATAAAGTGCTGGATTACTATAGTCACTCTGAAGCGCCATAAAGTGCTGGATTACTATAGTCACTCTGAAGCGCCATAAAGTGCTGGATTACTATAGTCACTCTGAAGCGCCATAAAGTGCTGGATTACTATAGTCACTCTGAAGCGCCATAAAGTGCTGGATTACTAAGTAGACGCAAAGTGCGGATTACTACATCTGAAGCGCCATAAAGTGCTGGATTACTATAGTCACTCTGAAGCGCCATAAAGTGCTGGATTACTACAGTCACTCTGAAGCGCCATAAAGTGCTGGATTACTACAGTCACTCTGAAGCGCCATAAAGTGCTGGATTACTACAGTCACTCTGAAGCGCCATAAAGTGCTGGATTACTACAGTCACTCTGAAGCGCCATAAAGTGCTGGATTACTACAGTCACTCTGAAGCGCCATAAAGTGCTGGATTACTACAGTCACTCTGAAGCGCCATAAAGTGCTGGATTACTACAGTCACTCTGAAGCGCCATAAAGTTCTGGATTACTATCAGAATATGACAGTCACTCTGAAGCGCCATAAAGTGCTGGATTACTATAGTCACTCTGAAGCGCCATAAAGTGCTGGATTACTATAGTCACTCTGAAGCGCCATAAAGTGCTGGATTACTACAGTCACTCTGAAGCGCCATAAAGTGCTGGATTACTACAGTCACTCTGAAGCGCCATAAAGTGCTGGATTACTACAGTCACTCTGAAGCGCCATAAAGTGCTGGATTACTATAGTCACTCTGAAGCGCCATAAAGTGCTGGATTACTATAGTCACTCTGAAGCGCCATAAAGTGCTGGATTACTATAGACAGGACAGTCACTCTGAAGCGCCATAAAGTGCTGGATTACTATAGACAGGACAGTCACTCTGAAGCGCCATAAAGTGCTGGATTACTATAGACAGGATAGTCACTCTGAAGCGCCATAAAGTGCTGGATTACTATCAAAATATTTCAAATAAAAAGTCTGACCTAATAAAAGGATAAAGGCTTTCCCTAGACACACATGGATTCCTTTGATCAAAAATGTGTAGAGTCCAGCAGCAATATACAATCACAACATGTTGAGCAAAGATGAAATTACCAGTAATATATACTCAGTCCAAATGACTAATATTTCAGTATGTAGTAAATTCCAGTGTTCACCATGATCTGTAAAGAGTGAGGACATAAGTAAATTCATCTGAACATGGGACTGAACAGTGGGATGTTGAAGTCCAAAGGAGAAATTACTATCAAGAATGATAGAAACAGGACCCAGAAATAGAGACAGATACTGAAAGCCAAGACATAAACAGATCAAAAGCTTCACTACAGGAAATATGGTTTTCTGACACAAGTGTTGTAAAAAAATAAAGAAGGCTATAGACAAATCACCGTACCGAGTACAAGGCAAAAATAATGGAAATATTCATGTATCTTGCAAACCTACAACAGATGTGGCCCAAAAGAAGGAAGGGGGCAGCGTGGAGACAGCATGGGTCAAAGGGATTTCGTGATCACCCCACTGAAACACAAAAATCTACAAATCTAAAAGCACCTTAATCAATACACACACAGAGGAAAAATGGACAGGAAAAAACATGTCATTAAAAACACGTCATCAGAAACAATGCTGCAAACAACAAGCAGACCATAAACCATGTCCAGCCACGAGATGAAAAACAAAAATGAGATTGTGCACTATGGCTATCCCAAGATGAACAATGAGCAAATTGTACAAGGTGGCTCGTCCCAATATGAGAAGAAGTGCTCCCCTTCCTCCCAATCCTCTCCCCACTCTCTTCCTTCAAGGTTCTGATGAGTGTGCTTCATTTGGTAAATCCTCTAACCATCCTCTTCCTCATCCCTATTCACACTCCTTTGCAAACGATTCACACTCCTTTGCAAACGATAGTTTCTCAGAATGATGCAGGCAACAAAGTGAAATATGATCATGAAGACTGCAATCAAAGGTAGAAATGTAGAATAAAAAACAACAACAAAAACAGAAAAAAAAAATGCAACCAAACAAAAAAGGGAGGCAGGAAGGACAGGCAGGTATGTTGAAAACAATAACAATGGCATCAGTTAGCATTACTCTGACTAAAAATTGGTTCATTGTTAATTCTATAAAGCTTCCTCTGACGAATATCATGTTATGCAACTAGACCTTTCATTATGAATTCTATAATATCAATGATTATATGACTTTACTATAGGGCTTTCAGACACCTAAAAACCACATTAAGATATAAACTGAAAAAAAAGGTTTATACATCGGCACACAAATACCTTGCACACTCCCTGCTCTCCTAACGTCTCCTTCTCAAACTCCACTCTCATCCTTTGTAAATGCATATGCAGGCACTCTGACATGCATATTTCTCTCTGTAGTTCCCATGCCCCATGTTACACATTAGCGAATCCAGGGTTGGAAGGCAGAAGTATGGATTGGAATGTATCGTGCAAAAGACCGCTAAAAAGATATCTTTAGAGATTTGTAAAAAAAAAAAAAATGAGCGGGATGGACAGTGAGAAATTTGTATGTCTAAAGATGCGTTAGCACTAAACACAGCCAGTTTCTATCAGCTTGATGTAGCATCTTGCCATATTCAGACACAGCCATTTGCTATCAGCAAGTCAATCCCAGCTGATTAAAACTTAAAAACAAAGAAATCTACATGCGATTTCCACATCCTACTTAAATTTCTGTAATGTTTTGAGAGAGAGAGAGAGAGGGTGGGGAAGAGAGAGAAAGAGAGAGAGAGAGAGAGAGAGAGAGAGAGAGAGAAGAAGAGAGAGAGAGAGAGAGAGAGGAGAGAGAGAGAGAGAGGAAAAGAGAAGGAAAGAGAGGAGAGAGAAATAAAGAGAGAGAGAGAGAGAGAGAAGAGAAGAAAGAGAGAGAGAGGAGAGAGAAGAGAAAAGAGAGAGAGAAAGAGAGAAAGAGAGTGAGAGAGAGAGAGAGAGAGAGATGATGAGAGAGAGATGAAGAGTGAAAGAGGGAGAAACATTTTTCATTACTAACTGTTTTCTGTGTAAAAAATTAACTTCCATAAGACTCAAATTTGGGCTCTGAATTCAATGTCAAGCTGATGAACTTCTGTTGAGAGATTTTATCAACTCATCAAAAAATGACTCTACTGAACAGCATGAGACTGTATGTTAGTCATGTTAAAAGATATTCAGTGCCAGTATCTTAAAAGTTAGGTCCCTTGGATCTTTAAACCTTACGTTCTTTGGGTCAGTCAGCCATCAATGACAAACCAAATTCGCCGACTGGTGCTGATTGGCACTGGTTGTGTTCAGTGTGAACAGATATGTCGGCACCAATGGTAGGACAGAAGAAAATGACGAGTGCACAATTTACAGCGGCTGTATACGACATGTTTCGCTCAACGTTTGCTCATGTTTTGGACATCTTTCACTAAGAAACCTGTGTGTGTCTCTGCCTTGAACCTAGGGTCAGACGCTTTACAATGAAGTAATATCATCACAGTGGAACCTCTCCACAACAACCACGAAAATGTCATGAACATTCAGCTTTGAAGACAGAGGTCTCTCCAGGGAGGCTGAGTAAGAAATAGGCAGCGGACAGAATTCCAGTATTCTCGGAAAGCATACATTATGACAGTCATGTTGATGCGAAGGAGAACGATCATGTTCCTTTTCAGACCATTCTTTATAAAGGTCAACTGTCAAGTCGCATACAATGATAAAGAAGTTTTCCTTTGTCTCATGTGGATATGTACAACAACAACAACAACAAAAAAGTGGAAAAGTGACAGCTGGATGAGAGTCAGTGGGACTCAGATAAGAAAGAACTCAGTTCCTAAGAAACTAGTATTAGCATTTTTCTTTTCTTATTGAACGACTCAGCACACCCAAAAATTTGCTACACACTGCAAGTAGGTTGAGGGAGGGTGGTCATTCTCAATAGCTATGGTGTAGTGTTACAGTGTGAGAGAAATGATCCGTCAAAGACCTGGTCACTCTGAGCAGCAGGCATGCCTGCTCCTAAATCTTTCTTTTCCATCAGTCTCACACTTCCTGATTTGCTTGTTTCAATGCTTTCTCTTATCAACTTCCGCTCAGTTCAGTCTCTTCCATGGCCGATCATGTACTTATGCCCATGGACAGAGTGTTTTTAATGACACTTTCAGGTTTGATCACCTTGGAAACAGGCGCACACATCTCTTTTGGGGATAAAGTTAGGTTGTTTTTTTTATCTGTTTGCTTGTTTCTTTTCTATATTTACATAATGATCCACAACCATAGCATCCTGAACAGCTATTGATTTTTGCACTTGCCTGAAATAAATGTGGATATTCCAGGACAGTAGCCATCACCGAGAGAGGGGACTTGGTGTTCACACAAGTCTTTAACGAAGGTTTCATTGTAAATCAGAACTGTGTGTATGCTTTAGTTTAGTGCTTCACTCACTTTCAACCTTTTCTTACATGTGATATCCAAATGTTATTTTCCCCTTGATATGATCTGACAACGCGGCATTTGAAAAGGCAAGTCAGATGAGTCATAACGATTGCGGCCAAGCCGATCATAGATACATCAGGGCCGACAGCAAAGGTAGAAGGTAAGGTATCATATATACAGCACATGTCTGCATTATAAATAACACACACTGAGTATGAGTCCAAAACTGATCCGGTGTGTGTGTGTGTGTGTGTGTGTGTGTGTGTGTGTGTGTGTGTGTGTGTGTGTGTGTGTGTGTGTGCATGTGGTGTGTGTGCGTGCGTGCATGCGTGCGTGCTTGCGTCCGTGTGTGTGTGTATGTGTGTCTGTGTGCATTTCTATGGCAAGAAATTTGAAACCTGCTTAGAATATCTAGAAAAGAGACCATAACCTTTTTCTTTCAAAAAGAAATTACAGTGGACTAAAGCTATAATAAAAGTTAAGAAATGTAGCAATTAAGAAGCGTACATTCAATTGCAACACATATAAATATTAGTAACACTGAACAATTAAATATCTGATAATATGCATTTGTAAATATTTCTACATATATTTCAAAAAGAAAAGCAAGTGTGCATTTGACAGAAGTGAAATATCCATGTTGACTGTCCTCATGAACAAAGCATTCAAGACGGAGATCATAAGTCACAGTTTTAGAAGCTTCAAACAAATAAATTGGCACTAAACAGATTTGTTCGTTAGTTTGAAAAAAGGCAGCATAACAAAAACAAACACTCATTTAAAAAAATAAATAAACAACTAAAACAGCACTTGTAGAAAAGACAAATGTGTAAGGAAAGAATGAGAGAGGCAAGACCAAAAAAAAAAGAGTGAAAAAAACCCCTTCAGAATTCAAAAAAGCATCTTTATAAAAAAAAAAAATATATATATATATAAACTACACATTTACAATATCTGTTGGTTCAAACCTCAGCCATTACACCAAGATAACAGTAAAAAAAAAAATTACACCAATCATCAAAAAGCAAACACCATAAAATATTAATCTACATCAGTGATGTAAATACAGCGACACTGAATGATCCATCCTTATAAACTGCATGAGCGGATCACGCACGTTCATCGTGTATGCCATTGTCATGTTCGCAAGCATGTTTGAACTTCAAATGCATCTTCCTCAAACCTACAATGTGCAGAATTAAAAGGAATGGGAGAGGGCTGGGGGAGCAGTGATGGAATAGTTGAAGGGGTGTCATTATCCAAATGTCTCAACAATGTCACTGGGGAGAGGGTTGGGGAGCAGTGATGGAATAGTTGAAGGGGTGTCATTCATCCAAATGTCTCAACAATGTCACTGGGGAGAGGGTTGGGGGAGCAGTGATGGAATAGTTGAAGGGGTGTCATTCATCCAAATATCTCAACAATGTCACTGGGGAGAGGGTTGGGGGAGCAGTGATGGAATAGTTGAAGGGGTGTCATTCATCCAAATGTCTCAACAATGTAACTGCCAACCCTTAAGCACCAGAAATGATAATTCTGAAGAGTAGAGGATTGGGAGAAGAGTGTGCAGGCTCCGAATGGAATATCAAGGGTACAGTTATAGTCGGAACAGTACCCCCTTCATTGACAGAAAACAGCCTAATGCACATGCACAGAGAATATTGTATTCACATTATAGCATGCACACCTGTAAAAAGCCAATTCTGTTTTTTCCTGTCCAACTTTCATTTCAACTCTGTTTTCTCCCTTCCAGTTTTCATTTTTCTTTTCTTTCCATTATTACTATTATCATTATCATTTCCTTAGAAATTAGCTTTAATCAATAACTGAATAATGATCTTTATACAAATGTCAATAATCAACATGCAGTTTAAAAGTTAAAAAAAACAACAACAAAGAATTATCAAGACTTAATCATGGTTGGCAGCTCTACAATATTTTTTTTAATTAAAATGTTTTAACCAAAGAGAAAACGAAATGCAGCACACACATAAAAAAAAGTAAGGACCAAATTCAAGCAGTATTTCAAGGAACAGAAGTAGTCGCTATAAAGAAGAAAAAAAAAGAGCAGAACCAGGAGACAAGCCACATAATTCCGCTGACATTGGCTTACACTGACCACAAGTGATACGGTAATCACAGCAACTCATTTTCCATAGGACTGAAAGTCATGTTGTTCCCCATGATCATCACAGTTCACTGGCTCCTTTGTGAATGAGGCGAGTCACAATGAACTGAACCAATCTAAGACAATAAATATGAAGGTAGCAGAGACAAAGGCATTAAATACATGTCCACTTGTCAAGTCATCAAGCCAAAATATCATGTCGAGATCAGAAAATCTAAAAAAAATAAGCATCAACAGAATAACATTTTTGTGTTCACCAGGATTTACCAGTTCATCCCGAAACATGAAGATGCCAACAACAAGAAATTATAATAAAAACAAAACCACAAAGAGCCAAACAACATGAGCAAAAATTTTCCTCAAAAATAACATCTTTGTTTTCTTCATAGTTTCAAAAGAAAAACCCCCCTGAAAATTGAATTTGCCCCCAAACAATATAAATCAAAAAAGGCCAAACAACATACCATAAATATTTTTTTTAAAAAAAAAAATTTGATGGATGTTGGGTATGGGGAGAAGAGTCATTTCCATAAATTTTTTATTTCCCCTGTCAAATATTTCCCAGTGTCAAAATAAACCTAAATTTTTTAACTAATAAACAAAATATTTTTGGGGGGGGAGTGCAAAAGACACTTCCAATATTCCCAAAGCAAACATTAATTCCAAAAAAAAGAACCCTTTTATTGGTTGAACCCCGCAACAAAAAAAAATTTTTATGAAAAAAAAAAAATTACAAACGGCCCAAAAAACACATAAATCAAAAAAAAAGCGATACCAATTTTGGGTTCATTCGAAAGCCTTATTTGTTGCTCTTAGGGGGAAAACTAAAAAAATGTTGCAAACCTAGAAACTAAAAACCCAAACCCGTAACCAAAATTTCCATTTTGAAAAGTTTGCAAACATGTGCTAGCAGTAAACTGAAACTAAAATCCAGAAGCCGTTAAAATTGGGGGTTAAGAAAAGGTTTGAAACCCAGTGTGCTTATGTAGAAATACGGAATTGGAAAGGCAGGATAGGCCCTTTGGGGGTGTGGGGGGGGGGGGGGGGGGGGGTGGGGGGGGGTGGGGGGGGGGGGGGGGGGGGGGGGGGGGGGGGGGGGGGGGGAAAGGGGAGCAATCCCCATTTTCCCACAAAATGTTTCTTGTTTACAAACGTGTTTGATGCTCTCCTTTGTAGAAGTTTTAAAAATTCAACATTAAAGTCTTTCACAATAATATTGTCTACCTTTGTCAATCAGTTTCCTTTCTCTCTCACATACACACACACACACACACACAAAGAGACAGTTCTAATCAGGTAGGAACGAAATAAGTTTTCACATGAAAAATTCAGACAGCTGCATGCAGTGGCACAAATATGAATAGCATTTCTTTTATATCAAAATTATGTAAGTGTTTCCCTTCAGTGAATACATGAACAAAACAACTTTGAGTTGTGACTTGGCAAACCATAACTTAGGGCCCATTTCTTTTAAATTTGGACATTGCCGCCAAAAACAGTAAAAACAAAAACCACTTGTATATTACAGACAAGTTTTGGGTAGTGTTATACATATTAGCTGTTTCTTATAATTCGTATGAATGATTAAGAAAAGAAAGTGAACAGGAAAAATTTCCAACTGTTTCCTAATCAAAACAAAAAAACAAAACAGCACAATTTCTTTAGATAAACTTAAGCCCAATTACGACTTGCCTTGCAAAAGTCAAAGTAAAGAAGACATACTGTTACACTAACAGTATAAATTACATACACAGAATACGTTATTCCATTGTATGATGAATTTTTTCATCACTGTTAAAGTGCAACAGCATTACAATACTGACTAGAAAATATCCAAAACTATACAAAGAACCTGAGCTTATTTCTCAAGGCATTGGCATTCTCAAGGCATTGGTATACTTTAAAAAAGGAAAAAATTTAACTAGTTTTTAAACTTTTTTTCTTTAGGGTCCAGTGGATTTTAAAAGCATTTGAACTTAATATATAAAACTGCAAAAGAAAAACAGATGAATTCAGTTATTTCATAAAGTGATTTATGGGAGATTCAACTTGCTAACCATTAGATAGGATGTGAGTGATGTTCCATTAAAAGATAGTGAAGAAAACATTAAAAAAATCAAATTGATTTTTTAAATCCAAAAAAAATTAAGAATGTAAAACCAACCAAACGAAGGTCAGAAGTCCAATTTGTAAGACTGAGTCCTAGCAAGTGAAGAAAATACTGAATCAGACATTTAACATAAAGCACTACGAGTCTGTAATTCTTTGGTGACGGAGATTCACTTCCAAAATTAAAATGTAAATAGAGAACACATTTTTAAAGGGAAAGTTTTAAAATCAGTGGCATGTATGATTTTAAACATCACTATAACCATTGTAACTTAAAACCTTTAAATAGATTGATGGTACTTTTGAAGGAGGCCCGGTTTGCCGAGTGGTTAGAGTGCTTGCCTGCCGCGCAGGAGACCTGTGATCAAGACAACTCTCAGAAAAAGAAAATTTTCCATATGCTTTCCAGTCCATCCAGCTGAAAAGGGGTACCTGGCCCTATTCGGGTTGGGGAAGGTAAATGTAGCGGGGGAAAGAGTATTGGGCCCTGCCCTTACTATGATGACCCCAGAGTAGTGAAACTAGCGTTCTGACCCTACAGCCGAATGGCTACTTGACTACCTTTATCTTACCTTTTAGTATTGTGAAGAAGTAACCTGTTTTACATTAGACACTAGAAATAAAAACCTGTCAAATTAAAGTATCTAATATCAAACCTGTATTTTAAAGTTTTGTTCTGACACAAACAACTGCAGATAGGTTTTTATTGACCTGAAATTGTTTACTCCCCATGTGACCCAAGTCTTTCTAGTTAATTTACATCAATTTGATCAGAAACAACCAGCATCTGTGTGACATTGCACACGTTTCAGTTCATCACATAAATAATAAAATAATCATCTTTCCCCTAGTTCCTCTTTTTTTCTTTTTCTTTTTTTAACAGAAGTTTCATTACTGATGTTTGAACAATAAGGTCAAAGACGTGTCAGTGCTGGAAGTGTTCAAAGTTGGTGTGTAATTTTCAAAAAATATTTTGTAAGCTTCTTTTCTCTCAATTTTTAAAGTCAAATCAAAAGTTTTTATTTTAAATCATTTTTTTCAATCACACACATCTCATTGCCTAACAAAAATAAACATACAAAGAAAAAAATATTGATTATGTCATTTGTGGAGATTCCCCTTTTACAAAGTCAAAATTGCAGAAGAATGACTACTGAGCAAGTAATTAATATTACTGATGTAGCAAACAAGGCAAGACATGAATGCCACTTGGCATCTGCATCCCATCCATCTAACAGCAAAACATGACCTAATCTTTTTTGGGGTATTTTTGAGAAAACAGCACGTATGTCATTTTTGGCTGGCCTTTTAAGCTTGGCAACTTTGTCAGATTTTCTTGTTGGAAGACAGGCAACGAAGTGGTTCGGTCGCCACAAAAACCTCGGGAAGGTCCTTCCCATAAATTCCGTGACCCACTATCCCGGACTCTTGCTCCTGGTACATCTGTTTCCCGAGAAGCAAGTTTTCTGGGAAGAAGTGGTTGATGAAGGTGGCAGCGGACGTTGTTACCCCAAATGTAGGATATATGGAGAAGACCACAGTCGGGAGACACGGCAACAGCATGCAATTGCCAAATGCCCAAGTACGAGTTCATCACAGTTGCAGCCTTTACTTCCTCTTAAAAAAACACGCTTAATTTCTTCAGTGTCAGATCATCCATGTTAAAAAATTCAGAGTACTGAGCATACACCTTTGTGACTTCAGGAATGTCTGATGACATTTTTAGAATTGGATAGATAGTGATCTTCTTTTCAGTGCCAGTTCCATAACAAATCTGGCACACATTTCTAAGTACAAATCTTCACTGCCACAGGCTAATACTGAGGCTCTTCTTGTGAGACAGTTACCGCCTCCATAAATGCATACGGTGTAAGTGCGGGACCATCTTCTGGATACAAATCAGCATGCGATCTTGCTGAAAGTTATCAGCAAAATTGTCCTTTTAATTGTCAAAGGAAACTTTCAATGCTTTCCCAGTTCAACGAAATCTAATCCAACGAAAACGGCAAACAATGTCACTATGAACGCACACAAACAGTTTTCAACTCGGCAGTTCGATCGCCAATTCCATCTCGGGTCACATATAGTTTTAGCAGCTCCTTCAAGCTTAGCAGTCTGTTGCACACGTGCCTAAATGTGCTTGTGCTCAGTATCAATGCATGAGCCGACAAGGCTTTTTTTCCCCCACTAGAACCGTAAGTTACCGTCCGGTTGCAGGGAACAAAAAGCAAAACACCGGCGAGTCAATCTTCCTGCACCAACTTCGAAGTGCACACCTCGTTGTTATTTTTCCTCAGCCACACCACTCCATCATTTTTTTAACCCATTTTCAAGGAAAGAAACGTCACTGTCCAAAGCAGTTCTTTCATTTTTCACGTTCCTTTGGTTCAGAACTGAACTGACGAACTAAATGAGATTCGGACCATGCCGCTTTGACAACAAGGACTTACTCTCAGCGAACAATGTAAATCTTTTTCGAGGTCACGAGGCAGATCCACTTCTCTTCACTGCCGATGCGATGTTTCTTCGGAAACTAATGTGAAAACCGGTGAAATTCTCCGAAAATTATTCTACCGCAAAATATACTTTGAACGAAATCGGTAACCAAACATTCTCCCGAAATTATTTAAAAACCCGAAAATATATTTAGACGAAATCGGAACCGGAATTCCGGCTCACGCCGGAAATTTTAGCACCCCTACATCTTGCCTGAAGAGGACCTAAGAGGTTAAACGCATCGTGTTTTGTCTTGTGACTCTTTGTCCACGTTTCTCGTGGTGGTTCGCTAACATTATTTAAGATTTGTTTAGATCTCCGCCTGCAGTCGTCTCATTTTTATGGCAAAGTTTGCCAAACCAAGTTCAACCCACAGTCACATTCAGCCGTCCTTCATGTTGAACCACACTTGAATTCAGGCACACTTCATTTCAGAGACACTTAAGTTCAGCACGTCCAGCTCAGCCCCATCTGAGCTGAGCCATACACCAAACTGAGTCACATCTACATTCAGCCCCAGCTGCGTTAAGCCACACATTGAGTACATCAGCCACAGATGAGTTAAGCCATACATTGAGTACATTCAGCCACAGATGAGTTGAGCACACATTAAGTACATTCAGCCACAGATGAGTTGAGCCACACATTAAATACATTCAGCCACAGATGAGTTAAGCCGCAATTTATGTTTGACCACATTTGAGTTCCGGCACACCAAAATTCAGTCACACCTTAGTTCAGCATAGTTCAGCCTCCTCTGAGTTGAGCTGCACAAATTTGTCACATGTACGACCAGCCACAGCTGAGTTAAGGTGTGATTCATGTTTGCCACATTGAGTTCAGACACACTAAAATTCAGTCACACCTACGTTCAGCACACCCAAGTTCAGCCATGTCTGAATTGAGCCACACATGATTTCAGTCACATCTACCTTCAGACACATTTGAGTTGAACAACTCAGAACTTCAGCTCAGCCACATGCAATACATGTTACATATGACTTTAGACACAACTACGTTCAGCTGCAAGTAAATTCAGTCAGACTTGAATTCAGCCACAGGTAAGTTCAGCTACATCTACATTCAGATACCTGAAACCAGCCACAGTGATGCATCAGTTAGAGTGCAGACATGCAGGTTGTAGACCTGGGGGATTCGTGGGCCCTGCCTGGCTCCTCATGGTGTTAAGGAGTGTGAGCTGGGTTCAACTGGTACCACACCGTCAAGTTTCATCTAAATGAACCCAATGGCGCTGAACCCAAACTTCTAAGTTTTGGGCCCCTTCTGCAAATCAGTTTGGTGGAATGCCAAAATTTTGTTTCATGAACTCAGGAGTTCGCGGGCCATGAGCTTGACCATTACCCTCAACTATGGCTCAATTATATACAGTTCTTGAATGGAGACTGAAAACAGCGTAGTTTTCACTCTAATAGTGTTGTTATAAGACAGGTCAAAGGACTGCATAGGGGATCCAATATCTAATATGATTATATGACATAGGGAACATTACTTTGCTGGAGGAATCATCTGTTTCTTCCAAGTGCATTTTCCGGGGGACAGTGGAGTCATTCCTAGGCAAGCAAACATGCCTTTAACACTTTTTTTTTCTTTAACAAATTCAGTGACATGATTTTAACAAGTACAGAAATTTGCAGGTAGCACTTGTGAAAAAATTATTGAATTCTAAAAGCATATATAACAAACATTTGTGCTATATATAGATTGCATGTATTGGTCAATTTGTGCATGTTAAATTTTGGACATATAGACAAAATGTTATGCCATGAGATAATGATAAGCCTGTTTTACGAACATCTCCATTCAGTTAATGAATGCATTTCTGAGAATTGCTACCATTTCCTTACCAGCACTGCAGATGTCCGTATCTCTCTTGCCAAGCTAATGCCACAACACAAATTGAAAAGAAGCCTAAAGTACAGTCCTGCCAACCAAAATGGAACTCTGCAACTTCCAACTTTATCATCCTGTCTTCATTCTTCATCACTACAATAAAAGTCTGACATGGTTTGGTCCTTAAATGCCCCTCCTTTGCAGTGACATCTTTGATTGTTTCTCCACATCCCTGCCCATGATGAGATCACCTCTGAGTCATCAACACAGGCATGTTCTTGAGGACTGTCTTTGGTTGGACAGGGTGGAATCCTCTTGAGGGCAATAATCACTCATGATGACTCTCCGTAATTGAAAGTCATTGTTGTAAGTAGAAGGCTTAATAGGTAGAGTCCCGCGTATGTCAGACCTTCACAATTACCAAGCACCGTTCAACATCACTGTTGACTCGGAAGCAGTGCAGTGTCTCCTCTGGTGGGTTTGACACTGACTGCTCCCAGTGGACTACAGGGATCAGGCTGCCACAGAACACATCTGGGTGTGGCAGGGAAAGGGATGGCTGGAATGAGTGGTGTTGGAATAATGCCACTGAAACTACCTGTAGAGGAGACTAAACAAAAGTAAAAAAAAAAAAACCTGTCATGCTAAGGCACACGCAAGTCCAGACCATGCCTTTGTTCCGACACACTTGGATTCAGCAACACAAAAGTCACCTTAACCTAAGTCAAACCAACATCAAGTTCAGCAAGACCTTACGTCAGCAATGCTCCAATGTTCAGCTGCACCACAGTTCAAGCCATGAAATCTCATCCTAACAGGTGCTAGCCAACATCCTGCAGAAAGCTTTTCTTTTTTTAGCAACTCTTTTATCAGACATCATTACCTTCTCATCATATTAACACACACACACTTTACCCACACAGGTAGAAAAAGTTACACAGTGTCAGTGAGGCACATTATGTACACACATGTACACACAAAGCAAAGCAGAAAACTGAAAGCTGGATTTTCAAACAACCGGCCCATCAGGACACTCGGAGTTTGGGAAATGGAGCGAGCAGCCTTGAAAACAGCCAGGGAGCCAAGCGCGG
The DNA here is from genome assembly GCA_018398815.1 of Conus ventricosus. NCBI lineage: Eukaryota > Metazoa > Mollusca > Gastropoda > Neogastropoda > Conidae > Conus > Conus ventricosus. The sequence continues at coordinate 80,083,463 of CM031604.1, forward strand.
AGAGCCCCGTCAAGAGGTACAGCACGCTGCCCCAGCCATAGTACGTTGATATGAAGCCCACCAACGGCCCTTCAATGCAGGAACCCAGGCTGCCAAAACCTGTGCAGCAGTCATGTTTGGTACGCTTTAATCTGGCCGCCACACGGAGGAGCATATCATGTTAGACACAGATCTGTCTGACAACTGAACCCTGAGGAGCATGTCATATTTCCTACGATTTTGTCTGGTTGTAAATCAAACAGTTATTCTCTCTCTCTCTCTCTCTCTCTTCTTGCTCTCTCTCGGTCTCCCTAATCTCTTGATTTTTGTATCATTGGCCCTATGCTTTATTGCTTTTTTAGTACTCATATTATCACTGTACTCAAAATGTTTAAATGTTTCATTTTGTGATACCTCTACATGTATTCTCTCTCTCTCTCCCCCTCTCTCTCTCTTTCGATCCCTCTCAATCTCCCTAATCTCTTGATTTTTGTATTACTGGCCCCATGCTTTATGTCGTGTTAGTACTCATATTATCCCTGTACTCAAAATGCTTAAATGTTTCATTTTGTGATCCCTCTACATGTATTCTCTCTCTCTCTCTCTCTCTCTCTCTTTCTCTCTCTCTCTCTCTCTCTCTCTCGATCTCTCTCTCTCTTTCTCTCTCTCTCTCTTCTCTCTCTCTCTCTCTCTCCCTCTCTCTCCCCCCCTCCCCTGTCTGTCTGTCTGTCTGTCAGCCTCTCTCTCTACCATATCTACATCTTGCATATACCTTACACACATTAATCTAGCAATCACAAATAATGACAACATTGTACATAAATACTGGGGTTTCTGGAATTCTTCTAGAAGGTATGTGCAAAACTGTGACATTTACTGCATCATCTCACAAGATGTTTCCTTTAAGCAATTCAGAGGTGAAAATAAATCCTGTGTCAATTTACATTGCTATCTACTTCTCTGTCTCTTCATTGTTTAATAATTATCAACTTTCTTGTTCCTTTCATTTGTCTGTAAATTTCACTCTTATTCAAGTTGCATCTATCTACTTTTACACAAAGCATGCAGACAACACCAGAACACATATTTCACAAATTCAGCTAATTAAACAAATTTACAAGGCAAATGCTCTGACTTTTTTGTTTGCTTTGCTTCGGTATTTTTTCATTTTCTAAATTTCTTGAAGGTTTCTTCTCTGAAGACCTGCTTTCATTTCTATAATTCCTTGAAAGGTTTCTTCTCTGAAGACCTGCTGTCATTTCTATAATTCCTTGAAAGGTTTCTTCTCTGAAGACCTGCTGTCATTTCTATAATTCCTTGAAAGGTTTCTTCTCTGAAGACCTGCTGTCATTTCTATAATTCCTTGAAAGGTTTCTTCTCTGAAGACCTGCTGTCATTTCTATAATTCCTTGAAAGGTTTCTTCTCTGAAGACCTGCTGTCATTTCTATAATTCCTTGAAAGGTTTCTTCTCTGAAGACCTCTGTCATTTCTATAATTCCTTGAAAGGTTTCTTCTCTGAAGACCTTTCATTTCTATAATTCCTTGAAGGGTTTCTTCTCTGAAGACCTGCTGTCAAGCTCTCCCTAGTTTCTTCCTACTTCCTACTGCAGGTGACATACCATTGACAAATCCAATGGCGGCCCCAGTCGCTCCCCGGCCGTCCTGCTGGGCGATCTCTGCTGGTATGGCCCCACCTGGTGTACCACACATCACACAGTACCATCCACTATGGATATGCTGAACGAACACAGCTAAAAAAAGGCTAGCCCTACAGGCAGCCATTTCAACCAGACACACAATGAGATCAACATCTTTGGGCAAGGTGCAAAAGATAGGGGGGGGGGGGGGGGAGGTTTGGGTAACAGCCCCAGAAACAATGAAAAGATAAACAAACAAATCCTTCTGCGTTAAGGAAATAAGAAAACAAAAATATATAATCTGATACATGTTTCACATTCATAGTCACATATGAATGTATATGTGTTTGTTAAGACACCCAATAAAATTTCACATTCATAATCACATATGAACATTGTGTTGTGTGTTGTGTGTGTGTGTGGTGTGTGTGTGTGTGTGTGTGTGTGTGTGTGTGTGTGTTGGGGGATGGGAGGTGGGGTGGGTGTGAGGGTGTTACTATGCAAGAGAGAGAAAGACATGCATGAAAGAGGAATACTGCTCGTATGTGTGTGTGTGTGTGTGTGTGTGTGTGTGTGTGTGTGTGTGCTGCTGTGCGTGCGTGCGTGCGTGCGTGCGTGCTGTGCGTGCGTGCGTGCTGCGTGCGTGCGTGTGTGTGTGTGTGCATGTGTGTGTGTGTGTGTGTGTGTACATGCGTGTCGTGCATGTGTGTGTGCAGCCTTAACATCTGTGAGCAAAAGTGGCTGTCTTGTCTCTGAGAGGATGAGTGAGTTGGAGGAAGCTCTCTCTCCTCTCTCTCTCTCTCTCCTCTCTCTCTCTCACTCTGGATATGATCTGCTTTGTCAAATTTTCATGTTCCTTGTAGGTGTCTTTTTCTTCTGCAATTTAAGCTAACCCGGTAAAAAAAAAACCTTAATAAACCTTCATTATCTTAATTACAATTTTGGTCATGATGATGCTTGTTTTTTGTGTTTCATTCTATTCATCATCATCGTCATCATCATCATGATTCCCTTCTCCTCTGGATCATTCTTTTATCTTTTGTAATTCAACTAATTTCAATGTAAAACACCGTACACAGAAAATTAATCTTTCATTACATCATCATTCTCTTCTTTCCTTCTTTCACATTACTCAGTTCGAATCTGCTGAGCTTCATACACTATAAAATCGATCAAAGCAAAAAGATTGAGTCACAGATCAAAATTGTTAAATCAACAATCAATACCATAACGCCTTCTGCGAAGGGGATGTGACTCACACACACTTAATCTGTTCCCTCCACAAATGAAAAATGTGTTCTCTGCTCCAACACTCTCTTTCCATGTCTGTAATGGAGAGGGTGGGAAGGATTGAGCTTTGTTGTTTGTTTGTTTTTTTCGAGTTTTATTCTATTCAATTTGGGGACCTGAATCATGCATAATGACCCTAAACACAGTTTTGTAAAATTAGACTTGGAAACTATTCAACTGCTGAAGGAGGAGTCTTGCAACCAGATTTTATAGACACAGACCCTGCTCTGTTTCTAAATTTCTCTATAAAATTCGAAGTCTAACGAAGGAAAGCCAAGCAAAAGAATTTTACTTCTTGTATCTGCATGAAAAATGAAATCATGAACTGTCCATTCAAGTGGAGATCACACTCACCCAAAATAGAATCAGGACCCGCAATGAAGGCGCCAGCCAAGAACAAGAAGACGATGTTGAAGAACATGCCCCATGACCCCGTTGCGGTGAACAGGATCAGCGATATGGTCGACCCCATCATGGACAAGCCAGTTCCCAGCATGCTCTTGCCTTTGAAGATGCTGGAACAGAAGGGCTGGACAATAAACTACATTCTGCTGGAGTGAGAGAATCAGTGTGTATGAAGTACTTGTACCGGCAAATTTCACAGAATAACTTACTAAATACTTTTTGAAAAAATAATCTTCAAAACTTAGGTTTTCACACTCACGCACGCACACACACTTACACAGACCACACTCATTCCATACACACATACATGCTCGCATTGCACACGCATAAACACCACATATATACATGCACGTCTAATTCATTAATGCACCTCTCTCTCTCTCTCCTCTCTCTCTCTCTCTCTCTCCTCTCTCTCTCTCTCTCTCTCTCACACACACACACACACACCACACAAGAACACATGATATAATTATACTCACCGATCAATAATGAAACCAAGAAGACCTGTGCCCAGCACCCCTCCTATCTCGAACGTTGTGGACAGCATTCCTGCTGTACTTTGGAATATTTCAACTAAAAAAAAAAACAAACACACACACACAGAATTACAATGTTTCTTTATTTCTAACTCACAACCATATAACAGCCCGAAATTTCCTTTCTAACACCCTAACCTCTTTAAAAGACAACCCATTCTTTCCATCAAATATCAAGGGACAGCTTAGTGGAAAGTTATTTGCATTTTCTCTAAATTTGTGAAGTGTTTTAATTTATTACTTCACTTGTAGCGGAAAGTAGACAGAAAAGAAATCAATCTAAATAAAAAGAAAGAAAGAAAGAAAGAAAAACAGAAAATAAAGATGAACCGACAAAAACAGGGGCAAGAGAAGAGAGGGAAAAGAGCGGGGGATAGAGACTGGGGTTGGGGGTAGCGATAGGCGTCCGTCCAGAATGCTGAGATTCCAAACTGGAAATGTGGGGGAGCGAAACGATGATGTAAAGTTTGTTGCTTTATTTCTTGCTTGCCTTCAACCTCAATTTAAAATGCCCATCCTCACTGATGTGGTCAAGGTGTTTACACAGAACACCATCTGAAATGGTATCTTACATGCTTGGTCCTGTCAAGGGAATTCTCTTTCCTTGCCTTCCTACCTATTTAGGAGAGAGAGAGAAAAAGAAGAAAAAAAAAAAGTAACTGGAACTGATCCAAAACACATCAAGCACATGCAGCTCTGGTTTATTGTCCAAAGAAACGGAGCTAAGTTAGCATCATGTTATCTGCATATTGAAACTGCTCATGACTCCTCTCCATCGCTTCTACACTGACTTCCTTGACTACACTCTATGCTCTTACTCAGTCTGGACAAGAAATACACAAACACTTTATGTTTTTCTTTATCTGTCACATTTTGAGAAGAAGAAAAAAAGAAAGAAAAAAGACAGCTAACTTCTTGCTTTCCAGGCAAATACATTTTAAAAAAAAGTTCCAATAGTCGTTTGTTTCACGGGTCAGGGGCTACTCCATACATGCGACACTGCATCAGCTACAGTATATATATATATATATAATACAAAAAAAAGGAAGAAAAAAAATCAGTGGTATGAGGGATTGGTAAGTGACAGACTTAGTAGATATCTGATCTACAGTTTAACTCAACAAGCTGGTCAGCCTTACAAATGAATATGGATAAAGAACACTTTAAGGTGCAGTCTGAAATGATGTAAGCTTTTCTTACCTCTCTCTTCCTCTCCTCTCATCCCCTCCCTCTCCACACTTCCTTTTTGATGCTCTCTCATCTCTCTCTCTCTCATCTCTCTCTCTCTCTCCTCTCTCTCTCTCCACTCCACACACACACTTGGGATCTATAGATCCTCCCTTCCCCTCTCCACACACAACACACACAGAGGACACCATACACACGTACACACACACACACACACACACACACACACACACACACACACACACAACCCAACACACAACACACACACACCACGTAAAACACGCACACACACCCACACACACACACACACACACACACACACACACACCACACACACACACACACACACACAAACCCGTTGCAGCAGGAACAATCGAAGCCACATGTACATGCAGTAACGGACCACCTTCACACAAAACATTCCCAACGCCGATTCCATGACCAACCTGCAATCAGCAATCACCATACGCTGGTCAGGGTGGTCAGTGATGCTTGGTCACTTTTTCAGCCCATTTTTACCCTATTTCTTTTTTTTCCCTGAGTTTATCTTCTTTTCATTTTTATTGCTTGAACCCCCAAACCTCAAAAATTATTGCAGAGTAGGTTTTTCTTTTTCTGTAAAGATGGATCTTCAGCAGTTTTCATTGATCAACTATGCTGCCCTCTTGTGCTAAACTTCAAGTTAAAACATGAAACCAAAAAAAAAAGTTATGTATGCCATATGCATGGCACTCAAGGTTGAATCGGTTAACTCAAATTCTATTACGAGAAAGGAAAATGACTGAAAAAAACTTCCACAAAAGTATGCATTTAAAGGCAAAATGGCAATCCCTGAACAGCATGTAATATTGTTTGGTTTCTCTCCAACACAAATGCATAAACATGCATACATGCAAGTAAGCACAAGCACACACACATGCATCTTCACTTGTGCACATGCACCCATGTAAACATACCCATATGCTCACACAAACGCGCGCGCGCACACACACACACACACACACACACACCACACACACACACACACAACACACACACACACATTCAACTTAACATAAATTCATGCTTTTCAGAAACTGACATGTTTTTCTGTACTCTCATTTGTACACAAAGACATTAATCATTCTACATTAAATGCATATTACTGCCTACACAACGAAATGCCCATCTACCCTGCACAAAACCACCCTTCCTCCAATGCTACATACACACACACACAAAACAAACATATGTACACTTACATAAAGATATTCCCTTAACACACACACACACACACACACACACACACACACACACACACACACACACACACTAACACTACACACAGATGCACACACACACACACACACACACACACACACACACACACACACACACACACACACACACATACACAAACACTCGCACACACACACACACACACACACACACACACACACACACACACACACACCACACACACACACCACACACATGCACATGCACACACACAAACACAAACACCGCACACACACACACAACACACACACACACACACACACACACACACAACACACACACACACAGCTCAGACCAAACGAACAACACCCACGGAATATTCCACAGTTCCCACATGGTAACCACTTGCCCACTCTGACCAGAGGAGGTGGCACTACTCTCTGAACAAACATGCAATGGGAATCAGTCAAATCAGGCACGGGAATGCAAAACAGCATGCAAGCCTGTACACCCAACACTTCTGCTTCTTTCTCGCAGATCACACAGGAACCATTCCACAGCAAATTTTCAAAATGACTTTAAAATTCAGTCTCTGTGGGACAGGCTTTTTTACAAGGGCAATAAACTAACCACACGTCAACAAAGTATGAAAATGCAAAGAACTTATCATGGGTGACAATCATGTTGATGCACAGCAGAGCAATGGGAACCCCATTTCAGAATACCTCTCATAAAGGTCAAATGTCTGCTGCATACAATAAAAGAAAACGTTTTCCTGTTTTCCACCCGATGACAGGCAAGAAAAACACACAAACAAACAAAAACAAAAGCCCAAGTCTGAAGTGACTGTAAGTGGAAAGTCAGGGAGGGATGGGGCTAATGAAGGAGTTTGAGAGGACGGAGGGAGGGGGGCTTCAAGTAAGTAAAGGACTGGGTTATTTAGAGACTGGTATTGACATTTTTTTTCCCACAATTGCTCACAACAACAAAAAAGTAAAAATACTGAGAGGTAATTTTACAGAAATGAAAAATGATACATCAGTTTAATTCTTACCAGTTCAGACAATTTTTTTTCTAATTTTAAATGACTGGGTTATGTCAGCTTACTGAACATAAACAAAAATTGTGCATGAAAATATGCTGCATTATATGTCAAATTGTAGGTAAACATCAAACAAGTTTGGATTTGTGAAGAAATCTGCAGAATCTGTCCACAAAAAAATATGTGACTGCTTAAACAGAAACAATGGAAAAGTATCAAGGGTGTGGTGTCGGATGCAGATATTACAACAACAAACAAACAAAAGAGGGAGCGAGTGGGGAGGGGGGAGGGGCTTAGGGGCAGGGAGCAGGGAGGGGTAGCAAATTGGCTAGAGTTAAGGGAAATAATTAGTCGCAGAACTTGTGGTTGCTGTGATGAGAGTATCTCTGTACAAAGGTGTCTTATAAACAGAGTTTCCACTATATTTTTCATCTACACATAAGCACGTTTTCCAGAAAACTAGCATATATGATACGGAACTGCTGATCATCATGATTACTCCTCTGAAAGCCAAAGGCTTTCCATCAGAAGACGCTTGTGTTCCAGTTTGGTCAGATTTAACATTTCACTTTTCAGCACATGACAACCATCAATACTGAGGGTGGCCAACCCCTATTGCTGCTGACTGTTCTTATCTTGTAATGCCCAGAGGAAGCCAGTCATCTGCCCCCAAATAATGAAAACAAAAGGGTCATGGCTGGTGTACGAATAAACGAAGGTCACTTAAAACAGCTTGCCTGACATTTTAAAGCACTTGCTTTGGGCAATAGCCGGAGGAAAAAAGAGGAGATTAGGAGGGAAGGGGGGGTAAGGCAAGGTAATGTTACTTATAGCCCAGCCAACCGCATAGGGCCATATCGGGGGGTGGGGTGGGGGGGCTTAAGAAAGGCAAGGGGACAAAGGCCAAGAGAAAGCAGGACGGGAAAACAGTTCAGATTAGCGGCCAGGATGGGTGTTCCCATCTTTGAACCCGAAACATCAAATCTTACCCTCACCCCCCACCAACACATAAACACATACTAGTTCAAATCACGACCTTCATGTTAGCACTACCTTGTACCAGCTAGGTACCAGCCCTTACGTTTCCACCATTTGCAAACTCTGCAGCCCACATCTATTGCTGTGCAGTAAGATTTCACTCCTTGACTCCCATTAAAAGGTACCACCACCAGTTTTATTTCACTTTTTTGGAAGATCTGTTGTCAATATTTACTGTTATACAAGACGTCTTTACTTCCATATGACCCACAACAAGGTACATTCTGTTTCCATTATTTGGAAGGTCTGAAGTTAACATAAACAGCTGTGTTTCTCTCAACCAAAATCATACATTGGAGAAAAGACAAACGAAACGGGCTTTCACTGTGTGTAAACTATACACAACTTTTATCGGCACAGTTTTGGATAGTTTGGTTTTTTAAATGGGTTATTTTCCTTTCAGTCAAAATTTCAAAAAAAATAAGCAAAAGTATATGGGTGTACAGTTCTGAGCATGCTACATATCAACATTAAACATGGCAGAGCAATACGGATTGGTCAAGCCAGCCTGGTCAGTCTCAATAGTTTTTTTTTTTCTTTTCACTTTCACCCGTAGTATTTAATTTGAATGAAGTTAAAAGAAAAAACAATTATAAGAGGAAAGAAAATATGCTTTGCATCAAACATCAGGGTAACATTTGTTTTAATAACAAGAAAATCTGAGGGGAGAGGGTGAAGAATAGAGATAGTCTCACACTCACAGATGTTCAGTTTTCAGATTTGTGTTCCATACAACAGATGAAGATTATGGACTGTCTTATGCTACCATGGTGTATGCCTCGCATGAAAGTTCATATGACTTCAAACTCTGTATCTCATATATTTTTGAAAGGTTTAGAAATAAAAGTGGTCTCAATCAGTTAAAAAAGATTAAATAAACAAGCAGGGTAACTCTTGCTCCCATAAGAAAACCTAACACAGAGTAACTTTTATTCAAGACTGGCACAGCCTTTTAAACTTGAATAGCTCCCATAAGAAAACCTAACACAGACTAACTTTTATTCAAGACTGGCACAGCCTTTTAAACTTGAATAAAGTCAGACAAATACAAAGACCAACAATCTAATAGTGGGGGGAAAATATTTATTGTTTATTGTTTACTGTTCCCTGCCTCAGTTTATTTTCAACTGAAAAAGATTCATTTTTGTTTCAGTATGGAGCTAAACAGACCAAGTAAATAAAAAATACCAAATAGCTGCACTGCAAACTTATACTGAAAATGGAACATAAAGTGATCTACATACAGATGAATCCTTGTAAGTTACCCATTGTCAGGAAAAAGATTAAACTATCTAGCTCTAATTCGACAACCTTTATATTTTTACAAATTGTCCATTCATCGTTGCTTTCAAAAACCTGGATGTCAGTTTTCACCTTACTTTCCTGTTTGTTACTGACCAGACTGACTCTAGAATTTATTCATCTTTGACAAAACTGACTCTAAACCATTCCACAAACATGTCAACTTCCATCATGCATAAACAGAAACGACAACATATTGGCACTATGCTAGAGATATTTCTCATGTACTGAATAAAAAATGTTACAAATTTCATCAGGCTTTTAAAAAATGTAAAGAAATGCAAATTTGATCTGATAATTTCTTGGTAAATTAAACTAAGACAATATTTCATTTTTAATATGAGCATGAGATATCCCTGTGTTGACCTAAAGGAAATGTTATCTCTACAAGTAAAAACATAGTTTAAGAGTCTCTTCAAGTCCTCTTGTACTGTTTCCTGCAAACATGCACAAACAACACACAAATGCATATCTACAGACATACATGCATGCATACACAAAAAGTACACATTGTAATGTGTTGTGCACCTTAGCTGTCAAAAGAAAAAAGATTTCGCAAGCCAAACAACTGAATAGTAGAGAAAAACAAATGCACATGATCAGTCTTTTAGACCTGAAAGACTTGATGACAAAATTAAAGAAAGGTGGTTTACAAGAGAGAAAGGCACACCATCCTAAACTTTGTATGGATGGCCTACAGGAAACATCTATTAACATCTATTGTTCCTTCAGCCGCACACTTCTTGCAGTATTCATGCAGTTCCCCTAAAGCAAGAACATGAAAAATGTGAGCAAGAGCCATCCTATTCAAGTGCTGTATCATTACTGATGAGGGAGTGGGGGAGGGGGAGGAGGGGGAGAGGAGGAGGAGGAGGAGGAGAGAGAGAAAAGAGAGAGAGAGAGAGAGAGAGAGAGAGAGAGAGAGAGAGAGAGAGAGAGAAGAGAATGATGGAGAGAGACAGACAGACAGTGATAGAAAAAGAGAGAGAGGAAAAGAGAGCAAGACAGAGACAGAGACTTACAAACAGACTGACACAGATGGAGGCAGAGATACAGAGAGAGTGAGAGAGATGGGAAGCACACACACACACACACACACACACACACACACACACACAATATCTAGCATAATGTTTAAAACATTTGCCGGAAAACTGGATTATATTACTACATGAATTGTTTCAAAAATGCTTGCATGAAGGTCATATTCCAAAGGTATGGAAACACTCAATCATAGTTCCAATACCAAAACAAGGAAAGTCAAAGAAAGATAAAAATAATTACAGACCCATTGCTCTAACATCACACACCGGTAAGCTGCTAGAAAAGATCAATTTAAACAGACTAGTTTACCATTGTGATAAAAGAAAAGTTATCCCTACCAATCAAGCAGGTTTCAGGAAGAACAGAAGTACAATTGATCATTTAGTGAAACTAACAATGCAGATTAAACATCAGTTTGCTCACAGAAAAAATGTACTGGCCACATTCTTTGATATAAAGAAAGCCTATGACCATGTCTGGCATGGTAGATTACTGTATAAATTAAAAAGTATTGGTCTATCTGGACATATCTATGACTATGTTAAGAATTTCTTATCTGACAGAAGTATGCAAACAAAAGTAGGCAACTCCTATTCCACCTTAAGATTTCCCCAAATGGGAATCCCACAGGGATCAGTTATTGCCCCTCATTTATTCAATATTCTGCTGTATGATTTACCACAGTCTGTGTCAAATAATATTGTAATCGTACAATATGCAGATGACATATGCATGTGGATGAAAGTTACCATAAAAAGGAAAACCCCCAAAAGACAGCTGAACTATTTTAGAAAATTGTATCAACGGGAACTTGATAACTTAAATAATTACATGATGAGAATGGACTTTTGTTATCACCGGAAAAAACTAATCTTGTACTTTTCAATAGTGGGCCCGATCCACCAGAGTTACCCATTTTTCGAATAGATAAAGAAATGCTAGAGTACAGACCGATGGTAAAATTTCTTGGAGTATATATTACTTCAAAGTTATCGTGGAACCATCATATTCAGTATCTATTAACAAAGGCCAGAAAAAGTTTTAATTTTCTAAAAGTTATAAAAAAACAAAACTGGGGCCAAGATGCTAATGTACTCAAACACCTGGCATTATCGCTGATACGGTCAAGACTCACTTACGGACAAGAAGTTTTCTTCAGTGCCCCGACAAGTTTGCTAAAGAAAATGCAGAGCTTGGATTGCAAAGCTTTCAAACTAGCTATAGGTGTACCATATCATGCATCGTCCCAAGGAACATATCGCGAAATTGGGTATTACCATTAGATGAGTATCGACGGCTCGCTGTCGCAAAGTATGTCTTACGATCTTCAACATGTGACAGCAATATTGAAAACGAAGTTAGTTTGAGATCTGATATAAATTTCCCTAAAAGAGCAAAATCAATCTCCTCGCTTACGACAATTAGGACTTTCACTTCCAATTTATTCGAAGAGTCAGAAATTAACCATAACGAAATAATTAAACCTCAACTTCCTTCATCTCCCAGCCCACCATGGGAACTTCAAAGAGCATCATTTGATATCAACCATTCGTCTTTGAAAAAAGGTGACAATGAAAACTTGATTGGCGTAACAGTAAAAGAGCACATAGAAAACTCGTACCCGCTTCATCTTCAGATATATACAGACGGATCTCTTTTAGATACCAAAGAAGCAGGTGCAGCATTTACTATTCCTGCTATAAAGGTGGAAAATCTTACTACCTTGGAAAAAACAGATCCATTTTTACAGCCGAGCTAACTGCCATTTTTAATGGCCCTGTATTATCTTCTTGATCTTTCTTACCCAACTCTTCAGGCCCTCTTTTGTGTTGATTCAAAATCGGTTTTATTTGCCCTCAGCAAATCAACAACAATAAGAAAAGATTTAATTACAGACATTCATCAATTAATACATTTTTTGGTTATTAGGGGTACGAGTATCTCTTTCTGTTGGGTTCCTTCTCACTGTGGTATTCAGTTTAATGAGAGGTCGACAGAGCAGCAAAGCGGGGAGCAAGAAATGCAAGCCGGTCAGAATGTATCAGTATTTCATTGTCTGTCCATGAGGGATACAGTCTATTAGAAAATGCGTGCTGGAAACATTTTAGAAAAAAACTAAAAAGTTCTGGATGTTTTCTAGATACTCACTCACGCCAGCTAATAAACATTGACACACTTAATTCATTTCATCAATGTAGCTTACCTTATTCCACGGATTATAATTTCTTTGATTTATAAGATCAAATTGAATGCTTTTAAGACAAAGTTTTGTAAGAACATAACATGCCTTTGTGGCGGAAAAATTACAAATAATCACATCCTTTTCAATGTGAGCACTTAAAACCTTACCTACCATCCCTACCTAAATGTTCTCTGGATCACGTTGTATCAGATTTATCACTGATGTGTAAAATAGCAGTTTCATTACATCAAAGTCCTATTTTTTCTGTTCTGTAAACTGGAACCGATGTTGAGTGTTTTGATCAGTAGTTCTTTGTTAGCTCATAGTTGTTTTATTTTATTGTTGCTGTTGCTGTTTTTCTCCAAAGCCTTTGAAGATATTACTTAATACCTCTACCTACCCCTCCCCCCCCCTTCCCTCTAACATTGTCTAATATCACTTAACGAGGATAGACGTTAAATTGAAGAACACACACACACACACACACACACACACACACACAGGCCTAGACAGAGTGAGCATGAGGCAACCAAACAGTAAACCAAGGACAGTAATAGTTCTCAGACAAATGCAAATCATTTTTCTTAATGCTTCATACTCTGAAGCAATTAAAACATAACATACAAACAATCCTTTCAATCCTTCTAACACTTAAGTACAAAATATGCTATATGGTCATGTTCAAGGTGTTCTGTATGATTCTCAGCAATGAGTTAACATCAACTGGCGAAATCATCAGACAACCTATTATGAGAAACATGTGATTTAGTGTGCTCTTTTTTTTCCGTTTTCTCCATTTTAAAGAAAGAATTTTGCACGTGTCTAAATCACCTTGTCTTAAGCAGACACTAAACTAATGAGAAGAACGATAAACTTTAAAGGGATGAGAAGAAGAATAAATAGTACTCATTGATATACATGAACTGATGAGAAGAATGATAACTAGGAACTCTGATAAGCATTAAACAGATATTTTCAAACTGACGAGAAGAATTATTACTGGTAATCTTCTATGCACATTCATTGATGTGAAGAATGATAAATACTAATCTTTATTACACATGACATTGATGAGAAGAATCGAAGAACTATGTATTAATTGATGAGAAAAGTGATGAACACTAATCCTTCACATACATAATTATCAACTTGAACCATTCAAAAAAAATACATGATTCTTTGAATCATAAAGACAATAAGCTAAGGCACTGACAAATGTCACAAATACAGCAAGTTGACACACTGACAGCTAATAGGGGATCACCCTGTTATATTCAAGGAGAGAAGAAAGCATGCTCAAGAGTGATACAAGGGAGACAAACCATATGTGTGCAGGTACTGATTACAATAACCGATATAAAGTTTCAAATGAAGGAGAAGAAGAATTTTTAAAAATACACAAAAAGCACAGTCACTTAAGAGTAATGAAAAACTGAACATTTAACAATCATCATCATCAGTGTGTATATAATATTTTCATGTCACCATATATAATATTTTTCATGTCGCCATCTCACCGGCACAGGATGGCTTACTCTTCTTTGAAAGGTGGAATGGATTCAAACATGCATGGCAAGATTTCTTATGCACTGGACCTGTGACTGAAGTCTCAGCCAAAGGACTAAGAGGGACCGAGTCTGCATAGACATTAACTCTGAAGAGAAAATGATTACAACTTGTCGGTCTCAAGTGAGAACCGAACCGCGGACCTTGGACAAGAATTTGACTCCTTGCACACTGGCTTACCAGGCTCAGCTCATTTTGTATGATCTTTACAAAAAAAAATTGAAAAATTCAAAATAAACACACACAAATTTTTTTTAATGTTGATAAGATAGATAGATAGTCAGACAGACAGACAGACAGACAGACAAAATAGACAGATGATGACAGACAGACAGATAGACAGATATATGGATAGATAGCACCAGTATTTCATGACCTTCGAAAACTGCTCCCAAAGCTTTTTCAAAAAGGTGTCCACAAACAAATGAGATTTCTCCCAACTTAGAAGGGGATTCCAGGCATTAAACAAAAGAGCTTCTAATCTAAACTAGAAAAGATCCAAGGAGACCTGTATAACCTGTATCAACACGCAGTTATGCCTGAAATTAAAATACTAAGCTGCTTCCACCAAGTCAAATAAAAGAAAGAATTCAAACCAAGCATGAGAAAGAAAAATCTGGACAGGTAAGCGCAGGTGGATAGTTCAACACACACAAACAACAACATACCAAACAAACACGTGAAAAGAGAAAAACTCACTTTTGGATGAGGAAAACTCTAATGTAGAGAGAAGAAGGATGCAAAAAATAAAACATGATTAATCATATATGGTATGAGAAAGTGATGGCCTCATCAATGTTTTGTGAGTAATAACAGCTAGTGGGCTGCTTTGAGCATGAGTTCCACAGAGGACGAAGACGTATGAGTACACACAAACTTTGTATCTCAGCAGCCACAAACGACAGAAGACAGAACAGTTAATAAAGACTCAGGGAAGAGTGTGAAGGGAGGGGAGTGGAGGGGGGAGGGGACGCAGAACCTTGTCAGGATTGGACGTTCTGTGCAGTGGTATAGACATGCACACTGATGATTTTTTGCACTTGCAAACACACACACATACACACACACACACACACACACACACACACACACACACACACGAACATACATACACAACACATTTTCATAAATGTGTGCATGCACACACACCCTCACACACACACACGAACATACATACACAAGCACATTTTCATAAATGTGCACGCATACACACATGCACTCACACACACACACACACACACACACACACACACACACACACACACACACACACACACACACACATGCACACACACACGAACATACATACACAAGCACATTTTCATAAATGTGCACACATACACGCACACACAAACACATACACACACACACACACATACACACCACATAATGTGGTTGTTTTCTTGAAATGAAACTTGCTTTACACGGAAAGCCATGCCCTTAGAATCCTGTATGACCATTGCACTGGTTGTGGGCTTTTGCAAAGTCCATGCACAGGGTGCAATTCAAAGACTGCTTGTGTGAATGGCTGGAAGTCACGGGGACAGTTATTTCACCAGTCCACGTCAGGAAGACCCAGAAGCCGAAGGATGAGTCTTGCTGTTAGCTACTCTTTCAGACAATCTGTCTTAAGAAGCTGCAGTGTCTCTCCTGATGTGCTGTCGTGTGAAGGCCTGTTAGGAGTTGCTTACTGTAGACAACCACGATGGGAACACGAGAGGACGCATTTTAAATTTTGCATTTTATATCATGAAGGAACAGACATTAACTACATGAGTTCGTGCGACGATTCAAATGTACATCTATCTCACTGCAAAGTCCTGGTTTTGTTTTGTTTTGTTTTTTTTTTGCGTTTTTTTTTTTGTTGCCCTACTGAAGTAAATGCACATGGGGAAGACAGTAGTACACAAGCTTACAGATACTTTATTACATTTCATGCATTTACACATGCACACACAGAAACATGCATGCATCTTATGCACTGTTGGGCAAGCAAAGGCGCACATGCATTGGTCAATATCACATGCACATGTCCCTTACATTTCTCCAGCACAGAATAAGAATTGCAAGCAAAGGCTGCATATGTTGTACATACATTACACAACCAAGTACAATTACTGAAAAGTGAATTGACTGATTTTTTTTTTTCTTCTTCTCAGGTGAGCTGAATATCAGGTAATCAAAAATAGTCCCGCTGGATGTACCGTGAAAGATTAATGATTAGGACAGACAACCGAGAGGGTGAGCCAGGTCTCTAAACTTCATGAATTAAAGTATTCAAACACAATATTTCACTGTTAATGTGATGTCCAGTGAACGAATGACAGAGTTACATGAAGAGATGGAAAGAGCCCGTGACGCAGAACACGCATTCAAGCACCACTTTCAACAGACCATGGCAAGGGCAAAACAAGGGAAGCAAGCACAAGTTACATGCCCTGTGCATCTAATCAAGAGTCCACCAAAAGCCACACTTAAGCAATCAGGAATGTGCATTTCAACAGTTCTTATCAAGTTCACAAAGTCTGACCTCCGCCCAAAAAAGCATCTGTGATGGGAGAGTGGTTTATTTCTTCATGGCCGTTTTCTTGACAATGCAGGCTTGCATC
>CM031604.1:80101499-80141405 GCA_018398815.1 Conus ventricosus
GCCCAAGTCTTGGTGAAGGCTGGAAACAGGTTTATTTCACCAGTCCACTCAGAAAAACCCCGAACCAAAGGATGAGTCCTGCTGTTAGCTACTCTTTCAAACAACTGTCTTATGTGTCTCCTCTCCTGATGTGCTGTCGTGTGAAGACCTGTTATGGAGTTGCTTACTGTAGACAACCACCATGGGAACACGAGAGGACGCATTTTAAATTTTGCATTTTTATATCATGAAGGAACAGACATTAACTACATGAGTTCATACGACTGAATCTGAATGTACATCTATCTCACTGCAAAGTCCTGGTTTTTTTTTTGTTTTGTTGCGTTTTTTTTTGTTTGTTTTTTTTGCCCTACTGAAGTAAACGCACATGGGGAAGACAGTAGTACACAAGCTTACAGATACTTTATTACATTCATGCATTTACACATGCACACACAGAAACATGCATGCATCTTATGCACTGTTGGGCAAGCAAAGGCGCACATGCATTGGTCAATATCACATGTCCCTTACATTTCTCCAGCACAGAATAAGAATTGCAAGCAAAGGCTGAAATATGTGTTACATACATGTACACAATCAAGTACAATTACTGAAAAGTGAATTGACTGATTTTTTTTTTTTTTCTTCTTCTCAGGTGAGCTGAATATCAGGTAATCAAAAACAGTCCCGCTGGATGTACCGTGAAACATTAATGATAGGACAGACACCGAGAGGGTGAGCCAGGTCTCTAAACTTCATGAATTAAAAGTATTCAAACACACATATTTCACTGTAGTGTTAAGTGATGTCCAAGTGTATGAATGACAGTTAGAGTTACATGAAGAGATGGAAAGAGCCCGCGGACGCAGAACACGCATTCAAGCTCCACTTTCAACAGACCATGGCAAGGGCAAAAAAAGGGGAAGCAAGCACAAGTTACCATGCCCTATGCATCTAATCAAGAGTCCACCAAAAGCCACACTTAAGCAGATCAGGGAATGTTGCATTTCAACATTTTCTTCTCAAGTTCACACAAGTTCACAAAGTCTGACCCTCCCCCCCCCCCCCCCCTCCCAAAAAAAAGCATCTGTGATGGAGAGTGGTTTATTCTCTTCATGTGCCGTTTTCTTGACAATGCAGGCTTTGCATCATGTGATGTCATCTAAATACTATCCGCAGAATGAAGACATAGATAAGTAAGGATTAACACCTGTCCACACAGAACAGCACCCCATTCCAGCCAGTCAGCAGCTTAAGTTTAACAGAACCAAATGAATAGATCTTCATCAAAAATCAAGGCACCCAATTCCCCACTTCTTCTATTTCAACCACTGTCTTTGCTTAGATTAATTGTTCCCCCGCTCTATTGAAAATGTGATACACATAATGATAAAAACACCAACTGAGTGTCTCTTCAGATCTTTAATGTGACTTTAACCCGTTGAGCGCTTTTAGTCGTCAGCTGACGCGGAAATAAAAGTGCTTTTCCAGTGCCTATGGTCATTCCCCTGACGTCATGCATTTTTCTTGAATTTTCATTCGTTACTATTTCTATCAACGGACTCAAATAGAGTTTGCGTAGAAAGCCTTATATGTCTGTAGTCTTAAAATAATATGTAAATGACCACACGTGAGGGGAAAGCCCATTTATTCTCATCACTGACTGGATGACCAGCCAGCACTTCGTGTCTCGCTTGCAAAGATGGCGGCGCAACCTTCGACAAGCCCAGCGACCAAATCAATGTATTTACACAGCTGAGCAGGCTCTGCTGATGATTTTTGACAAACACAATAATCTTTTATTCAACGACTCACTCGAGCATGAAGGTGAGATGATGATAGTGGTGGAATTGCCGACCATATTCGTCAGTTATTGAGTAGGGCTCTGTGACCTCAGTGTGTGTTCAGCTGACAGCGTCGAACGAGCCAGCCTAGTGTGTACTCTGCACCGCGTGCTGGTGTCCATGATGTGAAAATCAGTGCGAGAGGGTAGCGTGGCCTGCTCGCGGCGTGACACGGTGCAGACGGAAAGGTAGGGGAAGATGAGGGTGAAAGAGAGGTTGAAGTCGAGCAAGGGGGTGTGGTGGGGAGAGGGGGGCGTGGTCGTGGACTGGTCAGTTCTGCATCGAGTGTGAGCGTCTTGATAGACTTCCAAACTGTTTACTTTCATTTACAGGTGTAGTGTGACAATACAAACTTTATTTTCAACTTTTTTGCTGTGTGTTCTTGTTGGATGTGAAGATGTCGTGGTAAATACATATGTTTTTGATCGTGCAAAAAAATCTACCCAAATCTAAATGCCTAAATACTTTTTTATTATCAAAATTAAAACAAAAGAAGCCCAGATTCAAAATCTTCATTCAATTTCCTTCAAAAATGATATAGATTTCATTTTTCTATCTTTTGTAGTTTCTGAGCTAGAATTTTTTGTTAATTATGACCCCAAATCATGAGATTTTCCCTGGCACCTGGGAACACCTTTGTTTGTACTATTTTTAGAGGCACTGAACGGTTAATAATCACAAAATACAGAAACTGTCTGCGAGTTAACACTGACCATAAAACCTTAAACTAATCATTCACAGCAAAATGACCAACAGTTTGGAAAGGAAAAGTATGGTCATGGCTTGTCTGCACATGCCTACACATCATATAAGCAGCGCACATCATGAAACAGAAAGTTAATCATATTTATGGTTTGTCTCACGTGAACCACGTACATCCATCTGAATGGATGAGTAATTACCTCTCTTGTCACCCCCTCCACCCCCCTCCCTCACCCCTGGCCCCATCCACCCCCTTCCCTCCCCCTCCCCCCGCCTTTTCATTTAAAAGAAAGGTATCAATTAGAGTGAAAAAGAACATTAGATGCAATCTTTTCCCCAAGATAATCTACACATGTTTTTGCTTTTATTACGCTGAATTTTTTCCCTGGTATCTTGTTTGTTTGTTTGATGCAAATTATGACCCATAAGCTGAATGTTATGTTTCATATAAATCAGGGTTTATTTGTTTTTGTTTTTTTTTTTTTTAGGGGGGGGGGGGGGGGGGGGGGGGGGGGGGGGGGTTGCCAATTATGACCTGTAAGTTGAATGTTGTATTTCATGTAAATCAGACTGTTTTTTTGTTTTTTGTTTGTTTGTTTTTCAAATGTAAGTACAAGGAAGAAAGATGTTAGAACCAGTCCATCCCTTCATGCTCAGCGAAATTTTGGCACAATCAGTTCCAGATGATATGCACTATACTACAAATCCGACAAGACTGTGCAAACATACAATACCACATCTTTCTTACTTATTCCTGAAACAGGGAAAAAAAATGCAAACATACATACATGTTTCACAACCATAAACATACATGTAAGCATATTTCAAGGAAGTAAAATCATACAATGAGGAACTATGCTCTGTTAAGCAAAAAAACCCCAAAAAAAAACAAATGCTTAAAAACCACACTATCAGTGAAAAGAAGGAAAAAAACTGTGAGAGTTAGAGACATATCATATCTAAAACAAGCATCCACAAACCTGCATGCACATTTGCACATGCCTTGACAAACCAGAATATAACTCACTTATCTAACACAAACTGGAGCATGTTTACTACATACTGGAACACACTGAAAACGCAGTCTTTACACAAACATCAAAAACTGGTATACATTTTTTCACAAACTCAAACATATTCAGCACAAACTACAACACCTCCATCACAAAGAGAATCATAAACAAGAACACTCTTACGATGAATTGGAACAAGTTTATCACAGAGAAACATAAGTTTCAAGAGGAGTGACCGAGGGCGGAAAATGAAGCAAAATTTAGAAAGAGAGGGGGGTTAGTTACCGCCAAGAACAATGACAAACATAGCACAGGACAAGACACTACATGGTAACGACAGACATGAACCTATAAAATGAATCAGAACATGTTCATCACATGGAAACACGTTAACGACAGGCAACAATATATAGAATGAATTAGAACAGTCTTATCACATAGAAACATGTTAGAGACAGAATAACATAGAGTCAATTCAGAGCGAACTCACTGAACACAAACTTGAACGTATATATTCCACCGTTTACCTTTGCTGTTGACGACTGTGTCAGCTTCATCTGCAGAGCGATAGAACACCAGGACAACAACACCAAGCACCAGCTGGAAACGCAAGTGTGTTCATTGTCAGATGCTAGCAACAAGGGCAGGATCTAACAGGGGGGTCTACGGACCGAGCATTGTTCCTACATGAGAAATGAACAGACAGACAGAGCGACGAGACGACAGACAGAGTGACAGAGACAGACAGTCTGAGTGACAGAGAAGACAGACGGAGAGAGCGAGAGAGAGAGAGAGGAAGAGTGTGAGGTGGGAGTGGGGGTTGGATGTTGGGTTTTTTGTTGTTTGTCCTATGTGGGTGGAGATATAAACACAACTTCTGCTGTCACTGGGTGGTGGGATGTGTGCGAAGATGGCTGATCAGGCCCACCCTGGCTCTAAATAGTCCATTGCAATGTGGACAGGGTAGATTTTGGAGGTGAGCCAAGGTGGGTTGTATAGGTAAGAGGTGGAAAGAGAGAGACAGTGAGAGAAAACACACACACACACACAACACACACACACACACACACACACACACACACACACACACACAGCAAGCTATATCCATAACTAAATTTTTTAGGCAAAATTTACCTAAGCTTACCTAATGCTCCATATGGAAACGAAATTTAGAGTCAATCAAGATGAGTGGAATAGAGAGGATCGTTAATGAAGTTGAACACAGTGGACAGGTGAAACAGAGCAGAATAGTATGTAAATGGTTAATTAATCTATTATCAAATCTTACACTGACAACATATTGACAGTATTCTGCCTTCTTAAGAAAATCGTTTACTATGCATGGACAAAATCAATATACATGTGCTTACCACAAAAATAGATGGCCAAAAATGAGTTGATCTCCAACCATAATTTGCATCCAGATATACCTGAAGTAAAGAGTTCACTGTAAGATAAAACTGAAACAATGACTAAAAAAAAAAAATTGGAAAAAAACGAAAAATGAAAGTAAAAGAGAGAACAAAAACAAACAAAAAAAAAAACTGTACCTCACAGAACTTTTGGGAAAAGTATAAAAGCATTTTTCTGTGCTTTTCCTGATTGTGTTGAATACTGTACTTTGGATACAGGCTGGCTAGAAAGACAGAAAGAAAAAAAATCAGCTCATCAATTATCTTTTTCAACCTTTCAGAGTTATCCTCTCAAATTTTCTGAGGACTAAGCTCCCTGAATCATGTGCACTCTTAGGCTTTCAAGCCCTTTTCTGTGTCCTAATTGTATAGCTCTCGGCTCAAAATGATTTTTTCCCACCTTTTAAAATCAGTTTTTCATATATCATCCAAAAAAAACCCACAAGCAAATGATATAAAAACATTCAATCTGAACAAAACATGTTTCAATGCCCACCGTTACGTCATAATGTTGAAATCAATTCATTCCTTTCTCTCTCTCTCTCCCCTCCCCACCACCTGCTGCCCCCTGCTCTTCCTCTCTCTCTCCCTCCCCCCCCCCCCCATCCCCCACCCCCTCAGACATACATACATACAGAAGAAAACTTACTGCAATCATTGTTGCAAGAACACCACCACCAAAGATGGAGGTACCCATCATGCCAAAGATGGAGTTTATGACATCATCAGAAAACCATGACACCAGAACCTTCATGACATTTGGCCAACACTGAGACTGCACACAAAAAATTCAGCATTTTCCAGAGGTCAGCATTTTCCAGAGTTTTGCTGTTTTAATACCATGACAAACGGAATGAATTAAAATATACGAAAATGTATATTTGGGTGACTGTCAAGAGTGATGAAATCATATCAAAGAAAAAAACATGTACACACATGTGCAGGATGTCACTTTGACAGCATCTTGCAGATGCAGGATGTCACTTTGACAGCATCTTGCAGATGCAGGTTGTCACTTTCACAGCATCTTGCAAATGCAGGTTGTCACTTTGACAGCATCTCGTAGATGCAGGTTGTCACTTTGACAGCATCTTGCAGATGCAGTTGTTACGTTACATTGACAGCATCTTGCAGATGCAAGTTGTTACATTGACAGCATCTTGCAGATGCAGAATGTTACTTTTGCAGCATCTTGCCAATGCAGAATGTTACTTTTGCAGCATCTTGCCAT
This sequence comes from Conus ventricosus, assembly GCA_018398815.1. Taxonomy (NCBI): domain Eukaryota; kingdom Metazoa; phylum Mollusca; class Gastropoda; order Neogastropoda; family Conidae; genus Conus; species Conus ventricosus. The sequence continues at coordinate 80,107,684 of CM031604.1, forward strand.
GCAGAATGTTACTTTTGCAGCATCTTGCTGATGCAGGATGTCACTTTTGCAGCATCTTGCTGATGCAGAATGTTACTTTTGCAGCATCTTGCTGATGCAGAATGTCACTTTTGCAGCATCTTGCTGAGGCAGGGTGTCACTTTTGCAGCATCTTGCTGAGGCAGGTGTCACTTTGCAGCATCTTGCTGAGGTAGGGTGTCACTTTTGCAGCATCTTGCTGAGGTAGGTGTCACTTTTGCAGCATCTTGCTGAGGTAGGGTGTCACTTTTGCAGCATCTTGCTGAGGTAGGGTGTCACTTTTGCAGCATCTTGCTGAGTAGGGTGTCCACTTTTGCAGCATCTTGCTGATGCAGGGTGTCACTTTTGCAGCATCTTGCTGAGGTAGGGTGTCACTTTTGCAGTGTCTTGCTGAGGTAGGGTGTCACTTTTGCAGTGTCTTGCTGAGGTAGGGTGTCACTTTTGCGCATCTTGCTGAATAGGTGTCACTTTTGCAGCTCTGCTGAGTAGGTGTCACTTTTGCAGCATCTTGCTGAGGTAGGGTGTCACTTTTGCAGCATCTTGCTGAGGTAGGGTGTCACTTTTGCAGCATCTTGCTGAGATAGGGTGTCACTTTTGCAGCATCTTGCTGAGGTAGGTGTCACTTTGCAGCATCTGCTGATGCAGGTGTCACTTTTGCAGCATCTTGCTGAGCAGTGTCACTTGCAGCCTTGCTGTGCAATCACTTTTGCAGCATCTTGCTGAGGCAGGGTGTCACTTTTGCAGCATCTTGCTGAGTAGGTGTCACTTTTGCAGCATCTTGCTGATGCAGAATGTCACTTTGCAGCATCTTGATGAGACAGGGTGTCACTTTTGCAGCATCTTGCTGAGGTAGGATGTCACTTTTGCAGCATCTTGCTGAGCAGGGTGTCACTTTTGCAGCATCTTGCTGATGCAGAGTGTCACTTTTGCAGCATCTTGCTGAGGTAGGGTGTCACTTTTTCAGCATCTTGCTGAGGTAGGGTGTCACTTTTGCAGCATCTTGCTGAGGTAGGGTGTCACTTTTGCAGCATCTTGCTGATGCAGGGTGTCACTTTTGCAGCATCTTGTTGAGGTAGGGTGTCACTTTTGCAGTGTCTTGCTGAGGTAGGGTGTCACTTTTGCAGTGTCTTGCTGAGGCAGGGTGTCACTTTTGCAGCGTCTTGCTGAGGCAGTGTGTCACTTTTGTAGCATCTTGCTGAGGCAGGGTGTCACTTTTGCAGCGTCTTGCTGATACAGGATGTCACTGTTGCCATGTCACGCTGAAGCAGGATGTCACTTCAGCTGCATCTTGCCAATCCAGGATGACACTTTTGCAGCATCGTGTGATGTAGGACATCAAAACATGACATTAGTTTGCTCATAGCCTCTTCAACCAGCAAAACAAATGGCAACTCCCTGCTCTTGTGAAGAAGCTTACATCAGATTTCATGACATCAGCATCATCTACTAGCATATCAAAAACAAAACAAGCGCTCTATGGAATTTATTGTCTTAGTTTATGTCTTCCTTGATTTATCATTTTCACTAAAATGTTATTTTTCTTTTGCAGATACTCATCTTTTACTGTTTGCTGAAATCACAACTTCATGAAGAAGTGGAAGCTCTGTAGTAGGTAGGGGTCTTTAAAGGGAGGATTGTATTACAGTACATATAGTCATAACCAATCATCAAAAGCCATCCAGACGATGAGCCAAACTGCATGTGTGTGTCCGTGTGTGCATGCATGTAAGCATGCATGAGTGCGTGTATGCATGCATACAGGAGTGTGTGCACGCATGTGTGTGTATAAGTGAACGTGTGTGTGTGTGTGTGTGTGTGTGTGTGTGTGTGTGTGTGTGTGGTGGTGTGGTGTGTGTGTGTATGTACATGTTTGTGTGTATAAATGCATTTATTTATGTTTCCATACCTGAGCAGTTCCATTCAAGAACAGTAGGAAACTGAGCATATACAAGTTGCTCCAATAACCAAAGCTGATCTGAAACATAAAAAAAAAATCAGATAATAAAACAATACATGCATTACACAAGCAAAACCTAGTGAGGACCTGGAAGGTCTCTCTCCCTTCCACAGGCACAGATTCTAATTCTCTCTGACGATAACAGTCTCATTTTCACAGTGGCAGCCAGCATCTTGCAAAACTTGTTGAGAAATATTGTTGATGTATAACTGGTCCAATAATGGCATCAAAACAGGTAACCCCCCCCCCCCCCCCCCCCCCCCCAAAAGCCTTTTATTTGATAAAAATGTGAACAGAACTCATGCAGTGTTCGCTTAAATCATGTGTGATATATCTGATCAAAATTGAGCTTCGGATGCACAAGCCTTGAAACTATGAAAAATGACACCATTTTCACCTGTTAAGGTAGTTCACATACCTACGTAAGGGGGCTTCACTACAGCTGAGGCCAAAGCTGAATTAGCCAAATACAAGTCACTTGGAAGTACCAAAACTGTAAGGAAAACATCCAAATCAAAACAAAAAAGCACTGCCTTACAAAGCACATTTCAACGATTTTTTAAAATATTCTTTTAAACACCCTTTAAAGGAAAACACATAAATAAAACATACCATAGAGATTCCTGCTAAGATCAAACAACTTCCCAATGTCTGTCTGGCACCATACTTGTCGCCTAAAGGGCCCAATACCATCTGCACACACGCAAAAAATCTCTCTTCATCTTTGTTACTCAAACATTATTCAAAATATTCATACTTTTGTTAATAAAGTTCATCTGCACTGAAATATTGTTTACCAGTTTGCATAATTCATTCAATGTGATGATGCCTCACTCAGTCCAAACTTGATCGATTTACAATGATTTTATCAAACTGTCATCACCATGCCTGATTATGTCAGATGTCAAGCACAAAAAAAAAAAAAAAACCATCTTACAATCACAAGCCCTCCATTTCTCTCCCATTTACTTATCTATCACAAATGACGAAAAGACAAAAAGAGGATGGTAAAAATGCAAAAAGTTGATTTCCTTAATCATTATAAACTGAGGAACAGGCTGGATGGAAAAGAACCCGCTCTAGTGGCTTTAGAGCATCCCAAGTCTATAAAGTTGGTATTAACTCTGCTCTGATGTTTCTATAACTGTTTTTGTACAGAACTGTGCCTGAAAATTCAATGTTTCTCTCACTCACACACACACACATACACACACACACACACAAGACAAAACAGAAAGGATGTTCTTACAAGCACATGGACTATTTTGTAAACATGAGTGAGTAAGATCACTGCACAGACAGAGACATCAACATCAAAGTCCAGGCACCAAGGACAAGCGTCGCTGGCTATAAGCAACATTATCTTATCTTACAAGGAAAGCGGCTCAAGGCGTCCTAAAATGTCCTGTTGCATCATGTACACCTCTGATGTAAACTGGATCTGGTTGCGCTTTGACAGAGCTCTATTTCTCAAGCAAAGCTGGGACAATGAGCAGGCAATTGCTCCCATTTCTGTTGTCATCAGGAAGGAGGCCCTGTACGTCCTGAGTGTGTTCGATCAGAAAACCACTGGAACATGACCCAGAGAATCAGCACCAGCATACACTCGAGAGTTACCATTTTGTTCTAAACATTCCCTGTATAGGTGCAAGTGCTGGACAGGGTATGTAGGACACGTGATTGGGCAGCTATATGGCATGAGATTCCCGAGAAGATTGTGGAAAATGCGCATTCAATTTTTTTCTGAAACATCCACCAGGAGCGAGTTAGATCACGGTCATGGCTGGAGATTGTGAGATCAATCCATACAGCTTTACTGGTTTTTTTCCCCAATGGCTCTACCAGGGGGGTTTTCAGCTAAATTTGAAAGACCAGACCAACATGAGTGTGTCATGTGAGCTCTCGAGGCCTGGTTGACTTGGGTATACCATGAAAGTAAGCACAGAGTGCAACCTGTCATGCAGTCTCAGGCCTGGTTGACTTGGGTATACCATGAAAGTAAGCACAGAGTGCAACCCTGTCATACAGTCTCAGGCGGATGGAACTCCATAGCATCATCTTCATCATCCTCATCGATCAGCAAAACACAAAAAAAAAACCCACGAATTCAGTGGCCCTTCATATCTCGCTCTCATTATGACCTCAAATTTGATTTCCTCTCTGCGTCTGTGGCCTTGATGAATTCATGTTGATACCGCTGGTATTGTCACCTCATGAGATATGTTGAATGGATGGTGGCACCTTCAGAGGGGACATCACTCATGATGACTGTAGGGGGCTTACTGAGTGGTGCCCTGCAAATGTCGAATCAAAGCAGACACCACTGAACAGCACAGCAGTGCAGCGTGTCCTCTTGTGGGTTACCTCATGAAACCTTGACACTGACTGCTCCAAGTAGATCATTAGTGCTGGATCAGTGGTCAGACAAGCCTCAAGGGTATGGATGTGCACGGACAGCTTCGGGGTATTGCCACCTTGGCGGAACAGATGAGACAAGATAAAAAAAAGGTAAAGATGAATAAGAAAAATTCTGCCTCTTTAGCGATAATGGTATTTTAAGGCAACCGACTGTGGATAACTGTAAGTTCTGTAAGCAAATTTCATTTCAGCAGACAGAGGCTCCAGTAAGGTAAGATATTCCAGTCAAAAACATGTACCATCATCACGGCATAGGGCAGAAGGAGGGCAGCATCCAACCATCCCAGCTGACTTTGGTGAACGACAGCTCCGTCTCCATGTCAGCCTTAATCTGGAAAACGCCAGTATACATGTATCTATGTGAGATAAAGTAAGCACCAATTTTGAAATTAAAGACAAAAACACAAGAACAGAAAGAAAAATGAATGCAAGGAAGGTAAGAAGGACAAAAGAAACAAATCAAAACAGAGATCTTTATAAGGGAGAAAGGAAGAGCACAATAAGGAGCACTATGCTGATAATTTTCATTACAGTGTGTTAGTGACAGTGTAAGTGTTAGTGCGTGTGTGTGCGTGTGTGCATGCGCACATGCGTGCTTGTGTATGTGCATGTGACTTTGTATTAAGTGTAACTGTGTATTTTTCAACAGAAACTGAAATAGGAACTGTGAGAATAATACCACTGTAAGAATGTGTGTGCACAGAGGTGAGACAGCTACAAAAAAAAACAAACAAAAATAAATTCATATAGGTTTCTTTTTTGCAGAATCACAATACATATAACTACTTATACATAACACACTAAACACAATATAAGTATCAAACAGGTTTGTTTCTTTTTTCTTTTAATTTAAATTTAACTTTAAAACAGTTACTTTACTTCCATAAAATATGGATGTGCAAAAGTACGACTTTTAAGGTGTGCCCATTTTGACTATGAACCTATCTTTGAAAGCACACTTAAACCAAAAGGGAGACATACTTTGCTTACTTCAGACACACACACACACACACACACACACACACACACACACACACACACACACACACACACACACACACACAACACACACACACAACACACACACACACACACACACACACACACACACACACACACACACACGCACCAGGACTCCCACTGAGGAGAAACAAAAATCCCTGAAATTCTAAGAGGGTTCCATTTTGTGCCCAACTTGAGGAGACAAGTGATTGCTTGTTCTTCCTTTTCATTGTCCTGAACGTTGTTCACCTTACCTGATGAAGACAGAAGCGGTTGAAGCGCACCATGTTTTGTCTTCCAGTCTGTGTCTTCCTTTCGTCCAGAGGAAGAGTATTAATTCTTTCTTTTAAGTTTGTTTCAGTTTCGGCCTGCAGTCAGCTCACTTTCAAACCAACTATTAACAGAACATTTTTGCTGATCGAAATTCACACTCCCACTAAAGGAGTAGTTGTAAATCCTTTCACGCACAATAACCCAGTAAATACCTTAATAGCCATGTTTATGACAGACAAAACCATGTCTTAGGACAGACCGTCCTGACGGAATACATACCACACCAAGAGGTTTGCGAAGGAGGTACGTGGAAGCGTAGGCCAGCCATGCCAGGGTGAACATGGAAACCTGTGTTTTTTTTATATCGCCTGGTTTCTCCATTGCCTCTGCTTCACTTTGTTTCACCTAAGGCATGTGACAAAGAAAAAAAAAGAAAACAAGAGTTCCGGGGTTTCCCCAGGGGTGTTTATAATCTATTGCAGGGGGGTTGCTCGTATCTAACAAGAAAAAATTTTGGGAACCAAGAAAAAAAAAAAAGAAACAAAACAACCAATTTGGTGAACCTTTGGGCGAAGAAAAAAAACAAGGGGACGACACACCACACCACCACACACACCACACCACACACATACACCCAAGCCACACACATTAACACCACACACACACACAACACACACACAAATGTTATCAATACCTATGAAAATCAATAGCAAATTTTACAACGTGATCAATTGTTCTGTGGCACTGCAGAGACGTCATACTTGGGTTTTATTCATTGTATGCTTCACTATCACAGAAAAGCCAAACGATACAAAATTACTTGAATTTTCTACAGCTTTTTATAAGGTACCCACAAAAGTCTACTTTAAAAATTTTATCACTATGGATTTAGGGCGGACATGACAACTAGATCAAATACCCTTTTTTTAAATTTTCATTTCCACTTTCTATAACATTTCTTCCCTTGTTCCTAATTCTTTTAATACGTATTCCCTTTTTCCTGGGTTTAGAAGAAAAAAGAAAGTAATGTGAGAAAAGCCACTATCATAAAACACCAGAAAGAGCGCGACCACTTTCCCACGCCCCTTCAAAAACACTCCATGCGAGTGACCCGGTCATAACGTGCACCGATACGGATTCGCGCAATTTCAAAGCGCTTACCATAGAACCGATTTTCCCGGGTCAGGAGGGAAAAGGGATTTTGTGCGCACGGTTTTTTCCCGGTGCAGAAGGAAGGGTAGGATTTCTGCAAAACCAGAAAACCGGTTGCAGGATGAAAGAGTTAAGCAACAACTCAAGTTGAAACTTGTTTTCAGCAAAACAGTTCCTGGAGCCAAATTTTTTGCAGTTCCTCAAGTATATATTTGTTCCCTGTTATTTTAAAATTCATGCAAATGCTGCCACGGGGGCATCTCAAAAGAAACAACCCCTGGGGACTTTTGCTGAAGAAGTTGAAAACAAATGGTGCTGACAATTGCAAAATAATACTTAACACCCCTGCAACAATATGTGAAAATGGTTTAGTCCCAAAAAAATGTTGTCCATTTTTGAAGCGACTTACACTATGACAGAAGTAACATACTCCTTTTTTTTAAAATCAAAAAGTAAGGTTTTGAAACCTTAAATTAATTTTTTAAAGTCCCTTTGGGTGTTACTCAACACAGAATGAAGAGATCTTTAAAATATTTAAAATGATCGGAAAAAAAAATCAGTCAAACCCTTTCTTAAAGTTGCACTTGTTTTTCTTCTTTGAAAAAGTCAGGCTTCTAGAAGCCTTAAGACCTTTTTGTAAAAAAACATTTTATGAGGCTCATGTAACAACAAAAAACGCAAAATTTTTTTTTTTAAATTTTAATGTACACCACAATGCTTGCAAAATCTTTATAGTAAATATGAAAATATCAGTTTTGACATGTTTATAGTACCAATCCCTTTTATGGTTAGAATGGCCCAACTTGAGAATAAAGACAAGAAATAAACTTTTTTTCAGTGAGCAAGACATACACCATACTTTTTCAGAAAAAGCAACAACAAACAAAAAAGAGAATAAAATAAACCCACAAAAAAAAAACGTACATTGCAGGCTATTTGAGAAAACGAATTTTTTTACAATTCTTCTAATCGTTCAGAATTTACCTTAAATCTGTTCACCATTTACCTTATAATCTGTTCACAACATTCCTTATAATCTGTTCACAATTTACCTTTTAACTTTTTGCTCATCTACATAAAACTGTGGAATAGGGAAAGAGAAAGAAAAGCAGTAACAAACTTGATACTTAAAACAAGCATGATCAACATAACCATGGGCTTCCCTGAAAAAACTCAAGATATGGAAAATAAAAAAAAGGAACCACCTGAGACCACACAAGGCACTTTAATTCAACCACCTTGGAGTATGCAGCCCCACTGTGACAGATCCATATCACAACAATTTCTTTTAAAATCATGCATCACTTTTATATGGATTTCCCCCAAAGGACCACATTACAAGAATGATACAAAAAGAATATGACTGGAGACCTTCTTTGAATCTAATCTTGGTCTGATTCTAGACAATCTGCATACCTACAAACACAATTAAACAGCACGCTAAGCTCAAGGGGAGGGCAGCATGTGTTGCTATGACATTCAAGTTATAAGGACCATTTTGTACCAAGAGGAGGAAGATGTTATCGATTCTTTCCCAGGACAATACCTGAATGAAAATAAACACCTGAATGCACGACAGTGTAATGACTGAATCCCTGGACCTCTTCAACTCCAGGTGGTCTCCCCCTGAGAGTGAGACACCATACAAAACATCTGCAGATCTGCGAGAATGTGTGTTTGACTGAGGTGGTGAGCTGCTTGGCCAGGGCAAGATAGGTTTATACCTGAAGTACCTTATCCTTGAGATAGACCTCTGGGAAGACCTGGACTGCCTGAGAGACGAAAAGATAACCATACTCTCCTTCCTGCAGCTCCACACTTACACTTTCTTAATGCACAGATGGAGGGTTAGCTATTTAGGGGGGAGGGGGGGGGGCAGGGGGCATGCAGTTTGAAAAAAAACATGTTCAAACTCTTCTTCTTCTCCTTCTTTAATGCAGAGATGGAAGGATAGCTATTTGGGAAGAAGGATGCAGTTTAAATCAGGCACATTCAAACTTTTTTTCCCTTCTCCTTCTTCTTTTAATTTCTTTTTCTCTTTTATTATGCTATAGATTTCTTTTTTGCATAAATTGGAGATAAGCCAAAGAGTCGGAAAATGCGGTATGAAAGATCAATGTTTGAGCCGACTATTATATCAACAAATTTTCATTTTATTTATCTTCAAAACTAATAAGTCTTGGCAAAGTCCTATTTTAGACCAGCCACTGTGGCAAAGTGGCTAGCAACACAGACTCCTGGCTGAGAGGCCATGGGTTCAATTCCCCTCGGAGCCATGTGGGATTTTTCAGCCCCAACTGGCTCCTATCCAGATTTGAGTTTGCTACTGGTTCAATTGGGGAGACTGGGACCACATAGTCAAGTTTCATCCATTTAATGGATTCGACCCTGAGAGTGTTGCTCAAATTTCCTGACCAACACTGCAGGTGTCTGTATCTCTCAGGCCTGGTTGACATTATGAAAGTAAGCATAGAGTACAGTCATGTCATGCAGTCTCAGACTGGAATGGAAATCCAAAGTATCCATAGTATAATCTTTATCATCCTCATTCTCATCAATCAACACATTACAAAAAAAGGTCTCAAATTAGCCCTTCATGCCCTGCTCTCATGGCAACATCAGTTTCAATGTCAGCTCCATGTCTATGGCTTTGGTTTGATTCCATCAGGGTCACCATATCGTCAAATCCATGGGGCTGTCACTGGATGGGTTTGGTGGCACCCTCCAGTGGGAGAGTCACTCACGCCGGCTCCACAACTAAGCAATTATTGTCATCAGTAGGGAGCTTTAGTAGGTAGTGTCCTGTGTAAGTTAGATCTGAAGAGGTACCACTGAACACCACCGAAGTGACTTGGCAGCAGTGCAGCAGGTGGGTTGCCTGATGACTTGACATTGACTGCTCTCTGTGGATTGCCAGTGCCAGGGCTGCAGTGGGACTGGCTGGGCTGTAGCTGTGGACAGGGTGGGGGGAGGGGAGTCAGAATGAGCAACGTGAGTGCAGTGTCACTGAGGTGGCACAGAAGATGGGACAGTGGGAAAAAAAGTCCTACTTCAGAGCCCCAGTCCCCATTACTCACCACTCCCTGCCTTTCACTCTTTTAATGGAGAACAGTGTCCATGTTCTGAATGATGACTTTTCTCCACAGAAAGAAAGGACAAGTGGGAAGGGGGAGTAGGAGGAAGGGCGCTGACATAGGACTTTGCAAGACTTTGCTTAAATGCTTTCTAAACTTTTTCCCAGTCAGATCGATGAACTAGCATAGAGTGGCGCTGCATGCACAATCTACAAAACCTCAAAATTCTTAGCTTAAAAAAAGGAAGAAAGAAACAGAAAAGGACAAAGAGGAATGTAATTGACTTCCTGGCTGTAACTGTGGTTGAAGCCAAACATCGGCACAGAACACGAGATTATCCGAAAAATCCTTCCCGAATTAGAAAATAGAATGATTCAATCATTGATTTATCAATTGCATGTTAGCTCAGGCCGACAGACCGGTAAATAATTTGCACGATCGGAAATATGAAGTGTTGCAATAAAATATGAAGATAATTTTTTATAGTTCTACCTTTACCTTCGATTTTTAGGTAGTTGTGGAGACAATGCATCGAGTGAACGCAGGTGTCTCAGCGTGCCTGACGACATAAATGCCTGTCGATCGTGTCCCTTGCCATTGAAGAAACCGGAAATCACTGTAAGTCTCTTCCCTTGTAAAGCCTGAGAGAGTGTTTGAGACCTCGTGTGTTTGCCAAAAAGTGCAGATAAAGTTGCTAAAATGAATATTAGATGTGCTGCTGTAAGTATATTACTGTGGTTTATTTATCATGAAGTTGTTCGATAAGAAAATTCACGTGATTTTTCTTTTATGTGCGGTATATCGTAGCGGTAACGGGACTATTAGCTCGGCGAAGGCCGGTACTCGCATGTAACGGTTGAATACGGAACAAACTTGCAAGGTCTCCGTTTATCTCGTCTTGTAACGCAACCGCGTAGGCCTACTTCGATTCGGGAAGGTGTAAACAATGTTCCAGTTCCAATGAATACAATGTTCCAGTTCCAACGGGCTATGCAAGTCAGTTTTTACGGGCCACCACATAAATTGCTATATAACTACTCGGTAACATGTAAATTTCATTCCTTTTTTACCATGGTCATAGTCTGCAAGTTGAGAACAGCAAGTAGCCTTTCTTTTTGTTTGTTTGTTCGTTTGTTTGTTTTTGTTTCAACACAGACAAGGCCACAACCCTAGTGTATGAGTTTCAAAACATACCGTCAGTGTTCTGCTTTTATACAAACGTCCCATCAACAGGCAGTCCTCTTATCTTAAAAAGTAGGATCTAAATCTATGGTAAGACGAGGGAAGGGAGGAATTGGGAGAGCTGGGTAAAGGATAAGTGGGAAGAGGCAGGATGATGGGGAAAAGATCAGCTTGCTCATAGGCATATGATGGCTATGGTGAATTCGGGATTGGAACGACCTGTCAGAAATGATGATGGATGGCACCCCAGGCGCCTTTGGGTCAGGGTTCCACACAACTAAACCTGAAATGACAAATCTTAGTTAGATAGTATAAGTAGGATTAGGTCGACACCCCATCCCACTCCTTCCTTAGCACTTTTGTGATTTAATTTATTTTTGGGCCGGGTTCACTCTTAGAGAGAATTTGGATCAGCTAGTCTGGAGCCTGTCTCCGGATGAAGAGTGAAAAGTAGTAACCTGCTGATAAAACCCACATAGAGTAGGTATCTCTCCTGTCATTTAAATGCAGTAGTTGCCCTTGTTTTTCTCACTATCTTAGGTCTCTATCTTTCTATCCTGGCCTTTCTAACTCAGCACAACCTCCATAGTACGGCATAATAATCAGCTTGTTGATTGGGGCCATCAATTGGATGATGATGATGATGAATGAGGGAGATAATTTGATGAAACTCCAGTTTTCTGCTTCAGTCGTGAGATGGTTGTTCTTTCCTTCATTGTTTGAGAAAGGGAACTTAGACAAGATTCCACTGCCTTCAGTACAAGCACAGTTTATCATTATGACTGTTTTCCTTTCATTCTTTTTCATCTGTTTTTAAACACACACACACACACACACACACACACACACACACACACACACACACACACACACACAGTACACACACACACACACACACACACACACACACACACACACACACACACATACACGTGTACACACACACACACACACACACACACACATACACGTTTACACACACACACACACACACACACACACACACACACACACACATACTGAGACCAATATGCACACCAGTCTGGATATGCACTCTTTCCCTATGATCAGCTCTATAAACAGCAGTCCTTCAGCACCCACACGCCATGCCATCCTAGTCATACAAGTTTGCCCCTTTTTTGTCCCTTTCTTTATCCATCCTCCCCCTTCCTCTCCTTCATTCCTGCTCTTCAAGGGAGAGGGGACTGCGCTAAGTATGTGATGCTAAACTGATCTGACTCATGTCTACATCATCAGACTGATACTCAGCAACAGACAAACCAAACATAGTAAGCATAAACATGTTAAAGTGTGATAAACATCTGGCGCGTTGAATGAAGAGCTTGGGACTGTCTCAGACCCTCAGACTGTTTATTCCCTCTCCTACAGTTCTTGCTCAGACGTTCAGTAGTTAAGCTCTTCATTCTGTTGACATAACCACAGTGTGGGAAGTAATTTTTGTCATGTGGAAGATGATCACCTGATGGAAGAAGAAAAGAGAAGCTACACTGATACGGTGATAAAACTTCATCCATGGATCAAAAACAAATTCCGTATTGATCCTAAACTTGTTCTTGGGACAAGAGGAATGTGTGCTGAGGTGATGTTTCCCAGTACTTAACAAATCACCCAGTTGACAGTGCCTAGAGGAATCAGCAGAACTCTTCTTTCTGAGGATCACCAGAGACTCGGGATGAGTATTCAGGAAAGATTGTCACAGCTTCTTTCCCATTTGAGCCTGAGTACACTGTGGGCTGGAGGTATCTGCGGTTGAAAATCCCACAGATATGTTGCAATATGCAGTGACAGGACATGTCAAGCTCGGTCATCCTATCAATAATCACCTATGAGTCACACAAATCACTGCACCAGGGCTAATATTGTTTTGAAGTTTGTGCTTGGTAAAGTACATTTTAACAAAAATAGTAAGTGTAGGTTTTTTTAGGTGGTGTAATACAGGGTTTTTCTCCCCTTTTTCTTCTTTATGAATAAAGTTTACACATGTTTCCCATGTATTCAGTTGTTGTTTTTTGCAGCCGGAAGACCTGATGAACATGCAGCACTGCAATCTGCTGTGTCTGCCGGAAAATTACCAGATGAAGTACTATTTCTACCATGGTCTGTCATGGCCCCAGGTATACAGCATCTTTCGTCCCTCACTACCTTATCCCTCAGTCTCTCTCTATGTTCGGTAACAACCACTAATGTTTGAGGTTTTTTTCAAGTAACTTACGTAGCTTGATGACCTTATTCAAAATCTTCTCGTTCTCTTCATATCATCTAATCATGAGTAATTGTGAATTATGGACGTTCATGACTTATGTTATGTGGTCCAGCGGTAATGATTTATTACATGTATGTAATTTTCCTTTTCTACGACATGGTTTTGAGTCCCTTTAACGTAATCACTAAATCAGTTATAAATTTTTGTTTGTTTGCATTACTTTTTTTGGCACTGCAAATCTTAATGTACACCCCTTTGACATAAATGCTGTATGTTAGCCATTGTCAATAAAAACGTAGCTGACACCTCTTATCTCTCTCTCTCTCTCTCTCTCTCTCTCTCTCTCTCTCTCTCTCTTCTCTCTCTCTCTCTCTCTCATCTCTCTCTCTCTCTCTCTCTCCTCTCTCTCTCTCTCTCTCTCCATATCTGTTTCAAGTCTTTGTCTCTCTTTCACTCTCTCTCAGTCTCGTCATTGTATTGCTCTGTGTTTCACTTTCAGTTTCTGTCTTTGTAGTGTGTGTCTCTCTGTGTCTCTGTCTGTCTCTTTGTCTGTGTCTGTGTCTGTCTCTGCTGTCTAGTCTCCCTCTCTCTATGTTGTCTCTTTCTCTCTTTCTCTCTTCTCTCTCTCTCTCTCTCTCTCTCTCTCTCTCTCTCCTCTCTCTCTCTTGTTTGTGTGTCATGTGTGTGTGTGTGTGTGTGTGTTGTGTGTGTGTGTGTGTGTGTGTACGTACATGTGGTTGACTTGTGCGTGTGCAGGTGCTGATCTTATTCAAATGGCGACAATGTGATCAGTGGACTATGACTTCATTTTTTAGTGACGTGTTGTTTTAGAACTGAGTGGGTATGCAAGGATAGAGTTTACCATACGATACAGTGTGTGGGGGAGGGATGGAAAATGATGCTTATGATTATTAGAAGATATTTTACACGCCTTATCATTTTCTGTATTTTCCAGTTGTCATATGTGGCTGAGGATGAAGGTGGAAAGATTGTTGGATACGTGCTGGCAAAGATGTAAGGACAAATGGTTTCACTATCTGACTGAAAGAATGTGCTATCACCTAAAGGGCAATATTTCTTTGGGCACTATTTTTGTTTCAAGCAGCGCTGTCATAATGTTCAACTTCATGTATGCATATGCCTGGCACAGCTCCCAATATGATGAATGAGTGTCAGAAAAGAGTGTAAACATACTGTAACATTTACAATGGTTGATGAACAAAATAAAGATTAGTGAATTCAATATTTATGGAAATTGTCATTTATAATATGAAACCACCAGCAAAGTTGGTAGATAGAAAAGGGGGTACTCCATACCTTTTACAGTTTTAGTCTCACTTTTGCCCAGACATGCAGACAGTTCTGATTGAATTAATTTCTGTAGTGTTAGATGGCTGTGCATGCTTTTTCTGTTAGTTTCTCACTTTCTGTTAAATCAATGTGCTTGTTTCAATCTTTTATTTATTTTCTGTTTAATTAGATGTGCATGTTTCTTCACTGTTAATTATAAATCTCCTTTTTTCTCTCTCCTCTGAAGGAATATTTAGTTTTCATTTTCTTGAGCGAATCATTCGGTAGTCCTGAACTGATATCTATTATCCCTTGCTTTTTATTTCTTTGTTATAAGAAAGATTGTATTTGAGCTTATATACGACAGTGGTAAATTTCTCTGAGTGTTACCCACATGCATGTGTCAGTTAATTTGGGAAAAATCTGTGGAAAAGTGGTTGAAATGAAACAGCTCTCATCTGTATAATTTTAATGACTGAAACTAAATAACACTTGATTGTATAGATAAGGTACGGAAATAGATACCTGTAAACTTGCAAGTATAAATAAGGTAAAACAAAAAATAAAATAAGCTACCTGTAAGTAAGGTAAAGAAATAGATACCCAAGGGCTACATTGGTTTGTTGCACTGTATATCTTGCGAAAGAAAACTTACTTATGATTTTAGATTTAGGTTTTTGCTCTTTCAGACAGTATTGCATTTTGCTGGGACACCCATTAGGAACTAGTTGAGGATACTGCAGATCATTTTTGTACTCCCAGTTTTTAAAGAACAGGGAGTACTTTAGAATGGGAATGAAGAAATGCTGTCTGTCTGTCTGTCTGTGTGTGTGTCTGTGTGTCCGTGGTAAAATGTGTTCCACTCGCTCTAGACAGAACTACTGGGTCGATCTTTCTGAAAATTTGTAGGTATGTTCATTATGGGTCAAGGATGATGCCCGACATTTTAGTTTACCGTTACTAACGGCTGTAACGGCCTGTAACGCTTTTTCTTCTTTATGGAATATCTCAGAAAGTACTTGGCCGATCTTTCTGAAAATTTGTAGGTATGTTCATTATGGGTCACGAATAATGCCCGATGTTTTAGTTTACCGTTATAACCGTTACTAACAGCTGTAATGCCCTGTACCGGTTTTTCTTCTTTATGGAATATCTCAGAAAGTACTTGGCCAACCTTTATGAAAATTAGCAGGTATGTTCATTATGGGTCATGGATGATGCCTGATGTTTTAGTTTGCCCCGTTATAGCCGTTACTAGTGGTTGTAACAGCCTGTAACGGTTTTTCTTCTTTATGGAATATCTCAGAAAGTACTTGGCCAATTTATAAGCGGTTTGGATGATCTTGTGACAAATCGGATCCTCTGTCCATATGTAAGTGATGTAATGCTGAAAATGGATTAAACAACCGTTAAAAACCGTTATTCTGCCGTTATTTCTTAAATATAGGTGGATTTTAATGAAATTTGGTATTATATAGAAAGGTTATCACACACAAATGGCACTTCCATATAGTGTTCCAAAATTTGACCGTTAAAAACCGTTATTCTTGACATATTGTCCAATTTGGATGAAATTTGATATGTACACAGGCTTTAGCCCAGTGAGGACTAAAATACCGGTTTCCAAAGTGCATATCGGTTATATAACCATTAAACCGTTATTTTGCCGTTATTTTTTTATATATTGGTGGGTTTTAATGAAATTTTGTATATAGAAAAGTTATCACACACAAATGGCACTTCCATGCAGTGTTTCAAAATCTGGCCGTTAAAAACCGTTATTCTTGACATATTGTCCGATTTGGATGAAATTTGGTATGTACACAGGCTTTAGCCCAGTGAGGACTAAAATACCGGTTTCAAAAGTGTATATCGGTTATATAACCGATAAACCGTTATTTTGCCATTATTTTTTTATATATTGGTGGATTTTAATGCAATTTTGTATGTAGAAAGGTCATCACACACAAATGGCACTTACATGCAGTGTTTCAAAATCTGACTGTTAAAAACCGTTATTCTTGACATATTGTCTGATCTGGATGAAATTTGGTATGTACACAGGCTTTAGCCCAGTGAGGACTAAAATACCAGTTTCTAAAGTGTACATCGGTTAAATAACCGTTAAAACCATTATTTTGCCTTTATTTCTTATCTCATAAAGCACTTAGCTGATTTATAGGCGGTTTGGAAAACTGGGAGTACGTTTATATGCTTCGCATCTTGTTTTTTTTTTAGTCTGTGAATGCATGAATCAAATATAAATTGTGCAAAATATTGCCCTATGTTCCATCTTGTTTTCTCTGAGAGTTTATCCTATTTTGTTTGAGTATTTAAGCTTAACTTCTGTGATTATTTTGTAGGTAACTGTACTCAAACTTTTTTTGTTTTGTTTAGATCTGTCCATACAACATGCACACACACCTCACACACACACACACACACACACACACACACACACACACACACACACACACACATACACACACACACACCATGGAGAAGTAAACGAAGTATTTTTACTTTTTGCAATGAATTCATAGCCTTTAAACGTTTTATTTTGTGAACTTTTTCATTTGACCCTTTGTTTAATGAGGATTGTGTCGCGTCAGATTTTCTTTGTCTTTTTTGTGAAGTACTAGGCTGATGATGTTAATAATTTGTGAAGTACTAGGCTGATGATGTTATTGTTAATAAAAGTTGTGTATTGCTCGTGACAGGAAGAGGATCCAGAGGACTCCGTGCCCCATGGCCATATAACTTCACTGGTGAGTGACCACCCAGTGCCAGTGAACCGCATCTGTGAATTTATTATCATGGAACATGTACATAGGACTCAAAGCAAAGGCCATTTGGAAAAAAAGTCATTGAATGATAAACTATAAAAGGTACACCTATAGACAGTAAAGAGGTATTATAACACACTGGAAAAGAATTATTTTCTTTGTTTGCTTTGGGGATAGGGGGGAAGGGGGGGGGGGGGTCATGTGTGGATGTTAGTGTGTGTGTTCAACAATTTTATGTCGGACCAAAAGAGAAAATGCAGGGGATGGGGAGTGGTGTGGACTGTAGGAGTTGGGAAGAGAGGTGGGGGGGAGGGGGGGGGGGTATTGCCTTAGGTTAAACGTGATATTTGTTTTATTGGCAGAACTTGAGATATAAACTTTTTTTCTGTCATCCATCTCTGCTGATCTTTTATCCGAATTGAAAAAAAAAGGAACAATTTCTTAGAGTCTCAGATGGGTTGTATTCTCACTGTTTTAGTTGTATTCATCATTTTTGTGAGGAATTAAATGCAGAAAATTTTCATTATTATCAAGTCATAGTTGACAAGGTTTTTTTTTTTCTTTTTTTTTTAATGTTTTTTTTTTTTGTTGTTTTTGGACTCTCTCTCTCTCTCTCTCCTCTCTCTCTCTCTCTCTCTTCTCTCTCTCTCTCTCTCTCTCTCTCTCTCTCTCTGTTACGTTCTTTTCCATTCATCCTGTCTCACAGCTTTATTTTTTCCGTCACATGCGAGACACTCAGTTAAAGGGCCGAACAAACAAGGCTTACACATTTCTGACCCAACATTTTTGTTGTTGTAGTCCAAGCAGAGGCATGTATCAAACTTGTGTACTAGTTAACTAGGGAAATTAAGTTCCCAGAAAGTGATGACGTCATCTTTGTACAAATGTGTGTGTGTTGTCATTGTTTGAATATCGCCTGACCACTTGTGTACAAGCTTTCATGCCATATCTACATTATCTACAGGAAAACAAACCTAGTCAAGTTTGGTATTAAAAGAATTGTCGGGAATTCGCCTATTCAGTCTCTCAAGAGCACAGATATATATTACATTTTTTCATGGCAACCACTGATTATCAAACTAAGAGCCCCATTTGTAATGGCCGCTCATCAATGCCGAACACATTGTTGCCAGACCGGCTGTACACAGATGACATTCAGTTGGCCGAGTACAGCGCGGCTAGCTGGCTGGTGAGGAGCAGCCTGCAGAAAACATCCCTTTCCCTGACCTGTTTTCACGGCTTGGCCTCTGCAGGTGTGGGCGAGCTGTAAACTCCCCTTCCTCTCAGAACTAAGTGGCTTGCTCTGAACAGCCGCGGTCTGTACGTAATTTGCATGTACCAGTTTGCAGACATGACAATTGTCACGATTTTGTCACATTCTGTTACTGCTGGTTGCAGTTTATTCTGATGTTAAACCAATATTATAACTGTTTCGATGAGTTCATTTTCATTTAAACAGAGTATTTAAACCACTTTCTTTACTAAGCTGCTTGGAAGTTATGCAGTGCTGTCACACAAATTATTCACTGAGCATGGATTGGAATGGCGAGTCTCTCACACTATAGATGATGAAGCTGAGCCAAAAGCAGTCATGTGTATGTTGAAGATCAATCTGCGCCGAAAGGACAATCAGCTAATTTGTTTTCCTAAACAGATGTAAATATATTCTTTTTGTCAAGTTGTGTCTGGCCTCTGCTTCACTACATCATGTATTTTGATGGAAGAGATTCTGATTTAGTTACGCAACCTAGTGCAGTTGATTTAGCTACAATTGTTAAGATGCAGCGGAAACAGACATTTTGGCCAAGTTATACAGAAACGTACCCGTTCATTGTGCATTACATCATGATCCTTGGGAAGCTAGCCACATCTTTCAATGAAAAAATGGTCTTTATTACAGGTAAATGTTCAATAGTTCTATGAATGTCTGTAGGTAAACATTGTATGCATGTCAGTGCAACTGAAGGACAGAGAGTTTCCCCCAAAATTCAATTTGTTGCTATTAGTATTTCCAAAATTTCCCCCCAAAATATGATCAGAGGGGTTAGCATCCCGGCATTTGACACCCAGTATGGGTTTTTAAAAATTACTTTTGTTTAAAGCAATCACTTTGAGATCAACATGTGATGGAAAGTTGCTGAGCAGTTGCCCGTGATGGTCCCTGCATGAAATCCTGTTGTGGTCTACGTAACTCTCAGCTGTTTCCAGTATGAATGCATAACAGCTAATGCTTCTGTAGTGTCACTAATGACAATCATGATTTATCTAAACATTTTTTTCCATTTCTTTTTTTTTAAAGCCATAATAATCTAACTTATTATTTCCATCCTTTTTCAACTGCTGTAGGCAGTTGAAACGTTCCCATCGACGTCTGGGTCTGGCACAGAAGCTGATGGACCAGGCCTCACGGGCCATGGTGGAGTGTTTCAATGCCCAGTATGTGTCCCTCCATGTGCGCAAAGCAACAGAGCTGCCCTGCACTTGTATACAGAGACACTCAAGTTTTCGTAAGTTGTGTATGATGGTATCACGTTTTCTCTTCGTGTCATTCAAGTTGACGAAAATATGTTTTATAATCGGTGACGTCCAACCACTTGTGTGTGTGTTGAAAGGTTTGGAACCAAAATTTGTCCAAAAATTAAAAAGTTGTGTGTGACTGTTATGTTTAATTTTAAATGCAATCACAAGCTTGAGGAGAATTTTTTGCGCATTCTTTTCTTTGCTTTTGATTTTCTTTCTTTTTTCATATAGAAATTTATAGATGATAGATAGATATAGAGACAGACAGATAGATAGGTAAATAGATAGATGTTGCGTTTTTAGATGTTTTTACAAGAATTTAAGGAATGTAAGGATGTGGACAATTGCATGCATAGTTTCGTTATCTAAGTGGCTGCTGCTGCTGCCGGCATTATGGTTAGCTTCATAGTAATAAAACTAAAGACTGTATCAGTATGAATCCTGTCAGTAGCTTTAACTCTTTCATTCCTACTTTTATATGAACATTACTTCCTCTTGTTCCTAGATTTGTATAATACGAACATTCCCTTCATTCCTGGATTTAGAGAAAAGAGAAAGAAGTGTAAAGTGAGAACTGCCACCTGTGCAGTAGCAAACCGGCCAGAATAGAGCGGCAACAACTTTCCCACTCTGTAGGGGCCATCTGGCATCCATTCCATTCATAAACACTGCCGGCGCGAGTGACCCAGTCATAACGTGTTACCGATAACGCGACTCGCGCGAGTTCAAGCGCTTACCGCGAGAACCGATTTTCTGGCTGCAGGAAGGAAAGGAGGGATTTTGTGCTGCTCGTTTTCTGGGCTGCAGGAAGGAAGGGTAGGATTTCTGCAAACCGGAAAACTGGGTTGTAGGGATGAAAGAGTTAACATCATCATAGAAGTGTTTTGGAGTTGACTGGGTACACTCAGTTTGAGTGTCAGGTTAGTTCAGGTGGGAAGGTGTAGACAACACAGCCACTTATTGACATTGTCATGGATGTATAAACCAGAGTGCTATTGTGACCAGCAATGTAAAAGACACAGGCAGTTGCCAGTCAAAAATAGCTTTCAAAGCACAAAGGTAAAAAAGAATTCAGTGGGTAAGGCAAATACAGTGAGCCGTGTTTGAAGACGTTTTGACTGGGGGGAGGGGGGTTTGGGAGTTTCAAAACTTTTTAAATATTTAATACAGATTGCAAAAAAAACTTACCCAGATAATGTATACATGCGACTTTTCTCATCAGAAGTTTTTGAAAGGTTGGTGGTTTTTTTTTGTGTTTTTTCTTTTTTTCCTCCAACTTTTTTGTTTTCCTTTTTTTTCCCCCTTAATTATCTTTTTATATTTTTTAACTTTTTTAAGTTCATAAAAATCGTGGGTTGGGTCCACATTCAAAAAATTCAATAAATCACTTGAAAACTTTTTTTTTAGGTTTGTAGATTCAAACAAAAGAAGTAATTTAAACTTAAACCCCTGTTGGTTTTTAAAGAATGAGCCAGAGGGTTTATTTTTTGGAAATCCACTTTGTTCATAGTTTGAAAAAAAATTGCAAAATGGGGGTTCTCCCAAATGGGGGGATACAAGACAGTTCTGCAAGCCCGGCATTCAAGACATTGAAAGAAAAAGAAAAAGACCCTAGCATCCTGTGGTCATCAGAGTACTTTAAAAAAAAAAAAAATTGTTTTAAAAATTCTGTAGCCAATCCCAGCTAGCATGCTGCTTCGTTTTGTTGCAATTTCTAGGTCATCTCATCCAGGGTGTATTTTGTTGAGTTCAGACTTGTGGGAAACTCTGTGGGGGGTGCGATGTGTTTTTTGTTTCAGTGGTGCTTGTTAAATGGGGTTTGATTTTCTCTTGAAATTGAAAAGTGTAGGTCTGCATCATTGTAAAGTTTCAATTTTTCTGATTTGTTCATTTAGTACTATACTTTTCAATTTTTGCAGGGTATATTGATCGATGACAGTCAGTTGCTTTTTTTTTTTTGTCTCACTTTAAAAGAAAAAGTGGATGACCAAGTACTATGCTGACGGGGAAGAGCTAGCCAGAGGAGGGACTCTCAGAGTTCGAAGAAGGTAAGGATGTGCTCTGTTTTGTCACTTTAAACTTTCCCCATGAAATTTTAAAACCGTAACAAAACAGTTAAAATTTAAAAAGTTATTTAGAATTTTCCTTGTCGGGTCACATAGTTTTCCCTGTCCCTTTTCCACAAAGCATCGATTCTTCCTTTGGATTTGTGGTTGTGTGTGCGCGCTGCTTTGAACTGTTGTTGAGAAATTGGCTTTGAGTCTTTATTGCATTTCTCTGTGAGAAATTTTGGCTTTTTGGTCTTGCTATGGTTCGGGTCACATGGGGGTTTTTTTTTTTTTTTTCCTGATAAATGTGTTTTTTAAATTTATGCAGTTTTGCGTGATGGCTTTCTTGCGGCCCGTGGTTTTTGACTTAGTTTGTGCATGCCACTGTAAAACCCTTGATTTTCATCTTATAAAAAAAAAAAAAAAAAACCAGCACCTGACCCCCCGATTGATGCCCAGTAAAGGGGGTGGGGGGGAAAAACAAACACCGGGTACCTTGCTCGACCCTTACAATGTGTTTTTTTCATGATTGGGTGCATTTGATTTAAAAGCCCTGCCCCTTTTTTGGGGCAGTAAGGGGAATTTATTTGTAAATCGAAAATACCAAATTCTTGAAAAATTTTAAACTGTCAAGTAATTTTGGCAGGACATGAATTTGTCAGTTTTTTCATGTGGAAACAAACACCCCCAGGTTGTTCCTGCCTTAATATCCCTGACTGGGAAATAAAACGCCGTAACTCACATATTTTAGTTTTTTGGTTACTGTAAGTGGGCCCAAGGGGCGTATTTTACCCAAAGTCCCAATCACTTTTTCCAAAACTTAAAATGCGTAATCAAAGTTTTGTATCAACTCGTTTGCAGTATATCTTGTGGAAAAAACGTTTTTTTCGTCCCCTGAAAATTTATTTTCACTTTATGGCAGTGGTATTTGGGGGCACCGTTATAGTGCTTGCCACTCAAAGATGACAAATACAGTCTTCTTTTTAAAAAATCCATCACGAATTGTTTGAATCTGCAAATTTTAGACCTTTAATTTGAAACGAAAAATTTTCCTTGCGGGCATTCTAGCTTTTTTGTGCTTGGTTTAAGAGGGTCGAAAGGAACGTTGAACAAAAAAGAAAATTAAGAATTCGAAGCATTCAGCGGCTGTGCGTATTTAAGCCCAAAAATGTATAAATATTGCTGTATTTTTCGGTCACTGCTGTGAGGGCGGTCCTCCCAGAAGGCCTTGAAGCCCGTGCATGATCACTTTCGAGAAAATGTAGGTGAACTGTCTTTCACGTTTCATGCTGTCCTCACCTTTACCCCAAAAGTTGCCCAAAAGGGGTGACTCATAGTTTTAAAATGGGGTGATCAGGGAGAAATCTGATAAACCTAAAAATTTTTTTTTTTTTTTTAAGTACTGTATCTGCCAATATAAAAACGAATCACAAGACAAAACGCATTGTCCCGGTGTTGTTTACTTGCCCGAAGAAGGGCCCCGAGTCAAAAGCGTGTGTTTTGTCTTTTGATTCCTTTGTTCATGTTTGGAGATACAATGCTTTAAAAAAGGGTTTTTAAGAACAGGCTCACCCTTCCACTGAAAACATGATCGTTTTGAAAACATTATGCCTTGTAAGTTGGGTTGAAGAGTGTAGTTATCATGAATAAAATGAAAAGAGAAAGGAAAAGGATCAGAAAATGACAAACCCCTACCTAGCCACGGAAATGGGAAAAATACAAGGGTGTAAAGAAAATGCTAGGTTTAGTTTGTTTTTTCCTTTTTGAAAATTTGATGCTAAGGGGAGTCTGCAACCAAAATTTAAGAGTTTCAAGAAATTCAAAAATTTTTATGAAAAACTAATGCGCTAGAGGAATTTTTTCAAGGGTACAAGTAAACCTATGTAAGGGGAAGGCATGAAAATCTTCAGTGAAAGTTTGAACTGAATGCTTTTTTAAGAATCCCCCTTTTAGGGGAAACGCATATTCAAATATATCGGATGTTTTGCTCCTTTTTTTTTCCATTTGCATCAAATCGAACATTTGGAAGAACTTATTATTTCAAAATTACATTCAGTTTTTTGTTAAAGGGGAATCTTAAAACTTTGAAAAGCAGCTATTTATAACTTAATGAGGTATGTCATTGAAGAGCCAATCGACATTTTTCCCGCTAGTAACTGTGCTGTGTTGTTTCTGAATAAACTTTAGGTGTTCCCCGCATGTGTGTGTCGTTTTTATTATGTTACATGTTTCCCCGTTCTATATCCGCAATTTTTTTTTTCTTGCAGAGCAAGAAACTTTAGAAAGTGTGTGAAGGGGAACGTTGTGTATCTGGTTGGGGCTTTTGGTGACTGAAGTTGTGGATGAACCCGGTAGAAGTGTCGTTTATTTGATGGATGGAGATTTATATTGATTGGCATCGGACCCCAAAAATAAGTGTAATTCTGGCTTTTTTTTTTTTTTTTTTTTTTTTAAAAAAAGTTTGGGTCATTTTCCAATGTAAATGTGATAAGGATTAAAGAAGGGAAAAAAGGGTTTTTTAATGTTTGTTTTTCGGTGTTTGGGGAGAATAGGAAAAAGAAGTTAACTTTTCATGAAGCCTATTTTCCTGTGAAATAAAATCTTTGGGAAAATTTTGCTTTTTTTTTCGTCTCTTCTGTTTGCCTTCTGTTGACTGTTCTCTCTCTCTCTCTCTCTCTCTCTCCTCTCTCCTCTCCTCTTCTCTCTCTCTTCTCTCTCTCCCCTTCCCCCACCCCGTTTTCCCCCCCCTTTTCTTTCCTCCTCCTATCCTTTCCCCCCTTGAATTTTGGTAATCCCTGTTTTTTTTTCTCGCAGACTTAAAAACAGGGTCACTGATGCACAAACACCTGTTCACCCCATGAATTGTAATACATCAATCCATAATAACAAAGGACATACAGGGGTTTTTTTCATTTTTGCCCATTGGAGATGGCCTTAAACCCGGGGCCCCAATCTCACTGATCAAAATGAGTTTTTTCGGTAAACCCTTAGTCATGAATTGGCCTTTTTTGGCCACCTTTGTTCATGCACAAAACCTTTTTTGATAACCCTTCATTCACATTCAAAACAAAATGTGCTGAATAAAAAAACGCACCCCCACCCACACACCCCAAAAACCTGGGGCATTTAAAAAGCATTAATCTTACTTTTGAAACAGGGGTTCATCCCAGAAAAAAACTGATTCAACCCCATTTTTTCCCCATCTTTTTTTTCAAATGTAGAATACAACAACTGTTTCAATTCTTTTTTTTTCCTTTTTTCTGCATCTTCCCTTTGAAGGTTAAAAATCAAATTGTGAAATTTCAAAACAAAAAAAACAGGGTTTGTTTTGGTTTTAATTGCCTGGTCGAAACCTGTATTTTTGTATTGGAGAAAGGGTTTTTGCTCTATGCGAATCTTTTGGGCCTACTCGATCGCAAACAAGCTCATGTGAAAGGGGTTTGGGACGAAATTTTTAAAAAGACAGCAAAAAAAGTAAAAAAGTACTGAAAAAGGAAAAATAAAAAAGAGCGTTTTTACCCCCCAAGACCCCCAAAGGGCATTTAAACAAAAAAAAACATGAAAAAATTTTTTAAAAATTCAAATTTTCAAACGCGCCCCATACACACACACACACATACACACACACACCCCCCGGGAAAGGGAAAACTCTCACACGCAACAGACACAGGAGCGCTTTCCCAACACCAGAAAAACCCGCACACAGGGGAAATTTTGGATATTTTAATCACCCCAAAAAATGGGGCCTTTGGGGGGTTTTTAAAAAGTCTCTAAAGAGTCCATTTACGAAAAGAAGAAGGGAGACTTTTCCCAAACAGGCAGGTGCCGGGAAAGAGAAAGATCTTTTGGCCTGAATTTTCAGGCGGGGCGGGGAACCAAGCAACGAAATGGGTGGATACAAAAGGTTGCGAAAACCGGAACATAGAGAGGGAAAAGGGAGGTCAGAGGGGTTTTGGGGGAGCCAAAATTTTTCATTGTTTTGAAAACCCGGGAAAAGGATTTTTTTAAAGGGCCGTGCGAGCCCAAAATTTGGGGAGCCAGTGTAAGGAGGGACAAAAATGGTGATATTGTCAGATCAAGGGGACGGGAGATCAGACGGGGGGAAAGGGTTCTAACTTTTTGAAGTTTAAGTTTGGCAAAAAGGGAAAAAACCGGGCAAGGAGGGATTACAATTTTAGTCGAGCCGGACAGGAAAAAAAGCACAAAAATTGAGTCTTAAAGAGAAATTTTGAGAAAGGAAAGTGGCGAACTGACTGTTTTCCTTACAAAAGTTTCAAGGAACCCGGAACTTGCACCCCATTAAAGATATTTGGGTTTGAAAGAGAGATTTTGGGTCGAGGGGAAACGCCGGGGTTACGAACAGAAAAACTGATAGATTTATTTCTTTTTCCACCCAACTTTTTATAAACCCTGGGGAGGGGAAATAAATTTAATAGTGTTTTTTCAAAGGGGAAAATGAGGATTATTTCTTTTTTGCCCTTCGTCAAGTTTTTTGTTTGCTATTTGGAAACCATAAATTTAAAAAAGGGTAATGCAACCCTTGAGAAGAGGGTTTAAATTTTCCCATAAACCCCAGACTGAAAGGGGGCAAGATATACAGAGGTTGTAAACTGAAAAGCTATTGAAGGAGAAGATTTGGGGCGATAAGGCCGAAAGGTTTGGTTTAAACAGCAAAAACAAAACCGGCCCCAAAACAAAAACCCGAGGAACACAAACGAATGCACTTGCTGAAACTTCCCAAATTTTCCTAAAACCCATTTTTGCTGCAAATCAGGAGTTAAAAAAAACCCCAAAAGGAAAGGACAGAACCAAAAGACCAAAGAAGTTTTTAGTCTTGAGAAAAGAATGGAGTGATCTATTGAAATCAAAAGCGCGGGCAAATCTAAGAGGGGAAAAGGGAAATTTTGGGTTTCCCAAATCAACAGCGTGAGGAGATCGTTTGCTATTTTGAGGAGCGTGTCCGGTGCAAGGCCACCCCGGTAGGCTACGGGGTTAAGTACAAGAGTTTTGTTTTACAAGAGATGTTCAGACAGGGGGGCCCAGAACAACTTTTTCAATCATTTGGAAAGAAATGGGAATTAAAAGACAGGACTGTAGTTTTTGGGAGATTTTCAGGATCTAATTTTTTGTTTTTTTCCGGGAGGGGTTAAACAAGCAGTTTTGAAAGAGGGGGAAAACCCCTTTTTTTTCAAAGAGTCGTTGATAATGGATGTAAAGTAGGGGGGAACATCAATTTTCCCCTGAAAATTAAAAAGCCCCCGGTCATAAAAGATGCCCAGTTTTTTGGATGTGTGTGTGGGGAGGGTGCGTGATTTGGTTGTGCGTGCCCGGGTTTCCCGTGTGTGTTTGGGGCAAACCCTGTTTCCCCCAGTCCCTTTAGTATGGGGTTTTGGTGTGCGTGGGTTGGGGCGTGTGGTGTGTGTGTGTTGGGGGGCGGTTGGGGTTTGCTGCCCCGCGTGTGCCGTGGTGCGGCGGGGTTTTTGTTAGCCCCTTTATTGAAAAACCCTTTAAAGAGCAAAATTTGGGGTTTTTGCGCTATAGAAATATTCATTTTTTTAAATTATTATTATCGTAAAGACAGCGGGTAAAAAGGGGATGGGGGGAGAGGGTAAATTTTTCAAAATTTTTAAACAGTGATTTGCTTCAAAAATTTTCCGGACCCCTCTACCGACACAGAGTGGAATTCAAAACCACTGATTGCCGAAAAAGGAAAGGGAAACCAAAAACAGCGGGGGAAGGAAGCACCCATGAAGCCCAATTTAAAGGCAAAAATTTGGCTATTTATTTTAAGAAAAAAATCAGAGAAACGCGGGGGGATACTACTGTATTGTAAAAACTTACTAAAAGAGTGAATGAAAAAAAGGATCTGAAAAAATTTCACAAAGGGCATTAAAAAAACAGATTGTTTGGGCAAAAAAAAACCTGAAAAAATGGAATGTAAGGGGGAGGGGGAAAAGAACGGGGTGAGGGGTTAAGGGGTTTTTTTTTTTCCCCAGGGAAAATTAGGAACCAAAATTTGAGGGCTTTGGGCTTAGAGGGGGCACACAAGCACAATCTTTTGATATTTTAAAAAAGATAAATGTAGATGAAATCAGCCTTTTAGTTTTGTTTATAATATGAAAAAAAGGGCCCTTTTCAGTACCCACTTCAAAACCGAAGCAGAGATTTTTGGGGGGGGTTCAAGGGACGGGGAAAATGCATGAAACTATACCCCATTTTTTTTAACCCAACCCCGAAACATACTTTCTAACTACACAACCATTTCCCCACATAAACAATCTCTCACGCACGCAAAAAACACACAGAGGGGCGAGAGAAACCCATAAAAAAAGCGAATAAAATTTTAAAAATTTGGGGAAAGCAAATAAGTTGCTGAAATGTTTTTTTAAATGTTTAGAAAAATAAATTTAAAACAAGTTTTAAATTTCCCTTTCACATTCAAACGGGTGCTAAAAAGAAAGGGAAAATTAACAAAGAATTTAAAAACCAATTTAATGTGAACCCTCTCCTCTCTCATCTTCCTCCCCCCTCTCCCCTCTCTCTCACCTTTTTCTCTCTCTCTCTCCCCTCTCCCCTCCTCTCTCTATCCATGAGACGGGTTTTTTTTATCTTCTTGTTCTTGTTGTTGTAATGGTGGTGGGGGGGGCGGTGGGGGGGGGCGCGCGAGTGCCCGGGGTGCGTTTTTTGATAGGTAATTCTCAGGGTCTGTGTGGTGTGTGTGTTGTTTGGGGTTGGGGGTGGGGTGTGTGTTTTTGTGTGGGGTTTTGTGTGGGGTGCACGCCCGCCACCGGGGTGTGTGTGGTCCTTTTTTTTTTCAAAAGCCTTTTCACCCCCATACGCAAAAGACGTAAAAACAAGTGCTTGGAATATACCCTTTAAAAAGATAAAAAGACAAAACTCCCGAAGCCGTTCTGGGGAAATAGCCCCGGGAAAGGGGGGGGGGGGGGGGGAAGGAAAAGGGGGGGGGGGTGGGGGTGGTTTGGGGGGGGGGGGAAAGGGGGGGGGGGGGGGGGGGGGGGGAAAGGGGGGGGGGGTTTTGGGGGGGGGGGGGGGGGGGGAGGGAAAAGGGGGGGGGGGTGGGGGGGGGGTAAGGGGGGTTGGGGGGGGGGGGGGGGGGGGGGGGGTGGGGGGGGGCCCCCGGGGGGTTTTTCGGGGGGGGGTTTTGGGGGGGGGTTTTTGGGGGGGGGGGAAGGGGGGTTTTTGGGGGGGGGGGGTGGGGGGGGGTTGGGGGGGGGGGGGGGGGTTTTCCCCGGGGGGGGGGGGGGAATTTTTTTTCCCTTTTTCCCCTTTCTTTTTTTTTTTTTCCCCTCCTTCCCGGGTTTCTCACCTACCTCCTTTCCCTTTGTTGGGGGGGCCTTTTTCCCCCAATCCCCCCCCCCTTTTCCCCCTTCCTGTCTCCCTCAAATTTTTTTTCTTTTTCTTTTTCCCCTCCTTTTTACTCTCTTTCCTTTCCCCCCTCAACCCGGGAAATTTATTCAGAAAGGGAGAAGGGAACCAATAAGGACCCCAAGAAACCCCCCCCCCCGTTTTTTTCCAAGTTTTTCAAAGGAAAAACAAAAACAAGATTTTGTGGGCGCCGGTCCCTGTGAGCTGGCTGAAAACGTCTGCCAAATTTTTCCCCGAGCTGTGATTGGGGTTCCCAGTTGTGGATTCCCGCCAAGACCCGGGGGAGGGGTTTTGGGGGTTAATTTGGGGGTAACGAGAAGCTGAAACGAATGGGGAGGGAAAAGAAAAAAGGAAGTGTAGGGAAATTTAAGAGACTCCCAAACTCAAAGTTTTATCCCAAAAAGGCCCCAAACCCCTTTAAAAAGGGGGTAAAACTGTAAAATTTTGTCGAAATTGGGCATTGGTAATTTTTACGTTTATAACAACTCGCTTCTTGAAAGCTTTAAATTTAAAAAACTAACCCGTTTTTAAAAGTGTTTTCATTCCGGGAAGAAATTAAAAAGGGTTAAACCTTGAAAAAGGGAAGGATTAAAAAAAATACTTTTGTGGATAATTGCTCTCTAATATCTTTATAAAACTGGACAAAACCAATACAAAATGAACTTCAACCTCTTTTCGAAAATTTTACATAATGGACAAACAATTTCTGGAAAACGCTGGGCTAACCGGAAAAAAAGAGTAAATAGATCAAAACACCAAATCAAAATTAAATCATAATTTTTTTTATGTTTGGGCTTTTTTTTCCAAAATTTACGTGTAACAGGTAAACATCGTAAATGGTTATTGTTCCCCGAAAAAATTTAAATCGGGCACTGTTCTGTACAGAAAATTTCCCGTTTTGCAAAAATCAACCAAACCCGTCTTTTTTCAAAAAATAACCTTTAAAAAAACATCCACATCACACACCTTGGTTTAAACCCTACAAATTTGAAACCAATACACACAATTTCATTCCCATATTATCACCCCGTTTTTTTTTCCCTCGTCTCTAAGTGTAAACATCATTCCCATATGCTTTGTATGGTAATCTGAAACCTGCATCTGAAAAAATTTCAAGCCAGTATTTTAACACATTTTTCGGTGAATTAAAAAAAATTTAAAACAACTGTTACCTCCCTATACCAAATCATTTGGGGGTTTTCAAAAGATACTCCAAGGAATTTTCTCTGAAAAAATTCCCTTTGGGGGTATTGAAGAGAGAGAGAGAGAGAGAGAGAGAGAGAAGAGAAGAGAGAGAGGAGAGAGAGAGAGGTCACGAGTTTGTCACGAGGCCTATGACGTTCAAACCCACCTAGGGGGGCCCGGAATTACTTTTTGTTTGTTGTCGTTGCTGTTGTCGTGTGTCCGTCCCTTGGGGTGCTTGTGGTGCGGTTGCACCTCGGTGTGGTTCAGCTCAACTTGGGTTTGCTTTCTCTCTCTCTCTCTCTCTCTAATTCCACCGCCCGTGCTATTCACCTGCAAGTTCACGGGTGGCCGGTACCTTTCTCTCGAACTTTCTGTCTACGGCCTCTCGCCTGTCTTTTTACCTGTCGAAACGTGCTTCGTTTTTTTTAGTTTGAAGTATGCTCACTCTGTGACGCAGCATGGCATGTTGGCCGCCATTGCTGAGGGAGGTTAGCTCTTCACTCGAGCGGAAAGATGTCTCTGGGGGCGCCTGCTCCAGTCCTGGTTCTTTACCTTATCGTCGAGAGTACAGTCAGTACTTTCAATTCCTGCAGCCCGGGCCTGAAAGGAGAGGGACATCATTCTTCTGTTTCCCCCATCTTCGCCTCTGTCCTCTCGACTGGACAGAGGTAGAGAGAGTCCTTTGACCCGCCTCTTGGGGGTCACCCAGGGGTACTGGTAAGCACATTTCGGGGTCTGTTTGTTTTGATTTGTTGTTGTTACCCGGGCTTGTCTTCGCTTTTGCGCAATTTTCTTTTTGTTTTCGAAAATTTTAAGAGGAATATTGTGTGAGACCTTTTTCTCTGTTAATTCAATCTTTAACCTGGCCATTCTAAATTATTTCCAAAATTCTTCTCCTGTTTATGTATCTGGTGATGCGGTAGTCGGGGGGAAGGGGGAGAACCTGGTGATTCAAAGGGTTGGGAAATTGCTTGGTCTCGCTCGTCCCCCCTTCACATTCGCCGGGCTTTAAACCTTCGGCCACCGTCTGTTTGTGTGTGCAAGGAGAACGAGTTTATGTTCACGAGCGTGCGTACGCATGATTTGTCGTTCGATGCGTGGTTGAAATTTTTGTTTTTTGAAATGTGTTTATAAAATGTGACAGTTTTTGCCATTGAATTATTATTTGCAAATGTGGTGGCAGTTATTAAGCGATAGTCGCTGTGTTGATTTATTTTCCCAAGGAAGGAAAACGTTAAGCGTGAGTGAGAGAAGGGTGAAGATAATTCATATTTGTTTTATAACCTGTTGATTTAATGCAGTCTTTTACCTGCATCGTGTGGAAGACTTGATTCAATGGGGGTACGTGTCGTTTAATACACTTCCCCTCGCCCATCATGCGAGTGGCTGTAAGACTTGACAGCAATGGTCAGACGGTACGACGGGAGGGGTTTCCCGTACCCTTCTTCCTTCCTCCTTCCTTCTTTTTTCCTCCTCTCCGACTCTCCTCCCAGCTAAAGTCCTCCCCCCTCTCGGGGGCTTCACCTGGAGCAACGAACTGGATGGGTGCCACGTGCTGGTCGAGGCCACGTTTTTGGCTGAGACCACGGGCGGGATGGGCCACCGCCCGGTCAGGCCACGCCTTGGTCGGGAAACCCTGGACTGCTAGAGGAGCCCGCCGTCTTGACTGGCCGGCCTGGACCCCCGTCCCCGGGCCTCCAGTAACAGCTACGTCCCCCCCCCCCCCCCCCCCCCCGGGACACGCTCTTCACTGCCCGCTTGGGAGTCGAGTGTCGGCTTTGGGCAACCCCCTGCGAGAACCAACCCGGCTCGGACACCTAGTGCGACAGGGTGCTCCCCAGCAGACTTGACAGGGGCAGGGATGTGGACGCACTCCATGGTGTGAGAAAGGATCGATACTGGAAATTTATTCTTTAATAATTGTGTATATGTCATATGTGCTGGAATGCCGTAATTGTGATCGTGTACGTCGTATGGCGAAATATTTATTTATAATCGTGCATTTTTGTGGCGTTGGAGTGTTTGATCGTGATTGTGCATTTTGTGTGCTTTGGGGAGTGCTTTTATTGTGATCGTGCATGTGCGTGTTTTTGGAATGTTTTTTTTGCGGGTGTGAATAAATGGGGTGTTGTATCGTAATCTTATGTGGGGTCTCTTGCGGAGCGTGGGGAGGTCAGTCACCCTTCACTCCCACCTAGACCGATCCTGTCAGGGCAGACCTCCAGGGGTCGGGCGTGACAAATTTTGGGGCTCGCCGGGATGTGAAGGGCTCGGCTGTCTCTCTCTCGTTTCGCAGAGTACTGTTTAGTTTTGTCTGTTTTGTAAATGTTTAGTCAGTTTGTCCGTGTTTGTTCGTGGGTGGTTGGCTGGGGGACTTTAGCGTGAAGGAGTCTTTTTGGTGCCTGAGGGAACATCCGGGGTGACTCGGGAGTCGGTAGACCCAGGAGGAGTCGACCGCTCCAGACCTCCTTCCGCCGGGTACCTCACGCGGATGCGGCCGTAAGTCTTGCCCTTCTGTTGCCGTTCAGTCTTCCATTCCTGTTTTGTATTTAGCCAGTTCTTGTTTTTTTTTCTACCGGGTTGTTGAGTACAGGGGTTTGCATCGGGCCAAATGTTTTTTTTTTTTTCCTCTCTCCGGATTCCGTCTGCTAGGTTTTTTTTTTTTTTTTTTTTTTTTCTTCGGCCAGGCCCCACCGCACTGTTGCTCGTGCTGTAGACGCGGTGTTGCCAGAGTGGGGGGAGCCGGACCATAGTTTTTGTTTTGTTTTTTTTTTTTTCGTGAGCCCCCCGCACTGTTGCTCGTGCTGTAGAGCGCGGTGTTGCCAGAGTGGGAGCAGCCGGAACTTGTCCGCACACACGCACACACACCAAAACACACATATACACACGCCCCTAAAATAATTTGTTTTTTTTAGCTAGTGGAATTGTCTTTCCCCTGTATTTGAAAACTGTAGGGTATTCTTGTCATGGCGACCTCCGGGGCTGGTGGTATGGCGACGCGGGCGTCGAAGAAGAAGGTATTCAAAAGTTACTGTAGTCCCTACTATTTTACCGAAATCGACTACGGTAACTTCTACCTATTCCATGCTGTACAGTATCCATGAGTACTTTTACTACTTCCCTTTGCGGGGGGTCCCCTGTGAGACCCCGACTGGACTTCCGCCGAAGGTCAATATGCGAAAACTGTGGGGTTTTGTTGGTCCCCCC
>CM031604.1:80141505-80174005 GCA_018398815.1 Conus ventricosus
TTTTTTTGCATATTTTAGATTTTTGTATCTGTAAGAGCGGCCAAGGGGCGTATTATAGCCAAGTCCAATCACATTTTCCTAAACATAAACATGCTGTAATCAAAATACTTGTATCGTAACCATTTGCAGTATATCTTGTGGAATAATCAGTTTTTTCGTCTCCTGTAAAATTTATTTCACACTTATGGCAGTGGTATTTCCAGGCACCGTTAAGTGCGTTGCCACTCAAATGATGGACTAAACTACTGTCATTCTTTTAAAAATCACTCTCATCACAGAATTGTTTGAATCTGCAATTTGCAGACCTGAAGTTTGAAAAGCAGAAAAATGTGTCCTTGCGAGGCATTCTAGCTTTTTGATAGCTTGGTTTAACCTTTCCCGTAACGTCGCCTAAAATTTTGCGCGCCGTACATCGTGGTCCGCATGGACCCATGCTTTTAGTGAAGGAAAGAGGCTTTGCCGTACATCGTGGGTCCGCATGGACCCATGCTTTTTTATGAAGGAACAAAGCCTTGCCGTACGTCGTGGGTCCGCATGGACCCACGCTTTTTATGAAGGAACAAAGCCTTGCCATACGTCGTGGGTGTGCATGGACCCATGCTTTTTATGAAGGAACAAAGCCTTGCCGTACGTCGTGGGTCCGCATGGACCCACGCTTTTTATGAAGGAACAAAGCCTTGCCGTACGTCGTGGGTCCGCATGGACCCATGCTTTTATGAAGGAACAAAGCCTTGCCGAACGTCGTGGGTCCGCATGGACCCATGCTTTTTATGAAGGAACAAACCCTTGCCGTACGTCGTGGTCTGCATGGACCCATGCTTTTTTCATGAAGGAACAAAGCCTTGCCGTAGGTTGTGTTTGTGTACAGAATTTAAGAAAGTCATATGTTTTAGACGGATTGGAATAGCATTCTTTTTATAAGCAGCAACAGAGTTTTTTGTGCAAGAGAATGAACTTTATTGTTTGTTTCAAATGCTTGGTAATGTGAAAAACCATCGATCGAGGTGACAATGTGTACAACGCATGCCAGCACACATTCACTCAGGCACACATCTGGCTTTTGAACATCACTCCACTCACACGTTGTGGTAATCAAACCAGCTGTGACACACAACATGAAAATGTGCTGGTGTGTATGTGTGTGTGTGTGTGCGTGCGTGTGTGCGCGCTGCGCGTGCGCGTGCGTGTGTGTGTGTATGTGTGTGTCGTTTTCAAGTTTGTATGTGTGTTGCTGTGTGTATGCAGTGCATGTGTATGTGCGTGCGTGCATGCAGGTATGTTCGTCAGTCTGTGTATGATAGTGCAGATCTTGAGTGCAAGTATGTATGGATATATGTATGAGAGGAAAGTGTGCTTGTGGTGGACTTAACAAAATATGGGCACGGAAGAGAGGGAGCGCGTGTTTAGGAGTGACTGTAGGCCTACATGTATCCGACTTGATGCTTCTTTAGCATACTAAAAATAGTTTCAGCCTAATTTTCAATAACGAGAGCCTCCAGTGAAGAATTTACCACGGAACACTCTAAC
Organism: Conus ventricosus; assembly: GCA_018398815.1. NCBI lineage: Eukaryota > Metazoa > Mollusca > Gastropoda > Neogastropoda > Conidae > Conus > Conus ventricosus. Next base: position 80,143,033 of record CM031604.1, read on the forward strand.
AATATGTCTCACACACAGAATGTAAAGGCCACTCACTCTGTAACTGGGGAAGACATATACACACACACAAGTACATTTCTGTCAACAATGGTTTATAGGTTTAGTAAAGAGACTTAAATTTGTTCAGTAGGCTGAGAAATCACTCGCACACAATTTTCACATTCTCTCTCTCTCTCTCTCTCTCTCCTCTCTCTCTCTCTCTCTCTCTCTCTCATCTCTCACACACACACACACACCACACACACACGCACTTACACACACACACACACACACACACACACACACATCCATGGAAAAATGTCATTGCGATCCACAGGAACTGTTAGATGCTTGCGCTCATATCTAGTCGCCTTTGTTTTTTATGTAAAAGGCGATTGCTAACAGCAGTGGTACGTGAAGGGAACATTTGGTCGTTGTGTCGTGAGAAAACATTGGTACCGTAGGGAGCAGTTTTGTTCTAAGCAAGAGAGAGAGAGAGAGAGATTGAAAAACCTAAACATAGGAACCTATTAAAATCTGGATGTTCCCATTTCGTTAGAAGTGTGTCCGTGGGACACTTTCGTCCAACTATTACAAATTTGAAAATTTTGAGGATGTCCAATGTAGTGTAGACAAAAGAAAATGATCAACACAGTCGTCAAATGATAACTTTCGTACCCTCTCCAATATCTTTCGCCATTTGCGATGTTCAGAGCCTCGAAGATGTTCATTCTTTCAGCCATAGGGTTGAATTGAACTGAAAGGAAATTTGATTTTTAGGTGGATAATGCTGATAACTTATTTCCATGTATGTAGCAGACAATATAATGGTGAAATTAGGCAAGTTTGCGTCCGCATGCACACCGACACACTCACAATCACGCGCACCGCACACACACACGCACATGCGCACACACCACTCACACTGGCCTACAGAAGCTGGAGCACCAGGAGGATGTTTATGTTACCAGGTCTGGCCTGCTGCTGGTAAGAAAAAAAAGAAACGTCGGTATCTGATACAGTACCGTTACAAGTAGTGTGTAGCCTACAATCCAAAACCAGTACTCTGATGAATTGGTCACTGCACCTCTGCTTTCAAAATCGTTAGTTGTCATGTATACATGTATTGTCATTTTTGTAAAGCACAAAGAGCAGTCTTCTGGGCAGTCTGTTATATAAATATTCATTATTATTATTTAGAAAGCAGATCTGATAATTTGACGTCGGACTTGCAGTCCCAGAACACGCGGAGAGAGCGATTCCGCCACTGTAGCAAAATTTGGCCGCATGCGCAGCAGTCGCGTGTTTATGTCAGTGATGTCGGCCATTCTGCTGAGGCTAGCGCTTTGCGGGAAATGGATTGCGAACGGGAGGTTCAGTTTCTGTGTGTTTAGAAGGCATGGTCCCGCTTGGACCCACGACGTATGGCGCTCAAGGTTTGTTTTGTTTCAAAGCATGGGTCCGCTCGGACCCATGACGTACGGCGCTCAAGGTTTGTTCTGTTTCAAAGCATGGGTCCGCTCGGACCCACGACGTACGGCGCTCAAGGTTTGTTCTTTGAAAGTATGGGTCCGCTCGGACCCACGACGTACTGGGACGTTTGTTTTTGTTTACTCTTTTGATTTTTGACAAAAACAAAGAAATTTTGGTACATAAGTGGGCTATGCTATATTGACAAAGTCATAAAATTTAGTGAAGACAGCTTTAAAACTTTTTTTTTATCAATTAAAAATTACCCCTGTGGGTCCATGGGGACCCACGCGTACGGAAAGGTAAAGAGGATCGAAAGGAACGCTGAACAAAAAAAGAACATTTCATGATATTCGAAGCATTCATGCGGACTGATACGAATGTTAAGCCAAGCATGTCATAAGATATGTGTTGTATGTTTTCAGGTCACTGCTGCTGAGACGGTCCCTCCCAGAAGGCCATTGAAGCCAGTGCATGATCAGCTTGCAGAGAAACATGTAGCATGAACTGTCTTTCACAGTTCATACTGAACCTCGCCTTCACCCACATAGTTTGCAAAATGAGGTGACTGTAGGCAGAAATTTAAATATATCGTAAAACATTTTTTTAAGTACTGTATCCGCCAATAATGAACAAACGAATCACAAGACAAAACGCATTGTCCTGAGTGTTGTTTTATCTTGCCTGAAGAAGGCCTAAGAGGTCAAAACGCGTCATGTTTTGTCTTGTGATTCCTTTGTTCATGTTTGGCAGATACAGTACTTAAAAAGATGTTTTAAGAACAGTGCTCACCAGTTCCACTGAAAACATGATCAGTTTTTGAAAGCATTACGCCTTGTAACTTGGAGTGGAAGAGTGTAGTTATCATGAATAAAATGAAAGCGGAAGGAAAGGATCAGAAAGTGACAAACCCCTTACACTAGCCACGGAACTGAAATCTTAACAAGAGGATGTAAAGAACTGCTAGGTTCAGTTTGTTTTTTCCAGTTATGAAATTCAGTATGCATAAGGGGATGTCTGCAACCAAAATTCAAGCAGTTTCAAGAACATTCAAACATTGTATGAAAAACTAATGCAGCTAGAGGAATTTTTTTCAAGGTTACATACGTATGCACATATGTAAAGGGCGACTGGCTATGAAAAATCTCAGTTGAAAGTTTTGAATCATGAATGCATTTATATAGAATCCCACTTTTAGGAAATCAGCAGTATTCAAATATCATCAGGATGTTTTGCTTCCTTTATTATTTCCATTTGCATCAAATTAAACATTGGAAAGAACCTATTATTTCAAATTACATTCATGTTTTGTTGTAGAGGGGAATCTAAATCTTTGAAATGCAGCTATTTATAACTTAACTGAGAGTATGTCATTGATAGAGCTACACTGACATTTTTCCAGCTAGTAACTGTGCTGTGTTTGTTTCTGAATAAGCTTTTCAGGTGTTCTCCAGCATGTGTGTGCTCGTTGTTTATTATGTTGACATGTTTCCTGTCTCTCATATCCTGCTAATTTTTTTTTCATTGCAGAGCAAGAATGCTTGAGAATGATTGTGTGAAGTGAACGTCTGTGTATACTGGTTGAGGCTTTTGAGTGACTGAAGTGTGGATGAACCTGGTGATGAGAGTGTCTGTTTATGTTGATGGATGGAGATTTTATATTGAGTTGGCATCGGTACCAAATATGAAAGTGTAATTCTGGCTTCTTTTTTTTTTTTTTTCTTTTTTTTTAATTTAAGTTTGGGTCATTTTCCTGAATGTAAGTGTGATACTAGAGTTACACAGAAAGAGTGAGAAAAAGGTTTTTTAATGTCTTGTATGTCGGTGTTTGAGAGAATAGACAATGAAGTATAATCTTTTCATGAAGTCACTGATTGCCTGTGAAAATAAAATCTTGGAATATTGTGCTTTTTTGTCTGTCTCTTCTGTTTGTCCTTCTGTCTGACTCTCTCTCTCTCTCTCCTCTCATCTCTCACTCCTCTCTCACTCTCTCCTCTCTCTCTCTCTCTCTCAGACTTCTTTTGGTAATGACAATAAAATATCAAAGTGTCAAGTGTCTCTCTCTCTCTCTCTCTCTCTCTCCTCTCTCTCTCTCTCTCTCTCTCTCCCTTCACCCCCCTTCACCCCTCCCCGTTCCCCCTTCTCTTCCTCCTCCCTATCCTTTTTCCCCCTTGAATTATTTGGTAATCCCTGTTTTTGCTCGCAGACTTAAAAACAGGGTACACTGATGCACAAACACACCTGTGCACCCATGAATTGTAATACATCATATACATAAATAACATATGGACATACATGTGTTTGTTTCATTTGTTGGCCAGTGGAATGGCCTTGATCTGGCCCCAATTCTCACTGATCTATGAGTGTTTCTGTAAAGCTTAGTCATGTATTGCCGTTTTGCCACCATTGTTCATGCACATACCTTTTGATAATCTTCATTCACATTCAAAACAATATGTGCTTGAATAATAATACGCACACACGCACACACACACACACACACATTCCCATAACCTGTGCATTTAATGCATTAATCTTCCGTTGAAACAGGGGTTCATATTATTTTATTAACCATAGCAAAAACTGATTCAACCCCATTTTCCCCTCTTTTTTTTTTCTATTGAATAGTATACTTCTACTGTTTCTATTCTTTTTCTTCCTTTTCTGCATCTTGCTTTGTATGTTACAAGCAAATTGTGAATCAGACAATAGAATCAGGCTGATTGGTGTTAATTGCCTGGGCTGAAAGCTGTAATTTGTATTGTGAGTAAGGTGTTGCTCTATGCGTATCGATACTGATCATTTGCGCTACTCGATCTGCTATCAAGCTCAGTGTGAAACGTGTTGGACGCATTTTAAAAAGACAGCTGATAATGTAATGTAATGTAATGTAAAAGGATATTTATAGAGCGCTTACCTCGCAAGAGCCCGAAGCGCATATTACAGAAAAACATGATTAAAATTTTAATTCTAATTCAAAGCACGCGCATACACACAACACACACACACCGCCGGGGAAAGGAAAACTCACACGCAGAGACACAGGTGCGCGTTCAACACCAGCAAACACGCCACAGTGGTAAGTGGATATCATTAATCAGTCCGAGGAAAAGATGTGTCTTTAGGGAGGTTTTTAAAGTCTCTAAAGAGTCCGTGTTACGCAAAGAAGAAGGGAGACTATTCCACAGAGCAGCAGGTGCCTGGTAAGAGAAAGATCGTTGGTCTGAAGTTTTAAGGCGAGCGGAGGGAAGCCGAAGCAGACGAGAATCGGTGGATGAGCGTTAGTTGCGAGACGGAACATAGAGATGGGGGAGGTCAGAGAGGTAGGAGGGAGCCAGATTATTCAGTGATTTGAAAACCAGGAGGAGAACTTTAAAGTCAGTGCGAGACTGAATTGGGAGCCAGTGTAAGGATGACAGAATTGGTGATATGTGATCAGATCTAGAGGACGGGAGATCAGACGGGCGGCATTGTTCTGAACTTTTTGAAGTTTAGAGATGAGCATTATGGGACACCGTAAGGAGGGAGTTACAATAATTAGTCGAGCCGAGACAGGACAAAAGCACAGATTAGAGTCTTCAGAGCATTTGAGTAAGGAAGTGGCGAACTGAGCTGATTCTAACGAAGTTCAAGGTAGCAGGACTTGCACACATTAGAGATATGTTGTTTGAAAGAGAGAGTTTGGTCGAGCGTAACGCCGAGGTTACGAACAGACACTGATAGATTTATTTCGTTTCCATCAACATTTATAGAACTAGGGAGAGAATGAGTTCTAATAGTGTGTTTCGAAGCAATGAGGATTTTTCAGTTTTGTCTGCGTCAAGTTGTAGTTTGTTATTGTGCATCCATGATTTAACATGGGTAATGCATGCTTGAGAAGAGGAGATTATTTCATGAAGCTGACTGATAATGGGGCAGAGATACACAGCTGGTTGTCATCTGAAAAGCTATGGTGAAGGAGAGAGAGTTGGCTGATAATGGCCGAGAGAGGCTGGGTGTACAGCACAAACAAAACCGTCCCAGGACAGATCCCTGAGGAACACTAAACTGAAGTGCTCTTGCTGGAGACTTACCACCTTTCACTGAAACAGTTTGCGTGCGATCAGAGAGATATGAAGAGAACCAGGAAAGGACAGAACCAGAAAGACCAAAAGAAGTGTTGAGTCTTGAGAGAAGAATGGAGTGATCTATTGTATCAAAAGCAGCAGGCAAATCTAAGAGAGAGAGAAGAGAAACTTTGTTTCCATCAACAGCTGTGAGGAGATCGTTTTGCTATCTTGAGGAGCGCTGTCTCGGTGCTATGGCCAGCCCGGTAGGCTGACTGGTTAGAGTACAAGAGATTGTTTACAGAGAGATGTTCAGACAGTTGGGCCAGAACAACTTTTCAATCAGTTTGGAAAGAAATGGGAGATTAGAGACAGGTCTGTAGTTCTTGAGATTTTTAGGATCTAAGTTTTGCTTTTCAGGAGAGGTCTGACAACTGCAGATTTGAACAGAGTGGGAAAACAACCTGAATTTCAAAGAGTCGTTGATAATGGATGTAAAGTATGGGAGGAGATCGTCAAGACAGCAGGTAAGAAGGGATGAGGGAGAGGTCAAGTTCACATGTTTTGATAGTGACTTGCTTCAAGATTTTCCGGACCTCCTCTACCGACACAGAGTGGATATCAGACCACTGAGTGCCGGGGAAGGAAGGATCAGCAACAGCAGGGAAGGAGCAGCATGAGAGTCCAGATTATGGGGAATAGTGGCTATTTAGTATAGAAGAAATCAGAGAAACGCTGGGGGATACTACGTAGTTGTACATTCTTACTAATAGAGTGAATGAAAAAAGATCTGAAAAGAAATTTCACGAAGGCATTGAAAAACTGATTGTTTGGTAATAGACTGAAAAAATGGGGATGTAAGGGGAGGGGGGAAGAACAGGTGAGTGGTGAAGATGGTTGTTTTTTCCCATGGATAGATTTGGAACCAAAATTTGAGGCTTTGGGCTTAGATGGTGCACACAAGCACAATCTTTTGCATTTGAAACAGATAAATGTAGATGAAATCAGCTTCTAGTTTTGTTATAAAAATATGAATAGCCTTCTCAGTACACACTCACATAGAAGCAGAGGTGTTGGCCATTCTGGGTACGGTGTGAAAATGCATGTATCTATACCACATTTTTTTAACAACCAGGAAACATACTTGCTAACTACACAACCATTAACACATAACACAATCTCTCACTGCACGCAAATACACACAGAGGTCGAGTGAAGCCCAATACAAAAGCGAATATTATCAAAATTCTGTCTTCATGCAAATATGTTGCTGAAATGTTTTTTTTAATGGTTTAGAAACATATGTAAATCAAGTATGAATTCCTTACACATTCAAACTGCTGCTAAAACGAAAGTAAATTTAACACGAATGTGAATACCATGTGAATGATGAACTCTCTCTCTCTCTCTCTCTCTCCTCACTCTCTCTCTCTCTCTCTCTCTCTCTCTCTCTCTCTCTCTCTCCAAGAGACGGGTTTGTTTATCTTCTTGTTCTTGTTGTTGTAAGTGGTGGTGGTGCGTATGTGTGTCTGTGTGTGTGTGTGGCGCGCGAGTGCGTGCGTGCGTGTGTGATAGCTAATTCTCAGGCTGTGTGTGTGTGTGTGTGTGTGTGTGGTGTGCACGCGCACGCTCACGCGCGTGTGTGTGTCCTTGCTCTTTCTAAAGCCTTTTCACACCATACGCAAATGACTGTCAAAGACAAGTGCTTGAATATACTCTCAAGAGATAAGAGAGACAATACTCTGAAGCCGTTCTGGGAAGATAGCCCAGGAGAGGTTGCAGTCGCCGAGTAAACGGAGAACCTTTTGTTCTCTCTATCTGTGGGTCTGACTGTGAAGGGGAGCTCATCTTCACGGCGGGGCCACGGAGGACCGTGGGCGGGGCACCGCACACCTGACCCCCACTGACCTTCCGCGTGTTTCCGATAAATGTGCACTTGTCAGGGTGATCAGGATGGCAACGGTGGGGTCAGGGAAGGGGGGAAATGGGGGGAAATGAAGAGAGGGAGGAAAGGGGCTGGGAAGAGGTGCAGAGAGGGAGAGCTATTGTTAAAATAAAGGTAAGAGAGACAGACAGACAGATGAACTGAATGCTATCATCTAAAATTCTCGAAGACTTTGAATTCAGCAAGCTGCTGAGAGACAACCCGGTTTCAAAAATATAATATTTTTTGAGGTTGAGCATCACTGCAGTTTCTCCATTGTTTCTCATGGACACATTGCATCAGCCACGCCCTTGCCCCCTTCCCCCGCTTAAATTTCCTTCTGTCTCTTTCTCTCTCTCTCTCTCTCTCCTCTCTCTCTCTCATCCCTCTCTCTCTCTCTCTCTCACCCTCCTCTCTCTCTCTCACTCTCTCTTTTCTCTCTCTCTCTTCTCTCTCTCTCTCCTCTCTCTCTCTCCTCTCTCTCTCTCCTCTCTCTCTCTCTCTCTCTCTCTCTCTCTCTCCGAATTATTCAGAGAGAAGAACAATAAGACTGGTTCCAGTACTGGAGCAGCATGGATCGTGGTCGCCGGGCTGTGATGCTGGCTGACACGTCTGCCATTGTTTTCCCCGAGCTGTGATGAATTCCCATGTCTGTGGATGCTGCCATGACCTTGTGAGGAGTTGGCGGTTACTGGGAGTAACGAGAAGCTGAAACGAATGGGGAGGGAAAGAAAAAGAGAGAGTGTAGGGGTATTGAAGAGACTCAAGACTCAAATGTTTTTATCATATAGGCCATAGCCCCTTAGAATGGGGTATACACAGTAATTCATGTCGAAATTGACATTGGTATCTTTACGTATATACACACTTCGCTTCTTGAGTGCTTTATATCAATAAATAGCTAGCTGTTTAACAGTGTTTTCATTCGATGACGACATTAACAGGTTAACTTGAAAAGGCAAGGATTATTGAAATACCTTGTGGGATGAATTGCTCTCTAAGATCTTTTAATACTGGACAAACCAATACAAAATGAACTTCATCCTCTTTCGTAATTTGACATAATGGACAGATCAGATTTCTGGTAGACGACTGTCTATAAACGAAATAATGAGTAAATAGATCAGAAACACCAAATCTAAACTTAGTCATAATGCGTTTTATGTTTGTCTATTTTCATTGACATGTAGACAGGTAAACATCGTAAATGGTTATATGTTCTGTATAATTCAAATCTGTCACTGTTCTGTACATGAGAATATCCAGTTTTGCAAACTGCAATCAACCAGTCTTTCTCGGAATACCTTGATAAAAACATCCACATCACTGACACCTTGGTTCATCCATACAAATCCGAAACCATATTCACACAATTTCATTCTCATATAGTCACCCAGTTCTTTTTCCCCTCTGTCATCTAAGTGTAGCATCATTCGATATGCTTTGTATGGTAATCTGTAATCCTGCATCTGAATAATTTCTAAGCCAGTATCGAACACATTTAACGCGGAATTCAAAAATATTGGAAATCTAGCTGTTTCACCATATACCAAATCATTTGGTGTTTGCAATGATACTCCAAGGAATTTGCTCTGAAAAAATTGCTTGGGTATTGAAGAGAGAGAGAGAGAGAGAGAGAGAGAGAGAGAGAGAGAGAGAGAGAACGGTAGGGTATATTCCTGGGCCAACCTGGCCCGAGAGATGCAGAATCCTCTACTTTTGGTCATAAAATTTGAGTACTCTCTCAAAAATGTATCCTTTAGTGGATTAAACACGACTGTGTGTTGCCAGTCTCCCATTTGATCCAATAGAACACGTAGCTTCGGCTAGAAGCCAGCCTGGACTGAAAAATTCCCACAAAGAAATGCTTCTGATGGAAATTGAATCTGCAACCTCCCAGCCTGCACGTCCTTGACGCTGACCGCTTCACCACGGTGACTTGTCCAACTAATTTTCACACACACACACACACACACACACACACACACACACACACACACAACCACACGCACACACACACACACACACACACACACACACACACACACACACACACACACACACAACACACACACACACACACACACCATACATATGACACAGAGAGATAGACAGAGAGAGAGAGAATACTTTTTATACTACTCATGTAGGAACGCCTCTGAACTCCTTCAGCTACATCAAACAACAGCAAAGAACGATGTAATTAGTGCAGGTCAAATGCATGTCGTGCTAAGTTGTTTCACTCACACAGTGTCGACCATAATTATCTCCCCTACGTAACTGACCTCGTGGACAAGTTGGGCACCCTTCGACCAGGAACACACGAGGGGCCGCGTATAGATGGAATTGAAGGTAAAAGGTTAGGGACGGGGAGACAACCGCGGGTTTGTCTACCCATCAATTTCACGCTTTCCCTCTCCTACCTCACCCCCCCCTGTAAGAGATGCGCTATGAGAGTTTTGGAAGGTCAAAAAGCTAAGGAAAAAAAATGAAAAAGATGCCTTTTTCACATTTGTCTGATGGACACATCCGATCCCATTGTCATCCACAAATCTCCATCCTCTTGACTTTGATCATCCGACCCCATTGTCATCCACAAATCTCCATCCCTCTTGACTTTGATCATCCGACCCCATTGTCATCCACAAATCTCCACCCTTGACTTTGATCGGTTGGGTTGTCCCTGATTCATTCTCGTTAGCAACAACTACTGTCAGATCAAAAATCAGAAATTTCAAACACCTGCGTTCAGTAGCAACAATCTGCCGTCAGATCAGAATCAGATTACAAACACCTGCGTTCAATAGCAACAATCTGCCGTCAGATCACCCAAACAGATTACAAAAACCTGCGTTCATTAGCAACAATCTGCCGTCAGATCACAATCAGATTACAAACACCTGCGTTCAATAGCAACAATCTGCCGTCAATCACACAATATAAACACCTGCGTTCAATAGCAACAATCGCCATCAATCAGAATCAGATTACAAACACCTGCGTTCATTAGCAACAATCTGCCGTCATACAGCATCAGATTACAAAACCTGCGTTCAATAGCAACAATCTGCTGTCAGAATCAGAATCAATTTCAAACACCTGCGTTCAATAGCAACAATCTGCCATCAGATCAGCATCAGATTATAAACACCGCGTTCAATAGCAACAATCTGCCGTCAGATCAGCATCAGATTACAAACACCTGCGTTCAATAGCAACAATCGCCGTCAGATCAGCATCAATTTTTAAAAAACCTGCGTTCAAAAGCAAACAATCGCCATCAATCACAACAATTATAAAACACCGCGTTCAATAGCAACAATCTGCCGTCAGATCAGCATCAGATTACAAACACCTGCGTTCAATAGCAACAATCTGCCGTCAGATCAGCATCAGATACAAACACCTGCGTTCAATAGCAACAATCTGCCGTCAGATCAGCATCAGATACAAACACCTGCGTTCAATAGCAACAATCTGCCGTCAGATCAGCATCAGATTACAAACACCCCGCGTTCAGTAGCAACAATCTGCCGTCAATCAGCATCAGATTTACAAACACCTGCGTTCATTAAACAACAATCTGCCGTCAGATCAGCATCAGAGTACAAACACCTCGTTTCAATAGCAACAATCTGCCGTCAGATTTAGCATCAGATACAAACACCTGCGTTCATTAGCAACAATCTACCATCAGATCAGCATCAGATTAGAAACATCAGCGTTCATTTGCAACAATCTGCCGTCGATCAGCATTAATTACAAACCACCTGCGTTCATTAGCAACCAAACTGCCGTCAGATCACATCAGATTACAAACACCTGCGTTCAGTAGCAACAATCAACTGTCAGATCACATTAGATTACAAACACCTGCGTTCAGTAGCAACAATCTGCCGTCAGATCAGCATTCATTAGCAACATCTGCCGTCAGATCAGCATCAGATTACAAACACCTGCGTTAATTAGCAACAATCTACCGTCAAATCAGCATCAGATTACAAACACCTGCGTTCAATAGCAAAAATCTACCGCAGATCAGCATCAGCCTACAAACACATGTGCACCCTTGTGGCGCCAGTACGCCTCCTCTCTCCCCCCCCCCCCCCCCCCCTTCCCTTTCTTCTCCATGCACTACCACCCCTCTCCAACCCTGTCGTTCCTCCCACTATCACGCATCTCCCTCTCCTTCCTCCTTCTCCCCTTCCCACACGCATTCGGCATTATGCACTTCAAACAAGGATCTGTAGTTTTGATCACGGACTTTGAGCACACTCTCGAGATGTATCCTGCAGTGGAAGAAACGTGACTGTGTGCTTCCAGTCTTCCCAGATGGGCGCTTAGCGCACTCAGCTTTGCGTAGCAGGAGCTGGCCGAAGCCGAGAAATCCCACAAATTAATGCTCTGGTGGGATTTGAATCTGCAACCTCCCAGCCTGCAAATCCTTGACCCTGACCACTGCATGCAAAACGGTGACTGGTCCACCTTTTTCATACACACACACACACACACACACACACACACACACACACACACACACACACACACGTGCACGCGCGCGCGCGTACACACACACACCACACACACACACACACACACAGAGAGAGAGAGAGAGAGAGAGAGAGAGAGACAGAGACACAGACAGACAGACAGACAGACAGACAGACATAAACAGACAGACAGAACATTTTTATATGCCCATGTAGGGACTCCTCCGACCTCCTTCAGCTACATCAAACGACAGCAAAGAACGATATAATTAGTGCAGGTCCAATGCATGCCGAGTCAAGTGTTCCACTTACACGGTGTCGGACCGAATTATCTCCCCTAGGTCACTGACCTCATGAATAAATCGAGCGGCCATACCTCGATCAGGAACTTGTGAAGGGCACGTATAGATCGGAACTGAAGGTAAAAGGTGAGGAAATGGGAAGCAACCCCTAATTGTCTACCCATATATTCACTCCCACCCACCCACCCCCTCTCCTCCTTCCCTCTGTAAAGAGGTGTACTAGGAAAGTTTTGCTGGGTTCAAAACCTAACAAAAACATAAAGAAGAGACTGTGCCTTGGCTTAAGGCTGTGTCAGGCCAATTGACATTGGCTAGAACACCAAGGCTACATCAAATGGTGTTATGCTCTGCAGTTATGCGGGATTGTCTTCAGTTTGTGACAAGCTCCTAGCATAACATTATCAGTCTCAAAAAATAAAAAAATAAAAAACAAAAAAACCCGAAGTCGGAGTGTGGCTGTTTCATGTGGAGGGGTAATCAAAATGGTCACACACGTAATGTTCTCATCCCTAGCTGATGCATTTGTACCATAGTGTTCAAGTAGTTCAGCTGTTCGGATGATCCCTGGAGTCTTTTTAGCCAGGGTACGACAACAACAACCCACAACAAACAACAAAGAAGCGACTGAATGCATTTTTCACTGTTCATCTGATGGACACAAAATGGTGCCAGCTGTCATTCTCAAATACCCACCCCTTGATTTAGATTAACCGCTTGTTCCTGATACATTCATTTCAGTAACAATCTACTGCCAGGTCGACGTCAGAGTACTATTACAAAGCACACCCCGAGGCGTGCGGCTCCCCCCCACCCCTCACCCCACTCCCCTCTCTCTTCCATAAATCTCCATCCCTCTCGCCTCCCTCCCCCCCCCCCCCCCCCCCCTGCCGCACTCCTCCTCTCTCCTCCTTCTCCCTCCCCCTCACATACTCGCACATACGCATGTATACTCACTTCAGACCAAGGGTTGAGCACCCTCAGACCAGTGTGAAAGGGCAAAGACACCAAAAAATGTCATCCAAATGGTGTTGTCATAACTTGGCATCTGAAAAGCCATTCAGCCAAACATGTACATGACTTTTCAAACACGATTTTTTTTATAGTCACAAAATAACATAGGAGGCCTATTAAGTTACAGAAATACCAAAAAAGGCCATATCTATTTTGTGTTTCAAGATTTTTGTCAGAAATTAAAGTGCTCTGTGTGTGTGATGTGTGTTGTGTGTGGTGTGTGTGTGTGTGTGTGTGGTGTGGTGTGTGTGTGTGTGTGTGTGTGTGTGTGTGTGTGCGTGGGAGGGGGGAGGGTGAGGGAGAGGGTTTACAATTTCTTTATGTATTAGAATTGCCTTAAGAGAGCTTGATTTTTAGAATCAAAGAAAAGAAACGCTGATGGGGCAGTGAGTTGTCTTCGCTTGTTCTCCATCAATAATGCTATTAATCTGCCATCCTGCTGCAGTCCACAAGAATCTACAGACCGTCATTGGGTTCCCTACCATGCTTCTGGTCACTTCTCTGCTGTCAAATGGTATCACTGTATCCAAAGCGCGCCACCTACCAAGAACTCCCTCCCCCCCCTCCCATCCCTCTCCCCCCCCCCCCCCCCCCCTGCCCTTCCCCAGCTATGACGATGATTATCGCTAGGTAGCTTATCTCAGACTGAGTCATGCCGTATTCCTCCTATTTCAAGCTGGAGAGTGAGACCATCACACACACCAAATATGACTGCCTTGATTCATTAAGTGGGACCAATTGATAAGTCGCATGGCCTGACATTTGGCCTTAATATACATGAAGAACATTGTTGTTTTTAAGTGCTTGATGTTGGAAAGAAAATTCCAGAAGAGATTAAAAAACATATTTGATTCTATTTCTTTTCTTTTGCAGTTTACCGCATCTTCGACACAAAAGAAGATGAATGTTGTTTTAAAGGGACTGGGAGTCAGAAAGATTATATCTGATTATAAGCACTGTTATTGTCATTTTTGCTTCAGTTCACCATGAATATTAATATCTCCCTACTGGCGGGTTTCCTTCGCGAAATTTTTAAAACCAAAAACCACGACCAGTAAGCAAAAATTTTTTTCCCCCCAAAACCCAAACAAAGCCGACAAAAAAATTTTAAAACTTTATTTAAACCCTTCGCCAAACAGGGGCTTTTAAATTAAAACTAGAAAATTTGAAAAAGGGAAACGGGTTTTACGTTTTAAACCCCAAAAAGCCAAAAAATCTTAAACTTTCCCTCACTTGTATTCAACAGAATGATTAGAATGATAACAGTCAGGGCTTGGGGTTTCGTTTTATCTTATCAGACAAAATGACTTGTAAAAAAAAACCCCAAAAAAACACACATGAAAACTGCGTTTGTCGCAAAAAATTTTGACGAATATCTCTAAAAACCCATCACGGCAGTGCATAGAAATGTGGCAGGGCCATCAAAAAATTATCCAGACATTCTCACACGACACCAAGAAAAAGAGCTTTTCTTTACGGGGAATATTCGCAGAGGAATTTTCGTGCCGGAAGAGGAGGGGGAAGATCGAGATGAAACAAGGGCTCTTTTTAATTGGTTATCAGTCCCAAACCCCCTTTACTGGTCTTGACGGGGTCTGGTCCGGGGAAAATACTACAAAAACAACTTCAGTTGGCAAAAGATTATTTTGGCACAGACTCTTTTTAAAAGTGGGGCACCCACGATAAAAAACTCTGACAAAAAAAAAAAGTTTTTAAGATAGGGGAAAGAAAGAAAGAAAAAGAAAAAAAAACACCACCAAATCATAAACATCGGAGTTTAAGTTTTCAGTGATCTTTAAAAATTTTTTTTTTTCCTTTGGAAAGAAAAAAACAGACATGTAATTTGATGAAAAACAGATCTAAATGGAAATCAGGATGAGTGAAAGTAAAAATGTAAGGAAAGAAGAAAGAATAAAAAGGGAAAAGGGAAAAAAGGGAAAAAAAAAAAAATGCCAAAAGGAAGATGATGAATAATGTCCACTGTGCAAACTAAAGGGCAACAAAAGGGGTTTACAGTCCCTGGCGCCCCCGGGCCAAGTCGCAAAAACGTTTTCCCGTTTTAAAGAATAAGGAATTAAGTGTGCCCCATTTTTTTAAAAAAAAAAATTTAATTTTTAATCAAGAAAAAAATTCGCCTGGGGGGCGATCATTTAAAACAACATAGTAAAAAACGCCATAAAGAATTTTAACCGGGTTTACGATTTCTAGCTTCACATATTTAAGGACCACACACGCCCCAAAATTCACGCACTGTGACAGAAAAAGGGAAAGGGGAAAGGAGAGGAAGAGCAAAAAAACAAAAGAGAGAAGAGGAAGAAGAGAGAAAAGAGGGGAAAGGAGAGAGAGAGAGAGAGAGAATGGGGGTTAAAATGAAGAGAAGAGGAAGAGAGAGAGAGAAGAGAGAGAGAGAGAGAAGAGAGAGAGAAGAAGAGAGAACTCGGAACCCCAAAAACTTTTTATTCTTTAAAAAGGATTGAGATTTTAACCCAGAGCCTTTCTTCCGGGCGCCCCTTGCAAAGCTAGAGTAAAAAAAAACAAATTTGAAGACCAAAAAATTTAAGAAAAAAAAAAAAAATGAAAAATTTTAAGGAGAAAAAATACAACCACACGGGGATTAGGGAGTACATGTTTCACCCCACGGACCCCGATTTGTATGCAAAGGCTTGACAAAAGCTGTATAGGGGGGTTGCGCAATCATAGGATACAGACAACAACAAAAAAAAGGGGGGGGGTGGGGGGGGGGGGGGGGATGGGGGTGGGGGTGAAGGGGGGGCCGGGGTTGGGGGAAGGAAGAAGAAAGATGATTGATAAATATGACTAATGCCGAGTTCCCCTGTGTGTTTGTGATTGTTGGGGAAAATTCGCAAACCCGAAAGACGATGATGGGGATGGCATTTGGGATTAAACAAAAAAACAGTTTTTCTAAAAGAAGGGCCAAAATTTTTCCCAGTTAGTAAGGAAATTTTAAAGGTATTAAATTTTTTGACAAAAATAGTGCGGAAACAAAGTACACATCTGTAAGTGCTGATATGAGAGAGAGAGAGAGAGAGAAGAGAGAGAGAGGAGAAGAGAGAAGGAGAGGGGAGAGAGAGAAGAGAGAGATTTTAAAAGAGGAGAGAGAAGAGGGGAGATTTAAATTTTGTGAAAAATCCGAACACTTTTAACTATCAAGCTGTTGAAAACAAACCCGGGCTTTAAAAAAAAATTCGAGGGCCCGAGCATCATTGCAGTTTTCTCCCTTGTTTTTCTCTTGGGCACATTGCATCATTTCCCCGCCTTTGCCCCCCCCCCCCCCCCCCCTCCCCCCCCTCCCCTAACCAAACCCCGTTAAAACTCTCTCTCCTCTCCTCTCTCCCCCTCCTCCTTTCCCCTTTTACTCTCTCTCTCTCTCTCTTTTTTTAACCCTATTCTCTCCTCCCCTCACTTTTCTCCCCTCATCTTCTCTCTGACCTCTCCCCTCTCTTTTCTCTCTCCCCTCTCTCTTCTTAACCCCCAAACTCCCCCTCTTCCCCCTCCTCTCCCTCACCTTTTCCCCTCTCTTTTCCCCTCACCACTCTCTCTCTCCCCTCCAAAAGCATTAAAACAGAGAGAAGGAAAAATAAGGGCTAAGACAGTTCCAAACAGGGAGCGCATGGAACGTGGTTTGCCGGGCTGTGATTTCTGGCTGACCCCTTCCGCCATTGTTTTTTCCCCCCCCCCCCCTGACTGGTACCCAAGTCTTGGGATTCTGCCATTTACCCTTTTTGAGTAATTGGGGTTATTGGGAAAATTTCCAAAAAGAGAAAAAAAAGAGGGGGCGGGGGGGGGGGGGGGGGGGGGGGGGGGGGGGGGGGGGGGAGAGAAAAAAAAGGAAAGGGGAGGGGAAAAAGAAGGAAGGGGAGAAAGGAAGAAAAGACAGAGAAACAAGGGGGGAAAGAATTTAAAGGGGGAAAGGGGTTTGGGGGGGAAGGCAAGGGGGGTTTGTTGGGAGCAAAGGGTCAAAGCGAAAACATCAATTATGCTCGGGGCCCCTCATACAAAAGTTTCAGAAGGCCAGACCGGTTTTTCCCAGCAGCCCCTAAAATTTAAAGTTTTCGTTTAATTTCCCAAAAACCCCCGCTTTCAGTTCAACCCCTCTCCTTTTCTCTCCCCTTTTTTACTTCTCTCTCCTCTCTCTCCTCTTTTTTTGTGGGGGTTTTAAATGCTCGGCCCCTTCTTTCCCCCCCTTTTCTCCTCTGTCATAGTGCGGACTTCAAATGGGACCCGCAAAAGCACCCCACTCCCCCTTTCCCCCGCCCATCACCCCCCAAAATCCCCGCTATGACGACAAATAATCGCTAGGGGGCTTCCCAAACTGAGCCATGCCCGTTTTCCCCTTTTTAGGCCCGGGGAAGGGGGACAAACATCATACCCAAAAATGAATGCCCAAAAGTACCGACCAGTTGGGTAGGGCCCGACATTTGGGATTAAAATACATGGGAAGGGAAAATGATTTTTTTTGTACGGGGTTGGGTTTAAAAGGGAAAAGTAAAGGGGAGGGGCTCCCAAAAAACCCAAACTTTGAAATTTTGCTTCATTTCTTTTTGGCAGTCTAAAACCGGGGAAACCTCAACACAAATAAAATTAATGTTGGTTTTAAAGGGGGTGGAGTCACAAAAAAATCTTTCAAAACTAAAAAATACCGTGTTTTCATTTTTGCTTTTTTTTTACCATAAATAGTAAAAATGGTCTGACCGCGGAAATTTTGGGTTTTTTGAATTTTTCATACTAAAAACCACTACCATTACGCGAGTAATTTACACCAAAAAGCGCGAGCTTATATGAACATTTAACAACAAAACAAACTGACGAACACAGGGGACCTTTGGGAAAACCCGACAGGCTTGAAACTTAATATTTTAAAACCCCAAGGGGCCCCAAAATCTGAAAAAAAATTCTTTTCTTTTATTTTAAAGTGAATGATTTGAAAGAATTTGTGTCAAAAGCTTCGGGCAGAAAAAATGACTTCGGTCAATTTAAACCCAAAAGACCCACCCGACACCCATTGGGCCCCTAGAAAAATCGACAAACAATTTTTCAAAGTTTGCCCCCCCATCTTAAATAGCATAAAGGCCAGGGGGCCCTCAAATCCTGATCCCGACCTTCTAAAAAAGAAAACCGGAGGGAGAGCTGTCTGGTATTCAAAAGGTCATCAAGGGGTAATTCGGGTTTTTGGGAACAGGTGGAAAAATTTGAGGGTTTTGGGAAAGTTCTGGGTTTTTGGTATAAGTCCCGGGCCCCCCCAGGAATTTGGGCTTTACTAAATTCCCGTCCGGTGATAAAAAGCAACAAAAAGGGGCAGTTTGGCAAAAAGATTTTTTATAGCACAGATCCGACCGCAGTGGAGGGACCGACAGGGGAAAAATTCCCCTAACATAAAAACCCCCAACCAAAAATTTTAAACAAAAAAAAACAAAAAACAAAAAAAGAAACCGGCCCCAAAACAAAAAAAAACAAAGAGTTTACAAACCCAGTTTTCAAAAAAAAATAAAATTTATTTCCTTCGAAAAGAAATTTTTCGGATCGGGAAGGGAAAAAAAGATTAGAAAGAGAAAATTTAAAGAAATTAAAAAAAAATTTTGGGGGGTTGGAAAAAGTTAAAAAAGGAAAAAAGGAGGGGGGGGGGGGGGGGGGGGGGGGGCCCCCCACACAGTTCGGGCAAGAGACCCTGGCTAAAGAAAAAAAACCACAATTCAATGCTTCTGACATGAATTGATGCGAGTGTTTTTTGCACAATATTCACACACGCGCACAAAACAAAATTACGAAAAGTATGCACAACTTTTGAACACCCCAAAACACAACCAATACGCGAACTTTTCACACCAAAAACCACAAGCCAACATGAAAATTGAATACAAATTCACCGCTCTGAATAACACTGGGTTACAATGGAAATCCAGACGGCGCATGTATGAGGAATATATGATTAAAGACCAGGGCAACAGAATGTGAAACATTCATACTTGTATTTTAAAATGAATACCGAGAATGGTAACGGTCACGCTTGGGTCAGACAACATGACTTCGTATCACCCAAGCCCCAAAAGACACATATGACACCATCAGTGCCGCTAGAAAATTCGACGAACATTTCTCAATTAAGCCATCGCGGCAGTGCATAGTATATGCTCAGGGCCATCGAGATATTGACCCAACCATTCTCACACGACAGCTGGGGGGAGAGCTGTCTGGTACTGGGAATATTCGTCAGAGGTAATTCGATACTGGGAAGAGGCAGGGGAAGATCGAGATGCACGAAGGGCTCTGTCATTGGTTATTAGTGCCGCCTCCATGACTGGTCTTGACTGGGTCTGGTCTTGGGTGATACTAGCAACACAAGCTTCAGCTTGGCAAAGAGATGTAGCCTTGTATGGGACAATACTTTATTATGGTACATGCACCCATAGTAACAGACCCACAAACAGTAAATAGAGACACACTGCTGAAATAAACACATAGGAGTTTACAGGGTCTTTGTGTTCATTAAAATAATAAAGAGACAGACAGACAGGCAGGCAGGCAGACAGACAGACAGACAGACAGACAGATGGTAGGGGTATATTGCTGTTTCGACCCAGCCTGAGCGATGCTGAATCCTCTGCTTTTGGTCATGAAATTTGAGTACACTCTCAAAGATGTATCCTTTAGTGGATTAAACTCGACTGTGTGTTTCTAGTCTTCGCATTTGAACCCATAGAACACACAGCTTTGTAGATGCCAGCCTGGATTGAAAAAAGAATCCCACAAAGAAATGCTTTTGATGGAAATTGAATCCACAACCCTCCTTAGCCTGCAAGTCCTTGATGCTGACCACTACACTATGGCGACTAATCCTCACACACACACACACACACACACACACACACACACACACACACACACACACACACACACACACACCACACACACACACACACACAAAGCGAGAGAGAGATACAGCACTTCATATATGCGTCATGTGGAAACGCCACCGACCTCCTTCAGCTACATCAAACAACAGCAAACGACGATACAATTTGTGTAGGTCAAATGCATGCCGTGTCAAGTTATTTCACTTACACTGTGTCGGACTGTAGTTATCTCCCCTAGGTCACTGACCTCATGAATATATTGGCCACACCTCGACCAGGAACTTGCGAAGAAGTGCAGATAGATCGCGATTGAAGGTGTAATAAAGTCAGGGATCAAGGGAAACAACTCCCAACTGTCTACCCATCAAAGTCACGCCCTCCCCTCCCCTTTTTTCCCACCTCCCTTCCTCCCCATGCAAGAGGTGCACTATGTGAGTTTTGCTTGGTCAGAGCCTAAAGAAATAAACTAGACACACAACCCTATCATATCACACACACACACCTCCCCCACGCAACCCCCCCCCCCCCCCCTCCGTTTCCTCTCCCATAATCCCCCTGGCCCCATGTCATTTCCGCCCACCGACCACATGGACGAAAACGGATGAGTCATTTTTTCTTTCTCCTTTTTTCGTTCTTTGTTTTTACTGTCCCACATGTCAAATGTGATTTATTTTTTCGCCTGAAGAAGACCCAAGTGGTTGAAATGCATCGTGTCTTGTCATGTGCTTTGTTTGTCTATGTCATTGGCGGTAAGTTCTAAACAAACTCTATTCCTAAAGAAAGAGATAAGAAAGAGATTGATCCATTTTCCCCCATTCGTCTCATGGACACATGCCGTATCATCAGTCATCTTCAAATACTCATCCCCTTGACTTAGATGAACTGCTTGTCCCTGATTCATTACTTTAGTGACAGCCTACTCGCAGACTGACATTCAATTACGTGCACATCCCTGTGGCGTGTGTGTCTCCTCCTTTTCCCCCATCCTCTCTCCTCTTTCTCCTCCCCCCATCCTCTCTCCTCTTTTCTCCTCCCCCCATCCTCTCTCCTCTTTCTCCTTCCCCCCATCCTCTCTCCTCTTTCTCCTCCCCCCATCCTCTCTCCTCTTTCTCCTCCCCCCTTCCTCTCTCCTCTTTCTCCTCCCCATCCTCTCTCCTCTTTCTCCTCCCCCCATCCTCTCTCCTCTTTCCCCCCCCATCTCTCTCCTCTTTCCCCTCCCCATCCTCTCTCCTCTTTCTCCTCCCCCCATCCTCTCTCCTCTTTCTCCTCCCCCCCATCTCTCTCTCCTCTTTCTCCTCCCCCATCCTCTCTCTCTTTCTCCTTCCCCCCCCCATCCTCTCTCCTCTTTCTCCTTCCCCCATCCTCTCTCCTCTTTCTCCTCCCCCATCCTCTCTCCTCTTTCTCCTCCCCCCATCCTCTCTTCTCTTTCTCCTCCCCCATCCTCTCTCCTCTTTCTCCTTCCCCCATCCTCTCTCCTCTTTCTCCTTCCCCCATCCTCTCTCCTCTTTCTCCTTCCCCATCCTCTCTCCTCTTTCTCCTCCCCCCATCCTCTCTTCTCTTTCTCCTCCCCCCCCCCATCCTCTCTCCTCTTTCTCCTCCCCCATCCTCTCTCCTCTTTCTCCTCCATGCTCCCCTATCACCCTCGCTTCACTCTTTCCGTCGCCCCCTCCTCTTACCTCTTCTTTCCCCCTCCCCACACACACTCACACAAACGCATGTATGTCCTCTTCATACCAAGGGTTGAGCACACTCAGTCTTGTGTGGGAGAGCAAATGCACAAATGGATTATACAGAATTACCTAAACGTGACATTGTCACAAGTTTGAAATTGTGAAGCCATTCAGCCAAACGTGTACGTGACCTTTAAGCACTATCACTTTTTTTTCATGAAATAATACAGCAGGCTTTTCAGTCAGTGCATGTGCAAATAGTGTCATGTAGCGTATTTAAATCAGGTTTAAAAATTTGTTTGTTAGTAATCTTAGAAGAGAATTATGCGGTAACCTGGAAGGAAGGGTTTTTTTTTTTCAGTTTTATTCCCCCTTACCTATGAAGACAATAACTGCTAAGTAGTGGTCCCAGACCGAGTCACGCAGTTATCTTCCCTTTCAGACTGGAAGGGAGACTATCATCACACCAAACACGAACACCGTGATAAGGAAGTGACCAACTGGTATGTCGCATGGCCTGACATTTGGGATCAATTCACATGAAGAAGATGACTTGTTTTTTTCAGAGCTGGATGTTGGAAAGGAAATGAAAGAGACAGCTTCAAGAACTTGGTCTTTGATTCTGCTTCTTTGCATTTGCAGTCTATAGCACCTTCGACACAAAAGGGGAGAAATGGTGGGTTTTAGGGGCTGGGAGTCAGAAAGAATGTCTTTAATTATAAACACTGCTATTCTACTTTTCTCAGTTTCACCATAAATGATAACGTTTTCTGATTGGTGGGTGTTATTTGCAAAATATTCACACACACAAAAGCGAAACAAAACGAAAGTATGCGAAATTTTGACACACAAAAAACACAATCAGCGGGCAAAATTTTGACACCCAAAACCACAAGTCCACATGAAATTTGATGTGGCCTCGCCACTCAAACACTAGGTTATGATGGAAATCCAGACAGCGCATGGATGAAGAAAATAATTATGGTTTAAAGGGTATCTCACCCATTTTTACAAATCTATTTTGACCAAATACACGGTTTTGGTACGTGGTCGTATTGTGAAACCCAGCCCCGAATCAGCCGCCTGTGCTCTCATTTTGCAGTAAGAGCAGCATTTCCTGCGGATTGGGAAAGCGAGAGGCTGAAACAGGAACAAGAGCCTCGATTTCGATAATAGGGGGTGTTTCCCGATTGATGACGTAGAAAGCCAAGCCGCTCTTCGTGTTCGGCTGAAGTGAGATATGTGTGCTGTGTCTGGTTGCGGAATTTCATCCGGAAATAAGCAAAGAGTACGCGTTCATGCTTTTCCAGGTGCTTCCAGCCAGTTTAGGCGATTGTGGATAAATTTTGTCACCACAACGAGGAAAGATTTTGTTCTTCGGGACAGTTATCATGGCATTTGCGGTCGTCACTTCGAAGAGCACAGTTTCCAAGATCAACATACCTGGAAAGTAAAGGTGGAAGCTGGAATTCGGGTCCGAAGACAGCTGAAAGAGGATGCTGTGCCAACTATTATAACAGAAAGATGTATTAAAGCACTCGCTGTTCATTCGCCAGCTGCAAGTGCAAGCCTCAAACACAACAGTGACACAGATTCTGTCAGGAGCAAGAGAGCCAAACTCAGAGACGTAAAGAAGGTAAGGTTTGTGGAATGGGTGGTTGATCTTTTTGGCTTTCATTTCATTCTCAGTGTATGGTTGGTTGTAAAGATAGTTGTTGGTTTTTGTTGAGTGTTGGCATCAAACTGAAATATACATTGTTACTGTCATAGTGGCAGTCAGGCAGTCACACTGCCTGCTGCCACTGAAACTGTTGCATGTTTGTGATTGATTTTTCCCCTGCTGTTACTGTTTCCAACAAAACTGAAGTTACGATTCTTATTAACAAGAAAGTGTCATGTCCACAAATAACAACTTGTTGGACTCCAGTGAATAATAGTTTTTATTTTTTTATTTTTCGGGACATTGTGAACATCAGGCACCCCTGCAAGTTCAAGTTTTCGCCCAACAACCATATGCTTTAGTCAGTGAATTATTCATCAGTATTTGGATACAGGATGGTGATTTAGTGTGCATGTTAAGATATATGCAGGTGTGGTATGTCGGTATGCTATACACTGCCCTGGTAGAGAATAATGAGCTTAGATCTGCTGCTTAGATCGGCATCAGTTTTTACAATAACAGCTAGAATCTTTGACTGCAATATATTGAAAAAAGACCCACAGATTTAATTGTCATTGTGGAACTTCAGAATTTAAGTGGAGGAGAGTGAGATTGAAAATGAGGAATGTAAAAAAAGTGTGTGTGGTGTGTGTGTGTGGGGGGGGGGGGGGGGGGGGGACTGAAAGTGACAGCTATTGAAAAGATTTCTACAGCAGGGAAGAGAATTAGTGTGATGATGCAGTAGCTGACAAAACGCCTGTTCAAAGGAAAAGGCATTATCTGATAGATCTAAACAACTGAAAGAAAATGTGGTTTATCACATAATCATTTTAAAGTTATTTGCATACTACGGTAATGGTGTGTGTGTGTGTGTGTGTGTGTGTGTGTGTGTGTGTGTGTGTGTGTAAACAGATGTATCTGTGTGCATGTTTATATCATGTACTATCTGTGTCGTGCGTATGTGTGTACATGTACATAATATGGTCAACCTGTAAAATGTCGAACTGCCTGGAAAGAAACACAAGCGTCTGATGGCGAGGGAGGTGGTACTGTACAAGGAGCTGTCAGATTCAAACTGGTACGGCTGAACTCCATACACTTCAGTGAAAATTTCACGTTCGATGTCCTCTTCGTTGGACCTTGACTCGTAGCTGGGAGCATCTGCCATTATGGCCGGAAAATAGTTGAGTTTTACGTCCTCATAGCGAAAGCTTTTAGGGACATGTCTTTCATTCACGGTAGTCTTGGCATTGATACGTTACTTGCGGAATCCCGACTCTCGTCTCTCTCCGTACTGTGCTCGGCAATCTCCGTGGCGACTCACGATTTGGCTACTTGCACGGCCCGAAACACGGATAGAAGTGAGTTCTGGAACAAAAGTAACACGTACATCGAAACACGCTCGACCATACTTTTGAACAACCCAAACATGCTATTTAGGGGTGAGGACCCCTGTCACGACCGACCCTGGAGGTCTGCCCTGACAGGATCGGTCTAGATGGGAGTGAAGGGAGTGGCTGACCTCGCACGCCTCGCAAGAGCCCACACGAGAAAGATTACGATACAACACCCATTTATTCACACCAGCACACACAGTCATAAATAAGCATTCCAACACACATTAACATGCACAATCACAATCAAGCATTCCAACGCACACAACATGCACAATCACAATCAAGCACTCCAACACACACAACATGCACGATTATAAATAAACATTTCACCATACGACGTACACAATCACAATTACAGCATTCCAGCACATATGACATATACACAATTATAAAGAAACATTTCCAGCATCCATCCCTTCCCACACCTGGAGTGCCTCCACACCCCTGCCTCCGTCAAGTCTACTGGGAGCACCCTGTCGCACTAGGTGCTCCGAACTGGATTGGTTCTTGAAGGGAGTCGCTCAAAGCCGACACCTCGACACACAAGCAGGCTGTGAAGAGCGCGTCCCGGGGGGGGGGGGGGGGGGAAACGTGGCGTTGTTACTGGAGGTCCTGGACGGGGATCAGGGCCGGCCAGTCAAGCCAGCGGGCTTTTCTACCAGTCCGCGGTCCCGACCAGAGCGTAGCCCCAACCAGCGCGTGGCACCATCCAGTCCGCGGTCCCAGCCAGAGCGTGGCCTCAACCAGCGCGTGGCACCATCCAGTCCGCGGTCCCAGCCAGAGCGTGGCCTCAACCAGCACGTGGCACCATCCAGTCTGCGGTCCCAGCCAGAGCGTGGCCTCAACCAGCACGTGGCACCATCCAGTCCGCGGTCCCAGCCAGAGCGTGGCCTCAACCAGCACGTGGCACCATCCAGTCCGCGGTCCAGCCAGAGCGTGGCCTCAACCAGCACGTGGCACCATCCAGCCCGGACTCCGGGTGAAGCCCCGGGAGGGGGGGGGGGGGGAAACGTAGCTGGGAGGAGAGAAGAAAGGGAGGGAAGGAAGAAGGAAGAAGGAAGGGTACTGGAACCCCGCCGTCAGTACAGTCTGACCCATGCTGCTAAATCTTAACAGCCACTCGCATGATGGGCGAGGGGAAGTCTACTAAATGCACCAACAACCCCAGCTCAACACAGACCTGAGCATAACACAGTAAACCAATCAATCGTTAAAGTCTTCTCACATGAAGCAGGTAAGGGACTGCATTAAATCAACAGGCTATAAAACAAATATGAATTATCTTCACCCTTCTCTCACTCACGTTTAACAATTTCCTTTCTTAGGAAATAAACCAACACAGCGACCATCGCTTTATAACTGCCACCACATTTGCAAATAATAATTCAATGGCATAATTGTCACATTTTATAGCCACATTTCAAAATAACACAAATCTCCAACCACGCATCCGAACGACAAATCATGCGTACGCACGCTCGCGAACATAAAACTCGTTCTCCTTGCACACACAAACAGACGGTGGCCGAAGGATAAGAGTCCGGCGAATGTGACAGGGGCGGACGAGCGAGACCAAGCAAGTACCAACCCTGAATCACCAGGTTCTCTCCCATCCCCACCGACTACCGCATCACCAGATGCATAAACAGGAGAAAGAATTTTGGATATAATTTAGAATGGCCAGGTTAAAGATTGAATTAACCAGAGAAAAGGTCTCAAACAATATTTCTTTTACAATTTTGAAAACAAAAGAAAATTGCGCAAAAGAGAAGAATAAGCCGGCTAACAACAACAAACCAAAACAAACAAACCACGAAACTGATGCTTACCAGCTACCCGTGGGTGACCCAGAAGAGGCGGGTCAAACGACTCTCTCTGCCCTCTGTCCAGTCGAGAGGACAGAAGCGCAGATGCGGAGAAAGAAGAAGTGATGTCCCTCTCCTACAGGCCGACTGTAGGAATTGAAGATACCGACTGTACCTCGATGATACGGTGAAGAACCAAGACCGGAGCAGGCGCTCCCAGAGACATCTTCCGCTCGAGTGAAGAGCTAACCTCCTCAGCGATGGCGGCCAACATGCCACGCCGCGTCACAGAGTGAGCATACTTCAAACTAAAAGAAATGAAGCACGTGCGACAGGTAAAAAGACAGGCGAGAGGCCGATAGACAGCAAGTTCGAGAGAAAGGTACCAGCCACCCATGAACCTGCAGGATGAATAGCACGGGCAGTGGAATTAGAGAGAGAGAGAGAGAAAGCAAACCGAAGTTGAGCTGAACTACACCAAGGTGCAACCGCACCACAAGCCACATTAAGGGACGGATACACGACAACAGCAACGACAATAAATAAATGAGTAATTCCGCCACCCTAGATGGTCAAACGTCGTAGGCCTCGTGACAAACTCGTGAAAACCCTTAAGTCCAGGGCCACAGAAGGTCAAAACACTCATACTTGTATTTACTATGGTAGCGGTCATGCATGGATCAGACAAAATGACTTCCTATCATCCAAGCCTAGAAGACACATACGACACCATCAGTGCCGCTAGAACATTCGACAAACATACCTCAATTTCGCCACCACGGCAGTGCGAAGTATGTGGTTAGGGCCATCGAGATATTGACCTTACCATTCTCACACGACAGCCGGGGGGATGGGGGGGGGGGGGGGGGGGGGGGGCTGTCTGGTACTGGGAATATTTGTCAGAGGTAATTCGATGCCGGGAAGAGGCAGGGGAAGTTCGAGATGCACGAAGGGCTCTGTTATTGGTTATCAGTGCCGCCTCCATGACTGGCCTTCACTGGGTCTGGTCCTGGGTGATACTAGCAAAACAAGCTTCAGTCTGGCAAAGCGATGTAGTAGGCTATGGCACAATCCTTTGTTCTATGTATGTATCCATAGTGAAAGACACATAAACAAGTAACCAAAACACGCCGCTAAAAACAAACGCATAGGTTAAAGGCTCTTAATGTTCATTAAAACAAACGTTAAAAAACAAACACACACAAGCCAAATCAAAATGTAACACGATTTCACTGTCCTGAGAACACTGGCGTACCATAGAAATCCAGACAGCGCATAGATGAGGAATATATGATTAAAACATAGATGAGGAATATATGATTAAAACATAGATGAGGAATATATGATTAAAACACAGATGAGGAATATATGATTAAAACATAGATGAGGAATATATGATTAAAACATAGATGAGGAATATATGATTAAAATCAGGGCAACAGAAAGTAATACACTCATACTTGTATTTTGACATGAATACTGAGAATGGTAACAGTCATGCATGGGTCAGACAACATGACTTCGTATCATCCAAGCCTACAAGACACATACGACACCATCAGTGCCGCTAGAAAATTCGACGAACATTTCTCAATTTCGCCACCACGGCAGTGCGTAGTATATGCTCAGGGCCATCGAGATATTGACCCAGCCATTCTCACACGACTGCCAGAGAGAGAGAGAGAGAGAGAGAGAGAGAGAGAGAGAGAGAGAGAGAGAGTGAGAGAGAGAGAGAGAGAGGAGAGAGAGAGAGAGAGAGAGAGAGAGAGAGACTGTCTGGTACTGGGAATATTTGTCAGAGATAATTCGATGCCGGGAAGAGGCAGGGGAAGATCGAGATGCACGAAGGGCTCTGTCATTGGTTGTTAGTGCCACCTCCATGACTGGTCTTGACTGGGTCTGGTCCTGGGTGATATTAGCAACACAAGCTTCAGTTTGGCAAAGAGATGGAGTATGGCGCTACACTTTATTATAGTACATTCACCCACAGTAACATATTCATACACAGTAAACCGAAACACACCGCTAAAACAAACACGCAGGAGTTTACAGGCCCTCAGTGACCATTACAGTAAAATTTGTTTCGTTGAAAGAAAATACAGACACGCGAGTTAATGATTATCGGATCTGTATGGAAACAGGAGTGACGTGAAAGTACTAGAAATGTAAGGAAGGGAGAAAGAATGAAAACGGAAAGGAAAAAAAAGGTGTGTGTGTGGGGGGGGGGGGGGGGGGGGCGGATCAATGAAAAACGTCACTTGAAAACAAGTGATGAAAGATGACCAGAAGGCAACTGAAAGGCACAAATATGTTACAGCCCCTGGAGAATCCGGCGCCCGATCATGCCGTGGGTTGAGTAAGTGAACGATGGAATGTATGTGTTACTCAGCTTCTTCCATTATCAAAAGAATCCACCAACAAGGTAATCTATACATGCCACAGAGTAATAACACTTCTAAAGAGAAAATTTTACACGATTTGTGATTCCTGGCTTCACAGTTTCTATGGGCCGCACACAGCACCAATCGTCGATTTCTGTTCATCCAACCATACGGCCACATTCTACTGTGTGGATTTGCGGGGTGTCGTCGGAAAACACTCTAGGTAAGGGCTTTTAATAGAAGTGAGGTGCTTGAATAAGAGAATTTGTCTTACGCCTGAAATATTAGTCTCAGCAGTCTGCATGTCCTGCAACTATATGAAAAGTTAAATCCATACACTCGTGGCAGCGTCTGCGCATGCAAGTCCACGGAGACAATGGCGTGCACGCGCGCGCAGACACGCACACACACAAAACACACACTCACACACACACACACACACACACACACACACACACACACACACACACACACACCACACTCCACACACGCACGCGCGCGCGCGCTCGCACGCACGCACGCACGCACGCACGCACGCACGCACGCACGCACCACACACACACACACACACACACACACACATTGTAAACGAGAGAGGACAGGGGGAGAGAGAAGCAGAGCACACACACGTATGCTGCACAGAGAGAGAGAGAGAGGAGAGAGAGAGGAGAGAGAGAGAGAGAGAGAGAGAAGAGAGAGAGAGAGGAGAGAGAGAGGAATGCGAGTATTTAAAGTTCCGAACTCGGTCATCAAGAATGATATGCTGTTACATGTGGGCTAAGTGTCATTGCAGTTTCTCCATTGTTTTTGGTCAGAAACATCTTACCGACCCACGCCCTTGCCCTTCGCCTCCACCTCTCTCTCTCTCTCTCCCCTCTCTCTTCTCCTCTCTCTCTCTCTCTCTCTCTCTCTCTCTCTCTCTCTCTCTCCTTTTCTGTCCCTCCCTCCCACTCTCTCTCTCTCTCTGTCCCTCCCTCTCTCTCTCACTTTCTCTGTCCCTCCCTCCCTCCCTCCCTCCCTCTCTCTCTCTCTTCTCTGTCCTCCCCTCCCTCTCTCTCTCTCTCTCTCTGTCCTCCCTCTCTCTCTCTTTCTCTGGCCCTGCTTCCCTCCTTCTCTCTCTCTCTCTCTCTCTGTCTCCTCTCTCTCTCTCTCCTCTCTCTCTCTCTCTCTCTCTCTCTCTCTCTCTTTTCTCTCTCTCTCTCTCTCTCTCTCTCTCACGGGATTATTCAGAGAGAAGAACAATAAGGACTAAGACTGTTCCAGTACAGGAGCAGCATGGATCGTGGTCGCCGGCCTGCGATACTGGCTGACACGTCTGCCATTGTTTTCCCGAGCTGTGATGGATTTTCCCCTGTCTGTGGATGCTGCCATGACCTGGTGAGGAGTTGGCGGTTACTGGATGTAAGGAGAAGCGAAACGAAGGGATGGGGGGGGGGGGGGAGTGAGAGAGAGAGAGAGAGAGAGAGAGAGAGAGAGAGAGGAGAGAGAGAGAGAGACAGACAGACAGACAGAGAGGGTGGTAATCAAGGGAGAGAGAATAGAGGGGGAGGGGGTTAAGTGATGAAGAATATGACAGACAGATAGACAGACAGACAGACAGAGACAGTGGGAAGGGGGAGGTGTTTGGGGGTAATAAAAGGAGAGAAGGAGGAGAGGATCATGAAGGTAAGGAGGGGGGTAAGGTATAGGGAGACACAATAACCAAAAAATGTAACACGATTTCACTGTCCTGAAGAACAACTGGCGTACCATGAATAATCCAGACAGCGCATAGATGAGGAATATATGATTAAAACATAGATGAGGAATATATGATTAAAAACATAGATGAGGAATATATGATTAAAACATCAGTGAGGAATATATGATTAAAACATAGATGAGGAATATATGATTAAAACATAGATGAGGAATATATGATTAAAATCAGGGCAACAGAAAGTAATACACTCATACTTGTATTTTG
>CM031604.1:80181505-80184005 GCA_018398815.1 Conus ventricosus
TGTCTGCCGCGCGCACGCGTGTATGTGTGTGTGTGAGTGTTTGCGTGTGCGCGCGTGTGTGCGTGTATTAATATCGTGCGCGCACGCGCGCGCGCGCGCGCGTGTGCGTGTGTGTGTGTGTGTGGTGTGTGTGTGTGTGTGTGTGTGTGGTGTGTGTGTGTGTGTGCGTGCACGCGCGTGTATGTCTTGTGTGTGTGTGCATGTGTATGAGAGTGTTGTGCGTGTGTGTGTTTGTATTAATAAACATGGTGTGTGTGTGTGTGTGTGTGTGTGTGTGTGTGTGTGTGTGTGTGTGTGTGTGTGTCTGTGTCTGTCTGTCTGTCTGTGTGTCGTCTGTGTATTTGTGTGTGTGTACGCGAGCGCGCACGCGGCGTGTGTGTGCGTGCGTGCGTGCGTGCGTGTGTGTGTGTGTGGTGTGTGTGTGTGTGTGTGTGTGTGTGTGTGTATGTGTGTGTGTGTGTGTGTGTGTGTGTGTGTGTGTGTGTGTGTGTGTGTGTGCTCAGACATAATCAGCGTGTGTGCGCACGTGTGTAATGTGATATTGATCTGACAGCAAATGGTTAGTGAACTATACTCGAGGGACTGGCTGTAAATTTTGGTCAAGGAAAAGGGGACGTGGTGAGTATGATGGATAATTGGATTTCCTCCGTATATACATCGATCTTTATTTTGTGTTTCCTATTCGATTCTGGACTTAATCACCCACAAAACCCCACACAACACCCCAAAACCCCCACAAAAACCCCACACACACACACACACCCACCCCACCAACACACACACACACCACTACGCACGCACGCACGCACGCACGCAAGCACGCACCCAACCCACCACCAACACACCCCCACACACACCACACACCACACACACACACACACACACCACACACACACCCCACACGCCCCGGGCCCGGCGCCGGGCCCACACACACACACACACACACACACACATGCACGCATGCGCACCACACAGCACGTATACGCGAAACATACACACCCAGATTTTGGGAACCCTACAGTAAAACCAGAAATAAAAAAAAGGGAAGACAGGAGACAGAGAGAATGGAAACGGGGAGTGGAGGGGGGGGGGGGGGGGGGGAGGAGAGAGGGGACGGAGAGATTGAATGATGATCGATCGATTGGGTTGATTATTTGATTGAATGATTGACTAATTTTGATCGATTGACTGATTGACTGATTTATGATTTATTGATTATTTATTAGTTTATTGTGATTTATTGTTTTATTTCCCAAGGGAAAAGTAAAGAAGAAGTTTTTTTTTCTTTCTTCCTGGGACAGGAAAATAAACATAAACTATTTCAAAATATTTTTAAATTAAAACAGTCATGGGTTTTTTTGAAGGAGAGGAGAGAAAATTAAAACCAAGATTTAGAAGTCAAAAAAAGGAAGAAAAGAGAAATTTTTTGATTTTCCCAAGCCGATAGTTACCCTAAACCGCTGCTAAAAAGAAATGATTTGGGGTTCTTTTCTATTCCCCCAAATATTCTCGTTTGAAGCGGTTTTTGTGGAGGGTTTATCCATTGTACCCGTTGTCAGGTGGACCAGGGTTTTTTCTGGGGCCCTTGTTTTTAAAATTTTTAAAGGTTAATTGGAAAAACCCGCCCGAATTTCTTGGCTTTTTTCGTGCGTTTTGGGAACATTAAAAAGAATGATACCGGGTTTATGGATTGTTTGGTTTTGGAAAAATTTGGGGGAAGGAATTAAGTGAAGTGGGGTTAAGACAAACGCCATTGACAATTATTTTTTCCAATCCTTTCTTAAGTGTTGGGTTGTGGGTGTTTGTGTCGTCTTGGGTCTTCATTGTTGGTGGGGCCTCTTTGTTTCCCCGGCTTCATGCTGCCCCTGGTTGGCGACTGTCCTGGTTGGTTGGTTGTTGTAGTTGGGCGTCTCTCTAAAAGGGTTTGGGTTTTGTTGGTTGGGGGGGTTGTTGGGTCGGGGGGTTCTGGTGTGTTTTTGGAAAGGAACCTTAGGGAAAGGCTTTTTTAAAACTTAACACCTTTTTAAAACCAGATGAAAATTCTAGGGAAATTTTGTTGTAAAAGACAGGGTCGGGGTGTTTAAAAACGCAAAAAAAAGCCCTCAAATTTTTTTTTAAAGGGAAAAGGGGGGGGGGGGTTTTTGGACCATGAACAAAAAACCCATGAAAAAATTTGTCTGTGGGGGCCCTCCCCTTTTAAAATTTTTTTTCTTTTAGGGCCCGTTTAATTTGGGAAAACGGCCCGGGGGAAATTTTTTTGGAGATCAATTATAACAATCTCATGATTTTAGTACTGTTAACAACAGACAGCATGATGCAATTTTATTGATTTTTCTAAAGCTTTGATAGGTTGACCATGAGGGCCTGCTGCTTAAATTAGAACCATTGGCATTGGCGGTTCTTTGCAAAATGGGCTAGATCATTCCTCGTTGGGAGAACGCAGAAAGTTGTTGTGGAAGGGTCGTCATCCCATTGTAAACCAGTCTTGTCAGGTGTACCA
>CM031604.1:80186505-80189299 GCA_018398815.1 Conus ventricosus
CAAGATGTTGGTGGAGAAGTAAAATGCAATTAGCAAGAGCTTCAGTGGGGAAATAAAGAAAACGTTGAAAGCTGGATTGAACAACACTCAAAACACATTGAAAAAAAAAAAAAACATAGACGACACGGAGAAAGTTTTCAAAAACTGTTAAAGACTGGACTAAATGAAAGCAAAGTAAAGTCTGCACCAATCAGTTTGAAGACGGCAACTGTCTCACACGGAAGAAAGATATCAGAAAGAAGTGGAATGAATATTGCTCTGAACTCTGCAAAAGAGCGAAGGAGATCCAGGTGTGCCAACAGAACAGTATTCATCACATGAAGATTCTTCTTCTTCTTCCTCTGCGTACGCAGGCTGATACTCCTGCGGACACTCCCTGTATTGACAGGCAAGTATCTGTCCAACAAAGGGAGTGGAGTTTTGTGTGCATGACCGTTTTTTATCCCGCCATTAAGGCAGCCATACTCCATCTTCGGGGAAGGTGCATGCTGTGTGTAACGTGTCATCCATACCAACGGCCAAACTGGCCTTCTCTTTCGAAAGCTGGTGATGGGATTTTACGTGTGAGCAAGATGTTATGCGTGCGTTCACACACGGAACCTCGGTTTAGAGTCTCATTCGAAGGACTGTATGGGAAATGGAGTCAGAACCAATGTTAACTCCGAGGGAAATCTCCCCCTGTACCGAAACGGCCCGGCGGAGATTCGAACCCGTAATCCTTGGATTACGAGTCCGGCGCTCTACCAACTGAACTATTCCGGCCCCCACATGAAGACGATTTTCCGGTGCTCTGTGGAGAGTCGTAGCTTCAGGGAAATTGCTGTACTGTGGGAAGACTGCAGACACGGGCAAAACTGATCCCTACAGAATCCTTACTCCAACACGAGGGGAGAAACAGTAACTGATAACTTACGTGGCCATCTGAAACAAATTTGGCACAGTGGAGAGTGGCCCACACTGTGTACTCAATAACATGCCAGTAAAGTAATGCTCAGAATCATTCTGAACAGCTTCCAGCATATACTGTTACTGCTGAAGAGCATACTGGATTCCGAAAAGGAAGAAGTACCATCGAACAGACCTTTTACCCGCGTGTCCTTTGCGAAAAGCATAACCAAAACCAGAAGGAATTCTGCCACGTCTTCGTGGACTTCAAGAAGGCGTTTGACAGAGTCTACCAGGAAGCGCAAGGGGCCAATATGAAGAAATGTAACATCGGGCAAACGTTCACCAGCACTATCCATTAAGTGTATTTAAAGCGGCAAGTGCGGTGCTCATACAAGATGCTTTTGGAGGGTGGTTCCATTTTCAGTTGGAGTTTGTCAGGGCTACCTTATATCCCCCAAAATATTGTTTCAATTATTCCTGGACCGCATCACGACTGATGCACTTGAAGATCATGTCAGCACATTCATCACTGAAGAAGAACCATCATAAACCTTCAATTTGCAGATGATATGGATGGTCTGGCAAACAATGAACAAGATCTATCCAAGTTTGTTCAAAGGTAAATGAAATATCGAAAGATATGGCACAGAAATCGGGGCCCAGAAGACCAAACTGATGGTCAGTCGTAAAATCGCCCTCAATTTTGAAATAACTGTCCATGGATAGAATATAGAAACTGCTCAACAGTTCCTTGCCTAGGATCCATTGTATAGCTATGACTGTATTCAAACAGACATCCTCTCAACGGCAACAAAAGCAATATCAGCATAGTCCAGTCCAAATCTGTATAGAACGACAATAACGTCTCAATGAAACACATGATCAAGTTCCTGACGCGCGTGCTGTATTACATCTTCCTGTGGTATGTGAGGCATGGACCCTCACTGCGCATTTGGAGCGGCATGGACCCCACTGCGCATTTGGAGCGCATGGACCTCACTGCGCATCTGGAGCAGCATGGACCCTCACTGCGATCTGGAGCAGCATGGACCCTCACTGCGCATCTGGAGCGGCATGGACCCTCACTGCGCATCTGGAGCAGCATGGACCCTCACTGCGCATCTGGAGCAGCATGGGCCCTCACTGCGGACTGGAGCAGCATGGACCCTCACTGCGCATCTGGAGCAGCATGGACCCTCACTGCGGATTGGAGCACATGGACCCTCACTGCGATCTGGAGGAGCAGCTGGACCCTCACTGCGCATCTGAAGCAGCATGGACCCTCACTGCGGATCTGGAGCAGCATGGACCCTCACTGCGGATCTGGAGCAGGATGGAGCCCTCACTGCGCATCTGAAGCAGCATGGACCCTCACTGCGGATCTGGAGCAGCATGGACCCTCACTGCTGAAGATCTGGAGCCAGCATGACTCGCTGGAGATCTGGACATGCATGACTCTCACTAGCGGAATGGAGCGCATGGACCTCACTGCGGATCTGGAGCAGCACATACATCAGAATCTATAGGAAAGAACAACAACTTCAGAAGAAGAAAAAGGGGGGAGAAGAGTAAGGAGTATAACATGGATTAAAAAAACTTCCTAACTGTTGAAGCAGGGAGACGTAGGACACAGAAAGAATGGTGGACTGAACAACATTGCACAAATGGACAGGGAAAACATTTACAGAGACCCAAGCTTTGGAACACAACCGACAGAAAATAGAGGAAAAGAACACGT
Organism: Conus ventricosus; assembly: GCA_018398815.1. Lineage (NCBI taxonomy): Eukaryota > Metazoa > Mollusca > Gastropoda > Neogastropoda > Conidae > Conus > Conus ventricosus. The sequence continues at coordinate 80,189,132 of CM031604.1, forward strand.
GAATTGCTCTTCATGAAGAAGAAAAAGAAGAAGAAGAAGAAAGAAGAAGAAAAGGAGGAGGAGAGGAGAGGGGAGAAGAGGAGGAGGAAGAGGAGGAGAGAAGAAGATTATGTGAACTATTAAAAAAACATATCTCAAAAAAATCGTGCATGGCCCAATTTCACTGGG
>CM031604.1:80189399-80191899 GCA_018398815.1 Conus ventricosus
TTCTTTTTTTTACCAAAGAAAACCCAGGAACCGTACAAAATTTAGACCGTTAAGTTTATCACTAGTTATTCCAGTTTATGAAACACTCTGTATGCGCCTGTAGTGTTTTTGTACAACACCAACTCTCGATTCCGCCCTTCCCCATCTACTTCCAAATCTACACACAACACACCAAGCTTTGCGTGCTCATATGCCGAATAAACAAGCTCTCACATATATATCAATGTTGCGGATTAGTTCACCTTTACTGACAAGAAACTAATATGCATTAATCATGACCTGTAGTTCGAAAATGTGCCATTAGGCCTATTACTTTGCTGTATCAAAGAGCTCTCGTGTCAACTAAAGCGCTAGTTACAATAATTATCATCATGCAAAACAAGGAAACGCAGAAAGTACACGAGCACTACATTCTGAGGCCCACAAGAAATACGCAACATGCGCGAGTATTAGTATTTTGAGTCGAGCAATGTTCGACAGAAAAAAAGAAACACGACACATCATAGGAGCACTACTAAGCTAGTCACACTACTTTCCAAAACAACTCTATCATGAAAAAAAAAAGGGGAGGTACCCGTTATGCCGCCGACCCGTTATGCCGCCGACCCGCTATGCCGCCGTCCCGCCGACCCGCTATGCCGCTTTAGAGGTGGCTCGTGTAAATGCAACCAAATTATATAAAATATGTATTGAAGACAAATGTAATACTTTTAGGGTTAGGGTTAGGGTTAGCATTGCAAATCAGGCGTCCTGGAGCAGGGAGTGCATTATTCGTTTCATCGGCGCATAGCGGGTCGGGGCACAGCGGGACGGCGGCATAGCGGTCGGCGCACAACGATACCCCTCCCCTAAAGGGGGTGCACCCCGATAGATCCCCGCCCGATAGATCCCTAACCCCGAACCCTAACCCTATCCCTTTGCGGGGATCTACCGATGCGGGGATCTATCGGTGCGGGGATCTATCGGTTCGGTGCAGGGATCTATCGGTGCGGGATCTATCGGGATGAACCCCCTGAAAGGAGAGTGACGGCAGGCTGACGTCATCTGCAAAGTCAAGGTCTTCCAGCTTCTGTGTGAGCTTATCGATGTGTTCACGATCCGGTCTGTTACCTGAGCGAAAATCAGGGTGACTCCTGTTCGCAGTGCTGAAAGGCGTGACACGCTGGGGTTGTGAATGACATGGCCGCTGGGAGCGTATCGAACATTATATCCCTGAATCAGTGGAGGGAAGAAGAGCTAATCATAGAACTTTGACGCAGAACCATCCGGAGACCATAGGGGACAGACACCATCCGAATCCGAAAAGGGAAGTGGACTGGACACCTCCTGAGCAGAGGTACATGCAACACCACAAGACATACACTGGCAGAAATTCCTTTGGAAAAACAGAAACAGATGGCCAGTCACAACATGGTGAAGGATTTTGGAACATGAACCGAAAACATGCAGAATGTCACGGGTAGATGCAAAACGGGCAGCCCGAGATCGACCACGCTAGAGATCTGCAGTGAAGGTCATATTTTCTGGAAATGAAGAGGATTACGTCAAGTAAAAAAAAAAAGTCATTTTCCAAAACACAGCTACTTACACAGAAAGGAACACCCCAACATACAGAGTCACGACTATAATACATCTTACCGTTGGTAGCAGGGTCAGCCACCAGCACGTCCACCAGGGTGATGTTGCTGGACAGCGACGTCTGCGACCTCAGGGTCACGTTGTGCAGACCCCCCTGCTCCACTTCCCGTCTGTCAGCAGCTCCGACACGTTGTTGACGAACGACAGCAGGGCGTCTGGGAACTCGGCTTCCTGGCAGTCATACATACACAGCCACCGAGAATGAAAGTCCGCGAGCAACGCCTGTCACTCAGAGGACGTTGGTATTTATGGTGTGCGGGTGAGGCCACATACTTAAAGCAAAAGACTTTCTGACTTCCAACCTTTGAAGACAGCATTCATTGCGTTATTTTGAAGATTAAGAAGGTTATCATCGGAGAGGAAATGAGTCAGAGACTGGTTTTATATAAGCCTTCTCTCTCTCTCTCTCTCTCTCTTCTCTCTCTCTCATCTCTCTCTCCAAATGAGTCAGAGACTGTTTTGTATAAGCCTTCTCTCTCTCTCTCTCTCCCTCTCTCTCTCTCTCGTCTCTCTCTCCCCTCTCTCGTTTAAGCCTTCTCTCTCTCAGCCCAAAGAAAAAGTATTACAAAAGTCAGAATACCTCATACGTGCCGTTCAGAACGAATCTCACGGCATCATCTGAAAGCACTGTAGGAGGAGAGGCTGGAAAACCCGTGGAAACCTGAAGCGATGCCGTGATCCCACCTGGGTCTGCAACGCCTTCTGCAACAAGGGTTGGGGTTAAGTTTGAAATACAAAGTGGAGCGGAGAGAAAGTAACAATCAATAATGAGCAACTAACCTTTACTTTTTTACTCACACACACACACACACACACACACACACACACACACACACACACACAACACACACACACACACACA
>CM031604.1:80194399-80200518 GCA_018398815.1 Conus ventricosus
ACACACGTACACACACACACACACACACACACACACACACACAGAGAGAGAGAGAGAGAGAGAGGAGAGAGAGAGAGAGAGAGAGAGAGAGAGGAGGAGAAACACATACACACACACACGGACATACGGCCACACGGCCACACGGCCACACACACACACACACACACACACACACAACACACACACACACACACACACACACACGCACGCACGCACGCACGCACGCACGGACAGACGAAACCCCACAGAGACCTACGAACCAGTGACAGGACATGGTGCACAACTGCCGTCAGACACCGAGTTGTCCCTCGGGACAGATCTCGGGGAACGCTGCAAACATCTCACACTAGTTAAGCGTCCCATGGGCTCAAAGGAAAGCCTGGAACACAGTCTAGTTTCATCCACTTACTAACGGTGACAGTGTTGATCAAGTTTCCTGACTAACACTGCAGGTGCGTGTCTCTCATGCCTGACCGACGTCAGGATATCTTATGATTAGATACATAGAGAACAGCATGTCATGGGATTCCAAAGCACCATCATCCGAGCCTGATTATCATTAAAACTAAACTCTTAAGGTCTTAAATCCTATGCCCTTGATGCCCTTCTTTTTATGCAGACTTGAGTCATGATTTCTTTGCCACACTTACACCCTCGTGGTGAGTATGCGCAAGAAGTCTCTGAGTCTAGGAGTTTATGGCGACTATCTTTGGATAAACGCGGAGGCGCCCTCAGTATATAGGCTGGCTCCGTGACTAAGCAATTATCGTTGTCAGTAGGGAATTTCATAGGTGGCGTTCTGCAAATATGCTCGATCAGACCTTTGGTGAGTTTATGTGACGACCTTGCACTGATAGGTCTGTGTGAGCTGCCAGTGTTAGGACATCGACGGGACGAGCCGGATATGACTGTATGATGATTAATTAGCGTAATGAGCAGCGTAGGTGTCGTGCCCCAACAATACACAAACGAAAAAACAAAACAAAACACAACACAACAAAACGAAAAGAAAAAAAATTCATTGGCATTTGTACTTTAAAAAAAAAGGAGAAAAAAAGTACTGTGGCTTTTGTCTTTAAAAACAAACAGGATTATCATGACATGCGCAAAGTGATCGTTACCGCCATTATCTTTTGACGACCGTGTCGTCATCATCATCATCATCATCAATCATCATCATCATCATCAATCATCATCATCGTCCATCATCATCATCATCATCATCGTCGTTGTCGTCGTCGTCGCCATCGTCATCTCCAATTCCATCAGCATCGTCTTCTCCTCTAGTTTCTCATTATTTCATCAGCCCCACAAGAAAAACTCGCTGGCATCAGCATCACGATCATCATTATCTTCGACGTCCGTCACCTTGTTATTTTACACGCAAGCTGACAACGAAGTCCGGTTCGGCGTTATCGTCACAACAATATTTTTCATAGTCATCACCCGTACAACCAAAGTTTTCGGCAAAACAGCAGGTCAGAACTAGAATAAAGTCCGAAAGACAGGGACAGCAGACACACAGACAGGTACAGAGAAAGACTGAAGAGTGGGCCGGCAGCAGACAGACAGACCTGCCGATAAAGGACAAAGAGAAAGAAACAAAGACTCCCTGGCAGCAGTCAGCATTTCTGTTTTGTGCAATTTTTTTATGTCTGTTTTTTTTTTTTTTTTTTGGTTTTTGGGGTAATGTCTGAAGGAGAGACATTTGTTGAAAATTTAATCGTGCGTATTTTGTAAATCAGCATTATTTTACACCTTCTTTTGTGTGTTCATTTGTTTTGCCTTAAAAAGAAATCAACAAATCCAGCAAACAGTAAAACACATCACCACAACTGCAATGCATCAGGTGTACAAATAAACTGAAAGAGAATCCAATAAAGAGAAGACTCTGCAGCCCATAAAGTGAACGAAATGGGAATGGCATCAGGAAATGCAGAGAAAGAAAAGGTTATGAGAAGGAGGTAGGAGATAGTGAGGGGATGGATTGGATTTTAGGGAGGGGGGGGGAGGGCAAACGACGAATTCCTTTCAGCACAAAGAATGTACACGTTAAACGTGCACACACATTTAAGCATGTTGCATAATTTGTACATGCATCACACCAAAAGAGATGGGGGGGGGGGGGGGGGGGGGGGGGGGCAAACAACCAACCAACCAAACAAACAAGCAGAACATCCCAAAAGCTCACGTGCTGTAGGGGGGTAGAAGGGAGCGAGGCGTATCTCCAGGTTTGGCCACAAACTGCTCGGGAATCGGATTGGTATTGCTACCCCATCCTGCGGATATAACCCATACAACAAGCTGTCAGTCTGCGCGGGAGTTTTGTTTGTCTGTTTATTTGCTTTTTGCGTGTGTGTGTGTGTGTGTGTGTGTGTGTGTGTGTGTGTGTGTGTGTGTGTGTGTGTGTCTGTCTGTGTGTGTGTGTGTGTGTGTGTGTGTGTGTGTGTGTATGTGTGTGTGGGTGTGGGTGTGTGTGTGCGCGTGCGCGCGTGCGTGCGTGCGTGCGTGTGTGCGTGTGTTTATAAATCATATGTATCGATGGATGCCTGGTCTTAAATAATCATATTTATTATTTCAATTTTACGAAATTGAATATATTTAAATAGAGTATGTTGCTTGCTTTTAATGATGATGCTCTCTTTTGTAATTTTAGGTTCCATGCTTTAAAGAGAGTGGACGTGTACTGTAGCTGCGCACGCATATGTGTTTGTACGTGTGTGCGTGTGGGGGTGGTGTGTATGTGTGTGTGTGTGTGTGTGTGTGTGTGTGTGTGTGGTGTGTGTGTGTTGTGTGTGTGGTGGTGCGCGTGTGCGGGCGGGTGGGTGGGTGGGTGGATGGGGGTGTGGGAAGAGTGTTTGTGCTTGCATGAAGATATTTTACTGATGTTTGTGTATTGTCCTGGTATAAGGTTGCTGTGCTGTCAAAAATGAATTTTCCATCTTTTGGACAAATAAAAATTGTTATCCTGTTATCCTGGATGATGATGGCATGGATTGAGTAGAAAACGATTGGCTTGGGTCGAGACACATTCGACTCCCTCTCTCCCCTCAGTCTATCTGTCCTGTCTGTCTATCGGTCCTTCGTCCGTCCGTCTGTCTGTCTGTCTCTTTCTTGTGTGTGTGTGTGTGTGTGTGTGTGTGTGTGAGGAGAGAGAGAGAGGGAGAGAGAGAGAGAGAGAGAGAGAGAGAGAGAGAGAGGGGGGGGGGAGCCACAAGACGTATACAATATAGAGAAAATGAAATAAATGGGTAAAAAAAAGACAAAGTTAAGAAGAGAAATGGGAAAATGAAGAGAGAGAGAGAGAGAGAGAGAGAGAGAGAGAGAGAGAGAGAGAGAGAAGAGAGAAGTGTTTTATTCCCATTCAGCGATGAAGTTCACCCAAAGGAGCAAGTATGAACATATATCAGTAAACTCAATCATCATTTCCTCTCTCATTCATCCTTCCCCGTAATCGTCCTTCCGTCTCCTTTCCTCTACACACACACACACACACACACACACACACACACACACACACACACACACACACAACACACGAGCGCGCGCGCTCGCGCTCGTGCCCGCGCACGCCCGTGTACATTCACACATGATGACACCTATGCTGACACTCGAAAGAGAATCATATCAGATTATTCATTATCACCAATTATTATTTTCTGCCCCCCCCCCCCCCCCCCCCAATGTTTGTTGCTTATGCGATGGATCTTTACATACCTCTACTTCCTGGTTTATTATTCCATGAGAGAGAGAGAGAGAGAGAGAGAGAGAGAGAGAGAGAGGAGAGAGAGAGAGAGAGAGAGACAAACACAGACAGAGACAGGCAGACGGTAGATACAAAGACAGACAAACAATCAGACAAAAGAAGAAGGAGGAGGAGGAGGAGGAGGAGAGGAGGAGAGACGAAGAGAAGAAGAAGAAGAAGAAGAAGCTGCCGCTGCTGCTACTGCTGCTGCTGCTGCTGATAATGAAGAAGAGAAGAAGAAGAAGAAGAAGAAGAAGAAGAAGTAGAAGAAGAAGAAGAAGAAGAAGATCAACAACGACAGTAACAACAACAGCCACAACTACACCACCACCACCACCACCACCACAAACAACAACAACACAACAACACAACAACACTAACAAGAACAAGAAAAAGCCATCCTTACGAACAGCGCACACAAGCCACAGGGCAGACCCTCTGCGGCCTCAGCAGGTAGACGAAGAGGTCTGTCTGGCATCGCTTGATGGTGACCGGCTGTCGCTGCACGCAGCAGTCCACAGCCCCCAGCACGTTGAAGGACCCGCACAGCCAGGCCGTGACGTTTTCCCCTACCTGCATACTTGGGTACGTCTGGGCCTCGAACTGCACGTGCAAGGGCACTCTGGCTCCGCAGGTGTTGTCCTGGAAGAGAAGATACGGGGAGAGGGGGGGGGGGATAAGGATTTAGAATTGCGGCGTTCAGGAGAGCGCTGACATCCACTAGGGTTGAGCGGATCCTGGAACCGCCCATTTGTCCGGATCGGCATCAAATATGATTTGTTTATTGAACAGGCAGAGAAACGGTGGTAGGCAAACTTATTATCATCATCATTATTATCATACTATTATAATATTATTGTTATTATTATCATCATCATCATAATTATCATTATTATTTTTGTTCACTAGGTACGGACAGAAGGGGTTACTTCTAACACGTGTACTTTTGTAGTGGGTTATGGAAAATACGATACATCAACATGTATAGCCCTACCAAGTTTTGATGTGTAATGTGTATGACCACATATTTCTTTGATGATTTTTAAATAGTGAACAGTAACTTCACAATGTCATGTTCATTTGTAAATCTGTAATAATCCAGGATTACGCCCTTCAATCCAGATCCTCTCCACAGATCTGCTCCACACTTTAAACAGGTTCGTCCTTGAGCCTCCTTGGTCTTTTCGCCAAGTTAAGTTAAATTCGGTTTCGTCATTTGTGCGTTGTCTGCCAACACACCACACACACACACACACACACACACACACACACACACACACACACACACAGACGTGCATGAAAATATACCTTCTTGGGGGAAGTAACGATGACAAGATTCAGTTCATGCTGCCAAGAGTTTATTCAATTCATTCATTGAAACCGCGACTATTGGTCATGTATGGTAGTGACGACACAGAAACTCGGGCCGTGGGAATCTCCGGAACCCTAAGTCCTCAATCACGCGCACATGGTAAAGACGTTAATAACCAGTCATCTGGGGCTTCCATGCTCTGCTGTGTCCTGCTGTTACAGTGTTGGACAGAGAAATCAATCCGGAATACATGCCCACATCAAGCAAACATCCAACATACATACATATGCGAGAATATGTTCATTGTCGACCAACATATACACTGCCTGACACCGTCCTTTGTTACGTCCCTTCATTGAGAGATGGCCTCTCTCTCTCTCTCTCTCTCTGCTATATTGACTCAGCACACTGAATGACTCAACCGTGAACTAAAAAATGATACTCCCATAATTGGGAGCATGCTAGCTTGAGAAAAACACAGAGGTGATGATCAGACGGTGTAAGCTCCCTTTGAAAAACCTCATGCGTTAGCACCTGCAATACACTGCCTGGAAGACCACCACCACCAACGACAGCAGCAGCAGCAGCAGCAGTAGCAGCAGTAGCAGCAATAACAGCAGCAGCAACAATAGCAGCAGCAGCAAAAACAGCAGCAGAAGCAGCAAAAACAGCAGCAGAAGCAGCAAAAACAGCAGCAGAAGCAGCAAAAACAGCAGCAGCAGCAATAACAGCAGCAAAAATTAGAGAATCAGCAACGCCACCCCCATTACAAAGCAATAAGAACAGTCTCTGTACCTGCAAGCACTGGGTGGAATGATGGCAGGATCCTTGCCGATGTTGAAGGCGTACCACCCTTCCGTCATATTGTCGCAGTGGGTGGAGCCTCGTTAAACTCAGATTCCTCCACTCATCGTTCAGAATGTGGTGGGTTCGCAGGGGTCTGCGATCAAATCCAGTTATGTTGCGTGTTTCATATCGTCAGCGTAGGAAGGATAACATTTTTTTTATTTTTTAAAATTTTTTTATAGAAATTATGGGAATTGCTGGTGTAGAGGCAATGAA
>CM031604.1:80201518-80211518 GCA_018398815.1 Conus ventricosus
TCTCTCTCTCTCTCTCTCTTCTCTCTCTCTCTCTCAGATCCTATTGTTCGTCGTCGTGCCTCTCTACTCGTCTCTCCTCTCCTCTCCCTCCTCTCTCTCTCTCTCTCGATCCTATTGTTCGTCGTCGTGCCTCCTCTCTCCTCCCTCCCTCCTTCTCTCTCTCTCTCTCTCTCTCTCTCTCTTCTCTCTCAGCTCCTATTGTTCGTCGTCGTGACCCCTCCCTTCCCGCCCGCCGCCTGCAAAACCGTCTATGGTGGCCGCACCTCACACGGTCACTTACCGCCCCAACCCCCATCTCTCCTTGTCCCCCTCTCCAATCGCACACACACACACGCGCGCGCGCGCGTACGCGCGCACACACACACACACACACACACACACACACACACACACACACACACACACACACAGAAGGTCACTCTCACACGCACGCTCCGTGTCTTCCGTCGCATTATCAGGAGTGTATGTAGTATATACCGACGCCTTTAGTCTGCACTCACTTTGTCTGGATCCCCCTCACACACACACACACAAACCCTGCACGGGGTGTTGGCGCCTTCCATACTGACGAACTGGCCCGTCTGCTGTGTGTGTATAGACCAATTCCAGCACCGAACTGGCCCGTCTGCTGTGTGTATAGACCAACTCCGGCCATTCGAGTGATGTTGGTGCTTACTGGTCTTCTTTTCTTTTCTTTTCTTTTTTTTTCTTCCTTTAATGTGATTTGATTTTATTCTTCCCGATGGTTTTATTCTATTACATAATTTTTATTGCCATTACTTTCTTGTACTTTTTATATTTTTTTAAAATTTATTATTTTTTATTTTTTTTTTTTTTGCTTCATGCCATTGCCTACTGTTTGTATAAAAGTTCAATTCTACAGGAGCGATGACGCTGTTGTTTACGCTTTCTTTTGTGGAGGTTTTAAAAGCTTGTTCAAAGATTTAAACTGGCTGATGTTGTTGTTGTCGCTGATGTCGTCATTTTTAGTATTTTTTTTAATCTTTATTGTTATCATCATCATCATTGTCACATTCATCATCATTCTCATATTCATCTTCATATTCATAATCATCATCATCATCATCATCACGTTGTCTCCTGAAGTATACCCATTCCATTTTGGGTCAGTGGGGCAACGTAGATTTTCTCATGATGTACGTGCACATTCGATGGACAACGACAAAATGAAAAAGCTTATCCTCTGTTATTGACTACTGCTGTGTTATGTTATTTCGTTGGGAACCGGTCAGAAGATAAAAGGCTACACAGCTGAAACATGAATCATTTAGTCTTTTAGGGAATGTACTGCATAAATGTTAATGAAAAGAAAATCCTAATTTACAGGTCTTGAGCATGATAAAGAAGTACTGCTCACAGTATCAGAGAGGCGTACTAGCCGAGTAGTCTAAGAATCATGATTCTGTGATAACCCAGTAACTTTCTGCCGTCAAGTCGTTGTTGTCGTTGTTGTTGTCGTCGTCGTCGTCGTCGTCGTCGTACCTGGCTAAAAGACTCCAGGGATCATCCGAACAGCCGAAGTACTTGAACACTATAGTATAAATGCATCAGCTGGGGATGAGAACATTACGTGTGTGACCGTTTTTGATTACTCTGCCACGTGCGCAGCCACACTCCGACTTCGAGAGGTTTTAGAGACTGATAATATTATGCTAGGAGCTTGTCACGACTGAAGACAATCCCCGCGTAACTATGCAGAGCATAACAACATTTTGATGTAGCCTTGGTGTTCTAGCCTGTGTCTATTTGGTCTGACACGGCCTAAAGCAAGGCGGGACCGTCAGATCAAATTTAAGTGTGTGTGTGGTTTTTTGTTGTTGTTTTTTTTCGGCCCATGGGAGCGGAACGTCAATTTTTTACGTTCCATTTTCCTTCCAAACCGAACGCGGAATAAAGAAATATGTGTACTTAATTGCTGTATTAAACCAACCACAGTCAAAGAGAGGTCACAATTAGTCTCCTCCATCTCGATCATCCGCTGTGGCCTTGACATTTAGAATTTGGCGGGAAATCCAGAGCAGTCAGATGACATTCTACTTACTTCACACACAGGGGAAAAAAAAAAAAAAAGACAAGTACATGCGATATTTGGTTAGAGATTTCCTACTAACCTCTAACCCTTAAAGACACCATTTCTCTTTGTTCTGAAGATTAAACTGAAAGTGACGAAAAGAAGCAGCAGATTGTTTGTTGGAGCACTTCTTTCTTTTCTATCGGTTTCTTTTAATAAAAAAAAATATTATTTCAGTATAGTATGTGGGCTTCACGGTGAGCCGAACAAGTAACTTTTCTCTATGTTGATATAAACCTGGCGTAACATTCCTTTCTTTCTTTCTTTTTTTTCTTTCTTATTTTTTCTTTTTTTTCTATTTTTTTTTCTTTTTCTCTTTTTTTTTTTTTTTTTTTCCCACGAAAGGCAAAAACCCTTGAGTCTAGGCGACGACATGTATGGTTCAGGTGTTGTGAAACATACTACCAACATCAAAAAGCACGGACCACGAAACTATAAGCGTTCATGTGTAAGTCATGTTCGAGTCTGTTTCGATCCAAGTGACCGCGGTTATGTTATTCAGTACTATGCTGAACAGTAAAGTGACCGTTGTTGACGCTGGACATCACGCATTAGATCGTGCATCATTATTGGCACTGTCGCCTTAATTTTGCTAAACAGCTTTGGAAATTGATTTTGGAAACGTTCTGTGATTTTTCTTCAATGTTCGGCTTCAAGTCTGAACAGGGATCTGATAGGCGGACGGCAAGGCGAGGAATGATTCATGTGCGGTCTCGATCATGGTCTATACATTGATTAGTTTTCCGTACTGAAATGTTCTTCTTTCTTTCTTTTTTTTTTCCCCTGCGAATTCTTACTTGGATTTGTCGAAAATCGAAGCAAGTCCTTGACTTTCTCTCGATATATTACCTTTTCTCTGTGTGTGTGTTGTGTGTGTGTGTGTGTGTGTGTGTGTGTGTGTGTGTGTGTGTGTGTGTGTGTGTGTGTGTGTGTGTGGCGCGCACGCGCGGGTGTGTGTGTGTGTGTGAAGAGGAGAGAGAGAGAGGAGAGAGAGAGAGAGAGAGAGTGTGTGTGTGTGTGTGTGTGTGTGGTGTGGTGTGTGTGTGGTGTGTGGTGGCGTGCGTGCGTGCTGTGCGTGAGTGTGTGTGTGTGTGTGTGTGTGTGTGTGTGTGTGTGTGTGTGTGTGTCAGAGAGGAGAGAGAGAGAGAGAGAGAGAGTGCGTGTGGGTGTGTTGTGTGTTGTGTGTGTGTGTGTGTGTGTGTGGTGTGTGTGTGTGTGTGTGTGTGGTACAGCTGCAAAAAGTACGCTGAACAATACAATATGACTAAGTTATGTAAGTGATAAATCACTATAGTCAGTACACTTCTTTCTCAGCAACATATGAGACTTCAGCATGATTAGGCTTTGCAGATATTGAACTCCAGAACAAACCCAGCGATATTAAGACAGGAGGTCTGAGAAAGTTGAAAAAAAAAGCCTTAAATGTTCCAAAAGTTGCAGGGCGGAAGTGTGGATGAATCAAACAGAATAAAAGCCACTCTAGATCACGAACTTGACAAACGATCAAAACCCAGTATTCTTTCTGTTAAAACACTATCAAGTGTGACGTCCACGCTATGACAGGTGGCCGCCAACAGTCTGTATTTTAGGTAGATAGATGGATAAATAGATAGATAGATAGATTGTAGATAGATAGATGGATGAATAGACAGATAGATAGATAGATAGATAGATGATTGGATGGATGGATGGATGGATGGATGGAATGGATGGATAGATAGATAGATAGATAGATAGATAGATAGATAGATAGATAGATAGATAGATAGATGGATAATATGGATGGATAGAAGAATAGATAGATAAGTGTGTGTGTGTGTGTGTGTGTGTGTGTGTGTGTGTGTGTTACAGAATAAAGAGAGAGAGAGAGAGTTAGAGGAGCGGAGGGAGGGAGGGAGGAAGAAAGAGACGGAGGGTTTGAGATAGATAGATAAATAGATAGACAGATAGAAAGATAGGTAGATAGATATGTACGTATTTGTGTGGGTAGATAGATAGATAGATGTAGATAGAAGATAGATAGATAGATAGATATCTCAGCAGATTTATGCGAATTCTCCACACCTTTAAACAGCGAATTTCGGGTTAAAAACAGGAAACATTTTATGTGCCGATATTATATCGTTCTCCACATCGATTGAAATGATTATCGGCTGATCCACTTTCCTTCTAGGCTTATCCTGGCCTAGGTGACACCATCATCTTCAAAGCACTGTACTCAGTCCTGCTATGACTAACACGGGTTCCCGATGGCCCAGTGGTAGAGCATTGAGACTGCACTCAGAAGTCGCCGGTTCGAATCCTGCTGACGTAGCATCCAGAAGAAAAAAAAAACTACTTGTCACTTTCGGTGCCCCTCTTCACCTGTCCTTATCGTTCTCGTGGTGTAAATGCGCAATACCCTCCCCCCCCCCCCCCCCCCCCCCCCCACCCCGACCCCCTCCTCCACTCTTCTGGAACTGTGATTCCGTGTCTGCCATATTATTATTACCTGAGATGGGCGTAGACGTTAAACTTGAATATAACAACCAACATTCCTCACACTCGTAAACACAAGCATGACGCGACGAATCGAGTGACCCCTCCTTGCTTCCAGTCTGTCTCAAGAGTGCTCTCCGCCTTTTTTTTTTTTTTTTTTCTTTTTTTTCGGCCGTGTTGCCCGGATGACGAAATGTCGCCAACCTTTGACAAACAAACAATAATTAGGGTGTTAGCTAGCCACGCTCGCCCCGTCAAGGAGGAGAGAGTGGAGTCTCTCGCGCCCACGGCATCCGTGACGATACAAATCAGCCAGCCCAGCTTAATTTCCCAGGCTCCGATAGCAGCGCCAGATTCGGAGCCGAGAAGGTGGAGAACTCGATAGCGAGCTGCTCGCAGGTCGCACGGAGCGACGGAGTCTTCTCTCTCCATCGGCATCGAAGATTAGATTAGACCCGCAGTGAGACAGAATCGTGCATGCCGCGGGCAGGAAGGAGGTCAGGCTGAACTCTTCCACTACTACTACTACTGTACTACTACTACTACTTCTACTACTTCTACTACTACGATTCCAGCTGGGATTGTGACAGCGGGTTACGACTTTTCAGAGTATAGAAGGATTATGTCAGTTAATTCAGCTCTGTTTGTTGGGAAACTGATTTGAAATATTTGATCGTCTGCGGCCAAGAAGTGAACTCAACTGCAATGGCTTTTTTTTTTTTTTTTTTTTTTTTTTTTTTTTTTTTTTTTTTTGCTTGGGTTTTGAGGTTGCTGGAGCTGTGTAATGATTATTGAGCAACAGTTTAAAAAATCTGTTTATAATTTATCTCTCTTGGTAAGTCAGTGAAATGGAAGGCGATGTGACTATTCAGATGATAATTTTGTGCCCCAGTAAAAGGAAGTCACTATTTACATGGTGCATGGACAAAACCTGATGGTGACTGTACCGTTTTTGTTTTGTTGTTGTTGTTGTTGTTGTTGTTTCTGCATCCAGTCAGCGGATCCTTGCATGCAATGTTTGTTGTGTTTGTGTTGAAAATTAAGCGTATTTCAGACTGCAAGAAGCTGAATCGGAAATCACGTGATCCCAATTTTGTTTTTCGCCTTGTCTCATTTCTTTATACGCGAAGAGCAGGTGACCTTATCAGGGGGGAAAAAAAGGTGGAATGGTGTGAGGGTTGGGAGGGGAGAGAGGGGATTAACGCGTGCTAGAAAATCCGTCGAGTCAGCATGAAGTAAACTGCACGAAGACCAAATATGGCGGCCAGGAATATGTCAAATCATGTTTCCATTCTTTTTTGTTGTTGAAGTTGATGCGTCAGTTCATCTTCCTATCCGCACAATAACTGAAAATCAGTTCGGCAGGACTTCATTGATTAAAACTGACAGGTTATTATCAGTACCTCTAAGTGGTGAACACTTTAGATTTAAAGTTTCAGCAAATGCTGAAGTTGGGGGGGGGGGGGGGGGAGGGGGTGGAGGGGGGGGGGGGGACAGAGTCACCGTTTGCAAGCTATTAAAGATTATGTCTAAATGTTTTCATTGATGCAGGAATGACTTAACAGCACGGGGTTCGTCTCCCCCATTCGGACGCTGGTTTCTTGAAACAGAAATCATTTGGATGATCTTTTGTTATAATGTGAAATACGCACCCACAGTCTTTCACGTACGTGCATGGACCATTGCGTCGTGGCACTGCACTCCGTGAGAAAATCCATGCCCACTCACTCAAGGTGCTCGTGAAATAGGCTTGGTGTGGGGACACGCGCAAGCACACTTGTGTTCGTGCGTGCGTGCGTGAGTGTGCGCGCGCGCGCGCGCGCGTGTTTGTGTGTGTGCGTGTGTGTGTGTGGTGTGTGTGTGTGTGTGTGTGGTGTGTGTGTGTGTGTGTGTGTGTGTGTGTGTGTGTGTGTGCGCCGTGTGAAAAGGGAGACGAGAGTGCCCCATCGACAGAGGAACTTGACACTTATTAATTAACACGAGCGGGCACTCTGATGATTCTGTCTTGGTGACGGCGGCTGCATCCGTCAGAGCCGTTTGCAGGGCAAAGAGCTTGGAGTAGTTTGTAGGTGCGTGCGTGTATGTCTATGTCTCTGTGTATGTGAATGTGAATGCGTATGTGTGTGCAGTGAAATCTGGTGTGCCTTTTGTGTGCCTCAATCCATCCATGGCTGGAAGTGGTAGCGATGTCCTCTTCGTCGTCGTCGTTCTGGGTAAGTCGCCTTTTTTTTTTTTTTTAAATTAATCGAATGTGTTCACTCACTTTCAGTAAAGTTGTGTTTGACGATCACGCGGGAAAGTCGCAGTGAGAGAGAGAGAGAGAGAGAGAGAGAGAGAGAAGCGGTTTGCTTGCTCCTCCAAGTTTCGTGTTAATTCCGTGACTGTCTGATTTTTATGATTCTGGATCATCGGTAACAGGCCTAACCGAAACTCCTTGACTATTCTGTGTCCCCCGGGCCTACTTTATCGCGTCCTCACAACCTCTCCCACCCCTCAGTCCTTCACCGCCCTCCCGCCCTTCCCCCCTCCCTCCCGCCCGCCTCCGTCTCTAGAAACTAACTAGCGTCCAGCCCAATCCCACACTTTTGTTTCAATTTCCCACTTTTTAAATTTTTAATTTCCCACTTTCTTGTTTTTAATTTCCCACTTTTTTATTTTTAATTTCCCACTTCCTTCTTGTTTTTAATTTTCCACTTTTTTTTTTAAAGATTTCCCACTTTCTTTTTTTAATTTCCAACATTTTTAGATTTCCCACTTTCTTTTTCTTAATTTCCCACTTTCGTTTCTTGTTTTAAAAGGTCAAGAAAATGCCTGTTGTATCACGCCATTCCAGAATATACTAACAGGCTTTTGCTTGTGATTTCAAAGATAGCCCAAATTAATGACTCATTTTGAAATTTTGGCTTTGGCAAGTGACTGGAGATTTCAGTCCAGTAATACTCCCTCCCCTCCCCTGTCGGAAGTTGCTTTTAGCTTATGTTTTCCATTGTTCGCCTAGGAAATTATCTACAACGGTTGGAATCGACGAAAAATGAATGATTAAGTGACAGTATGTGAAAATGGATACATTTATGTATATTTCACGTATAGTATGCTATTGAATCAGCTGGCACTTTCTTTTCTTCGTTAATTATTAGTGCTCTTGTGTTGAATAATCATAAGACTGACTGTGAATCACGATGAGAGAGAGAGAGAGAGAGAGAGATGAGAGATGAGGAGAGAGAGAGAGAGAGGGGGGGGGGGTTCAGATTCAGTTACTCTTTACCTCGAAGTGAATCTTTGGTATAAATAGTAATACTTTGTGTCTAGAAGTATGAACCAAATGGGAATGGGAACCTGAGCCGTTTGCAAACGCCGCATGAACAGCACTCTTAGACGAAGTAGAGTGGATTCTTTATTGTTCTGACGTCTAGCGACTCTGTTTACAGGTTATTGATCAACAATTTGAAAGTGGTTACATCATACACACACACACACACACACACACACACCACACACACACACACACACACTCACACACTCTATCTCCTCTCTCTCTCTCTCTCTCTCTCTCTCTCTCTCTCCACACACACACAACACACACACACACACACACACACACACACGCGCGCGCGCGCCGCGCGCGCGCGCGCGCTTACCCCTCCTCCAAAACACAGAGCAGATTCGATATTGTTGTACGTAATGAAAAAAAAAGAATGTTATCAAATAGCAAGCCATGCTTACTGTATGCACGTACACGTTCTCTCTCTTCTCTAGCTCTCTCTCTCTCTCTCTCTCTCCCTCTCTCTCTTCTCTCTCTCTCTCTCTCTCTCTCTCTCTCTTACGTTACACTTTACATACCGCACGCGGCGCACCACACCACACACACACACACACACCACACACACACACACCACACACACACACACACTGGCGCGCGCGCAAACGACACACCCACACCCATAGATACACGTGACACCCCTTAGGTCTATCCCATTCGTCTACTCCATTTCGCAACACTCCCATTGGGTCTTTCCAAAACGCCCATACGCAAGGCTCCCCCCTGGCGAACCAGGTCCAGTCACCCCAAGCGAATCGATGGTCTTAGATTAGAGTAGGCGAGCCGAAGGGGACGAAGGACGAAAAAAACAAAGGGCCCCGTTAGCCAAGTCGTGCTCACACATTTCTGAGTAGGCGAATGGGATTTGACAAATGGAAGTAACCTGTCCCACCCCGTATTTAGCCATGGAATCATTGCATTCTTTGCGGGGTTTTTTTTTTTTCAATAATTCAGAATGCGTCCACAATGGGTGGTTGATTGAGGAACGGCGGAAATTTCGATGATTCCGGGAGTAGGGATGTGGTGTGTGTGTGTGTGTGTGTGTGTGTGTGACTGGCGCCCGCATCGCCTAACCACTTTCTCTTAGCTCCCTTGCTGCGCATTTGTGTGTGGGCCGATGGGTAGGTTCGAGGAAGGAGGCGGAGAAAGAGAGAGAGAGAGGGGGGGGTGGGTGGGGGGGGGGGGGTCTGGGAACTATTCAAGCTATCTCTCGATCGATTACCATCTCCTTGTTGCTAAATGGTTCATTTCTCTCCATGTGTGTGTGCAACGCAGAGAAATGGACTATTTAGGAACAAATCAAGTGAATGGTGCTCGATTGAGGGATAGTTCTTATCCTTCCCCGCCCCCACCCACCCCCCTCTCCCTGCCCTTCTTTTATGCCTGGCGTGCAGGAAGGGTGAGGAACGCCGAGGGAATAGGGTGGATGGAAGGAAGAGGGAAATCATGCATTGGAGAGAGAGAGGAGAGAGGATGAGAGAGAGAGAGAGAGAGAGAGAGAGAGAGAGGGGGGGGGGGGGAGAGAGGATTGGGGAGCTGGAAGCGGTGTGGAGCGATTGGGTGGATGATGGAACACATGAGTCACATATCATGAAAAAAAAAAAACCCACATGAACTCCACTAATACAAGAGAAAATCGTTGAACACGCAAGCAAAGTGAGAGAGAGAGGAGAGAGAGAGAGAGAGAGAGAGAGAGAGAGAGAGGAGAGCGAGAGAGAGAGAGAGAGAGAGAGAGAGAGAGGAGAGAGAGAGAGATATTGCGCGCGCACGCATGTGCGCGCGCACACACACAAACATACACACACACACACACACACACACCACACACATACACACACACACAGTCACACAGTCACAGTCTCACAAGTTCGTCTGTAATACATTTAGCTGGGTTGTTTTCACTTGCAGATAAAATGCTATGGTGAAGTTTTCTTTTCGATCTGTTTCTTTCTTTTGTATAAGTGTGTCCAGTATTTTTGTGTGTCCTTTGCAAGAAGACTATTGATAACATTGTTCCCTTGGCATGAAGGCTAATTTGGCTATTGTCAATGAAAATGTCAAATTTTCAACTCTCTCTCTCTCTCTCTCTCTCTCTCCTCTCTCTCTCTCTC
>CM031604.1:80216518-80234018 GCA_018398815.1 Conus ventricosus
ACAATGTGATAGAACCCAAGAGAATGAGATACTAGTTCCGCGCAGTGACAAATAATGGATTGTATGACAAATTTCTGCAATAATATCACCTCTTACTTTTAGATTATAAGACTGTAGCGCGTCTAAAACAGGTTTAGAATCAACCAAAAATAATACCTGAACTAGACTAAAAGGAAGATCAAGCAGAAAATTCAAACCCATCAAAATAGCAATAAGTTTGCTGTAAATATTGAAAAATGTTTCCAAGATGGTAAGCCTTTTCTGCTTTTAAAGCTGGGATTACAAATGCAGCTCCAACCATGTCATTATCTAGCTTTGACCATCAGTGTAAATTTTTAGATGGTCCGGGTAGTGCTAAAATATGAGCTTTTACAGAAGCAGATAAAGTGGGACCATCATTTTTCTTTATATTGTATAATTAGTATCGAAATAGGCTGATAGTAGTTCCCATTTAGGGACTGCAGTGAACAGTACAGTTGTGTGGTGGTGTGTGTTGTGTGTGTGTGTGTGTGTGTGGTTGTGCGTGTGCGTGCGCACGCGCGCACATGTGTGCGCGCGCAATCCCCCTCTCTCTCCCCCTCCCCCCCTTTTTTTTTTCTTTTTCTTTCTCTCTTTTTTTTTTCCTTTTTTTTGTTTCATTTATTTCCTTTAAAAACGATTTTCCTTTTTTGGTTTGATTTTTTTTTAAGTTCTAAAAAATTTTTTTTTCTATTTTAAAAATTCCCCCCCCCCCCCCCCCTTCCCTTTTTCCTATTTGTTTTTAAATCCTTTTCCCCTCACAAAAAAACCTCTCCCCCCCCCCTTCTTCTCTCCCTTTTTTCTTCTCTCCCCTCTTTTCTTTCTTTCCTTTTCATTTACTTTTTTCCCCGGTAAAATTTTTTTCCCATTACAGCCATTTTTTTTACCCCCCCCCCATTTTTTTTCCCTTTTTTTCCTTTTCCCTTCCCCTCCCCCCCCCCCCCCCCCCCCTTTTTGCCTCTTCCCCCCTCCCCCCTTTCTCTCTCCCCCTCTTCTCTCTCTCTCTCTCTCTGTGTGTGTGTGTGTGTTGTTGTGTGTGTGTGTGTGTGTGTGGGTTGTGGGGAAAAAAAAAAGGGGGAGGGGATGGGTTTTTTTTCTTTTTTTTCTTTAAAAATTTGGGGAAGGAAAAATTTTGTGGAAAAGGAAAAAAAAAGTTTTTTATTGGATTAGCCACCAAAGAGAGGAAAAAAGAAGGGGGGAAGGGTAAGGGAAGGAGAAGGAGAGAGAGAGAGAAAGGGAGAGAGAGAGAGAAGAGAGAGAGATTACTTCAATCGACCGCTTCACAGTTTTATTTTTACCTTTTCTTTTTCATTTTTTTGGCCCACCCTTTTTCTTTTTTCTTTTTGTTTTTCTTCGTTTTTTAAAAATTTTTTTTTTCCCCCCCCCTTTTTCTTCCCCTTTTTCCTTCCTCTTTTTCAAAACTTCCTCCTCCCCCCTTTTTCCTCCCCTTTTTCCTTCTTTTTTTTTTTTAAAACCCTTTTCTTCTTTTTTTCCCTGTTTTTTTTCCATCCCTTCTTTTTCTTTTTCTTTTTTAAAATCGGTTATTTTTTTTGTGTGTTTGTGTGTGTGTGGTTGTTGTTGTTGTGCGCGCGCGCGCGCGGTGGAATTGTTGTGTGTGTGTGTGTGTGGGGTGTGTGTGTGGGGTGTGTTGTGGGGTGTGTGTGTTGTGTGGGGCGCGAGCCCGTGCGCCACGATTGTATGTGTTAGCCACATTTCTTGCAAGTTTGCAATATCAAACGTCAAAAATAAAGTGTTTTTTAATTATGCAACTTCACTGTTTTACCTCCCCTTTCCCTTTTTTTTTTTTTTTGGGGTTTAAAAATTTTAATTTGAATTTGGGCCCTTTTCCAAAAAGTCAAAAATTTTTTTTCCGGGGGGGACAAATTTTCTAAATTTAAAAATTTGGGGGTCCCTGGGTTTAAACGATGGGGGTGAAGCCAACCCAAAAACTGGGGGGGGGAAAAAACCATCCCCCCATCCCCCAAAAAACTTAAACTTTTTAAAAACAAGGAAAAACTAATGCATTAACTCAAACAAAAAAAAAATTCCCCTTTCCCTTTCCCCCCCCTTTTCTTTCCCTTCTCCCGGGTTCTTTTTTCCCCCGCTTTATTTAAAATAAAAACACTTTTTTTTCCTTTTTTTTTTTTTTTCCTTTAAAAAAAACTCCGCACTTTTTCACCCGGGCAAAATTTTTTGGGGGGGGGTTTCTTGGGGGTCGCCAGGTTGGGGCCCCCCCCGGAGGGAGAAATGCCAAAACATGTTTCCCCTTTTTTTTTCCCCAAACGAAAAGACTCCTTTCCTTAACTTAGTTTTTTTACAAATGGCGGTTTTTTTCTTTCTTTTTTTTCCTTTTTTTCCTAAATTGCAATTTCCCCCTCCCCCCCCCCTCTCCTCCCGCGCTCCTCTCTCTCCTTGGTTTCCCTTCCCCCCCCTTTTTTTTCTTCCCCTTTCTTTGGATTTAAAACCCCCCTTTTCCCCCCCCCCTCAAAATTTTTTCCCCCCGTTTTTCTTTTTTTGGGTTTCCCCTTGGGTTTTTAAAATCCCAAATTTCGGGTTTTGTTTTTCCCCGCCCGTGGGAGATTTTTTCCCCGAACCCCCCCTTTTTCCCCTTCTTTTTTCCCCCCCCTTTTTTCCCCAAAATTTTTGAAAAAAATTTTCCAAAACCATTTTTTTGGGGTTTTTTTTTTCCCCGCCCCAATTTTCTTTAATTATTGGCGGGGTCAAATATACCCCGTTTAAAACCCACTCCGGGGGCAAGGGCATTTTTTATTGTATTTCCCCCCAAAACCCCTTTCCCCCCCCACTTCACGGGCCGGGTTTTAAATTTTACAAGGTAATTAAAACCGTGGTCGGGGAAACCCTTCAATTTTTTTCCAAAAGGGAAAGCTGACTGGTCGGCGCTTTGGCCGAGGGTCCCCAAACTGCTTAGCCCAAAAACCCCAAAACCGTTTTTTGGCCCCCGAAACTTAACCAAACCCCCCAAAAGGGTTTTTACCCCAAAAAAAAAGTCTTCTGCTTAACGCATTGCACTCTCTCTCTCTCTTCCTCTAGTCTGTCTTATCAATGGAATGGACTTGCATTCTTTTCTTTTTCTTTTCTTTCTTTTCTTCTTCTATAAATTAGCAACTCTCTTTTCTCTCTCCCACATCTCTCCTCAGTCCTTCCTCTGCAGACTATCTCATGCTAATCTCTCAACTTGGTTCTCTTCTCTCCTCATCTCTCTCTCTCTTTTGCCCTTCTCTCCTGCAGAGCTCCACTCAGAACCTCTCTCTCCCTCTCTCTCTCTATTCGTTCTTCCCCTCGTTCTCTCCTCTCTTCATCTCTCTGCCTTTTCCCTCGTGCAGAGACTACACCTAAAACCTCCTCATCTCTCTGTCTCTGTTCGTTCTCATCTCCCTGCCTTCCTGTAGGCGAGAGCCTACTCTCCCGAACTCCTCTCTCTCTCTCTCTGTCTGTTCGTTTTCCCTCCTTCCTCTCTCTCTCTCACTCACACATTCCTTTATGCTCAAACCCCCGTGTCCAAGGGCCAGTCCCATTGGTCAGTATTTTTACCCTTGATCCCCGAAGTTGTCTCCCTCTAATTCCATTGGACGTTCAAATCATGACAGTCCCGTCTACACGCCTTACTCTCTGTGGTGGTCAATTGGTCATTTAATTGATTAGCTAGATTTCACCCCCACCACACACTACCTTCCCCCCTTCCCTACTTCACTGGCGCGGTGTGGCTTAAGTGGTGACACTGGTCAATCTAAATTGGCCAGCTGAGTCTGGGTAGGCACCACGACGTCCGAGTAACAATGACGTTGGTTCCACAAAGTGGCTAGATGAGCTTGAGCTCGGCTCTGCGACTCGTCTCGCTAGACATCGAGGCGTCGGTCAAAGCTGCTTAGCCCGTATAGCCGGACAGACCGTCTTCCTGAAGCCTCTCCGCTAAGCTTAATTGGCCGGACCCGACCCATGGGCCCGTCTTTCTGACGCCTAGAATGTTTGAGTTGGACTTAGGTCCGAACAAATTGACTGGCGACTCCCCAAGTTAGGTTGTTCCCCCCAAGTTAGGTTGTTTCCCCCAAGTTAGGTTGTTTCATTTTTTTGTCCGTGACAGGCTTCAATTATCAATTGTTGGCCAGTTCATGGTATTGAAAATTCACCGATTCTAAAGTTGAGAGCCCAACAGTAAAGGAACGTGGGGGGGGGGGGGGGGGGGGGGGGGGGGGGGGGGGGGGGGAGGGGGGGTCAACTCGGCCCTTTTATTGTCAAATGAGTGTATATCGACATTATTCAGAATAACGAGCTGTAAGCCCGTGTGAAATGCAAGTTGTGCAACTTCATGTATGCCTAAATTGAAATTGGGTGACTATCTCCCCCCCCCCCCTCTCTCTCTCCCCCCCCTCTTTCTCTCTCTCTCTCTCTCTCTGCCAGCTCATTAACTGTAAAAAAAAAAAAAAAAAAAAACCAACTGGACAAACACACAATGTGAACAATTAAACGGAAAGCTTTGTGGCTAACTAATAACCGCTACTATGTTAATAATATAAAAGGAAGCTGTCAGACCACTCTCATCCCAAGCCCCTCCCTGTCTCTCCACCCTCACCCACAGTTCAAGTGGGCACGGATGTTTCTATTTTTAGCATTCCGCGCACAGACTTTCTTAGCGAGTCACTTTCTCCACACTCGAGAGCGGTGTAAGTGGCGGGCGGAAACATCATGTGTGGGCAAACATCAGCAACACCCAAAAACGAATAAGAAAAAATCCTGTTTGCCGCGTGATGGAACTTTGATGAACATGATGTTAGCAATGTCCGGAATGAGACTGCGTGTCCAGTGACGAGAGTCGCCCTACTTTCCATGGAAACTGCTTACAGTGGAAATTCAGCCCTTGTCACAGGGAGGCCACTTCAGTCACACCCGCTCGGCCTCGTCTCGTCTGTGTTCGTGTCACAGTGACCCAGACAATGAAATTTCTTGTCGTCTGCTTGCTCATTGTTGATTGATAATAGGCCTATGTTGCTTTTGCCACATCAAAAAATTTCGGGCACAAGCCTTGTGGAATCAGTTAATAATGATGGCAAAGGAGTTTACCTCCGTGGAAATGGAGGTGCTTTGATGTAAATACAGAGCAAGATGTGTCGAGGTGAATGTTGTAATTGTTAACATTGACAGCCTGGGAGAGCAAGTTGATGTGATCGTGGAGAAGTAAAATCGTTTTTAGGCGACTATCCTAAATTGCATTTGACAGCGTGTTACGCTTGTTAGAGGTAGTAGATCAAACCGTAGATGGTCAAATCTAAACTCATGTTCTCCTAAAGTGCATAACGACAGCCTGTGACAAAAGTGTGAGAGCATGTTGATCAAGGTGTATAGAGGCAGGAGATCAATAGTTTATACCTTTTCAGCATTTATTTTGACACCACATCAACGGCGGTCGACGTCATCTATGGGGTTATTTCACTGCTTTACATCAGTTTTTGTGGTCACAGCTATGTGCAGTCGATAATTTGAATAAGCGATATATTCAAGGGCCTTAATTGTATTTGGGAAAATCTTCGGTGGTCCCAATTGAGTAAAATTACTTTTTGTCAAATGTTTCATTTTTATCCCTTTTCCATTAAACGTTAACTTAGTCGTGATCTTGTTGCTAGGCTAGGCTTAATATTGTGCGGATGAGACGAGAAACGAAGGTTCTGCGTTCAGCGTACACAAAGTGCAAGAACCGAATTCTGTTGCGGAAATCCACTTTCAAAAACCAAACAAACAAAAGCCTCAGACAAACAAAATAAGGAAAAGCTGAGGCATTGGATGGCACTGAACTATGACACTCTTCCAAGAGAGGGCGAACGATTCACTTTGAGAAGAGTCTCTTGACAATATAACAGGCCTACAATACAGTTGCAATACGATACAATACAATGCAACACAATAAACAATGCAAGAGAGAGCATACAATACTAATAAAATTGTATTGATTTAAAACGCTGACTTCAGATTTGTTCAAAATTATTAAATATGGGACGCGAAAATCTCGTCCCACTTTTATCCCCACCCCCATCCTCCTGCTCCTCGGCCCCGAAAGTCCTACATTTCTGATATATCAG
Source organism: Conus ventricosus (assembly GCA_018398815.1). Lineage (NCBI taxonomy): Eukaryota > Metazoa > Mollusca > Gastropoda > Neogastropoda > Conidae > Conus > Conus ventricosus. Next base: position 80,222,629 of record CM031604.1, read on the forward strand.
TAGTAAAGTTAATTTCAAAGGAGAATGTTTGTTTTTCTTTTATTTAAGAGAGAGAGATTAGGGGTAGCGGTTGAAGAGAGTGAGGGGAGTTGAAGAAAAATCTTCGAGTCGGGCTTTGTGACTTTGAACTGAAATATACACTTGCACTAAATGTAGGTCTAGCTTACTCATACTTACAAACCATAAACACACACACACACACACACACACACACACACACACACACCACACACCACTCTCTCTCTCCTCTCTCTCTCTCTCTCTCTCTCTCTCTCTCTCTCTCTCTCTCTCTCTCTCTCTTTGTATGTGTTCGTATTTGTGAAAGTTTTAGTGTTAACTCATGTTTTTAATGCTAATGTGAACCACCACTGTTATAAATAGTTCTATATTGTGTTAGTGAGCATACGTCAGATTCCTTGGTCCCTTAAGGGACATGTGTAAGATGAAAAAAATGTGTGTATCTGTTACCCTTGGGAATAAAGATTATCAAACAATCAGTCAGTCAATCAATTATTCAATCAATATCAGTTTATCACACACACACACACACACACACACACACACGCGCGCGCGCGCGCGCGCGCGCGCGCGCATACACACACGCATGCACACAGACAGACAATATAGTTATATAGATGGAAAATATATATATACATATAATTAGATAGACAGATGGACAGATAGATAGATAGATAGTAACGATTATTTCACACTTCTGCAAGCATTGTTGCCACTATATTTTATATTTTTTAGTAACAGCGGCACCAGCAGAAGCAACAGCAATAACAGTAACAAAATGAGTCTAAACACCTTTTTTATCTGCTTGCTGCTTGTTTCAGGTCTCGGGATTTCCTTAGGACAACCAATTGGGGGTAAGTCTCTCTCTCTCTCTCTCTCTCTCTCGATCTGACTGGCGACTTCCAGTTTGATCGAGTTCATCGCCTAAACGCTAAGCGTAACTCGCCAATCATCGCCCGCTGCACCTTCTACAAAGATAAGGAGAAATACTTAAAGCTAAAAGTAAACTGAAGGGCAGTGATGTGTTTGTTGGTGAGGACTTTTCCCTTCGGGTAAGAAATATACGAAAAGCTCTCTCTCCATATCTGAAAAAAGCCAGAAGTGAAAACAAACGGGCCACCATGATTTTTGACCATCTTCTCATAGAGGGGAAAAAGTTTTTTCTTGATGAAGGCAGAACTTGAGGGAGTTTGAATAGGGGTGTGGCCTGCCCAGATTGACAACCGTAGCGCAGGTAAGGTGGAGACGTGACTACCGTGCGAACCACGCGGCTTTTACGGAGGCCGAAGGCACGCGCGCAGTGAGCGATGAACCGTCAGTGGTGTAAACACTGGATTCTTTAGGGGGCACGGAAGGGGGGAGGTGGTTGTAAATAATGAAGAGTTTGAAAATAATTTTCTAAGTTCAAATGTTTTTCATGTTAAATGTCATGATATTTGTACAGATGATTGTGGTACAGACTTGTCAGATTACCGAACAAATTGCATGGACGAAAACAAGGTTGTCGACAAACCATTTCAGGAATTGAAACACACTTTGCCGACGGATGTAAACATAGGTGGATGTAATGAGGGGGCATTTCAAAAGGAAAAAGATCTTAAAGAGAAAGGTGTGAGTGGTGAAGATAGTTTGTCTAAGATACAAGAGATGAATCAAAGATTAAGATCTCTAAATGGAAAGAAATGTATGAATGGTAATACTGTTGATATTGAAGTTAGTGAAGTCTTTAGAAAAATGTGAGGTTTGCTTTTCATTCATACACTGGAATGTAAATGGACTTCTGTCTAAAATAAGTGAGAGAGATTTTATGTCCTATTTGTTTGCTTTTGATGTCATTTGTCTAGTTGAAACTTTTGTAGATGATCTTCAATTTGTTACATTCCCAGGTTATACTCTCTTTTCTAAACCTGCCATTAAATTTACCAGAAAAGGAAGAATGTCAGGCGGCATACTTTGTCTTTTCCGAAATGAATTCATGTCTTATATAAAAGAAATCAAGACAGATTGCCCAAATGTTCTTTTGTTTTTGATTGACAAGAGTCTTTTTGGTTTATCAACGGATGTCATCTATGCTTGTACTTATGTTCCACCTGCTGGTTCACCTTTTTACATTCATTTTGATATTGAAAATGGCATAAGTGCACTTGAAGAGTGTCTTTTTGATTGTATGACTCGGTTTGATGATGCACATGTGATTGTTCTGGAGACTTAAATAGCAGAACTTCAAATCTTTCTCCAGATATATTTGACGACAATAATGTACCTTGTGATCAGTTTGACATCCTTTCTGTTTTGGATTGCTATGTAAGAAAATCTGCAGATAATGTACTTAATAGTTATGGTAAATGTTTGTTAAATATGTGTACAGCTCTTGGTTTGTGTATTCTTAATGGTTTTTGCAGTGGTAATACTGATAGCAGTTATACATATATATCTGAAACAGGAAACAGTGTTAATGATTATTTCCTAGTCACCAAAGAACTGTTTACCGTCCTTTCTTCTTCATGTAAATTGATTGTATCAGACAGACTAGAATCGGATCACTCACCCATTGAGTTACATTGTAAATTTTCCATGAGAAGCAATATCATGAGTGCTCCTACACCAATGCAAAGACAACAGGTAATTGAAAAGTTTGTGTGGAATGTTGATTTTGAACATGTTTATGTCGTTGCAATGCAGTCTAATGAAACATTATCTTTGCTTGATCATGCAATTAGTTTGATTGATTTTAGTTGCAATGATGCTTTGAACACGTTTAATGAATGTATTAGGAAACAAGCTGATATTATGAAAAAGAAATCAATTTGACAGTGAGAGATAAGAGTGACTGGTATGATAGAGAATGCAAATTAAGCAAAGCAAAAGCAAAAGATCTGCTCTTAAACTTTAGGAAAACAAGAGATGAAAAGGACAGTCATGCTTATTGCGTTGCTAGAAGAGAATATAAAAACTTGTTAAAAAGAAAAGAAAAACAGTACAATGATATGCTGTTGGAAAAACTTGTCACTAGCGTAAACAGTCAAAGAGAGTTTTGGGAAACTGTACATACAATATCTTTTAAACGGAAACACGTTCATAATAATTTGACAGTTGAGGACTGGTTTAAGCATTTTAAGGGTTTATTAGAACTAGAGGAAACAAGAGGTACAGTTTTTCTGGATAATGATCAAGATTATTCTGAGGAAGATGGAGAGGAGACGATGGCTATGAATCGCCCTATATCAACAGAAGAGGTACTGCTTGCAATAAATAGGTTAAAGAATGGTAAAGCTGCTGGTCCAGATGGAATCATTGGGGAAATGTTGAAATATGCGGGAGGTCGGGTTTGTGATTTTTTGTGAAATTTTTTAATGCATTGTTTGACAAAGGTATTTTTCCAGATAACTGGACTGATTCTATAATACTTCCTTTATTCAAAAAAGGTGATGTTAATAATCCCAGTAATTACAGAGGCATATCTTTGTGTGATATCAGCAGTAAAATATATAGTGCAGTTATAAATAACAGACTTCAAGAATGGGTAGAAGAATATAATTTGACAGGTGAACACCAAGCAGGATTCAAAAGAGGATACTCAACAGTTGATCATATGTTTACTTTGTTGGCGCTAATACAAAAACAGTTTTGTTTCAATCGTAAGTTATATGTTGCCTTTATTGATTTTGAAAAGGCGTTTGATTCAATAGAAAGAAACTTGTTGTGGCCAATCCTTTTGAAAAATGGAATCAAAGGTAAACTGTATCAATGTGTTCGTAGCATGTATGTCAATGTAAAGGCTAGGGTCAGATGTGGTGCTAATTTAACTAATTACATTAACTGTACTCGTGGGGTGAAACAAGGTGATGTATGCAGTCCTGTTTTATTTTCTTTATTCATCAATGAATTAGCACTGGAAGTAATTAGAGGAGGCCGACATGGTGCGACGTTTACGTATGACTACTTTGAGCTGTTCATATTGCTATTGGCTGATGATGTGGCTTTGTTGGCTGAAACAGTCGTTGGTCTACAAACCCAGATAAATAGTTTGCATCGCGCAGCGTCAGCCTTACGTTTAAAGGTAAATATGGATAAAAGTAATGTTGTTGTGTTTAGGAAAGGGGGGCATTTATCTGCATATGAAAAATGGACTTTCAGTGGCACAACTATGCCTGTCGTTAATGCATATAAGTACTTAGGAATTTACTTTTCTACGAGACTTAGTTTTGTAGCAGCTTGTAATAACCTTTCGAGTAGAGCCAAAAATGCTTTGTTATGTATTTTGCAAAAACTCTTTAAGTTAAAAAATAATTCCCTGCATACTTTTCTGAACTGTTTGACGCACAGATTCAGCCAATAGTACAATACGGTGCCGAGTTATGGGGTTAGAAAAAGCAGCTCTACAATGCGAAAAGGTCCACTTGTTTGGGCTCAAGAGATTTTTAGGAGTTGAACTGCGGACACCCAATGACCTTGTATACGGCGAAACGAACAGGTACCCTATTTACATAAACTCTGCCATAAAATGTGTTAAGTTTTGGTTAAAATTAACAAGAATGCATGAGAGCAGATTACCATATAAGGCCTATCGTATGTTGTTTGATTTAGATGAACGTGATAAAAGAAACTGGGTGTCAAATGTTCGTTGTAAACTGTATCTGTTTGGATTTGGTTATGTTTGGTTGAATCAAGGCGTTAATGGGACTGGCGATTTTCTCAGAGTCTTTAGAGATAGACTAATTTCGTGCAGGTGGCAGGAATGGAATTTTCATATGGATAACAGTGAAAGATTTATTTATTACAGGTCCTTTTGTACCGTACCTGATGTTAAAATTTATTTACAGCTAAACCTGGACAGGCATTTAAAGTATATAACGACAGGTTCAGACTTGGTATTTCTGAAATTGTCGAGCATTATTACCGTTATCGTTCTCATAGTGAAGCAGATTTGATATGTCCACTTTGTAGAAAGGATACAGAAAATGATGTGCATTTTGTGTTGTGTTGTCCTGCCTTGCACAAACTAAGAGCTCAGTATATACCAATCAAGTTTTATAAATTCCCAAGCCAGTTTAGATTGGCTCTTCTTATGGCATGTACTCATGAGCGAACTGTTAAAAATTTGTCAATTTATTTATTCAAAGCATTCAAGTTGCGATCGTGTATTCTGTCATAATGTATTATTTCGAATATGTAGTTGTTATGTTTGCGTGCAGTTGCTCAGCTACTAAGATGACTGTAATTAACACGCAATCTCCTTCACGAGGGGCTATGGCCTAAAACGTGAATAAATTATCTTGAGTCTTGAGTCTCTCTCTCTCTCTCTCTCTCTCTCTCTCTCTCTCTCTCTGGTTTAAACGCTCGCTGTCATTCAACACAAGAATTCATTTGAACCGTGAGACATAACTGCTAACTTTGTCCCTTGCGCTTGCATTGAATATTTTTGTTTGGTTCGTATTCTTCCTTTCTACAGAAACTCGACTTGACGTCGATTTTAATCAACTTCTGTTCAGTTTTTTTTTTTGTTTTGTTTGTTTTTTGTAACTCATCCGACATCGGAGTATTTGATTGATTTAATGCCATTTCCAATCATACAGTGAAAAGCTCAAGCAAAGTATACGGGCTTAATGTACTTCGTCATTTTTTTCTTTACGGTGGCCTGTGTAAGATACATTTAATCTATCAGAGACATTAATTTGTTTTAAGTACTACTTATTAGCATAATTAAATAAAGTAATATTAAGTACATCAGTACGTGGCAAAAGACCACAGACAATGGACGTTGAAAAGATTAAATCCATGGGGGGGGGGGGGGGGGGGGGGGGGGGGGGGGGGGGGGGGGAGGGACCCCACGAGGTACCTTTTTTTTTAACAAACTGTTTCCAGTTCATTTTTGTAAGTATGGCACGAATAAACAAAAAACGCCTGTGGTAGATAGACTAAAAATAGGCTACATTTTAATGAAACGATACGCATTAAACCCCAACAACAATATCACCACTAAAGAAAACGGGACACACACACACACACACACACACACACACACACACACACACACACACACACACACACACACACACAGGGGGGAGGGAGGGAAGGAGAGGGAAGAGAGAGAGAGAGAGAGAGAGAGAGAGAGAGAGAGAGAGAGAGAGAGAGAGAGAGAGAGAGAGAATGTAAAATGCAGAAATATGAGAGGAGATGAAATAGAGAAATATCAAATAAATGCATGAAATACACTGCACAAATATTGCAATTCCTCATTTTCATTCGCCCTTCTACACACTAGCAATTCCCATAATTTACTATAAAAAAAATTAAAAAAATAAAAAAAACTGTTATCCTTCCTACCCTGACGATCATGAAACACGCAACATAACTGGATTTGATCCGCAGACCCCTGCGACACCCACCACATTCTGAACGATGAGTGGAGGAATCCTGAGTTTAACGAGGCTCCCACCCACTGCGACAATATGACGGAAGGGTGGTACGCCTTCAACATCGGCAAGGATCCTGCCATCATTCCCACCCAGTGCTTGCAGGTACAGAGACTGTTCTTATTGCTTTGTAATGGGGGTGGCGTTGCTGATTCTCTAATTTTTGCTGCTGTTATTGCTGCTGCTGCTGGTGTTTTTGCTGCTTCTGCTGCTGTTTTTGCTGCTTCTGCTGCTGTTTTTGCTGCTTCTGCTGCTGTTTTTGCTGCTGCTGCTATTGTTGCTGCTGCTGTTATTGCTGCTACTGCTGCTACTGCTGCTGCTGCTGCTGCTGTCGTTGGTGGTGGTGGTCTTCCAGGCAGTGTATTGCAGGTGCTAACGCATGAGGTTTTTCAAAGGGAGCTTACACCGTCTGATCCATCACCTCTGTGTTTTTCTCAAGCTAGCATGCTCCCAATTATGGGAGTATCATTTTTTAGTTCACGGTTGAGTCATTCAGTGTGCTGAGTCAATATAGCAGAGAGAGAGAGAGAGAGAGAGAAGAGAGAGAGCCATCTCTCAATGAAGGGACGTAACAAAGGACGGTGTCAGGCAGTGTATATGTTGGTCGACAAGAACATATTCTCGCATATGTATGTATGTTGGATGTTTGCTTGATGTGGGCATGTATTCCGGATTGATTTCTCTGTCCAACACTGTACAGCAGGACACAGCAGAGCATGGAAGCCCCAGATGACTGGTTATTAACGTCTTTACCATGTTGCGCGTGATTGAGGACTTAGGGTTCCGGAGATTCCCAACGGCCCGAGTTTCTGTGTCGTCACTACCATACATGACCAATAGTCGCGGTTCAATGAATGAATGAATAAACTCTTGGCAGCATGAACTGAATCTTGTCATCGTTACTTCCCCCAAGAAGGGTATATTTTCATGCACGTCTGTGTGTGTGTGTGTGTGTGTGTGTGTGTGTGTGTGTGTGTGTGTGTGTGTGTGTTGGCAAGACAACGCACAAATGACGAAACCGAATTTAACTTAACTTGGCGAAAAGACCAAAGGAGGCTCAAGGACGAACCTGTTAAAGTGTGGAGCAGATCTGTGGAGAGGATCTGGATTGAAGGGCGTAATCCTGGATTATTACAGATTTACAAATGAACATGACATTGTGAAGTTACTGTTCACTATTTAAAAATCATCAAAGAAATAATGTGGTCATACACATTACACATCAAAACTTGGTAGGGCTATACATGTTGATGTATCGTATTTTCCATAACCCACTACAAAAAGTACACGTGTTAGAAGTAACCCCTTCAGTCCGTACCTAGTGAACAAAAATAATAATGATAATATGATGATGATGATAATAATAACAATAATAATTATAATAGTAATGATAATAATGATGATGATAATAAAGTTTGCCTACCAACCGTTTCTCTGCCTGTTCAATAAACAAATCATATTTTGATGCCGATCCGGACAAATGGGCGGTTCCAGGATCCGCTCAACCCTAGTGGATGTCAGCGCTCTCCTGAACGCCGCAATTCTAAATCCTTATCCCCCCCCCCCCTCTCCCCCGTATCTTCTCTTCCAGGACAACACCTGCGGAGCCAGAGTGCCCTTGCACGTGCAGTTCGAGGCCCAGACGTACCCAAGTATGCAGGTAGGGGAAAACGTCACGGCCTGGCTGTGCGGGTCCTTCAACGTGCTGGGGGCTGTGGACTGCTGCGTGCAGCGACAGCCGGTCACCATCAAGCGATGCCAGACAGACCTCTTCGTCTACCTGCTGAGGCCGCAGAGGGTCTGCCCTGTGGCTGTGTGCGCTGTTCGTAAGGATGGCTTTTTCTTGTTCTTGTTATGTTGTTGTTGTTGTTGTGTTGTTGTTGTGTTGTTGTTGGTGGTGGTGTGTGGTGGTGGTGTAGTTGTGGCTGTTGTTGTTACTGTCGTTGTTGATCTTCTTCTTCTTCTTCTTCTTCTTCTTCTTCTTCTTCTTCTTCTTCTTCTTCTTCTTCTTCTTCATTATCAGCAGCAGCAGCAGCAGTAGCAGCAGCGGCAGCTTCTTCTTCTTCTTCTTCTTCTCTTCGTCCTCCTCCTCCTCCTCCTCCTCCTCCTCCTCTTCTTCTTTTGTCTGATTGTTTGTCTGTCTTTGTATCTACCGTCTGCCTGTCTCTGTCTGTGTTTGTCTCTCTCTCTCTCTCTCTCTCTCTCTCTCTCTCTCTCTCTCTCTCTCTCTCTCTCTCTCTCATGGAATAATAAACCAGGAGTAGAGGTATGTAAAGATCCATCGCATAAGCAACAAACATTGGGGGGGGGGGGGGGGGGGGGGGCAGAAAATAATAATTGGTGATAATGAATAATCTGATATGATTCTCTTTCGAGTGTCAGCATAGGTGTCATCATGTGTGAATGTACACGGGCGTGCGCGGGCACGAGCGCGAGCGCGCGCGCTCGTGTGTGTGTGTGTGTGTGTGTGTGTGTGGTGTGTGTGTGTGTGTGTGTGTGTGTGTGTGTGTAGAGGAAAGGAGACGGAAGGACGATTACGGGGAAGGATGAAGAGAGAGGAAATGATGATTGAGTTTACTGATATATGTTCATACTTGCTCCTTTGGGTGAACTTCATCGCTGAATGGGAAATAAAACACTTTCTCTCTCTCTCTCTCTCTCTCTCTCTCTCTTCTCTCTCTCTCTCTCTCTCTCTCTCTCTTTTCTTTCCATTTCTTCTTAACTTTGTCTTTTTTTTACCCATTTATTTCATTTTCTCTATATTGTATACGTCTTGTGGCTCCCCCCCCCTCTCTCTCTCTCTCTCTCTCTCTCCTCTCTCTCTCTCCCTCTCTCTCTCTCCCCCACACACACACACACACACACACACACACACACACACAGAAAGAGACAGACAGACAGACGGACGGACGAAGGACCGATAGACAGACAGACAGATAGACTGAGGGGAGAGAGGGAGTCGAATGTGTCTCGACCCAAGCCAATCGTTTTCTACTCAATCCATGCCATCATCATCCAGGATAACAGGATAACAATTTTATTTGTCCAAAAGATGGAAAATTCATTTTTGACAGCACAGCAACCTTATACCAGGACAATACACAAACATCAGTAAAATATCTTCATGCAAGCACAAACACTCTTCCCACACCCCCATCCACCCACCCACCCACCCGCCCGCACACGCGCACACACACACACACACACACACACACACACACACACACACACACACACACACACACACACACATACACACCACCCCACAACGCACACACGTACAAACACATATGCGTGCGCAGCTACAGTACACGTCCACTCTCTTTAAAGCATGGAACCTAAAATTACAAAAGAGAGCATCATCATTAAAAGCAAGCAACATACTCTATTTAAATATATTCAATTTCGTAAAATTGAAATAATAAATATGATTATTTAAGACCAGGCATCCATCGATACATATGATTTATAAACACACGCACACACGCACGCACGCACGCACGCGCGCACGCGCACACACACACCCACACCACACACACATACACACACACACACACACACACACACACACACACACAGACAGACAACACACACACACACACACACACACACACACACACACACACACACACACACACACACGCAAAAAGCAAATAAACAGACAAACAAAACTCCCGCGCAGACTGACAGCTTGTTGTATGGGTTAATATCCGCAGGATGGGGTAGCAATACCAATCCGATTCCCGAGCAGTTTGTGGCCAAACCTGGAGATACGCCTCGCTCCCTTCTACCCCCGCCTACAGCACGTGAGCTTTTGGGATGTTCTGCTTGTTTGTTTGGTTGGTTGGTTGTTTGCCCCCCCCCCCCCCCCCCCATCTCTTTTGGTGTGATGCATGTACAAATTATGCAACATGCTTAAATGTGTGTGCACGTTTAACGTGTACATTCTTTGTGCTGAAAGGAATTCGTCGTTTGCCCTCCCCCCCCCCTCCCTAAAATCCAATCCATCCCCCCTCACTATCTCCTACCTCCTTCTCATAACCTTTGTCCTTTCTCTGCCATTTCCTGATGCCATTCCCATTTCGTTCACTTTATGGGCTGCAGAGTCTTCTCTTTATTGGATTCTCTTTCAGTTTATTTGTACACCTGATGCATTGCAGTTGTGGTGATGTGTTTTTACTGTTTGCTGGATTTGTTGATTTCTTTTTAAGGCAAAACAAATGAACACACAAAAGAAGGTGTAAAATAATGCTGATTTACAAAATACGCACGATTAAATTTTCAACAAATGTCTCTCCTTCAGACATTACCCCAAAAACCAAAAAAAAAAAAAAAAACAGACATAAAAAAATTGCACAAAACAGAAATGCTGACTGCTGCCAGGGGAGTCTTTGTTTCTTTCTCTTTGTCCCTTTATCGGCAGGTCTGTCTGTCTGCTGCCGGCCCACTCTTCAGTCTTTCTCTGTACCTGTCTGTGTGTCTGCTGTCCCTGTCTTTCGGACTTTATTCATAGTTCTGACCTGCTGTTTTGCCGAAAACTTTGGTTGTACGGGTGATGACTATGAAAAATATTGTTGTGACGATAACGCCGAACCGGACTTCGTTGTCAGCTTGCGTGTAAAATAACAAGGTGACGACGTCGAAGATAATGATGATCGTGATGCTGATGCCAGCGAGTTTTTCTTGTGGGGCTGATGAAATAATGAGAACTAGAGGAGAAAGACGATGCTGATGGAATTGGAGATGACGATGGCGACGACGACGACAACGACGATGATGATGATGATGATGATGACGATGATGATGATGATGATGATGATTGATGATGATGATGATGATGATGACGACACGGTCGTCAAAAAGATAATGGCGGTAACGATCACTTTGCGCATGTCATGATAATCCTGTTTGTTTTTAAAGACAAAAGCCACAGTACTTTTTTCTCCTTTTTTTTTA
>CM031604.1:80239018-80249018 GCA_018398815.1 Conus ventricosus
GCTCCACACAGAAGCGGAAAAACCTTGATTTTTGCAGATGACGTCGCCTGCCCCCCTCCCCCTTTTGGGGGGAAAGGTATCTTTGCCCCCGACCCGCTTTTGCGCGCCCCGCGGGTTGCCGCCGACCCGCTATGCCGACTTTAAAACGAAAAAAGCACTCCGCCCCGGGAACCATGATTTTTTTTGGCAAAACCTAACCCAAAACCCTTTAAAAAGTTTTACTTTTGTCTTAATTACAATTTTTAAAAAATTTTTTGGGTTTTTTGCTTTTACACGACCCCCCCCTCTAAAGGGGAAATACCCGGGTGGGCGGGACGGCGATAGGGGGTCCCCGGCTTAACGGGTCGGCGGCATAAGGGGTACCCCCCCCTTTTTTTTATTTTTTGTTAGAGTTTTTTTTGGAAAAGTAGTGTAAACAGTTTTGTAGTGCCCCTATGTTTTGGTGTCGTGTTTCTTTTTTTCTGTGAAATTGTTTCGACTAAAATTTACTAATACTGGGCGCATTTTTGCGTATTTTTTTTGGGGCCCTCAAATTTGGGTAGTGCTCGTGTACTTTCGGGTTTTTCCTTTTTTTTTGGCATGGAGATAATTTTGAAACTAGGGGTTTTAAAGTTGCCACGAGAGCTCAAAAAAAAGCAAAGAATAGGCCAAATGGCACATTTTAAAAATACAGGTCATGATTAATGCATTTTAAGTTTTTTGGGTCAGTAAAGGTAAACAAAATCCCAAATTGTTTTTAAGGGAGAGCTTGTTTATTGGGCGCATATGAGCACGAAAATTGCTTGCGTGTGAAATGTGGTAAAATTTGGAAGTAGAGGGGGAAAAGGGGGGGAATCGAGATTTGGGGGTGTTGTAAAAAAAACCTACAGGGCATCAGGTTTTTTCATAAACGGGAAAAAAACTCTCAGTGATAAAACCTTAACGGCCCAAAATTTTTTTTAAGGGTTCCCGGGGTTTTTAACTGAAGCCTCAAAGTAATCTAAAAAAAGACAAAAAAATGCCAAATTTCCCTTTATAAAAGATTTTTTTCTGTGCCCCTAAAAAAACCGGGGGTTTTATTCCAGCCCAGGGGTTTCGCCCCCAAAATTTTCAGAACGACAACTTTGCTAAAACATTGCGTCCCCCAAGAAAGTTAGTAATCTAAAAACCCAGTTTGGGTGTGCTTGTCGGGCAGTAAGTCTCTGGGGGTTTGGGTTTGTCTGCTGTTCTTTATAATTTGTGTTTGCGCGGGGTCTTTTGTTTCTTCTTTCGTGTGATTTTGCCGGGTCCGGTCTTTTCCCTGGTTTTTGTTTTGCTCGTGTGAAAGGTTTGTGGTGTGTTGTGTGTGGGTGGGGTGTTGTGTGTGGGGGTTTTTGGGCTGTGTGTTTTGTCAATCGGTTTTGCTTACATATGTGTTTGCTTTGGTGATGTGTATATGTGTGTGGGGTTTTGAGTGTGTGTGTGTTGTGTGTTTTATGTGTTTGTTTTTGTTGCAGCGCGCTTGCATGTAGTGGGTGGTGTGCATGGGTATGTAAGTTTTTGGGGTTTTTGGTGGGGTTTTGTGTGAGAAGAAAAGGGGAGGAGAGGGAAAAAAAAACCGGGGAAAAGAAAATGAACTAATTTAGCAAAAAAAAAGCCGCAGAGGGTCGGGAATTGAATTGGGAGGAGAGAGAGAGAGAGGGGGAAGAGAAAAAGGGGGAGAGAGAGAGAGGAGGGGGGAAAAAACGCAGGTGAAAAAAAATGCAGAGGGGGCTTGTCTGCAGCTTAAATTGGGGGAATTTCCCGGAAGGGGAAGAGAGAGAAAGGGAGTGATTTAAGAGAGGAGAAAAAGAGAGGGAACAGAGACAAATCAGACAGATAAAAAAGATGGAGAAAAGGGGGACCCTGACAGAGGAAGAGTGGGGCAAGGGAAGCTCGACACACACACCCCACCCCAAACCCCACACACACCACAGTCGAAACTTTTTGGGCCATACACACGGGGCCTCTCACCTCTCCCTCAGAGGCCGGTCAGCACGGGATAAAGGGTGTGCCCAAAACCGTCAAAACGCGCACGGCGACGCCCAGGGGGCCGCAGGGTCGATCGCCCCCGGTCCAGTCGTTTTGGGCCCCGGGAAAAGGGGAAAGCTTCATCGGTGTCGCCCGGGCTCCCGGTCGCTCTGGTCTGCTGGGGGCCTTTGTTTTTTGGTAGGGTTTTCCGGCGGAGGGGGGGGTGGGGCGGGCCCCCGGACCAGAGGTGAGGAGGTGGAGAAAAGAGAGAGAGAGAGAGAGAGAGAGGGGAGAGAGGTCAAGAAATTTTAAATTTTTTCCCAAAGGGAGAGGTCAAGAGGGGCCAAAAAAAAACAACAAATCAAAATCACGTACCCACACCCCCCCCAACCGCAAAACAGAGTAAACACCACAAAACCCCAAAAAACAACACACACACACACATAAATTTATATTTATATATTAAATTTTATAAAAAAAGCTTCCCTCTTTTTTTAAAGATTGAAGAAAAGGGGGAGAAAAATTTCAATCGCAGTGGTGGGAAAATTTTGGGCCTAATAACGTATGTTTTGAGTGGGTGAATGGGGAAAAAAAAAATTAAATGTTTCTAAAAATGAGCCTTCACAAGCTTATGTCCCCCAAAAAAGGGAGCCCATTTCCCAATGGGGGGGAAAACACAAACATAAAAACTCCTGGTCATATCCGATTTTTTTGGGAAAACTTTTTGGGTTTCCTTTTGGGAACCGCGGAAAGTGGAAATTTTTAACCCCTCTGCCTTTTCAGTTTTAAGCGAATAATCCTAAAAAAGGGTTGGTGTGAATTTTGGTTTTTTCTTTTGCCTTGGGATGGCCCCTTTTGGGTTTGGGTTTTTTTTGAAAACTAAACAAAATACCCGGTTTTTGCCCCCCAACCCTTTTTTCTAGGAGCTTTCTTTTAAAAATTTAAAAGGCCCAAAAGGAGCCCAAATTAAACCATTTTTTTCCCGGGGGGGCCACTGCGGAGAAACCACCAATTTAAAATTTATGGGCTTTATGCCCAGGGGGTTATATGTTAGTGAGTTTCCCCCCCTTGGGGGACGTTCCCCTCAGGGAGTTTTTAAGTTGCTGAAAAGGTCTTTTTGAGAAGCTTTTTTTTATTTTTCCCCTTTTCCCCCAAACCAAGCAACATACGGTTAGTTAGGCAGAATTATCAAACCACGGCAGAATATAAATTCTTATCTCCCCTATTTTTCAATTTTAAAATAAGAGCAAGCTTGTTTAAAATTTCAATATTTTTTGGCAGTCATTCCCACACCAAGGCCGAAAATTGCTAAAAGGGTTTGCGGAATAACCCTTTGGGAAATTTTATAAGTTTTATTTTTTAAATATAAAATATTTTTAAAATATATAAAAAAACTGGTAGTATTTTTTCCCGGGGCTTTTTTTTGAAAAAAGTGCTCAACCAGGGCGGGAGCAGTTTAAAACAAGGATTAAAACAAATCAAAAAACCGGGACAAAAATTTTGTTTGGGTCTTTCCCTCTTCAACCCCGGCCAATCCCCTGCAAACTGACCTCAAACTTTAAAAAGTGTTTTTTTTTTTTTTGGTGAACGTGTCCAGTTGGGTTGGGTTTCACGTTTTTTTGAAAGGGGGGGGGCCCTGTCAGGGTTGTAAGTCTTTCAACTTTTTGAGTAGGGGAGGGGTTTGGTTTTTGCACGTGTTGTGGGGGGGGGCCCCTTTTAAAGGTTGTAAGTCTTTCTTTCTTTATTGAGATGAGGGGTCCTATCAGGGTTGCTTTTTTATCCCTTGTTGAAAAAAATTTTTTTTTGTCCTCCCAACTTTTTCGTTTAAAAAAATCTTTGTGTTTAAAATTAAAAGCCATACTAGGGTTTTCATAGAAAACATCCACTTTTTTTGTTGTGCACAAATTACATCCTTTGTGTATTATTTTATGGCGCTTTTCTTTATTTTTAAATTTATGTTAAAAACTGTAATTTTTTTTTCTTAAGATCCCCTATTTGTTTAAATTAATTCGTTTGGTGTTTGTATTTTTCATACTTAAAAGATTTCTTGTGATTGGGCCCTACCTTTGGGTTTTTTAAAATTTTTTTTCCCCGTGAAAACCCTATGTATGGGCTTTTTTGCCCCCTTTTTGTTGTCACAGTGGTTTTGGGATACGAAGTTTCCCGAGAGGGCAATTTGGGTTTTTCAGGGGGATTGCTCTTTAATTTGCAAATTTCAATTTTTTCCCTTTTTACCCCCGTTTTGGGGCGTTGGTTTTTTTTTTGTTTGAAGCAAACAATTAATTTTTTTTAAAATTTGGATAAAAAAGTAAGTTAGTTTTTTAGGTTCCTAATTTATATTTTTAAAAGGGTTTTTGGGCTTCGGAAAATTCTGTTAGTATTTTGAAGAATTTTTTGCCAATGGGTTTGGTTTTTACTCTAAACCGGGCAATGGTTTGGGGTTTACCGGTTTTTTTCCTCTTTTTTGTTTTTCTTCCTGCCCAGGGGTATTTTCAGGTTCATAAATTTTTTTGTAGGGTGCCACTTTTCAACAGTGTTTTGGTAGTTGGTTTTTTCCCGCAAACGTGAATATTTCTTTCGTTTCAGGAAAGGTTGGATAACCTCTTTTTATCCCCTTTTGGGATCGTTTTTTTGATTGTTTTGGGGGGGGTTACTCTTGGGTTTTTTCATAAAGTGGTGGGATCATTGGGTTTTTTGTTTTGGTCTTTATTGGTTTTTGTTTAAATCTAGTTTCATCCAAGTAGTTGACTACTTTTTGTTTGGGTTCTATTGTAATTTTTTAATTGTGATTTTTGGAAAAATTTTTCTTTTTCTTTTCTTTTATTTTCTCCTTCCCAAAGGGGTATTGTCCAGTACCGCCAATCCCCTCGCTTGTACAGCCCAACTCTAAAGCCCCAAATAGTTTGGGCATTTTTTACAATTGTACCCGGCCCCTATCTCGCAT
Source organism: Conus ventricosus (assembly GCA_018398815.1). Classification (NCBI taxonomy): domain Eukaryota; kingdom Metazoa; phylum Mollusca; class Gastropoda; order Neogastropoda; family Conidae; genus Conus; species Conus ventricosus. Next base: position 80,243,931 of record CM031604.1, read on the forward strand.
GTTTCGCACATTTATATGAACCCATTGTAAAAGTCAAAAAAACGAATTAAAATCTGTTTTTTTTTATGTAAGGCTCCTTTTTATTATACAAAACTGTTTTTTTTTTGTGGGAAAATAAATTTTTCCAAATTTGAATTTGTTATCTCGGTAATTGGTAGTAAAAACCCAAAACTTTCCGGGGCGTTCTTCAATTTATTGGGGTGGGTTTTAAAAAACCACAATGTCGAAAGCGAAAAAGGTTGGGGTTTTGTTTTTTTAATTTTTGGGAACCATTGCACCACCCCTTTAGTTTTTTTTTCCCAAAATTCATTTTAAGATTTGATTTTGGGATCGTACTATTTTTTTTAGGATTTTCCCTTTCTTACCTTCCCAGTTCAGATTTTGTGGGGTGATCAGGGCTAAAAGGGGGTTGTTTTGAAAATTAGGTTTATGATCTTTGGTGTTATAAAAGCTTCTTTTTAGCAGTGGTTTCCCAAACCTGTCACTTTTTTTTTAAGCGTTCCCACCAGTTTCTTTTTTCTTTTGATGGTGTAAATGTTTTCCCCTTCACTTTCTTGTATTCTTTTTTGGGTGTTTTTGATGAGGACTGCTCGAAAACTTTTACTTCCCTTTTTTTAAAAATTACTAGGTTTTTTTCTGCTTTGAAAAATTTTTTATCATGGGGATTATATCTTTATTTTTGCTCTCAGAAGGGTTTTTTGAAAATTGTTTTTTTATTTTTTAAAAAATTTAAAGGTGGAAATCAAAGCTTTTTAAATTTTTCCCCAAAATCCTCAATTTTTCAATAATTGGTGGGGAGATCTCCATGAGTTGATTCAAAAAATGTGTCCCTCTTTTTGCTTTGCTTTTGGGTTAAGGAAAAAAAAAGCCCTCACCCTTTAAAATTTCGACAAAAAAATTTTCCCTTTTTCAAATTTGTCTTTTTTTGGGAGCTCTCGGGGTGCATTAAAGGGGGTATTCTTGGTTGATAGGTTAAAAATTTACTTTCTCCCCTTTTTTTTTAAAAAAATTGCTAGCCAGGTTTAAAGTGTCGACGTTTTGGAGGGTGTTTTTTTCCCAGCCCGGGTTTGTATATTTTTCGGCTTTTTTTTTTAAAAATCTTTTAAACCAAGCGGGCAGCCTAAAAAAAATTTTTAAAAGCAAATTTAAAAAGGGGCTACAAATTTTTTTTTCGGGTCTTTTCCCCTCTCAGATTCCCCTGCCAAAACCCCGTAAATGACCTCGTGTTTTATATGTGTTTTTTGAAAATTTTTGCTTGTCCCGTTTTGGTTTTTGGGTTTTACGTGTTTTTGCAAGGGGGGGCCCGTCAGGGTTTTTAAGCTTTCTAACTTTTTTGAGTATGGGGGTTGTGTTTCACGTGGGTTTTTGCAAAGGGGGGGGGGCCCGTTAGGGTTGTAAGTCTTTCTTTTTATTGAGTTTTTGGGGGTTTCCCTTTTGGGTTTTATTAAATTTTTTACTTGTTGATAAAAAAATTTTCCCTTTTTTGGGGCCCGCAACTGAAAACCTCGAAAAAAATATTGTAGTCCCGGTTTTAAGAATTGCTTTTAATTAAATTTTTAATTTATATATAAAATTATATATATTAATATATAAAATATATAAAAATAAAAAATCAATTAAAAAAAACCCCTCAGAAAAATTTTAAAAATGCTCGACCAAGTGGGAAAACGACCCTACCATTTAAAAAAGTAAAAAAGGTTAAAAAAAAATTCTTTTCCCTTTTAAATATTTTTAAAAAAGGTATATATTAATGATAAATATAAAAAAATAAAAATATTTTTATATAAATTTTATATTAATAATAATTTTATATAAAATTTATAAAATTTTAAAAAATTATATAAACAAACTTTCTGAAACCCGGGTCTTTTTTGAAAGTTTAGTTATGAAAACAGGAAGGGGAGAGAGAGAGAGAGGGGAAGGGGAGAGAGGGAGAGAGGAAGAGAGAGATTTGATGGTTTTCAGAGAGGGGAGAGAGAGGAGAGATTCCAATGGGGTTTTTTTTAATTTTTTGGCCCTTGGCCCCCAATGAAGGTGTATGTGGATAGTACAAAAAATTTAAAAAAAAGCGGGAAAAAAACAAAACTTTAAGAAAAGAAACAGTCATAGAAAAAGTATAGGGAAAAGGGAATAAAAATTGGGGAAAAAATTCTATTTAAAAAGCCATTTCTTAAGCTCAAATGCCCTTTTAAAGAAAAAAAGAGAAATTTTTAACGTCTTTTAGCTTGGGGAAAAAAAGAGAGAGAGAGAAAGCGCCCCGTGTGTGGTGTTTTGTGGGTGTGTGTGTGTGGTGTGTGTGCCCGTTTTTGCGTGTGGGGGTGGGGTGCCCCCAAAACCCAAAGAGAGACAGTGTGTTTCATATATGTTTTTGGGTTTGGGGGGGGTGTGTGTGGGTGTGTGTGTGGGTTGTGGGTGGGGTGTGGGTGTGTGTGTGGTTTAACCATACATTGAAAAATGGGAGGGGTTTACTGTCCCCCCCCCTACCCAAAAACCCAAAATTTATTTTAAAGAAATGCATTTTGTATCAGATGGAAATAGTGATGCCTACGCCCCTTTTCCCTGGAAATTCTTTTTAGGCACCGGGGGAAATTGAACGCGGTTTTTCTGAAGAAAAAAAATGGTTTTTGGGGGGGTGGTCTAAATTCAACGGGCTGTCCCCTTGGCACCGTTGGTTTTGATTTCAAAGGTTTTTTGGTGGGGTTTTAAAAGGGGAAGAGAATTTCTTTAAAGGGAAAGGGTTTAAAAAAGCTTTAAAAGGGCAAAAGGTGCCCGGGAAACGAATGGAAGGCCCTTTGGGTAAACCCCCTAAAAGGGAAAAAACCCCAAAAAAGATCCTTTCTTCATGTTTTACCCCCAAAAAAAAGCATCAAAGAGAGATCCCCTACTGTTGCCTAAATATACCCCCCAATAAAAAAACCAAAAAATAAATTCCATTTCAGTTGCCTGCCCATGTGGGAAAACCCCAAGGAAGGCACCCCAAAAAAAAATTCCCTACTGCTGCGTATTTAACCCCCTAAAGAAAGCCCTTTTTTTTTTGCGAAGCAGGCTTTATACCCTGCGGGCCCCGGGCCGTATAAAGGCAGTGGAGGTTTGTTTTGTATGGGCCCTTTTTTTCCGCCCTTTAAGGGGCCATACCCCCTCTTCGGGAAGGGCTTTCTATGTTGGGACCGTGTATCCATACCAACCCGGCCCAAATGGCCCTTTTTTTGAAATTTTTGGGGATGGGAAATTTTTTGTTTGGCAAGATGTTGTGCGTGCGGGTTTAACAAAGGAACCTCGGTTTATAGTCTTAAAACGAAGGACTGTGTGGGGAATTGGGTCAGAAGCAATGTTAATCCCAGGGGGAAAATCCCCCGTACCGAAAATTTGAACCCCCAAACCCCGGAACCGAAATCGGCCCTCTAAAATGAGTATTCATCTAAGATGAATCCCTTTCTTTGTTAAGTTTACCTCTCAAGAAACCAAAAAATATTACTTTTGCCCATGTGTAACCCCCAAAGGAAAAACCCCAAAAAAGTATTGAAAAACGGATAACCCCACAGTATGTTTTTTAGTTATTGAAGTCTTACTTGTCGAGAACAGGGAAAGGGGCATTTGGTTCTTTCGCCCGAACGGTGAGGCGGAAGTGGCCCAGAATGCCCCTTTCCCTGTTCTCTGTTTATAATTCAATATTTCTTGCAGTCATTGCAACACAAGCTGCTCTGTAAGTTGCTGGAACGGTGCGGTACTTATCCTTGGAATTTATAAGTTTGTTATTATTATATATATATATATATATATATATATATCTGGTAGTATATTTTCGGCTTTTTTTTGAAAAGTGCTCAACCATGCGGGAGCAGCTAAACAATGATTAAAGCAAATCTTAAAACCGGGACTACAAATTTGTTTCGAGGTCTTTCCTCTCTTCAGATCCCGTGCCAATCCCCTGCTACTGACCTCGATCGTATATATGTGTTTTTTGAATTGTGAACTGTAGTCCAGTTGGGTTGGGTTGCACGTGTTGTGCAAGGGGGGGCCCTGTCAGGGTTGTAAGTCTTTCTAACTTTATTGAGTATGAGGGGTTGTGTTGCACGTGTTGTGCAAGGGGGCCCTGTTAGGGTTGTAAGTCTTTCTTTCTTTATTGAGTATGAGGGGTCCTATCAGGGTTGCTATTTTATACTTGTTGATAAAAATTTCCTTTTGTGCCTGCAACTGTCTACGATTTCAACTCTTGTGTTCATGTAGCCATACTAGGTTTGCATAGAATCATCCACTTTTCTGTTGTGCACAAATTACATCTCTTTGTGCTATTATTTGTATGCTGCTGCTTTTCTGATTATTTTCCATGTGATGTTAAAATCTGTATTTGTTTTCGTAAGATCCCATATATGTTTACTTAATTCTGTTTGGTGTTTGTATTTTTCATACTTAAAAGATTGCTTGTGATTGGCGTACCTGGCTTTAAATTTGTTTTCTGTGATCCCTATGTATGTCTCTTTGCCTCTTTTCGTTGTCACAGTGGCTTGGTATACGATGTTATCAGAGAGACATTGGTTGTTCAGAGGGCATTGCTCTTTGATTGTGCAATTGCAAGTTTTCCGTTTGTCACCCTCGTTTTTGACGTTGGTTTTCTTTTTGTTTGAAGCATCAATTATTTTTTTAAGATTTGGCATACAAGAGTAAGATAGTTTGATAGTGTTCCTATTGAATATTTTGAAAAGTTTATGGTCTTTCTGGAACGATTCTGTTAGTATTTTGAAGAATTCTTTGCCAATGTTGGTTTTCACTCTACCGTCATATGGTGGGTTGTACCAGGTATTTTCCTCTTTCTGTTTTTCTTCCTGCTTCCAGTGGTATTTTCAGGTTCATATTTCAACTTGTAGTTGTGTCCACTTTTCAACAGTGCTTCTTGGTAGTCTGTTACTGCATCGTTGAATATTTCTTCGTTGCAGGAAAGGTTGGATAACCTCTTGTTTATCCTTGTGGTATCGTTTTTATGATTGTTGGTGGGTGGTTACTCATGGACTTTACATATAGTGGTGTATCATTGGGTTTTTTGTATGGTCTGTATTGGTTTTTGTTTAAATCTAGTGTTACATCCAAGTA
>CM031604.1:80254018-80261518 GCA_018398815.1 Conus ventricosus
GAGAGGAGAGAGAGAAGGAGGGGGGGGGGGGGGGGGGGGGGGGGGGGGGGTGGAGGGGAGAAGATACGCGTTCTTATTTGAGTCACTGAGCAGGTTAAAAACGGTAGAGACTGTATAAGATCAAACAGTAACACGTGTATGACTTGCCATTATCTGTCGGTTTTACCTCCTTACAGAAGTAGAAAAAATAGTTATTTTTGGATGCAGATTTTAAAGGTCTATTGACATAACGTCTATCATAAACTGTTAATACGAGAGACTGAAAAAGTAGAGAGCAGAGGATAACGATTACGATTATCTGACAGTTTTCTTTCGCAAACCAATAGAAAAAGGAAACAGATAAAGGAATTTTGAAAAAGAGGAAATGGCATTGTCTTCGTTTGAATCTGTTATTGCGAAGTAGTGGGAGAGAAAGGTTTGAAATGCATTATAAAAAGCACGCGCGGTCATGGACTATCCAACGACTCGAGTCTTTTTGTGTGTGTTTGGGGCGAGTTATTTTTTAATGCTGAAGAGAAAAAAAAAAAACACTGAAGATTACGTTTTTGGCATGAGAGATTCGGTTAGAGAGTGTTCATATCAAAAAATTACACAAAAAAGCAAAGGGAGAATGTACTCATATTCATTTGAAGCTGATTAGTGCGGATCCGTGGTGAGAAAGAGAACTAATAACTTTGTAGTTCGTTGCATTCTGCAAGAGTGTCAGGTTGTCAGATCAACCGTGAAAGGGTTTACCCGTTGTTTGTTACTAAAAAAAAAAGAAAGAAAAAGAGTTTGATGGTTGTTTTCATGTGCATGTAGACAGTCTTACACTGGATAGATAGCCTTTGTTGGTGAGAAGGATGGGACGTGAAAAGCCTTCATGCACGCAATTTGAAGTGGTCAGTCCAGAGACAGAGTTGAGTTTGTGAGAGTATATGAAGGTGGAAGTACGCGCTCGACTCTGTGTGTGTGTGTGTGTGTGTGTGTGTGTGTGCGTGGTGCGCGGCGGTGTGTGTGTGTTGTGGTGTGTGTGTGTGTGTGTGTGTGTGTGTGTGTGTGTGTGTTAGGCGAGACAGGTGGTCGCGCGTGCGTTCTTGGGCGCTCATGCACAGTTTAATAAGTACGCATATACACATATTCATAAGGATACTTGCATTCATTATCAATACCTCCGTGTGATCGCTGTATTCTCTACAAATATTTTTATCTAGAATGATACTGTAGCATTTTGGATTGTAAAATGACGTTGCTGTAAGTTATCACGTTCTTCCAGACCTGTGTTCTTGTTTTTTTTCCGCATGTTTTTCACAGACCTCAGAATGTTGAGTAACGCTGCCAAAACAGAATGATATACTTGGTGCTGCTGTTTATTTTGTACTGGAAAGAAAAGCAGAAAAGGTCTGATATCAGGAGTATCCATTTTGTATGCTTGTTTGCTGCACTCGTCATATCTTGTTCCGTTTTGTGTGATAGGGTTGTTTTTTTTTTTTTTTTTTTTTTTTTTTTTGGTAGTTGTTGTCTGAATCGTCAGGACTCTGAAGTATTGTTGACTCCCGCAGATCCCGTTGTATGGTACTTTAATGTCTTGCAGAATTTTTGACATCTAATCCACTGGGTTGTATGGTTGCTTTATACTGTTTCCTCTGTTGTCATTTTCAGTTTCTTTTCATTCTTTTTCTCCCCTTATTCGTTCGTAAATTTCTAAAAATGCCAATTTTCAACCGCTGACTCATAAGGTGTAGCACATTTGTTTTATAAATTTTATTTGTTCACTTGATAATGGACATCATTTCAGGATACATGTAATGTGGTAACCAAAGTTCAAGATGTGTATTATTATTTGAAATTGTGGAACATGGCTTTTTGTTCTCTTTTTACTCCCAAATGACTTGTGAATCAGTCACATGAGACGTTTTCATTTCTTACACGTATCTTGTCTAGTATAGTATAATTACCAGCAGTGATAATAACAGACATGCTTCAATTCACGTTACAAGAATTTGAGACTGTATACATAGTTGGGAGTGATTTTAGACTCGGTTTTCACTCAGAACCACGTAATTATTTTCAAGCACAAAATAGTACATATCTGCCGGGTATTTAAATCTAGGGTTTTACTTAAAAAGCGGAATAATTCTTAAATATAAAAACATAGCAAATATGCCCTTTTGTTCTGTTAACTTCTACATTATGTTTTCTTTTTATTTGCCATATTATTGAAATTATCATTAAGTTGATGAGGTTGATCTCAAACTCGAGTTCAAACTGATTTGATGCATGATTATTATCATTTTTAATCGTTTTTTGTTTATATGTAGGTGTAAAGATCTGTCACTCATGAAGCTTTTTGGAGTCACATTATCAACTCATTTTGGTTTTATATAATCATAAAGGTCACTTTCGGAGCAGTTTAGAGTCACTTGTGTTTCCATTTCTGTTGTCTTGTACGCTGCAGTTCAGCAAAGATTCTTTAATGAGGAATGGTGCTTCTCTTTTATATAAACTGCACACAATGTTTTCATGGTGTTCAAAGGACGAGCAGTACAACAGTCGTGTGTGTGTGTGTGTGTGTGTGTGTGTGTGTGTGTGTGTGTGTGTGTGTGTGTGTGTGTGTGTGTGCGCGCGTATGTGTGTGTGTGTGTGTGTGTGTGTGTGTGTGCGTGTGTGTGTGTGTGTGTGTGTGTATGTGTGTGTGTGTGTGTGTGTGTGTGCGCGCGTATGTGTGTGTGTGTGTGTGTGTGTGTGTGTGTGTGGTGTGTGTGTGTGTGTGTGTGTGTGTAGGTGCGCGCGCGCACATGCGTGTTAGTGTGTGTGTGTTTGAGTGCGCGCGTGTGAGTGTGTCTGTTTGTGTGTGTGCATGTGTGAGTGTTTGTGTATGTGTGTGTGTGTGTGTGTGTGTGTGTGTGTGTGTGTGTGTGTGTGTGTGTGTGCGTGCGTGCGTGCGTGCGTGCGTGCGTGCGTGCGCGCGCGTGCGTGCGTGCGTGCGTATGTGTGTGTGTGTGTGTGTGTGTGGTGTGTGTGTGTAATAATGATAGCTTAAGGTGGTATTTGTATATATGAGTGTGATGGGGCGTGGGGGGAGAGGGACTCATGTACTATATGCGTGGGCGTGGGTTTGGCTACGAATTTGTCGTGTTCTCAGTATTATTGTTATCTATAACGCTTTCGTTGCTTCCCCTTGTATTATCGGATTGTCTACTTAACGTGACAATTCAAGCGTCATGATATAACAAAAAATAAGCATTGTACAGAAACAATGTGTGTGCATGATATTTGTACAAAAGAAGAATCTACCTCTTTTTCTTGGTCTTTGCATTTTCGCCGTTTTCCTTCCCCCACCCCCACCCCACCCTCACCCCTTTTTTGTGTGTCTTCCATTCCTTTACCTTTTTTTTCCTTCATGTGTGAGAAATTTTCCTTTCTCCTTTGCAAAATTCATTTCAGTGCAAGCATTTTTTTTAGTTTATATTATTATCTATTGAAACATAGGTATTCATTCGCTATTTCCTTATTCGTTCTTTTATGTGTGTAACAATAACAATAGCAACAATAACAATAATTTTATTCAGTTTTTGCAGGCCTTTTGGCCCATATGAACAACAGAATACTTTATCAAAAATTAGTTAATAGATGAGAGGTGAACATTGCTATTTCTTAAGTGTAGACATTTAGTAAGATATAACCCAATTTTGTAGATAAGGTTTCCATTGGTGGTCGTACAAAGTTGTCGAAGTTTGAAAATTGACGGAAATCTATAATAATACAAAGGAATAAACTTTCTGCGAAGGGTGGAGTATTTCGGGCATACAAACACAAAATGAAAAATATCTTCAATAATGCTGACCATCACATTGCAAACAGAAAGGGTTGGACGTTGGGTTTCCATAACGAGACACTCCGTTTAAAGGTAATTTGTTCGTAGCAAACAAACAACTCTACGAAGTTCACTTGATTTCATTTCATCTATGTAAATTGCACTGCATATGTTTGGATGATAGTCTAAATATTCAGGCTGATTTGTGAGGGAATCGTGCCATTTCTGATTGTGAATATCATGTAATCGCATCTTAAACGTATTTAAGAATGACAAAATATCTCCACAATTCTGCATTGCCCAAACATACCCAAAACCATGGGTACATAACAGTTTTCGAATGTGTGTTGCCCAGTTCGTTCTGCCTGAAGTATCATGAGCATGTAGCATCATATAACATTGTTTTGGGTACCTATGGTGAGGCATGTCAATCAATTTGATCCAATACTTAACTGATCGAATGAAAGCATCAATGTAAATCGGAAATCTACCACATTCACCCAGAGCTATGTCATTCTTTATATCCCTACCAACCCCTAGGATCATTTTGCAGATCTTGACCTGAACCCTTTCAACATCATCATACTGCTGATAGCCCCAGACTTCAGATCCATACAAGAGAATGGGTTTAACTTTTGCATCAAAGATATTAAAAACTGTAGAGGCAGGGATACATTGTAGTCTAAAGTATAGTCTTTTAATCCCTGCAACAGCTCTTAGTGCTTTTCCTGATAAATTTTCAACACATTTTGACCAGTTAAGAGTTGAACTAAAAATAACTCCTAAGTAATTATAACTAGATTCTACAATTATCTCTTTTCCTGTATAGTACCATTTCTCACAATTTTTAACAAAACCACCATTTTTGAATACTATCACATTTAGTTTTGTCCATATTGACCATGAGACCCCATTTTTTACAATAATGTTCTAAACAATTTATCTTCTTCTGTAAATCTGCCACTGAATCTGAGACAAGAGCAATGTCATCTGCATACATTAGTAAGAATACATCAAATGGATGAGCAAAACGTCTATTCCTCTAGTATCATAATTATTAAGCTCTTGTTCCAGTTCTGAAAGAAAAATTGAAAATAACATGAGACTCAAATGCATCCTTGTCTAACACCAGAAATACAATCAAAATACTCTGTTATATTTGTTCCAATTTTCACAGCTGCTTTTACACTTTTGTACATGCTTTGTAATGATAAAAATAGTTTACCATGGATACCCCTTTGCAACGTAAATACAACTTCATTCTATCAACACAGTCAAACGCCTTTGAAAAGTCAACAAAAAGAGTATAGAAACGGCCACCTTTCCTTGTGAGATATTTTTGTATGAGAGATTGCAGAGAAAAAAATGTTGTCAATTGTACTATAACCTTTACGAAAACCTGCCTGGGCTTCCGGGATCAAATCTGCTTGACTGCAGAATTTTGTTAACCTTTCATTCAATATTGTACTATATAATTTACCGATAATGTTTAACAGTGATATGCCCCTGTAATTCTCAACTTGTTCAGTGCTACCTTTCTTGTGCAGTGGAAAGATTACCGCCTTAGACCAACATTCGGGGTAAATCCCAGTTGTAAAAACTTTGTTAAACAGAGGCAACAAAAATTTGGCATGGATATCAGTAGCATGACGGAAAGTCTGAAGATAGACCATCCGGACCTGGTGCTTTGCCACTTTTGATGTTATTCAGGGCATTTAACACTTCAGTTTCACTTATCTCCTCATTCATGCAAGAGTTATTGCAATTCTCACAACTGTTTGGGTCATGCGTAGTTACTGTGTCTTTAACGGCCTCTTTTGTGATATTTTCACATATTTAATACTGTTCATGTGGGTATCACTTGCGGTTTATTTTGTGTGTGTGTGTGTGTGTGTGTGTGTGTGTGTGTGTGTGTGGTGTGTGTGTGTGTGTGTGTGTGGCGGGGGGAGGGGGGGAGGGGGGGGGGGTAAGGGGGGCATGTTCTATTGTGTTTGAACTTATATTCTCGCTTTTTATTTTCCGCTCCTCCTCCACCCCCACCCCCCCCCCCCCCCCCCGCCCCCCTCTCTCTCTTTCTCGCTCTCTCTCTCGCTTATCTTTTATCCTTCCCTCCTCTCCCCCCTCCTCCCCCACTTCCATTTTTCTCACTCATTCATTTTTACTCTTTCTTAAAATTTCGATTTTTTAATTTCATGTGTGAGACATTACAATCATTTCTCCTCAAGAAATGTTGCTTTTCTATAGACTTACCGTTTTTATTTCATTTGCTTATTTCTTTATTTGCATTCAACCATTCATTTTATTCGCATCCAATTATTCATTTAGTTGAATTTTTTAAAAATATCCATTCATAATCATCTGCGTGCCTTGCTGTGTTCTTACAGAAAAGAACATTTCATACAGAATAAAGAACCCAAGTATTAACAATAACAATGTATTATTTTGTTTGTTATGAACCGTGAGTTCTTTATTTCTTTCCTTCTGCGTACGCAGGCTGATACTCCTGCGGACACTGCCTGTATGGACAGGCAGTGGAGTTTTGTGTGTATGACCGTTTTTTATCCCGCCATTAAGGCAGCCATACTCCATCTTCGGGGAAAGTGCATGCTATGTGTAACGTGTCATCCATACCAACGGCCAAACTGGCCTTCTCTTCCGAAAGTTGGTGATGGGATTTGACGTGTGTGCAAGATGTGCGTGCGTTCACACACGGAACCTCGGTTTATAGTCTCATTCGAAGGACTGTATGGGGGAATGGAGTCAGAACCAATGTTAACTCCGAGGGAAAAATCCCCCTGTACCGAAATTCGAACCCGCAACCCCAGGATCACGAGTCCGGCGCTCTACCAACTGAGCTATTCCGGCCCAACCACGAGTTGACGTATCCTTTTTTTTCTCTCGGTCTTTCATTCTTTCTTTCTTTTTCTTTCTTTCTTTTCATCTTGGGTTGTTGTTTTTTTAAACATTTTTTGTGCGAATCCTGGCCATCACAGGGTATTGCAGATTACGGGGTATGAGCGAAAAAATTGCGGATGGTGTGAGGGTGGAGTCTCGTCATTGATCTCTCTTCTCTCTCTCTCTCTCTCTCTCTCTCTCTCTCTCTCCTCTCTCTCTCTCTCTTCTAATATTTGTTTTGTTGAGGGCGTAGTGTACAAATCGTTAGCTCAACTATGTTATCTTTCTTTCCAGAATACTGATATTCTCTCTCTCCCTCTCTCTCTCTCTCTCTAGATCTCTCTCTCTCTCTCTCTCTCTCTCTCTCTCTCTCTCTCTCTCTCTCTCTCTCTCTCTCTCTCTCTAATAACTTGTTTTGAGGCGTAGTGTACAAATCGTTAAGCTCAACTGTATTATCCTTTTTCCCCAGAATATTGGTATTCTCTCTCTCTCTCTCTCTCTCTCTCTCTCTCTCTCTCTCTCTCTCTCTCTCTCTCTCTCTCTCTCTCGCCACAACGCGGTGCCAACCCTTCCTCCACACTCTTCCCCACCTGCATCCCACCCCTCCCTCCTCCTCTTTCCCTCCAGCCCCTTCCCGCCTTCCACTCCTACTCCTCACCATCATTCTTTTCTCTGTCAGTGTACTAATAACACCCGTTATTGCTTTGACCGGTATTTATTTCAATCATGCCACATGTGACAGGCGGGAACCTACCCAGACTTCTCCAAACCAAGGACTGGCGTTCTTAGAGTCTATTTTCGGCACCAGA
>CM031604.1:80269018-80271518 GCA_018398815.1 Conus ventricosus
TACAGAGAGAGGGGAGATGGAACTGGTGGCAGGGGTTCCGTGGTGTGACTTGGGTTCGTGGCAGGAGACTAGTAGCATTAGATTTTGAATGTTATGCGGATGGGGAGATATAGACGGATAGAGATAGAGGGAGAGGAGTACAGTTCATCCCCCCTCCCCCCAGAGGAGAGAGAGAGTGAGAAAGAGGTACAGAGAGAGGGGAGACGGAACTGGTGGCAGGGGTTCCAGTGGCGTGACTCTGGTCTCGTGGCAGGGGACTAGTAGCGTTTGGTTTAGGTTGATATGTGGATGTGATATAGACGGAAAAGAGAAAGAGGAGAGAGGACTACCCCCTTCGCCCTCCCCCCCCCCGCCACCCCCCCCCTTCCGGGGAGAGAGAGAGAGAGAGAGAGGAGGAAAGAGGAGTATTGTTCATCCCCCTCTCTCTCTCGAAAGGACTACCCCTACCCCCCCCCCCCCCCCCCCAACAGAGAGAGGAGAGTGAGAGAGTGAGAGAGAGTGAGAGAGGAGAGGAGAGAGAGAGAGAGAGAGAGGAGTACAGTTCATTTCCCACCCCCTTTTTCGCCCCCCCCCCCCCCCTCCCCCCGTCCCGTTTTTTTTTTCCTTCTCCCTCCCCCCCCCCCCCCCCCGCCCCCCCCCCCCCCCCTCCGCCTCCCTCCCTCGCCCCCCCCCCCCTCAAGCCGCCCAGCCTTGTTCCCGATTTTCAGGTCTTTCGTGCAGTTATCCGTTCTCGGTCAGGAAGAATGTGATTTTTCTCATAGTTTGCAGTTTTGAGCCGTGGTTGAATTATGGTCATGGAAAAACTTGTGATTTTTAAAACAATTGCTCTCAGATGGAATAAAATTCCCCTTGAGGAAGGCCCTGCATGGTGGTCGAAATATTGGGACAAATTTACAAACTTGTTGGGTTTTTTCCATTCACACACACACACACACACACACACACACACACACACACATCACACAACATTATATATTATATATATATATATTTATATATATATATATATATAGATTAGTGTGGTTAAAATACCCACAGCGCAACGCGCTCGAAGCAAATTTGTAGATTCTATTTTAAAAAACCTATTTTAACAAATATATATAGATATATATTTATTTTATATAATGCTGAACAATTAAGTAGTGGGGGAAAACAAGTGCAGGTTTACAATTCTTCCGTCATTATAGCAATGACTTGGCAAAGATTTGAACTTAAAAAAAAAAAAAATAAAAAAATAAAAAAATAAAATTTGAAGATGAAGAAAATGGGGGAATTATAATATTATAAATATGAGAAAACCCCTTTACTAGCTGCTGAGGGAACATCGTAATCCCTCTCAAAGGCACATTTATTTGTATTGCCTGCTCCTAGGCCTTTCGTCCGCTGGATCGGACTCATCAGGGAGACACGGCTGATTGTGTCTGTGCTCTTGGTGTCAAATTTGAGACACACCACAGTCCATAGCACTAGCATCAGGAGAGAAATTGATTTCCATGTATCTAACCTAGATTTATTGGTTACCTGTGCTATATGTCTTGGGCAGCAATGCAATTCATGTGACTTCTTGGTGAAATGAAATTTTTGTTATGTGTACAGTTTTCTAACAAATAAAGTATTTCACTTACAGGTGGTTTCAAAGGGCATTCAGAAATAGGTTGAACCTTTCCCAAAGCTCCCTATTTAGCCAGATTAATTTCTATTTAACCAGAAAAAAATTCCGTCCATCAATACTACTAGACTGCCTAATTTGAACAGGGCAATACAAATTAAAAGGTATGATTACTGCATATTTTTGAAAGCATTAACCATTTTTTCATATGACACACGTATTACGGACATTGCACACGTTCTTGCCCAGCCAGAGTTGCGCAGACTGTCGGGATTTTTTAAAAGTATTTTCAGAAGTATTCTTAGCGGATGTCTAGATTCTATCATGTTAAACGACAGACTTATTTAGACGAAGACGAAGATGCTCCGTGTCTTGCGACGCATGAGGCAGTCAAGGCGCTCCACTGTGCATGGTCTCGGCCAGTTTGCTAGTGTCACTCTATTCTCTGTCAACGACTCTGAGGTTTCTCTCCACTGTCTGTCGCCAGCTCATCCTGGGTCGTCCTCTTTTTCTCTGGCCCGCTAGGGTCTATTTAATGTCTGGTTTGCAGGTCTTCAAGAGGGTAATCTCAAGACATGACCCAGCCAATGGAGGCGCCGTCTGCAGACGATGATTGACACGGGGAGCTGTTTGGACCTCTCCCTGACGTCTTCATTTGGTATAAAGTCTAACCATTTGATCCCCAAGATCTTGCGTAGGCACTTAGTATCAAAAGCGTCGAGTTTGTTCTCCTGGGTGGTCTTCAGTTGCCAGGTTTCACAGCCATATAGCAGCGTTGAAATCACATGGAGTTATAAAATTTCAGTTTGATTCCAAAGGAGAATTTCTTGCTGTTTCATATTCGTTCAGCTGAATTCAATGACAGACTTTAAGAGAAAATGACCAGGGGAC
>CM031604.1:80274018-80330061 GCA_018398815.1 Conus ventricosus
CATTTACTACAAGGACACCGACTCTCACTCATACCTTTTGTATACCTCCAGCCACCCTCGGAAATGCAAGGATAGCATTCCCTTCTCCCAGTTTCTTCGACTTCGCAGGCTGTACAGCAGTGACGCTGACTTCCAGCACCAGGCTGAACGGATGAATTCCTTCTTCCTGACACGCCAGTACCCCCAGCAATTGGTCCAGACTGCCTTGGAGCGTGCCATTGCCATTCCTCGCAGTCAGACGTTGATTTTGCTGATCGTTCAGACGATCAAGCAGACCGTTCAGTGGCTGTGCTACCCTTTCACCCTCCACAACCTCCCTGTCCGCAACATCCTTCTCAACAACTTCCACCTCCTCCAACTCGACCCCAAACTGAAAGAAACCTTCCCCACACCACCCTTGATAGCCATCTAGAGAGACACAAATTTGAGGGACCATCTAGTGCGTGCCTCTGTCTGCAAGACGAGAGCACAACCTCTGGGCACACACCCATGCAGTCGCAAAGAGTGCAAGACATGTCCATTCATTGACAGCTGCACTACAGTTGCTGGTCCATCTGGCCAGTTCAGGGTCCTAGCAAGCTTCAACTGTCAATCTGCAGACCTGGTGTACGTCATCACTTGCACCTTGTGTTCAAGGAAATACACTGGGGAGACGTACCGCAGCCTGAATGAGCGTTTCTCTGAGCACCTTCGCTCAATGCGGGTGGGGTATGAAGATCCCGTGGGCTCTCACTTCAACAGCCCCTACCACAACTTCACCCATGCGAGAGTGGCTGCTGTCTGGCAGAACGGTCCAGTGGACTCTATCGCCTCTTTATGGAGTCATCCATCATCGCATTCATGGTGCAGTCTCTGATGTAGTCGGTCTAAAAACACAGTCACATTTCCATTAATAAAAAGACGGACAAATAGGCAAGGACTTTTACAGAGAGAGAGAGAGAGGAGAGAGAGAGAGAGGAGGAGAGAGAAGAGAGAGAGAGAGGAGAGAGAGAGACAGACAGACAGACAGACAGACAGAGAGAGAGAGGAAGAGAGAGAGACAGAGAGAGACAGATATAGAGACAGAGAGAGAGAGAGAGAGAGAAGAGAGAGAGAGAAGGAGAGAGAGAGGAGAGAGAGAGAGAGAGAGATGATGATGATGATGATGATGATGATGATGATGATGATGATGATGATGGTGGTGGTGGTGATAGTGGTGGTGACAAAATAGTAAATAGTATGCAGGTGAGCAACCGATTTTTACAGGCGGTTCATTGACGACTGTCTCGGACTGGCCTCCTGTTCCAAAGATTCCCTTGATCAGTTCGTGGACTTCATGTCCAGCTTCCATCCGGCTCTGAAATACACCCAAGCCTGCGGATAAAGGTGGAGCAGTTGTGGTGTGGCGGAGAGACTTGTACATCCAGCAAGCCAGGTCACAGCTGTCCAACACCGCCTTCTACAGCCCAGTCCCCAGATGTACAACCAAGCCGGACAACGCCTTGGTTAGAAAAACAATCAAGGCCTCCATCAACGAAGGTCATCTTCCATGTGAGGCTCAGTTTGCTGTGGTCCAAGAACCCAGAGAGCCCTGTTTTACCTCCTGCCCAAAATCCACAAGGCTAACACACCAGGACGCCCTATAGTGTCTGCCTGCTCCTGCCCCACAGCACTCATCTCTGACTTTCTGGACGTGTGTTTCAGCCACTCGTGTCAGCACTGCCCACTTATGTGAAGGACACCACGCACGCCCTCAATCTCCTGGAGGACTTCTCCTTTCCAAACGGCTGTACAGAGAGGCATGTGTTCACCATGGACATTGTCTCTCTGTATACTAACATCCCCCACAATACGGCCTACAGGCAGTACGCCATTTCCTCCAAAGGAGTGCCCTGAACCCCCACATTCCCCACCCATCCTGCGCCTCACTGAACTGGTCCTCACCCTGAACTCATTCGCCTTTGATGGGGACCACTTTCTGCAGCAGGGCGGAGTGGCCATGGGTACCAAAATGGGTCCTAGCTTTGGGATGTCTGTTTGTGGGCTATGGGAAGAACAAGCCTGAACCAGTACACAGGTGAGCAACCCGATTTTTACAGGCGGTTCATTGACGACTGTCTTGGACTGGCCTCCTGTTCCAAGATTCCCTCGATCAGTTCGTGGACTTCATGTCCAGCTTCCATCCGGCTCTGAAATACACCCACTGCATTTCAGATTCTTCAGTCTCTTTTCTCGACATTCAGATCACTTTCCTTTAGACTCCAACAGCCTTTCTACGAGCATTTACTACAAGGACACCGACTCTCACTCATACCTTTTGTATACCTCCAGCCACCCTCGGAAATGCAAGGATAGCATTCCCTTCTCCCAGTTCTTCGACTTCGCAGGCTGTGCAGCAGTGACGCTGACTTCCAGCACCAGGCTGAACGAATGAAGTCCTTCTTCCTGACACGCCAGTACCCCAGCAATTGGTCCAGACTGCCTTGGAGCGTTCCATTGCCCATTCTCGCAGTCAGACGTTGACTTTGCTGATCGTTCAGACGATCAAGCAGACCGTACAGTGGCTGTGCTCACCTTTCACCCTCACAACCTCCCTGTCCGCAACATCCTTCTCAACAACTTCCACCTCCTCCAACTCGACCCCAAACTGAAAGAAACCTTTCCCAAACCACCCTTGATAGCCTTCAAAAGAGACATAAATTTGAGGGACCATCTAGTGCGTGCCTCTGTCTGGAAGGCGACAGCACAACCCCTGGGCTCACCCATGCACTCGCAAAGAGTGCAAGACATGTCCATTCATTGACAGCTGCACCACAGTTGCTGGTCCATCTGGCCAGTTCAGGGTTCTAGCAAGCTTCAACTGTCAATCTGCAGACCTGGTGTACGTCATCACTTGCACCTTGTGTTCAAGGAAATACACTGGGGAGACGTAACGCGGCCTGAATGAGCGTTTCTCTGAGCACCTTCACTCAATGCGGCTGGGGTATGAAGATCCCGTGGGCTCTCACTTCAACAGCCCCTACCACAACTTCACCCATGCGAGAGTGGCTGCTGTCTGGCAGAACCGATCCAGTGGACTCTATCGCCTCTTTATGGAGTCATCCATCATCGCACGACTTGGGACCCTCGCCCCTGCCGGCCTGAACACCAGAGAGTGACAGCAGCTGAGCTTCAGGCACCCCCTCCCCCTTCTCTACTAACCCCTCCCCCCCCCCCCCCCTTTTTTTTTTTTTTTTTGAACAGGCCTTCTTGCTTTCCACTTTAACTTGTTCATGATTCCTACTCACTGCTTAACCCCAGTTAACTTTCTTTTGTCTCTGAGTTCTGTTCATTCCTTCTTCTTTTTATTGTCAGTCCCCATATAAGATCTATCTGTCACCCACTAGCTCTAAGCCTGATGAAAGTTCTATGAGCAGAAAGCTTGGTTTCCTTCTTGTTCCCCAGATCACCATACTCAAACCCTGGTAAGTGCACTCTTCCACCATTTCTTCTAGTAAATAATTATTATTACTGCCAATCCCCCCCCCCCCCCCCCCCCCCACACACCTTTTTTTTGTTGTTGGTTTGTTTCCCTTATTTTTTTGATGGGCTTCAGAAATCTGCCAGTTGGTAACCGAGAGACTCTGAGAGAGAGAGAGAGAGAGAGAGAGAGAGAGAGAGAGAAAAGAGAGAGCGAGAGAGAGAGAGAGAGAGAGAGAGAGAGAGAGAGAGAGATAGAAAAGAGAGAGAGAGACTCTGAGAGAGAGAGAGAGAGAGAGAGAGAGAGAGAGAGAGAGAGAGACTCTGAGAGAGAGAGAGAGAGAGAGAGAGAGAGAGAGAGAGAGAGAGAGAGAGACTCTGAGAGAGAGAGAGAGAGAGAGAGAGAGAGAGACTCTGAGAGAGAGAGAAAAGAGAGAGAGAGAGAGAGAGACTCTGAGAGAGAGAGAGAGAGAGAGACTCTGAGAGAGAGAGAGAGAGAGAGAGAGAGACTCTGAGAGAGAGAGAGAGAGACTCTGAGAGAGAGAGAGAGAGAGAGAGAGGCTCTGAGAGAGAGAGAGAGAGAGAGAGAGAGAGAGAGAGAGAGAGAGAGAGAGAGGAGAGAGAGAGAGAGAGCAGTGACGAGGATTATGATGATTATGGCGCTGACCAAAATACAGAACATGAGGTCTACTCTAGTTGTATTACAATGACAACAATGATGGTGTGTTGTGTGTTGTGTGTGTGTGTGTGTGTGTGTGTGTGTGTGTGTGTGTGTGTGTTTGTGCGCGTGCGCGCCTGTGTGTTTACACAAATCACTCATAGATCACCCAAACACTAATTATAAGGCAAAAAGAAAGAAAGAAAGCTATGAAGACAGAAGGAATACAGAATAAAGAAAGAAAGCTATGAAGACAGAAGGAATACAGAAAGAAAGAAAGAAAGCTATGAACACAGAAGGAATACAGAAAGAAAGAAAGAAAGCTATGAACACAGAAGGAATAAAGAAAGAAAGAAAGAAAGCTATGAAGACAGAAGGAATACAGAAGAAAGAAAGAAAGCTATGAACACAGAAGGAATACAGAAGAAAGAAAGAAAGCTATGAACACAGAAGGAATAAAGAAAGAAAGAAAGAAAGAAAGCTATGAACACAGAAGGAATACAGAAAGAAAGAAAGAAAGCTATGAACACAGAAGGAATACAGAAAGAAAGAAAGAAAGCTATGAACACAGAAGGAATAAAGAAAGAAAGAAAAAGAAGCTATGAACACAGAAGGAATACAGAAAGAAAGAAAGAAAGCTATGAACACAGAAGGAATACAGAAAGAAAGAAAGAAAGCTATGAACACAGAAGGAATAAGAAAGAAAGAAAGAAAGCTATGAACACAGAAGGAATACAGAAAGAAAGAAAGAAAGCTATGAACACAGAAGGAATACAGAAAGAAAGAAAGAAAGCTATGAACACAGAAGGAATACAGAAAGAAAGAAAGAAAGCTATGAACACAGAAGGAATACAGTAAGAAAGAAAGAAAGCTATGAACACAGAAGGAATAAGAAAGAAAGAAAGAAAGCTATGAAGACAGAAGGAATAAAGAAAGAAAGAAAGAAAGCTATGAAGACAGAAGGAATAAAGAAAGAAAGAAAGAAAGCTATGAACACAGAAGGAATAAAGAAAGAAAGAAAGAAGACAGTGAAAGAAAAGAAAAAAAAAAACAAACCGAAGAAGAAACTAAGGCAGAAAAAGGAACCGAAAAAAAAAAATCAATCAAAAGAAGAAAGACAAAAAGAAAGAAAGACCGAGGAAAAAGAAAGAAAGAAAAGAGTTCAATCAATAAAGAAACTTCACTGACAAGAGAAAGTAATAAAAAAAATAATAATAAAGACCTGCAGAATAAAATACAAAGAGAAACAAGGGAACCGTACTAACCAGTGGAATCCAAACTCGAGTCTTCCCTACAAGCCGTCAGCCGGAATGACAGTTATTCGTCTTTCAAGTTATGCAGCAGAGCACCATCACCCCCACCCCCACCCCGTCGTCCTCCTTCCCTTCCCCTCTCTGTCCACCACCCCCACCACCACCACCACCACCACCCTCAACGCCCTCACCTCACTTCCCCTCATACTCTTTCGATTCCGCTTCTTTCCCACCAAGGTATAATTTCAGTCGTCACAACTCACATGTTTCATGATGATAAGCAGTGTCAAGTTCCTACCCCTTTAAGTACAGACGTCATGGACGTAATGGGTAGCATTCAATTATTAAGTGATTGCAAAACAGCCTTTAACTCTCAGTGCGCAAGTAGTATGCGGACGACTAACATGCAGCAGATAATAACTTGACGTCTTAGGAGAGCTCGCCAATTCCGGCCTGCTCCTGGATCTATCTGCACGATGAGAGAGAGAGAGAGAGAGAGAGAGAGAGAGGAGAGAGAGAGAGAGAGAGAGAGAGAGAGAGAGAGAGAGAGATTTTATGTGCAGAGAGAGAGAGAGTTTATGTACAGAGAGAGAGAGAGAGAGAGAGAGAGAGAGAGAGAGAGAGAGAGAGAGAGAGAGAGCAAGAGGGGGGGGGGGGTAGAGTAGAGGGTCAGGAGGGAGGAAAGGGAGAAGATGCAGGGGAAGGGATGGGGCAGGGATTTTGCGAAGGTCGGGAGGAGAACGGGAGTGTGTGTGGAAGAGGGGGGGGGGGGGGGGGGGGAAAGGGAGTGGAGAGGAGGAGTAGGTTGACGGTCTTGCCGCCGATACAGAGAGAGACAGAGACAGACAAACAGACAGAGAGAGTGAGAGAGAGACAGAGAGAGAGAGAGAGAGAGAGAGAGAGAGAGAGAGAGTACGCCCACCATGTGACATCCTTCATCTGTGCCCTTCCTGCCCAATAGCCCACCCATGTCACAAACTCACCCGCCCCTTCTGTCCTAATGCACCCACCCACGTCGCGCCCTTAATCTGTCCCCTCTGCCCCAAATGCCCACCCACGTCACGTCCATCATTCGCGGCCCATTCCCCAGTACGCCCACCCGTGTTAACACCCTGCATCGACCCCACCCATACGCCCATACTTCAGGCTCTGAAACCTTCACTGACTGTTCCCTCACTCATGTCATTATCTATATCCTTACACATGTCACGCCCCGGAATCTGTGTATCCAGTGACCCCCACCCATATCACGCCCTGCATCCTCCTCTATCCTACCCCTATCAATGTCATACTCTAAAATCCCCCCCCCCCCCCCCCGTACCCATAACTATGTTACACCCTGATATTATCCTCCCGCATGTATAAGCTAAGTTGTTTAATACAACGCCCTAAATCCTGATCCTGATCCTAAAGAGTCACGTTAGCCATATTACAATGCTTCAGTTTCAGTTTCATCAAGGAAGCGTCGCTGCGTGCGGACTAGTCTATGTGCGCTACACCACATCCGCCAAGTTCTGAGACCACACTACGATTTGATGGATAAATGAATTAACAACTAAGATGAGACAATTGAAGAAGATGGTCCCGTGGCTACGACTTTGCAGATGTCTGACCTACGCATTAGCCCAATGCGCTGGTCAGACCTTGTGTGCCTACCTTACAACATTTTTTTTCTGCAATGCACTGTCAGGTAATGGAAGACAGTTTTCACCTGAAACCAGACACAACAGGCTCTACAGCTATATGCCGTAGTATGTTATAAATACAGACGGTCGCAAGCTATCCCTGTTTTTGATTTCCCTCTGTAGTCTTTTAAATCGTTGGCTGCCCATCCCACAATATGATAAACTACCCAAGTGCACCACACGATCAGGTTTCCTTTCTGCTAGGGTTGTTGAATGCCATCAGGTACAATACACATATCTACCAGTCGCGTGAGATTTAGTAGAATGGCGAATAACACAATCCGAATAGTGTAACAGGAAAACAAAACAAACACAAAAAAAATCACTAAAACTCATTAACGAAAACTATCAGTTTTTCGTCTTCCGTACAAACAAGCCAAATGTCTGTAAGAACGTAAGATGGAAATAATATTCCGTCCAATCATCGATAATTTCCCGCTACTACAAGTAGTAGCGTCGTCTGATTGGTGCACAAAAGGATAGGCCTAAGTGGTCTCATTTATCAGGCGAAGAGTTGGGGCCTAGTTGAACTAAGGGGGACAACATGCACATGGCTTTCCAGGAAGAATGAGAGTGATCGCGTACGTACGGCCGCTTGTTACCGGTTCAATAAGAAGACGCTACCTTGAACATTTGTACACTTTTTTGCCCTTCCAAATGTCCTCAGCAACACAAACTACGGCTGATGGTGGTGACACCTTCTCTGCCGGAATACGGAGGCTTGTCAAAAAATGCAACAGCTATTTCTATGAAGGTTTGTATTTAAGAAAAGCCGAAGTGTTCCGCTAAGTTGCTTACCCCATAGGCCTACCCGCCATGCAAATGATCGTGACGTGCCAGTCGAGTCATTTGGGTTCTCCCCAATATTTTCTTTAATGCATTGATACTTAAAGAATTAGTATCTGGACTACGCCGTGTCGAGGCCGGTATTAACTGACCGAGGGGCCGATAGCTCAGTTGGTAGAGCGCCGGACTCGTGATCCTGGGGTTACGGGTTCGAATTTCGGCAGAGGGGGATTTTTCCCTCGGAGTTAACATTGGTTCTGACTCCATCCCCCATATAGTCGTTCGGATGGGACTATAAACCGAGGTCTAGTCTGTGTCACATGCACTAAAGATCATACACGGACTCTAAAGATCCCGATGCTCATGTCCTAAGACGGTTGAGTACCGGCTACACGAAAATACACAATGCATGCAACCTGTGTGCCAGAATAGTCTACTTGAAGACTGTGAGCACGGGGCAGGTTAAACATCCCCATCTGGAAGAAGAAGAAGAGCCTAACGCATGCTGTTTGTAGTCTTTGAACATGTTTAGTGTGCATGGGCGTTTCAAATATTTTCATTTAAATGTTACGCACACATGAAGACTCTCCCTCTCTCTCTCTCTCTCTCACTCTGTGTCACACACACACACACACACACGCACTCACGCACGCACGCATGAATGCACACACATGTAATGATGTATACACAGTCAGTTTATTCAACCATTGCACTTGATCTTGACATTCAAACCATTAACACCAGCACTGCACAGTGCCTTGTGAAAATCTGTGCTGCTAAATTAGCACTTTTGGCATCTTCTTTATTAATGTTATGCACACCCGCCCATCTTTTGTAATAAAGTGTGGTGCATATTTTAAAAGATAACAAAAATGAAAAGTCAATAAATTTTATCACTTGAGACTAATGGTACAATGCACACTGATGTAATAGAAACAAAATCTTTATGTATATGTATAGTCATCGTGAATGTGAAAGAAGAACAGGTATGTGCACACCTACACTATCCAGAAAAGAACAGGCATCAGTCATTTTTAATTTGGTGGAGTTACAATAAAAGGGTCCATAATTCTCCCTCAAGTTGGACAGGATTTTTTTATTAAAAAAATAAGGCTTTGATTTAAACAAATTAGTTGTAAACATGGACATACAAATGGATAGGAAAAAATTATGAAAAATAAACTTGATCGGGCCTGATGGCAGTATATTTGACAGTTTTCTCAATGTATCCATGTCAGAAGAATAGGTCTCACTTATTTTTAATGGCATGCAGAGGTGTCAAAATGCTGTTTCTGACATGACTCGATTGAGTCGAAGTGTGGATGTGTGCACATCCACTTTATTCGGAAATGAATAATGCTATCCTATGATTTATGATGCACACTGGGTGCATATTGTAAATATTGTAAATAACATAATTTTATTCTTGGCTCATAGTCTTTTCGCTTTGTTCACAGTCTTACATTCACTAAAAAGGGAAAAATAAAAAAACCACAGAAAGAAAAAGTGCAGTATACACCTGTATATTACATGAAGTTAACTCCTTATGCAGGCGTTCTATTACTTACAATACTGAATAAAAGTGAGGGCCAAACTGAATTGGAATTGCAGCTAAGTAGTTGGTGTACCAGATACCAAAAGATGGGAAGGATTAATTCAAGTTTTTGATATGCAGTACATTCTCTCGGCGTCATACTTTACCATGTCAACCTCTAGCAAGCTGTGAAAGTTGTAAAGCTTGCTTGGCCAAATTTTCTGGGTTTTGTTGATGGTTGATGCTTTGCAGAAACTTCACAATATTGTAGTTTTTACATGATTGGATTGCAGCTCTAATATGTTGAAAATTGTTCTGTCAAGTTTAGGAACACTTCACAAACTATGTAATAACTAATTTGCAAAAATTAAAATACCTGTTGTTCACTTTGAGACTTTTGATGCATTTGACAAGCTATTTATAAGATAACTCCATGTGAACGTAAGCAGCACACAGTATGAATAGAGAAATATTTCATTTTTTAACTATGTTAAATTTGCTAACTGTTTAATAGTTTTTGAGTTGAACCAGTTTGAGCGAATTTGTTTTGTTCATGGTAAACAGGCGCTGGTCCATGGTGCTGTTCAATGACTTCCATTATTTTCCAAGCAGTGCTAGGGCACAGGGTTGAATTAAGTTCCTTGTTTTGACATGACCAAGGTTAAGATTTAAATGAATGTTAAATTTGCAGTTGACTTTCTTTTTACATGTGCATGATGGATATTGTCACATAATTTTCATAATGATAAAGACCTTAGTGTGATTACAGGATCTTAGTCTGAGGAAGTGTATAATTTAGTGTTGTGTGAACATCATGTATGGGCATGAATGATGCCATATTCAGTGCACATGCTGAAAAAGTTATTAGTTGCGTATTGGGTTGCAAAGAAAAAATAACTGCCCTTTTTTATGGCAAGAATGGATTAATTTTTTTTTTTTTTAAAATAAACTTTCTAACCTAACTTTGATTTGAAATAGCTTTTTCTTCTTCCCCATTCCACTTCACCACCATATTGCCTTTTCTTTGAATACATTTTTTTTTTATTGTTAATGAAATCAAGGTGAAAAGTAGGGGGCAGCCCTCCATTGTACAATTTTGTATAGCACTGACTTGCTATTTGTACCTGTTAAAGTTAACATCTAGTGTGTGGCTCTTACCTGTCAATCAATCAAGGACGAGCTGTTAACCTTGGAGATATGTTTGTTTGCTGTGAATCTATTGTTTATCCAGTTTTGCATTCATACTTTGTTTCAACTCGCTTAAATTCTCTCTTCCTGCAGGATCTTCACAGAAAACCTGTGTGGGATTCTTTATTGGTGATGCCCAGTTGGGTCTAGTGCGTCCAGAGGTTGTGACAAAGTTCCAGAAATTTCCAGAAGTATTTGACGTGGTTGGACAAGAATCCGGTGGCAAAAGACCAGTGGGAGTGCACCTTTCACCGAGCCTGAAGACGTCCGAGGAACGCACGACCGCGGTCAACACTGTGCTGGAAGAACTGAGGAAAGACAGCCACAACCTGGTTACCTTGAGAGGGTGGTATGATGAGGTGAGTAGATCATTATAATCCTTTGACTTACAGCCATCATTAGCCAATTGATGAAATCAGATTGGGCCTTTATGGTCCTCGAATTTTTCTTAACCTTCTTTAGTTTTGCAACTTCTTTGCAACACCTTGAATTCCCTTGAAAATTGAAAAAATCTCTCATCTTTGAGGAAACCCTTAATAAATAAAAGAATCAAAATAGGTGCTTTAGCAGGTCTGGAGTGAGTTGCAACATTCTAAAAACGGATGTTTCATTATTTTTTTTTAGGTGAGGTGGATGAAAATGGTTTGAATCTTTTTGATTTTGAATTGATCTGTTTGTATCAGACAACCTCAGAAACACTTAAAGGATACTACGGGTCAAGAAGTTCTAGATGTTAATTAGAAACTTGGTTTAGACTCTTCATAACAGTATAGAAGTTAGCTGAACTACTAGTTTTAGAATTTTCTGGTTTTTCCTGAAATGTTTGCTTTAACATATTTAAAGTATTTTGTCTCTCATTTCTGTATGTCTGTCTTTCAGATGTTAAAATCTGCCCTCGGAATATATCAGAAAACTCCTTGTATTTTCCAAAGAAACTTTTATGAATAGATGTGAACATTATCCAAAGAGGATACTATCACAAGTGTTAATTTCGTCCATTTGGTCAGTTAAAGTCTGATACTCTTCACTGAGATGGAATATGATGCATTTTCATCCACTGAGCTGGAATATGGTTTCTTGCTGTGACACAAAGTGTTTTCTGTCCTTTTTTTGTGTGTTTTTTTGCCTGTTGAACCTTGTCAGATGATTGCAATTTGGAGTTAAAGAATAATGGAATATAGATATGTTGTGTCATGTGGTATCCTTAGGTATTATTTGTTCGTCTTGAGTCAGGAAGTACACATTGCTATTTCAGTATTTGTTCACCTGAATTTGCAATCCTGTATAAAACTAAAAGCAATAGAAACAGCACTGCCTGATGTCCTGATCTTTGTGTCCCATCCTGTTACGAGGGTTGCCATCTTTTGGTGGTGAGCATATTACTAGTCACCAGCAACCAAGGGCTCAAGAACAGTAGGGAATAGAAGTAATGTCCACTTCTGGTCATGTAGTGTGAGGATGATTTTAAAGAAAATGTGTTAGACAGAGGTCAGAATTTCCCCTCTCCCTATGCCCCCAGATTTTCGCCCACCAGATGTTGAGTGGACCACAGAAGAAAAGAGGCTGACCCAAAATGAACAGGTGCCAGGCCATTCAGCGAGTTCATCACTTAAAGAGTCAAGTAACGGACATCAGAGTGCTGATTGTTGACCAGTCATCTGTTCAGTGATGTGATAACCTTTATAAAACTTTGCCAAAAAAAACAAACTTCCTTGGTTTCAAAGTGAGGAAACGATAGGCAAAAATGGAAATAAGATTGAACAAAAAAAGAAGAAGTCACTGTGCTGCCATGCAAAAGAACAGACATATATTACGAAACACACCTCTTTTGGTCTTTTCTTTCTTGTTCATTAAGAGGACCTGCAAAACATTTACCTATCTATATGTATACAATGACAAAAAAGGTTACGCCTTCCCTCCAAGTTTCTGCTCTCCCATGTTACTTTCTGTGCATAGTGTGGGGATGTTGGGGTTTTGTGTGTGTGTGTGTGTGTGTGTGTGTGTGTGTGTGTGTGTGTGTGTGTGTGTGTGTGTGAGAGAAAGAGAGAGAGAATAACTGCTGTTTGGCCCCATACTGACAACAGTAGCTCTATATTATATCATTTAGCCTGATTCGGTGACTGTGTGAGAGAACCTTGAAGTGATGACAGTTTCCATGGGTCTGCTCACTTCTAAGACTGACAGAACTTGGCCACAGGTTTGGAGATGGAAGTTCAGTAGAATTTTATTTCATCTAAGATTTACCATGAAAGTAGAGATGGAAAGGAGACGGATCTTTTGCCAGTGCTTTAAAGATACGATGATAATGAAATCAGATTTTTTATGAGTTACCAATAGTCCAACATAAAGAAAGTAGGCAAACTGTTACTGTATGAAATTTTCTTTAAGAAGTGGTAAGCAAAAGAGAGGTGATTTTTTTTGTTGTTTTTGTTTATAATCCTTTAGTGTACTTGTGTGGTTTGAATTTCAGAAATACAAAGTTTCAGCATCATTCTCCAGTGAGACTCTGATGGAAGTGGAAAGAGCAGCTGCGCGTAAGTCTTAAATCTTTTTTCCTTTTTTTTTTCTTACAGCAGCAGTATTTGGTGAGAGAGAGAGAGAGGGAGAGAATCCATATCCTGTTGTAGCCAACTGGCTAGCATGTCCGTGTTGGAAGCAAGAGGGCCCCAGGTCTGTTGTTTAATGAAATTGAATACACAAGGTTGATTTTCTCATACGTTGGTTCTTCCCAGGGAGGAACACTTGTTCCAGGATGAAGTTAACAGACTGCTCCAGAGCTTCAGATTGTTGGGTGTTGCCGCATTAGCACAAAAAGCTTGAAATAACACACGGTTCCTCGAACAGAAGTGCCCATGGGGCGCATTTTGATTTGCCATGTGAGACCAGTGTGATGAACTGCTGTCAGCATTTCAGATGGTCAGAACTGGCAGTTAGAAATTAAAAACCTTTCGAGTAGAAAAAAATTAAAGACCTTTTTAGTAGAAGTTGATTGCGGTGTCTCTTCTCATTAGCAAACGGTACTGTAAATCATTTCATGATGCTTCCAAAAATGAAAAAGCAAAATTGATTCAAGTGAAATTGGCATTTTCAACCAGTTAGGTAATTAAGTGTGCATTTGCAAGTTCTTAGGATTTCAGTTAAATACATGCCCTAATCTGTGTTAACCCTTAGCATTTGAAATGTCACTTGGGAATACTTCTTGCACCAATCTGTGTAGCTTTTAAGTGCATGTGAAGTTAATTTGCGCATTATTTTCTTATTCATTCACAGCACAGTTTTCATCTGAATTTTTGCTTTTTTCTCTAAATCAAAATGTATCTCCAAGAGTGTGTGTGTGTGTGTGTGTGTGTGTGTGTGTGTGTGTGTGTGTGTGTGTGTGTGCGCGCGCAATGGTATTTCTTTCATTGTTTAACTCTTCCAGTGTCGTCGATGAAGTATATTGAGTTTCAGGATGCATAAAGTATACTTTTTATTTATTTTTACTATTGTTTTTTTCTCTCAACCAGATAAATGTGACATCTTTTCAGTGAATATAAAATTGTATAGAAATGGTAAATGTTAGGTGGTTCAGTGGGATCGGATTAAGACAAGACACAAGACAGGATCATTTCTAGGAAAGCTTACATACAGCACGCTCAGTGGACACTGTACCATGTCACTGAACTGACTCACCGATAAGAAACGTGTGAATGAACGTATATGATGTACCTGAATCAGTGAATTATTGAAGGTGTCTTTTTATTATGCTTGACCCCCAGTTTTCAACATTTGACTTGCAGGTTCTAAGACAGTATTTAAAACTATTCTGGTCCTCGTTTTAATATTCTACAGGGAACACTGATCTCTCTATATGCATGTGCATTATGTGTGTACTTGTGCGTAAATGGTGGATGCACTGATATGTTTTCAGCCCTGTTTGGAATTGTGACCTACGGAACACACATCAATGGATACACCTACAATGACTCGGGTGAAATGCTGATGTGGCTGGGCAAGCGGGATCCAAACAAAAGCACATATCCTGGCTTGTATGATAACCTGGTGAGTTTGCCCTGGGTATTTTTCTTGCTCAGCACCAACATCACAGTGCTTTCCCTCGGTTCTGAGAACTGAAAGTAAGCGAAGAAAATTCGCTTTTTTCTTTGGGGATGTTGTACCATTCATAACTTCTGTCAAATCCGTTGCGACTGAACTTAACTTGCAGTATAGTTAGTGCCGCTGAATACCTTCCATAGGCAGACTGACAGAGAATAGTAAATGAATGCTTTGTTTCATGTCTGAAAGAAAGCAGAAATATTACTCATCTTTTTTTTCTTTTCAGTTTTTTGTTTTTGACAGAAACATGGTGCCCATGAAACACTGTGTACGTGACCTGGTTTTCACATTCATCAGAACAAGAAATACACTACTTACAATTGTAAACATGTGCATTGCAAACTGCATATGTTTCGACAACCAAATGTATCGGTTCTCTGATATCAGAAACTTCCAAAAATACCACATGGTGTTGAATTGATATTACTGCGCAAAATTTGATTTTCTTGAACTTTCTTTGACAAAGTTAAAGTTTATGACAGAATAATGAACTTCCAGTCATAAGTAAGTGATTTTTTTTTTTTATGTTTTTTTGGTATTGTGCAGTTTAACTCCTTATTACACATTGTTATTAATTGAGCAGGTCTTTGAACTGTACTTTCAAATAGTCCAATGGATTTTTTTGTGGAATTTGCATTGACCAGAGTATTTACAAGGGCACTTGATTGAAGCGTCACAAAAATGTGAGGTAAAAGTTGCACTTTTGGCCTAAATATTCTGATATGATACAAAATGGCTCTACAAAATAAAAGTTTATTCATTCCTGGTCTCCAACAACCAAATGATATTTTTGGATAAAGCTTGCTTATGACCACAGACAAATTATAACCAAAGCACTGGTCAAATTTCAATGCTTGGTGCCAGTTCAGATTTCAGACAATATTACCCTGCGCATTCTGATGATTTGCAACAAATGACTATATGGTGTGTGTGAGTGTGTGTGGTGTGTGTGTGTGTGTATGTGTGTGTGTGTGTGTGTGAGTGCGCACATGTGTGTGTGTGAGTGCGCACATGTGTGTGTGTGAGTGCGCACGTGTGTGTGTGTGTGTGTGTGTGTGTGTGTGTGTGTGTGTGTGTGTGTGTGTGTGTGTGTGTGAGTGCGCACGTGTGTGTGTGTTTGCGTGTGTGTGTCTGTGTATGAGTGCACACGTGTGTGTGTGTGTTTGTGTGTGTGTGCCTGCGCGCGTGTGGTGTGTGTGTGTGTGTGTGTGTGTGTGTGTGTGTGTGTGGTGTGTGTGTGTGCATGTGAGCGTGCGTGTGTGTGTGTGTGTGTATGTGTGTGTGTGTGTGTGTGTGTGTGTGTGTGTGTGTGTGTGCCTGCGCGCGTATGGTGTGTGTGCGCGTGTGTGGTGTGTGTGTGTGCAGTGTGCTGGAGGATTGGCAGCAGGGCTGGGGGTCAAGGAGTGCGCCTGGAAGGAGTGTCAGGAAGAGGCCTCCATCGATGATGACCTTCTGGAGGAGCTCAAGCCTGTGGAGACAATCAGGTCGGTGGGTTTGATGTGAAACTGTCAGATTATTTCACCTAACTTACAGCTGGCTATCTGGGGTTTTTTTTTTAGTGTGAAACAAAATAAAAAATCTTGGCTCATTTTGTTTATTTTTGAATTATGAGGACAAAATATAATTAAGTCACACTAAATTTTGTATAAAGATCCAGTAGTGGATGTAGTTTTCTTGTGTGTCTTTATGTGTTGATTTTTAGAATGTCCATTGCGGCTGCTTGTCTTGACCTTCTTTCTGTAAATCTGGAAATCATACGTAGTCGCGGCACTGACTTCCCACTTCTTAGCTGCGACACACATTACTGTTTAAGTAACAAGTGAGCACTGACGCATCTGTATGGACTGAAAGGATTACCTAACATTGGTCGTTGATTCAGCTGTGCCCAGGCAGGGAGAGGAGGGGGCTGAATGGTCCACAGTGACATGGTGAATCTGTTGTCCGCTGGGGCCATCATTCATAATCACACTCGATACTAACTAAAAAATAGTTTTATAACTTTGTAGTGGAGAATTAAAGTATGATGCAAATGGGTGTCCATGACTGCAATGGCCGTTGTTCTCAGAAGGCACACAGAATACCTAAGGCTTCCCAAGTAATTGATGTAGGAATGAAAGAAGGGTCACCCGTTTTCAGGGTGGAACAATCGCTGTCTGGTACTGATGAGTGGATAGTATCAGGTAGTTAAAAGATTTAAAAGCTGTTTGCAGTCTGCAGACCTGCCTAAGCATCTGTATTTTGAGTATCCCCAGCTATTGAGACATCAGGTGTGTTTGTACAGTAATCTCATAAACAATGCAAAAAAATCTCTCTCACACAACCACACACACACACCCCAACACACACACACACACACACACACACAATTTTTGTGGGAGAATTCCAGTTTGAAAAAGTTAGGCGGAATCCTATACAGTTGGTGAACTGATGTTAGGAAACATTTTGCCGTGGAAAGACTTTTGGGCATAGTAGTTGTAATACAGGAATGTGTAGCCAGAATTGATTGTGGTGAATCAGATGGATAGATTGGTGACAATGGTAAAGGCAGACCAGTGTAACAAAATTGTGCAAGCACATGCTGTGGGTTTTTGTTAGGTAGAGGTATAAAAGGGGTGGGAAGAGGATGAGATGGGAAGGCCTTAAAGATGAGGCTGTGCATGCGGGCATTTCAGAAAGATAATAAGTTTGTTCACTTTGTGCTCTTGAAAGTGAAACTGAAAATGGAAACTGCACCATGGGCAGAATCGGTTTGTCTGTCTCTGTCTCTGTCTGTCTCTGTCTGTCTGTTCTCTGTCTTTCTGTTTGTCTCTGTTTACTGTCTCTGTCTATGTTTGTATGTATGTACGTATACATGTATGACTGCGTCTATGATCTTTTTATCTACCCATCTATTTATCTGTAATGCTTTATATAATTCCGATGCATTTGAGAATCTGGTCAGCTGTAGGAAAATACAAACGAAACAGCCCTCAGAATACTCATGGGGCCCAGATCATCCTACTAGATGAAGTATTGTTCTCCTGATCCAAGGGTGTTATGTTCGATCCCTGCCTTAACCTGTTATAAGAAGATGAAAAAACAGCAAACATACAAACACAACACACACACACACAACACTACACACACACACACACACACACACACACACACACACACTCACACACACACACAAACACACTTGCTCTCACACTCACACTCACTCACTAACTTCTTCAAATACTAGAAAACTAGGCCATCATGTGCTGGTGGTGTGGATAGCATTTGGAACAATAGGGATCACATGTAGACATCATCCAGTGATGGAATGTGGCAAACTTGATGGTGGGATTAAGAACGGTCGCAGTTTTATCAACCTTCAAGAGTACTGATCGAGGAACAAGTAGAAAAGAGCTGTTATGCCATTTTTATAGTTTGCAGGTTTAAATCTGTATTGGAATGAATTGTGAATGTGTGATGTTCCTGGAATGAAGAAGAAACTTTCTTAATGTTTTGTTGGAAGAAAGTGTTGATATTTTTCAGCTAGTGCGTTTGTTTATGTCAAATGACTAAAGATGCCTCTGATAAAGATGTCAGAAGTTACACAAAATGTTGTGTGTAGTTTTCACTGCTTTTCTTTGTTCTTTTTTAAATGAAATACTTTCCACTATAAGTGCATTTGTTTTGTATGTTTCTCCATATCAGGAATAAAGGAATAAGGAAAGTTCATGGTAAATCTCGGCATGCAAAAAACATGCAATTTGAAAAACGAAGAATGAATGAGCGATTACTTATCTTCTCAAATTGGGCGCAGAGAAGAAACGAACAATCACTTATCTTCTCAAATTGGGCGCATGCGAAGAACGAGCAATCACTTATCTTCTCAAATTGGACGCATGCACCCGATTTGAGAGATAAGTGATTGCTTGTTCTTTGTTTTCATTGTCCTGAACGTTTTTTATCTTGTCTGAAGAAGACCAAAGTGGTTGAAAGGTATCATGTTTTATCTGGTAATTTAGTTTGTCCCCTTTGTCTAGCGAATAATATTTTCTTTTAAGTTTAATACTGTGCTTGTTTTATTGGTTGTGTTTACTTTATCCCGCCTCACTAACGTATAGCGACTTTTCATTTATCGGCTTTCTGTGGTTCTGGTTTCCCAGTTATGTCCTTGAAGACGAAAGGGGTGTGATGCCGGAGTGTGAGTTTGTCTTCGACTTGGAGCTACCTCAAGACTTTGAGCCGATCAATGCTGACGGGGAAGTGGACAGCTTCGAACTGGTGTCCATCAGCAGGGTGAGTTGTGTGTAGAGGGTTGAGTGCAGAACATCTGAGCCAGAGATCCCAGACTACAGAGGTGATGTGTTGTCAGACAGTATGTTGTCACAATCAACATACTTAACTTTTTATAAAAGTATACCCTTACTGTGATTTATGACACTACCTACTGTTATGGCTTATAGTCTGTAAATGGTTGCACTTGGTTTATCTGACGGTGTGTTTTTTTTATGGATGTTTTTTCCCCCAGCCCTATGTTGAACTCTTTCAGAGTGGCATCAGTTATGTTGCCACAGTGTACCAGTGCTCCCTAAGGAGCCGTAGGTGCCAGGTCATAGAGACGACGCTCTTAACAGGAATCCTTGCTCTGCTGTTGAATTGAGCATGACCTGTTCTAAAGGGAAGTAAAGGGCAGGACATAGGAATTACCATTTTATTTTACATGAATATTTTAAGAAATGTGCATGGATTTGGTTTCATTACTGAACTTTACTGCCTCATCTCATCCTTTGTCTGTGACAGTAATACGTGTCTAAACATGTCTGTGAGATTCTATGGTAAAGGATATGTGCTAATTGTGTGTGTGGTGTGTGTGTGTGTGTGTGTGTGTGTGTGTGTGTGTGTGTGTGTGTGTGATTTTGAGAAATGAAATTTAGTGGGAAGAAACTTAAGGAAGAGCTTCATGGGAGGTTTTCAGAGAAGTTCCCTTAACTGCTTAAGCTGCTGGGATGGCTGAAATGGCATACTTCTCAGTCTTGTTGATGTGAGTTTTGCTCTGTTCTGCTTTGTGTGGCAAAATGAGTTCAGTCAGAATCATTTGTTGAAACTGATTGGAGTACAATATTTGGTCTCATGTTTGCTTTCCTGGTGACCTGTGAATGGTTTCCCCATTCAGGAAATCCTACTGTGCACGCTCCCACTTCCATGCACTTTAGTGTCACACCCACTCTGGACCATGATATTGGCCTTCTGCCACGCAGAACATAGCTGGAGCTTCTGGTGGCATAGTCTTTCTTCTGGGAGTGCTGACTGTATGTGTGATGTCCCTAAGCACATGGTTGTGTCTCCATATGAACCTTCCCTGGTTTAGCGCTGCTTTGCAGGAACTCGGGACGTGTTCCACTGTTTGTTTGCCCTGACAAGGCGGACGTGTAGCTAGGGTCATCTGATTTGCTTCATGTCACCAGCTTTGAATTTGAGGATAGAACATTAGAAGGTCACACACAGACCTGCAGTTGAAGCTTAATTGAAGAGGTGCCATGTGCTATATTTCATTTGAAGTTTTTGTTTTTCACCAGTCATTAAGAGCCAGTGAGAAGTGCTTTAGCTCAAGCGAAATACTGAATACCATTTTGGATTGAGCCGATGGAATTATTTTTCATTGTAGATATCGATGGTAACAAGCAGATCTGTGTTTTTCAGGTAAAAGAGATGATCACCCAAGACATTTTTAAACCCAACTGTGCCTTCATCATCCTCGGCTTCCTCATTCGACATGGCTTCATTACTGCAGATGATGGTCAGTTTTCTTGGTTCTTTTTTTTTTATTTTAAAAGAAAAAAGATTTTGTTTTGTGTGTGTGTGTGTGTGTGTGTGTGTACGTGGTATGATATGTTCATGTATGTCATAGTAAGTGTGTTCCTGTTTTAGTTAATGTAGGCAGCCCCATGCTTGCCTTCATGTTTATGCCTTGAAGATGGTGACTGATACTGGATTTTACCAACATAAAGAAATTGAAGAAAACATAGCACCTTTCAGGAACAGTCTGGAACAACAAGTCATAGACCACTGAGTGAAAGAAAACTATTATGACCTAATTTGCTGTGAGAGGAACACGCTGCAACAGACACATTGTGCAAGACCTTTGAATCAGCAGTACCTTAGTCTTTTTACACTTGAAATAACTGTGTGCATGTGTGTGGTGTGTGTGGTTTGTGTGTGCCTCTGTGTGTGTATGTGTGTGTGGTGTGTAGGTGAGTGGGTGTGTTTCTATGTGTGCATGCTTCGATGTAAAATATTTATACAGGTATAAGACATGAGATCCTCTGTAATCTTGCATTATACTTTCAAAGAAAGTGAAAATTTTGAAGCCCTTGCTTTAATGTTGAGGGTCAGGATTTTCCTCTGTATTTTTGTTGTGTTATGATTATTGATGGTAAGGATCTAGTACTATTTGTATTTTTATTATGATTGTTGGGGTGAGGGTCTGCTGCTTTTTTATGTTATTGTCTTTAATTGTTGAGGGTAATGAATAAAGATCAGCTTCCATTTTATTTTGTTGTTGTTGTTAATGTAATTCTTGACAATAAGGATATGTTCCTATTTGTGTATTTTGTTATGAGTTTGAACTACTTTTGGGGTTGGATTAAAAGCGCCTATGTCCACCCAGCAGTAAATGAGGTTTTGATTCAGTTCAGAGTAGGATAAAGTGGTAGAAGGAGAAGAATGGGCTCAGTTTTCCATAATGCCATGCCCTACACATAGCATGGTGAATCTCTGACAAGCTCACAGCCCCATACAGGGCTATTAAGATGTTGGAATTTGACGTTCAATCTTCATCTGCTGATGCGTGTTTTCAGAGCCCGACTACTGCTTCATGGTGGAACAGATCCACACTCCAGTACATTCAGTATTCACCTCCTCCTCGTCTTCGTGACATTGTGCTGGAGTTCTCAACTGCGGTGCCCATGTGCCATTGTCATGACCTTTGTTCATCATCCACGTCGAGCGTGGCTGAGGACCATGTTGTAATAGAACTGTACCTCAAGCAAATGCTGGTCTCTACTACTGTAGTTAGAACCATCTGCAACAGACAGCGTATCGTTTTCTTTCTCTGTTACTGTTACTCTTTTCTTCATTGTTGGTGTGCTAATCATGAACCACTTTTCATGTTTAACATTCTCTTTCCGTGTTCATTGTGTTTTTGTAACCTGCGCCACGGAGTACTTGAATTATTTACATGGACTGTTAGTTTTCTTTTGTTTTTCACAGCTTTAGTTCCATACCACATTTTCTAATACTAACATGATTCTTTGCTTGAATTTTGTGTTGATTCATCATTGAAACTGCTGAATTGGGGGCTCTGTACTTGAATGGACTTCAAAAATTGCCATTGTCATCAGTATTTTTACACTCCCTTTGTTTATGTCACTTCTTAGACAGATAGACGGATCAGAATTGGAGGAAGACTGTGTGCGCAGCAAAAGCTTTCAGGGGTGAGTGGCCTAATGGTCAGTTTATTGACAGTGTCTGCATGGACTTCCATGGGACATACTCTGCTGTTAATGGTAACATCTACATTTCTACTGTACATATTCCTTGTTTAACAACATGATAACTAGTATCTAGTTTTATTATTATCTTTCACACATAATTCTAACCTTCCCTGTTTGTACATGGAACGTTTACAATGAGGCTGAGATGGTTTGCTCCGCAAAATGAAATCTTAGAACGGAGTAGAAGCTTTGAGATATGAGAAATGCTGATGTTCCATGTAAGTTGAATCCATAGTGTTGTGTGTCATAGCTTTGTTTGTAGATTAAGTGCGTAAAAAGTGACCTGCAGAGTCTTTAAAAACCTGGCCAGTCTTCAATGCCACCTTGGTGGTCGTAGCCAGCTCAAGGAAGAGGTAAAATAGAAAGGAAAAATGATTTCATTTTGGACTGTAAGAACAGAAAATGCTGCACAGTCAGTGAAAATACCTCTAAAGATGCTCTTGTTTCACGTTCCGTCCTCCGGGGGTGAGATACAGAGTGTGATGACAGCAAACCAGGGATGGTCATTTCATCCTAGGACTCTTCAGCTTGTTGTCCCTGGCTGCTAACAGAAGAGGGACTCTCCCACATATGCAAGAAGCAGTTTCACAACACTGGGGAACTCGCCCATGTGTTAATCCCACCAGAGATGTAGATGAGGCAGGATAAGTATCTTTGCTTGGCTTGCCCACTGTTCGCCCTGTGTCAGAGTCTCGTTCACTTACGCGGTCACTGACTGCTTCCAGACTCGACAGGCACGGCACACAGTGAGAGAACAGTTCAGATGGCTGGTCTGCCCTCTGGGGTAACCACATATATAGCAGCTTTTTGATGTTGGCTGTTCAGCGAGGTAGGCCACTGCTGCACACAAACCATCTTTTTTTCATAGTTGATAGTTTGACACTTGGTCAATGAGTTGTGATGTACAGGACAGCCAACCAGTGAGGAGCAGGCAGACTGAGAGCCCGTCAAGCCAACAGGAAGTGGTGAACCCCATCAGTATACACGATGAGATTCTGACTAGTGAGAGGTGACGATTTTTTTTAGTCTCCCACCTGTAAACATCTCTCATCCCACCGAAAAGACTGTGTTGAGCATCAAGTAACTAATCAGGGAGCCGCTTTTTTAAAGAGAGCTTAGGAAAGTAAACATTGTTTGGAATAGAAATTGAAAAGGTGCAGCTACATCATGTAAGATAAATGAATAAATAAATGAACATTACAAAAAAGAAAGTCAAAGTTTTTTCTTTCTCAGTTTTGTCCAGTCAGAGCATTTTCAATAAACACACGTATATTAAGTCCTTGCATTTATTGAGATGAAGAGGACATTGTTTTTTTCAGTGACTGATCAGTTAGCAAAGTGTCCATACAATGTGAATTGTGCATTATCATCAGGATTTTCTGTTTACAGTTCATTGCCAGCACATATGAGCTATTTTAGAACATACTATTTCATCTCTGGTAATAGTTTTTTTTTTTTTTGTTTGTTCTTTTAATCATGCTTGGTCAGTGAAATTTTTACGAATTTTCAGCTATTCATGATTTTTAATATGTGTCAGTTTTATTACTGAATAAATCAGTGTAAAGGAATTGTTGAAAAAAAAAAAAAGGCTCTTGACAAATAGCATTAACAGATAGCATTTGGAAATGTTTTTTGTTTGTTTGTTTGTTGATTTTGTTTTTGATTATGTATGCTGTGTAGTAGTGAGATGATAGATGCGAGTTGCTACGCAGTATACACATATATGTATTTATACTCCCTCTCTCTGTTACTCTTTTTCTTTGTCTTTCTTCTGTCTCTCTTTTCTCTAAGACTTTTTCTCCCCCTTTTCCTCTCTTCTTTTCTCCTCTTTCTTCTTTTATATGTTTTCCTATTCCCCCTGCCCTACCCCTTCCCTTCCTCTCTCTCTCTCTCTCTGTCTCTCTCTCTCTCTCTCTCTCTCTCTCTCTCTCTCTCTCTCTCTCTCTCTCTCTGTTTCAGTGACATGAATAGGGGAAAGAGCCATAAAAAGTTATATGATTTAAATGCTGACAAAGATTTGTGGAGAATGCAGTTATAAAGTGTGTTTCCTTTTTCTGTTTTGTTTTTCGAGAACAGATAAATGATAAAAGATCTACATACCCTTGAGTTCTGTCTGTCTGGTTATGATGTGTGTATGCTGTGACAAGTATGTCGCACACAATATTGAGAGTGCATGGATGTCAAGCTTTTCTGTAAATGGTTTATGTGCACAGACAAATTCCATTTTTTTCTTTTTTATTGATTTATGGATATCCATGCTTTTGTGCAAATGTTTTATGTGCATAGACAGATTCCTTTTTTGGGGGGGATTGATTTCTCTTTTTCTCTCAGTAGCTTCGTCCGTGTCTTGATCTGTCTTTGTCTCAACTCTCATCTGTGTTTTTGCTACATGTTTATTGTGTGTGTGTGTGTGTGCGTGCCTGCGTGCATGCATGCGTGTGCGCATTTATGTGTGTGGGGAGGGAGGGGTGGGGTGAGTGAGATTCATTTTGGAAGGAACCAGTTTTAACCTCTCAAGAGTTTACAGCCCTGGCAGTCTCTCCTGCCCGGTCAGTTTGGGCTGTTTTCCATGAAGGGAAGGGATATTTAACGTTAACTTTGGTATCGCATCTGTTTATTCAAAAGAAAAATTCATGTGACTGTTGGCAAATTATTGTGCAGCAGTGTATTACAATTTTTAATGTGACACGTTTTCAGACCTTTTAATGTTTTTACTAACTCGGACATTTCTCTTTGCATGAGCAAACTTGGCACCTTTCAACTACTTATTTCAGTTCTTTACACCTGGAAAACTGTTTTATCACAACTTTGAGAGACAAACCAAACTGTTTTGCAACATATCTGGCTTGATGGTTTTTGACAAACCAAACATTATTTCAGTTTTTACATAACACTGTTTGAACGTAAACTGCGAACACATTTAAGGTCCAAAACTTCAGATTTTTAGTATGTTATAAATGAGTGGTTTATTGTTGGCTGTGTCAAATTTCTTGACTATTAGTTGCACATTTTTTTAAATTTTAACTTGTAAACAGTAAATAAAGTTACCCTACTTGTTGGTCACTTATTGTTCGTGTACAGTACATCAGCTCTGTCACACTGCATTGCTGGAGCACGGGGTGGTAGTGTTTTTCAGTGGCGCCAAACATTGTGCTGAAACATGGTTGAACAAATTAACTCACTCAATCGACTCTTGTCGGAAGCGGGTTTCCAACACTGTTCACATCGCTTGAAGGCGTGTCGGGCGCATATTTCCGACAGCATTTGACGATTTAAAAATCACACAGCCTTTTATCAAAGGGCAATAAATCTTGTTTCAGAGACACAGCTTAGGGCCTTTTTTTGCAGTTACTTCATTTAGACCGTTCTTCGTGTATCCTGTAGTAGTTTTATACGGATTTGAATTGTCCTACTCTCAGTTCCCACGATCACACGATTTTGGACACGATCACTTTTGATTTTGAGTGGATCAAGCATTTTGTTGGCAAATTCTTGTGTTTTACGCAGTTGTCATGAATATACTATTCTCTGTAGGTCATACCAAGTGCTCAGAAGTGTAATTGAACTTGTGTGGGAGGATAGAGAGCATGAAGAAGTGGATTACAGTGTGCACAAAAAGTTTTTCTTTTTCTGCAAATGTGTATCATTTTGGATGTGAACTGTGTGGATTCCTCACTGAAGGTAAGCATTTTTGATAAATATAGGGTTTCTTCATCCAATAGTATATGTTTCATGCTCCTAGATGAAATGGTTTATTTTTTAACGATTTTTTGAAAATTGCCGAAAATCTTGTGATCTGAGGACAAACTGGTCCATTTTGACTGTGACTTGATTAAGTTAAGCAAAGCTGTACATTTAGCAGGATAATGAAATCATCCGATTACAGTCAAACTAACAGTCAGTATCGGAGCGGAGTTGCCTAGATAGAATTATCTAACCACCACCTCCTTTTTTCTTTATCCCTTTTTTTTTAGCCTTGCCCCTCCTGTCTACAGCTTACCACCACCACCACTGCTTCCTCCACCACCGCCACCCCCACCACCACCACTGCTTCCTCCACCACCGCCACCCCCACCACCACCACTGCTTCCTCCACCACCGCCACCCCCACTTCTCTCATGTGCCTGCAACTGTCTGCAGATATTGATAGTCTTTCACATTTCAATACCACTGAAGTTGGTCCATGAAGTTAGGTTACGTCTGTTTTACCATGTAATCCTACACAAACCTTTTGTAAGGAAGATGTTTTGGTTTTTGTTTTTTTTAGCAATCTTTTCATTCTGAGTTGCTTTTCTTGGCAATCAGAATCGTTTCCCTTTGCCCAAGAGTGTAGATGACTTGAGCAGTTGAACTTCAAAGTAATCCAAAAGTGTCTCCTTCCATCTCCACACTCTGATGCAAAGGCTTCCCCGAATTTTCTTCAATGTTGGATGTGGAAAGCTGTCTTAATATAAAGAAAATGGAATGTAAAGGAAACAGAAGAAGGTGCATGTGGAAGGTTGTGTGACTTAGTTGAAAAACTAACAAACCTTCCTCAACAGGCTAGCTGAGGTCATAGACATACCAGTAAAGTCCAGTAAAGTGCAATGAACAAGAAGTCCAGTTTGTCTGGGTTACAGAAGTGCTACAAAAACAAACTGATGACCTACACACGCACGCATACACAACACACACACACACACACACACACACACACACACACACACACACACACACACACAATGCTGCTAGAATGAAACAAAGACTGATAATGTGTAGATTTAAAAATTAAAAAAAAAGCTCTCTCAACAAAAAAGTTATATTTACACTGTAAGTTGGAATCAAAATTTAAATGTAGTGGCGATGGTGGTATTCTGGTTTTAAAGCTTATTAAAACACCAAAAAAGGGCCAAAGATTTTGTAACAGTCAAAATGCTGAAGTATGGCATAATGCTGAAGTTTATACCCATTGGCATTAAACTACGCTTCGTAGTTAAAAGAGTGAACGGACCAAGGTGATTGTCAGCAAAAGAGATTGTTGCAAAGAGCAGCTAGATACCACCGAGTTAAATTCATTACTTAGGCTGTATGTTTCTCGTAGCAACAATCAGATCTGTGGTAACCATCCTCCTCACTGCTGCTGCGGAGTGGACTCGTCAGTGTGAGACCTGACCTGCTTTCGATTGATGGAGCCGACAGAGAGGTCATCAGGTTTAACAGTTTGTCATGACCCTTTTCCCATGGAACTGTGTCACAGAGATCAGGTGAGTTCTTTGTGCTTTGAATGGTTATTGGCTTTCAAATCTATAGGAATTGACCTTTACTTTCATCAGTTCTGTGTTTGAAGGATGCTGTAGCATTCCGCCTGTGAGACTTGGTTTTTAGAGGAATCCTGTACTGACTGCAATAAGGGGAGTATTGTTCCAAGCTTTGTCTATGTCTGCTTGTATCAAATGTGTAGGAAGACTTATTCATCAAAAATTCACTTTTCTGTTTAGTATTGTGGAATTGGTAAGCGTTACTTTGCACATTATTTTGTGTCTGTATCTCACGTTGTTTTCAATAAGGCTTCAGTCCCGTTCATTCTGTTTTAGGCTGACCCTGGAGAAAGGTCCAGTGGCGGTGAGGAAAGACCCACTGACCACAGGGAAAGTCCTGTTGACAGTGGGAAAGACTACAACTTTGGATTCTCTCTTGAGGGCACATAAGACCGTATGGCGAAAGCTTGGCTGTGTCTGGAGTGGCACTGTCTTCATCTGTCCGTGGGCAGGGGTGGTTGGGTCTGTGGGGTGTGCTCGGCAGCTGGGGGGTGGTGTTTTTCGCCGGTGGGCTCTGCAGTCATGAAATACGGGCTGGTACAACCCATGGGGGATGCTACTTTGAGGCTGTTATGAGCTGCATCCTGTAGTCTAATTTACCTCTGTTCAGGAGCAGTTATGTCCCTTGATATCTTAATGGAGTGTCCTGCGCGTGCCTGTACCCATGGTCAACACAGCGCAGGCCTCCAGGGGTGGTACAGGACTGCTCTAAGGGCAGGTGAAAGCAGTGCTTCTCTGGGTCCTCCCCAGCACCTTCGGGTGTTTCTTTTTCTTCTTTGCCTTAACTAGGCTGACCCTGGAGAAAGGTCCAGTGGCGGTGAGGAAAGACCCACTGACCACAGGGAAAGTCCTGTTGACAGTGGGAAAGACTACAACTTTGGATTCTCTCTTGAGGGCACATAAGACCGTATGGCGAAAGCTTGGCTGTGTCTGGAGTGGCACTGTCTTCATCTGTCCGTGGGCAGGGGTGGTTGGGTCTGTGGGGTGTGCTCGGCAGCTGGGGGGTGGTGTTTTTTCGCCGGTGGGCTCTGCAGTCATGAAATACGGGCTGGTACACCCATGGGGGATGCTACTTTGAGGCTGTTATGAGCTGCATCCTGTAGTCTAATTTACCTCTGTTCAGGAGCAGTTATGTCCCTTGATATCTTAATGGAGTGTCCTGCGCGTGCCTGTACCCATGGTCAACACAGCGCAGGCCTCCAGGGTGGTACAGGACTGCTCTAAGGGCAGGTGAAGGCAGTGCTTCTCTGGGTCCTCCCCAGCACCTTCAGGTGTTTCTTTTTCTTCTTATGTATTTTTGCATGTTAAAAAAGTGTAGCCAGCTGCCATCATGAGCATGTTAAGTTAGCCGAATACAGCCGTCAGCAAATGCAAACACAGGTCATGTGATTCCATGAAGCCCTGTGTTGATGAGCGAGAGTTTGGCCACATGACTGGCTTCACTTCAGCAGTGATGTCCCTTCTCAAAACGTCGGCCCTTGTACAACGAAACAGACGAGTTATTTCTGAACAGTGTCAAGATTGATATTTCACATCGGTTTCTCCCCCAAGGCACAGACTTTTGAACACTCCATCAGTGTGAACAGACTGTAGTTTTCTTACCCTGATCTAATATAATCATCGATCGCACAGTTTGACCAAGGGCAAAAATTGATTCAGTAATGGTTGGGAATGCTGACGAGGGTTCTGGGTTGATGCTAATTCACATAGTTACTGATAAGCTTTGAAGGACTGTGGGGAGGTGGAAAATACTTGACCTTTCCTGAAATTTAGTAAGTATGAGAATTTCTCTGAATAATCAGTGAAGAAATCATTTTAAAACAGAAAACTTGATCTTTGGATAACTCATTTTGCAATATCTATGAGGTCTGCCTTATGCAGTTATTGCCAGTTAATTTTGTGGTCGCCACCTTAAGTGCATCATTTTATTGTGTTTGTATGATATATTCTTTTTAGATAGAGTGTGTATATGTGGGAGTGGTGGGGGAGGGGGGATGGGTAGGGGAAGAGGAGGGGGGGAGTCGTAGAGCACCACGCCGAAGAACAGTTCAGTTCCCTCCGTTTCTGTTGTGTGCCATGGGCTTGGTCTGTGTAAATATTTCCCCTGTCCATTCTGTAACGATGTCAGTCCGTCATTTTCTCTGTCTTTCCTTCTGCCTCCTTCCTTCAACAGCCCCCCTTGCTTTAGCAAGGCCACTGGATCTAGGTCACTGGCCACACCAACAGAATTTTATTTATGTCAGTAGATCTGATGTGCTGCACCATGGTTTCACATACTTGTTGATGAACAAGGTGGTAATATGGTCAGTATATCTGACATTTTATGGCATTGTGGTAACGCCTCATTTCCATGGTTTGAATTCTTCTTTCCAGATCTGCCGTGAGTGTCCCGTGTCTTGCATGCGTGCGGACAGGAAGATGGACTATACCAGTG
The DNA here is from genome assembly GCA_018398815.1 of Conus ventricosus. Classification (NCBI taxonomy): domain Eukaryota; kingdom Metazoa; phylum Mollusca; class Gastropoda; order Neogastropoda; family Conidae; genus Conus; species Conus ventricosus. The sequence continues at coordinate 80,303,913 of CM031604.1, forward strand.
CACATGGAAAGCAAGTCTTGTGTTGCATCGAGAGGTTATCTTGCCTTGCAGGTTTCACTCTGCACAGTGCTTATATTGAATTTACTGCTCTTGGTAGGATTTCTGGTTTTATCTCATGGAAAATGATGGCTGCCAGGTAAGTGAACTGCTGAGCAGTTTGTAGTTTCTGTTCCATGGACAGTTGTAACAGTATTGATGGTGGAAATGTGGACAGACGTCAACTTAATCCTTAAGGAGCAGACTTCCTCGCCATATATACTGAACAACATTAAAAACGCACCGCTTGCCAAAAGACCCAGACAACGTTGGTAGTACAGAATTATTTAATGAAAGTAAGCATATTTGATTACGCATCCATTTTTCAATTAAACAAAATGTCTGTTCTTGACAAAGAATGGCCGAATTCATCTGAAATTAGCTGTTGACTTCACTAGGGTCCCTGTCAAAAAGTACACCACAACGAGCATGTCCGTCCGCGAGCTCTAATACCGAGTGTGTCCGCTATTTGCCCCGATGCACGCTTGGCAGCGCCTCCTCATGGAGTAGACAAGGTTGTGCAAGAACGCCTGTGGCAGTCCATCCCACTCTCGTCAGTGCGCGCCTCAATGATCGAGAGTCTGTGGACGTCTTCCACGGCCACAAGACGCCCCAGCCATCCCCTAATGTTAGATTGAAAAAAAAAAAGTGCACTAAAAAAAGTTATATTACACTGTAGTTAGAATCAAATTTAAATGTAGTGGCGGTGGTGGTATTTGGTTTTTAAAGCTTATTAAAACACAAAAAAGGGCCAAAAGATTCTGTAACAGTTAAAAAGCTGAAGTAGGGGCATGATGATGAAGTTTACACCCATTGGCATTAAACTACGCTTCGTAGTTAAAAGGGTGAATGGACCAAGGTAAACTGTCAGCAAGAGAAATTGTTGCAAAGAGCACTCGATACCACCGAGTTAAATTCGTTACTTAGGCTGTATGTTTCCCCCTAGCAACAATCAATCTGGGGTAACCATCCCCCTCACTGCTGCTGCAGAGTGGACACGTCAGTGTGAAAACCTGACCTGCTTTCGATTGGATGGAGCCGACAGAGAGGTCATCAGGTTTAACGATTTGTCATGACCCTTTTCCCATGGAACTGTGTCACTTTGTTCAGGTGAGTTCTTTGTGCTTTGAATGGTTATTGGCTTTCAAATCTATGGGAAAATTGACCCTTTTTTTTCATCATTCTGTGTATGAAGGATGCTGTAGCTTTCCGCGTGTGAGACTTGTTTTAGAGGAGTCCTGTACTGACTGCAATAAGGGGAGAGATTGTTCCAAGCTTTGTCTATGTCTGCTGTGTGTCAAATGTGTAGGAAGACTTATTCGTCAAAAATTTTACTTTTCTGTTTAGTATTGGGGAATTGGTAAGCGTTACTTTGCACTTTTATTTTGTGTTTGTATCTCACGTTGTTTTCAATAAGGCTTCAGCCCCGTTCATTCTGTTTTAGTTGAAGCAACAGTTATGTTTTTTTTGCATGTTAAAAAGTGTAGCCAGCTGCATCATGAGCATGTTAATTTAGCCAAATACAGCCGTCAGCAAATGCAAACAAGGTCATGTGATTCCATGAACCCTGTGTTGATGAACGAGATTTTGGGGCCACATGGCTGACTTCACTCAGCAGTGATGTCCCTTCTCAAAACGTGGGGCCCTTGTACAACGAAACAGACGATTATTTCTAAACATTTGTCAAGATTGATATTTCACATCGGTTTCTTCCCCAAGGCACAGACTTTTGAACACTCCATCAGTGTGAACGGGACTGTAGTTTTCTTACCCTGATTTTAATATAATCATTGATCACACAGTTTGACCAAGGGCAAAAATTGATTCAGTAATGTTGGGAATGCTGATGAGGGTTCTGGGTTGATGCTAATCCACATAGTTACTGATAAGCTTTGAAGGACTGGGGGGAGGTGGAAAATACTTGCCCTTTTCCTGAAATTTGGTAAGTATGAGATTTCTCTGAATAATCAGTGAAGAAAGCATTTAAAAAAGAAAACTGATCTTTGAATAACTCATTTTGCAGTATCTTGAGGGTCTGTCTGACGCAGTTATTGCCAGTTAATTTTTTGGTCACCACCTTAAGTGCATCATTTTGTTGTGTTTGTATGATATATTCTTTTTAGATAGAGTGTGTATATGTGGGAGGTGGTGGGGAGGGGGATGGGTAGGGGGAAGAGGAGGGGGAGGGAGTCGTAGAGCACCACGCCGAAGAAAAGTTCAGTTCCTCCGTTTCTGTTGTGTGCCATGGGCTGATCTGTGTAAATATTTCCCCTGTCCATTCTGTAACGATGTCAGTCCGTCATTTTCTCTGTCTTTCCTTCTGCCTCCTTCCTTCAACCCCCCTTGCTTTAGCAAGGCCCTGGATCTAGGTAACTGGCCAACCAACAGAATTTTATTTATTCAGTAGATCTGATGTGCTGCACCATGGTTTCACATACTTGTTGATGAACAAGGTGGTAATATGGTCAGTATATCTGACATTTTTATGGCATTGTGGTAACGCCTCATTTCCATGGTTTGAATTCTTCTTTCCAGATCTGCCGTGAGTGTCCCGTGTCTTGCATGCGTGCGGACAGGAAGATGGACTAACCAGTGCACATGGAAAAGCAAGTCTTGTGTTGCATCGAGAGGTTATCTTGCCTTGCAGGTTTCACTCTGCACAGTGCTTATATTGAATTTACTGCTCTTGGTAGGATTTCTGGTTTTATCTCATGGAAAATGATGGCTGCCAGGTAAGTGAACTGCTGAGCAGTTTGTAGTTTCTGTTCCATGGACAGTTTTGTAACAGTATTGATGGGGAAATGAGATCAACTCAACTTAATCCTTAAGAGAACTTCCTCGCCATATTATGACAACATTAAAAAGGCACCGCTTGCAAAGACCCAGACAACGTTGTAGTACAGAATAAATTAATGAAAGTAAGCATAGTTTATTACGCTCCAGTTTATCATAAACAAAATGTCTGTTCATGAAAAGTTGGCCAGAATTCAATCGGAAATTAGAATGTTGCTTCACTAAGGTTCCTCAAAATTACAACCACAACGAGCATGTCCGTCCGCGAGCTCTAATACCGAGTGTCTCCGCTATTTGCCCGATGCACGCTTGGAGCGCCTCCTCTGGTAGACAAGTTGTCAGATCGCCTGTGCAGTCCATCCCACCCATCGGTAGTGCCGCCTCAATTGATCGAGAGTCTGTGGACTCTCCACGGCAAAGACCCCAACTTCCCAACGTGTTCAAGGTATCAGTCAGTTTTCAGAAAGGGCCAGCAAAAGTATTCGTTCTGCCTGGTAAACACAGCGTGTTGCTCTTGCGGTGTGGGTCTGCATTATCTCTGGATAGAAGATGCAGCTCCGGTGGTGGCCAACAGTGGACGAGCGATGTTCTGCGCACTGCTGGACGTGTTGGCATTCACTGGTTGTCAAACAGGTACAGAGTGTTCCTGTAGGAGATGAGTATGCCCCCCAAACCAGTGCGCCCCTCCCCATTCGGCTTTGAACAAAGCAAGAGTTGCGTAGCATTCCCCGACGCCTCCAACTCTCATTCGCCGTCCATTGATGATGAACGCACAGCGACTTTCTCAAGAACGCACAGCTCTCCAGACGTCGTGTCCATGGCAATGCCTGGTTGGCCCATGCAGCGTTGCTTGACGTGTCACGGTGGATGGCCAACATAGGGCGTCTTGTAAAGGAGTTCCGATCTGCAATCGACGTCGAACGTTCTGTGCCGACACTGATTTTCCCCGTCGACCAACCAACTTTGGCTGTTTTTGCAGTCTGTAAGAATCGAAAACGATGTGTGTTGAATTATCGATCTCGCAAAGGCATGACCGGTTTGCCGTCTGGCCGTCGTGGATTTACCATGTCATAACGTTCATGATAGCTTTACAATTGTGAGTGCCCTGCAAGTTATACAATTGCCTGCTGGTTCAAGACAACCGAAATGAGTAAAATTCCAATGGCGTTTTTGCCTTAGACAGTCGGATGTTTTGGAAACACTTCGCTGTCGAAGACAACTGATACCGTTTTCCAGTCGGCATGACTTCAAACTCACCATTTGAGACAAAGAAACAGATGAGCTACGTTCATCTCGGCCCAGTGGCAAAAAAGTGTTTTGGGCGAGTTGCACGTGGCGTCACACGAACGTCGGCAAGCGCGGAGAAACCGAAGCAGTTGAATCTGTGTCCCTTAAAAATTGTGTAACATACCAAATCCAAATACACATTTTTCCAAATGGAAATCGGCAAATCAAAACGTGCGTTTTAATGTTTGTTCAGTATATATCTGAATGTTTTAGTCATTCTTTGAATAAGCTCAAGGGACTCTTGTTCACTGCTTGCCCTGTCATAGGTGTTACCTTTAAATTGAACATTCATGATGGTTCTTCCTCGAGGCTGACTGCGCTGACATGATCTCATGAAGCGTTCCACAAGTGTTCGAAAGTGCGGGACATAGAAGCAGTCTTGCAAACTTTAGCCCAGAATTAAACCACTCTGATAGTGCCCTGTATTAGCAGTTTACTGGTAACTTCCTATGAGTGCAGTTGCTGATTGGCTGTGATCAGTCGTTTGTCTGATGCGATTTCTTCAGTAGTCAATAGCGCCTCCTGCCAGAGATTGTTGAACACAGCTTTGACATTCTGAAGATGTGGTAAAACTCTCCTGAGTTGAAGGCACTGACTATACTTTTTAAAATTTCCCTCAGTATTTGAGTTGCTTTTTCACAAAGGGGACACCACTTGAAAAAAAGTTGTTTCAACAGTACTTCTGCCTTTGCAGAGTCCAACCTGTTCTTCAGCATTCATGGTATCTGCTTCTATTCAGAATAATTTTGAGGATGATTTTGCTGGTGTGGCTCATCAAGCTGATAGTGCAATAGTTCTGGTTTGTCAATGATTTTCCTTTGCTGATAGTGCAATAGTTCTGGTTTGTCAGAGATTTTCCTTTCTGGGGAAGGTGATGGTTAGTGATAGAGTCCATGGTGTGGGCCACTCCCCAGTGTGCCGGATTTTGTTGCAAATGGCAATGAGGATATCAGTTACTGCCTCTCCCTCACATTTCAAGAGTGCTGCATGGATGTTCTTGGTGCCTGCAGCCTTCCAGCATTTCCACGAGGTCACTGCAGCTTGGAGATGTTCACAAAATTCTAACAACCCATCCTCATTGATGAATCCAGGACTGTTAGTTCACTTGCATCACCTTTGTTCCATTTGTTTAAAGGGAGTTCAGAGCTCGCCCACCTTATTCTGTCTTCCTGTGAGACGGATGTCATCTTTGTCTTGAACGGTGCCGACTCAACTTTGCTTTTATTTTGGTCAAGTCTCTGTACAATTTTAAAAACGTTCTTTGTGTCGTTGTATTCTCGATGTTTCCAAAAAGGACCAATGTCCTGCTGTTTGATCCAGCTTTCCTTTCCATTCATTTCTTCACTGATCATCTTGTTCATTGCATTGTATTTCTCCCCTTCAGTCCTCTTGCCAAAGACTGTGATACAAAATTGCCACTGGCATGGATGTGGAAGGGAAATCGAAATGGAGGTCACCAAGAGAGAGGAGTTTTGTTTAGCCCCTTAACAGTGGAAATTATTGAGTAAAAATCAAGTGTTTTCGGAACATTAATCCGTTTTTGGTGTAAACACATTATGATACTAACAGTGTAGTTAGGGGATTGAAAGATGTATGTCTGCGAGACATCTGTCAGTAGAAAATTATGAAAGAAAATGAGTAGACTAGCAATCTGTGTTGTGGTCGTCTCCAAATATTGGTCAGGAACAATTGCAGTACATAAAAAGAGAAAAGAAAAAAAAAAACATTTAAAAAATTTTTTTTTCCAGTATTGCGGAGACAGTTCACATGCATTTGCACACACGCATTCACCGACTCACTTTCTGAACTTACAGGAAGATCTGACAAAGCATCACAAGACGGTTCTGTTTTAAATACTCTTTGGAATTTATTGAAGAAAAGGACAGATCCATTTCACACATAAAGTGTTAGTGCTGTTGTATATAATCATAATGGTAAATATGGCAACACCAGCTGTGTCTGGTTTCCTCTGGGAAGCATTCATAGGTTTATCATTGGTCTCTGGAAGTGGTGCAAGGCAGCAGTTGAAGAAGACAAAACTGTTTGGGGCAAAAGTAACAGCACAAGCGGCAGGTTTTGCTGCTACAGTAACAACACGGTGAGTACAGCATGGGACAATGTCCTACTTTAGTCTAGGCAGTATGTGGGTAAAAAAAAAAATTTTAAAAGTTAAAACCCCTATTTCCACTTTAACGCTCACAGACGTAGGCATGGATGTTGAACTGTGGCTTAACACAGCTTTTCGTTGTCAGTTGAGAATGGCATAAACTGGCAACTTTCAAGCTTTCCTCAGCTTGGATTTGTTTATTGGTTTGTTTATTCACAAACAGAAAAATGCCATTTGTCATAAAAACAAGGGATCCAAGTTACTCGGCACTTTGAACAAGATAAGGAGTACAAATGTGGACATAACCGACCTGTTCCGGGAGAAAATCAGGGGAAGATGAAGCCTGTCTTTCCATTGCAAACAGAGTTACCTGTTCTCAGTTTAAGAGTCAAGCAAATACATTTAGAGTCAAATAGTTGATCTGCAGCACACATCGGGATGATGATTGAGATATTGACTGTACGCATCACAGGAGCCCTCTCACAAAAGCAAGCTCCAACAGATTACCTCTCCCTTGCAGATTTTTAAACAACTGTTACTGGAAGCCCGAAACCAAAAGTCTACTACTTTTACTCTGCGCAGTTTTACAGCCTGTTAAAGGCTAAACACCAGTACTTACGTATTTCCCGACCATGAATGACAACAGCTTGCAGTGGATGTTGGTCAGCCATGATACACAACCTGGATATGCAAAGAGCTGCTTTTTTTTCTTTTTAAAAGAACTTCTGATAAATGCAGGTGGTTTAAGAATTTGTGTCCATTTTTTCCCCCACAGGTTTTTTCATTCGTAATGTTTAAAGGATTCAGTATGCATTAAACAACACTGGTCACTATTCAAACAGCCATGTTGATCCAGTGGAGTCGTCACATGCATCGAGATGTTAAAGTGCATAAGCAATGTATGAATCCTGTAAAATGAACTTTTAAAAAAGCTCGGATTTCTATCAGCAGAGCAGCAACCGGACCAGTGGGAAAACTGGTTATGTTGTGCTCAAAGGCTTGAAAGGGTTAACGCATGGACATGCTGTTCCGCTGGGGGGGGGGGGGGGGGGGGGGGGGGGCTAAACCATTTGCTTCCCTTCACACATTTTTTTTTCCCCTGGTAGCCTTTTGGAAAGGGGAAAAAAAAGACTAAAAAGAGAAAAACTGTTGTGGTTTTTTGGGGGTTATAATATAAAGCTTAGAAATGGTACAACAGGCAAGTGTTAAGTTGGACAGTTAATTTCAAAAAATGGTTAGACGAACAAAATCACTGATACTGTAGTAAATTTTACTAGCTTGGGAAGGGGGGAAGTACACTGATCCAAAGAGAGGAGCTCACATTTGTTAATTGTCCCACACAGGTGATAAAAGTAAAATCCCATGCATCATCACAGACGACAATCAGTAAGTTCACCAAATCAAGCAAGTGTTAAAACATTGAAAACAAGTATAGTATATGACATGTTCATCTTGGCAAGCTAAGTCAATCAGTAATCTGCTCTAACAATTAGGGGCCATGAAAAAAGAATCACACAGGTGATTAGGGGCAAAGAAGAATCACACTTGCTTTTGCTAATATAAATGTCGGGGGGGGGGGGGGGGGGGGGGGGGATTGAATTTACATGGTTCTATGAGCAAGAATGCCATGGTTGGTCCAACAAGCATGGGGCACATTTCCCTTCTTTTGGCCTTGGCTTGACCTGACAGAAATGACACTGGTCAGAAAAAGCAAATCAATTTTTGGCCATCTTTCTGGGATATCAAACTATTCTACAAATGTCTTAAAACGTCGACATTCAAATCCTACAAACAAAAACAAAACAAAAACCCAACAATTTTTCAAAAGATCAAACGGTATGTAAGCAGAAACAGCATGTGCGTCACAGTTTCAACATGCACAAAGAATTGTATGTACAAAGTTATCGGTGCAGACAGCAGAGGAGGGGGGAGGGGCAGGTGAATCACATCTCCCAAACACTGGGCCATGACGACAGTGGATGGACTTACTGTACAGAGAGGGGATGGGACAGATGGTCGATAGCTTTTTTGTCGTTCATTAGCACCAGACATCAGTGACTGGGGGACCCCACGAAGCCAGGCTTTCTGACTTGACAGGGTTGGACGGAATCAATTGGCGATGGTTCACGTAAGCGCACACTCTTGTTTCATCATCAACATGAAGGCAAGGGCTGATGCAATCATACTGTTTGCTTTGAAAACGGCAATAAAAATATACTTAACGGGAATCCATCTTTTAACCATGTTGACACTAAGCCTGAAAATATATAGGTATAAATGTACTTAGCAGGAATCAAAGCACGACCATGTACACCACAGATCTGCTGTTACACGTCGTTTGCTGCAAAGTCAAATCAAGAGATCATTTGACCATGCATATATGACATTTCATAGCTGCTCTTTTGAGCTACCAGCTGCATAGCCAAGTATGAGATCGATCTTCTGATCATTCACGCTGTCATTTGATAAATCTACTGTCATGTATGGCACACTGCATAACCAAATTATACAAAGGAACTTGAAAATAAAGGTGGTACACACTTAGCCGTTAGAATCGGTAATAAAGTCACCAACCAACCAAGTTATTTATTCAATCTTTTTTTTTCCTTGTGTATTGGACTGGTCACAGTTTTTTAGGCTTTCCTCAAGCTGCTTACAGCTCATGGGAGAGGTATGGCGAATGCCATCTCTACGCAGTATGGATGGCATTTGCAAAGCCAGTCCTTCAGTTGACAACCCACTGGTTTAACTTCTGGATTTTGAGTTTCAAGAGCAATTCATGCAGAGCCAAGTCTGCAAGAATATCAGTGGCTCTTTCCATATAAACTGATTCTCTGCTAGAAATTTCCCCTTTTCTGTCCCTCCCTTCAACATGGTATAAATTGTATCCCAACATTCTTAGTATTGTGTGAGAGAAATTTCCCCTTCTCTTTCACTTTCAGCAGTATTTAAAAAATATCTTGCTTTTGCCACACCAGTTGGGTTCCCCTCTTTGTTCTGTTTCTTTTTTTTCAAACCTTCACTTGTTTTGACAAGCCCTAATCAATTTTATCGATTAGCTTCACCACTGATAAGGTGGCCACTAGGTGGTGAGAGATTAAGCACGGAAATGGTCAGTAACTGACCAGTTTCACAGGTATCTCTTGTACATTTCCAACCATGAATGCACAGCTGCTGTTCTAGGATCAATACAGTATCACAGACCTTTGGAAGATGCACACGCACAAAGAGGGACAAAGACATCAGAGTGGTCATCTGACAGTTTGGTCAGGTTGCTTGAAAGCTTATATACAAAGCGCACGTATGGAGCTGGAAACGTCGTTCTTCAGCGCCAGCACAAGTGGAAAGAAAAAGAAGATTCTCAACTGTTAACAAAACACTGTCAGCAAACAACTCTTTGTTGCACTGTAAACGCACACGCACTTCATTGGTTAAAGGTCAATTTACATGGAAAACAAAACATGCAAACCAAAAGTGCATATTATCAGTCTTCTGTGGAATCTGCCCATATGCCATGAATTTGTGATAAAAGTTGCACAGTCCTCTGAAAGGGAAAAGTCGCATCTGAATTACACAAAGGAATGACCGATATTTGCTGCTTCTAAGTGTGTAACCTCACAAACGCCACTTTCTTTGATGCCTCCAATACCTCTGCTCCTCCCCTCTCCCTACCCACCCACCGCTCCAACTCCCTCCTGTGCAAGATGCAGTGGGTGGTGGTGGGTATGGCTTTTTTTTTTTTTTCCCCCCAACTATGAAAAGGATCTGTGCCCTCTGATGATGTTTGAAACGTTTCCTTTTTTTTCATTTTCAGAGTTTCTACTTTTTTGGGGGGGTGGAGGTGGTGGGTCATTCCTTTGTCTTGCTTTTTTTCCCTCCTTTTCTAGTTCATTCACCTGTACACTTCATTGTTTTTGTTTCGATTCATTTTGTGTACTGAAACCTTGTTTCGATTCATTTTGTGTACTGAAACCTTGTTTCGATTCATTTTGTGTACTGAAACCTTGTTTCATTCATTTTGTGTACTGAAACCTTGTTTCATTCATTTTGTGTACTGAAACCTTGTTTCGATTCATTTTGTGTACTGAAACCTTGTTTCATTCATGTTGTGTACTGAAACCTTGTTTCATTCATGTTGTGTACTGAAACCTTGTTTCATTCATGTTGTGTACTGAAACCTGGGTAACCATCCACTTTGTTATTTCTGTATTCATTACAAAAATGCGACGGAGTTTCAGGAAGGAAATTTGTAAAAAAAAAAAAAAAATTGATGTACATCTGGTTTTCTGCTTTGGACACCGGTTTCCAAAGTGCAATATTCATTCATCTTGATCAGACCATGGCAATAATGCAGATTCAACAATGCTTTACACTTCTCTACAAGTTCAAAGACAGACAGAAGACACACAGTCAAGAACCAAACTTGTACCAAGCTAGAGAACGGTCACATCTGGTGGAGTCTCTCATATCAAGGTAACGCAAATATCAACAAATATGTACCCTGTACCTCAAATGGCTACACGTTAAAATTTTTTTTAGTCATAACATGAACAGACTCGAAGCGAATCGGTGAACAGGGATATTCATACCGGTCTTACGGGATTCTGTACATGAACATGAATAAACCTGACAAAAAACCGGGTTATGTACATTGTGCATTGACTGTTGGTCCAGGTCTCACAGGTATATCTTTTTTTTTTTTTTCCACACACACAAAAAAACATTACACATTTTAACAGATCGGCTTGTAATGTGTCAATAAACTCTACTGAAACACACTGACGAAAAATCGGACAGCCTTTTTTTTTAAGGTGTCTGCTAATCTTGGAACAATGAGGAGCTGTCCCGCCATCATCGACCTTGGTCTTGCCCTCATCGACCTTTGACAGCGAGTACCTGTGCTGCCCCTCGCTAGCCACAGAGGAGTTGCAGCTGCCACATCTTCACCCGCCGTGCTCAAACTCCCCTTCCCGTCCACGTCCACGCGTTTCTTGTACTCCACCAGAGCGGTCATGCTCAGCGGCTCCCAGTCCGACGTGTAACGGTGCAGCTGCATGCCGACTGGGTAGTGCGCCACGCTCCCGACTTGGCGGAACTGCGCACAAAAACAGGAACTGCTCTTGAAACGTGATGAAAAATGCCACGCGCAGGTAGCAACTGAAATCGTCCGTGCTTTTAATGCATGGAATGTTGTATTAATGCACGTTTTTACACACATGCTGGATTTTTTGGTTGTTTTGAATCCTAGTATTGTATCCAGTTTGTTTGTTTTGAATCCTAGTATTGTGTCCAGTTTGTTTGTTTTGAATCCTAGTATTGTATCCAGTTTGTTTGTTTTGAATCCTAGTATTGTATCCAGTTTGTTTGTTTGAATCCTAGTATTGTGTCCAGTTTTGTTTGTTTTGAATCCTAGTATTGTGTCCAGTTTGTTTGTTTTGAATCCTAGTATTGTATCCAGTTTGTTCAAAGGATTTTTATTCTTAAACATCGTTTCTCAGGGCTGTACATTTTCATTTTGTTGTAATTGGTGGAAGGTCAGTTGCTAGATCTGACACCAAAAGAAAATGGGGGGGGGGGGGGGGGGGGGGGGGGGGGGGGGGGGGGGGCATCTACTGAAACAAAGAACTTGGCCTGTTTATTTCCATTGCAGACAAAACGACTAGTGATATTATGTATGTAGAGAGTTTCACTTGACTATGAAGAAACCAGTACTGAAATTGATCCCCAAATGGGCTTTATCCCAAATGGGCTTTGCTTCTCATTCTCTTGGTCCTCTCCACGTGGTCATTTCATACTTAACCAGGCTCTGAACTTACTTGACTACTGTTGTCTCCTTCCTCCTCTCCTTGAAATTTGATTTTTGAACCTGGCTCCCCCCTTATCCTTGATGTCAAAAGGCTTTAATAGGTCCGAGATTATCAAGAGCTACCCGTTTCGGTTGCAAGACATGCTTAGTATGAGTTACTGTTGTACAGTTTTCTTCTCGTCCATCCCCATGTTCCTCATTCTTGGATGAGGTGACCGCCCTGACATGGATGGCCTTTTGCGGTCAGCTGGCTATAAGCAACATGAACTGTTCCTAACTGCTTTATTGTTAAGATGCAATTATCAGGCACAGCTTGTCACTTACCCATTCCCCCAACAATATTTATGTACACTCTGGACATAAGTTCATTTCTTACAGCCTTTCACACGCCTCCAGTCTGCAAGTTTCATTTACTACGTTCTATATCAATATTCATTACATACAGCTTGTCACAAACGAAGCCCCCTGCCTGTAACATTTTACTATAAAGTACATGTCTGCGATCGACTCGCACAAATAGTCAACTCTCTATCTCTTGCCGTCTTTCATATTAAACTGAACACTCTTCTTTCCTTCTGAAGCAATATTCAGAATACATGCTGGTGTTGGTTGATTGGCAGTGTGATTTGTGCGTGTTCAGAGTATTTACTGGTGGGTTAATCCGTTAGTGGGAAATGGACAGAGAGAGGGAGCGAGATGCCAGGCTGGCTAGTGCCAGCGGGTTGGTGCCAGTTTTTGTTTGCAGCAAGTGTTTTGTGTAATGCCATTTGTTCTTATTTGTTATCTAGTTTGATGTGTGTTTGTTCACTATATATGCTTCAGGCTTTTATGTGATTAGACATTAAATATTACTAGGGAAGAGAGAAATCATGTTGCTTAGAGCCCAGTCGACCAAAAAGGGCCACATCAGGGGTTGTCATCTCATTGAAGTCAGCTCTTAAATATCAGTTGTTATAATTTTTATTTCTTACATTATGTCACTCCCCCTTGACCTAGACACTGCCCACAGTGGACCTAAGCTTACTTCATTCATCTTGCCACGGTAGGTAGGGTTAGGACACCTTGTATCTCATGTCCATGGCCTCTACCTATGTGAAGTGCATGTGAATGAAAGATGGGATGCGAGTTTGTCACGGTGTGGTGAGTTTGTCGCCGTGTGAGCTTGTGAACCACCATGAAAAGGTAACAGAACGGTGCTAAAATAAATGTCCCCATGCATTATCGTTATGGTATGGAAGTTCAGGCAGCAGAAGGAGAGGGCCAGGCTCGGCCCTCGATCGCTAATGAATCATTCACCGTTCTCTCCACCCATGACACAATAGGAGTTCAGTCTACAGCTTGTCATTCACTCACAGGTAAGCCAGGCTACTCTCTCCCCAATGCTCATGATTTTATCTGTATGTTCTATTTCCCCAATGCTCATGATTTTATCTGTATGTTCTATTTCCCCAATGCTCATGAGTTTATCTGTATGTTCTATTTCCCCAGTGCTCATGAGTTTATCTGTATGTTCTATTCCCAAATGCTCATGATTTTATCTATGTTCTATTTCCCCGAAGCTCATGATTATATCTGTACTATTTCCCCGAAGCTCTTGATTACATCTGTGTTCTATTTCCCCAATGCTCATGATTATATCTGTATGTTCCGTTTCCCCAATGCTCATGATTTAATCTGTGTTCTGTCACTGAAGTTTGTTTAGATACTTTGATGTTGTGTATCAAAAAGGTGTATTGTTCAAGAGATTATTTTTTCATAGGTATCAACTGTATTGGTCTTTCATCAGTTCCCCCCCCCCCCCCCCCCCAACACAAATTGAAATAAAATCTGTATAAATGAGAAAAACCATGTGGAAAAAGCACCACTGAAAAGCATACTGATCTGCTGTGTGTCTGCCTCATCTATGTGCATCATCTAACATAAGAGTTAATGTAGTTCCTTACTGATCTGCTGTGTGTCTGCCTCATCTATGTGCATCACCTAACATGAGAGTTAATGTAGTTCCTTCTTTTATTTTCTTCAGCATAAAAATTTTCCTTTTTAAGCAGAAGTCTGACATTCTGTGTTGATTAAAACTGATCCGCCCCATTCTTTTTCTTTCATTTTTTCTTCTTCTTCTTCTTTTTATCTCATTTTATTTTAATTTGTTTTATTCTATTTTGTGTGTGTGTGTGTGTGTGTGTGGAAAGCAATATCTGTACATTCTAAGACTGGATTTGTTACTTCATGGTTTGATGCCAATCCCCCCCCCCCCCCCCCCCCCCCCATTTCTCCCTGCTGTTGGTGGGTGGTTATTTGTTCATTCATCGCTTCCTGTTCCGATTCGTCCGTTCCTTCTGCGACTCATTTTCGTTCTTGTAACTTCTGCAAATCTTGTGCACAATAATTCACCCTTTTCGTTTACTGTTTTCAATAATGAAAATGAAATTTTTTTCATTAGTTTTGCACACGCTGACTGTCACAACAGACCAGAGTAAGATGAGCGCGGGTGGGAGAACTCCATGGCGGAGTAGGACTTGGCCATGTGGTGGGGCTGCGGCTTCTCCCTCTGCTCCTTCTCCTCCTGGAACTTCTGACTGAACGACCCAGTGCTTTCGGCCTCCTTCTCCGTCAGGAACTGTATCTGCACACAGCACCAAGCATCAGTCGTGGTGGTGTTAATTCACGCCAGTGTGTGTGGCGAGATAATATACTACACTTGCAGCAACAGACCCCCCTAACCTCGTTTCCCCCCTTCCCCTCTCCTATCTCTTTAAACGTGTAATCGTAATATATGTGGCTAAAATCCTGACATCTTGCCTGGCAGTTTTTTCTAAAAAGTTTCAAACCAGTGTTCATCGTGTGTCACCACTTTGGCTGTTTGCATTGGGTAAAATGCAATGAAAAGGAAAAAAAAAAAGCTGAAACACACACACATCCCCCCCCCCCCCCCCTTGGGTCCAAGCTAAAAGAAAAACCTAAACAACAAAAAGAAAACAAAGAACAACAAAGGAAAAACACTGGCTGCTGTTCCCATTTACAACTGAAGCAGCTCAGCAACAATTATAATTACAGCCCCTGAACTTATAAGCTGTCAGCAATCCTCTAGGAACGAGTGGCCCATTCCTAAAATCTGAAGGGGAAAAGGGGGGGGGGGGGGGGGGGGGGGGGGGGGGGGGGGGGGGGGGGGGGGGGGGGGGGGGGGGGGGGGGGGGGGGGGGGGGGGGGGGGGAAAAATCCTTGCAAAAAGAGAGGCCTTAAACTGCTGAAGCTGAGGTAAATTCCAAGATGGGATAATACCAGCAATGGAGGAGGAGGGAGATGGACAAATACAGAAGACTGAACTTGTGAAGTAGATGGGCTGCGTGAAAATGAGGCAACACGTCAAGAAGCGGAGGCTTGGTGAACAATGTCAGTGAGGTTAACATCATTGTCTGGCTTCAGAGGATGCAGCTCCCCCACATTCAATTACAACTGGTTACGTGTGTGAAGAGAACACTCTGTAACTGCTCACTGCAGGATGCAAGTCATCAGTGTATGATAGATATCGCCATTTCAGCAGAATTAGTGTATCAGCTGACAGTGAGCCGTGTGAAAATTAAAAAAGCAAAAAAACCCAAACAAACAAAAAGTGTATATGTGTGACCAGCACCATAGTGTCTCTGCAGGCAATGCCATACACCATGTGGGTTCACACTGTGTGTGTGTGGTGCGTGCACACATGTGTATGCGATTCATGAACGGTGTTTTTGCGTGAACTACATAATTATTGTCTGACAACATGTTCTATTGCTGGTCCGTGCAAACAAGTATGTGACTAATCCTTTCTGTCCTACAGGGCTCCAGGTGAGGGGATGGCCTGTCACAATAAAATATCAATGAAAAATACAGCCACGCACAGGAAGCTAGGAGAAGACAAAACGGAAAGGAAAACAAATCATGACAGACCACTATCAAACCGCATTTATTTCCTTGAATTGCACCGAGACAGACTAGTCTGTATGAAATACATTGAGGCGATAAAAGGATTAACATAGTTCTTGGACGTTAATCATGGCCAGCTTGACCTTTGGGGTGGGCATCCCATTCTGGGTCAGCCGGATGTGGATTCCCAATTTTTACAGTTCTACTGACATAACACTACCAGTATTTTCATTCATCCTCTCAAAGCTCTTTGTGTCTAACTTTTCACATGTTTCGCAGTTTGAATTCAGTTCTGCATCACTTTGATGGACTAATCTTTCATGCATTCATTTACAGCCACCATGGCAGGAATTCTAAAAAGACTTATGAAGGTTTCATCAGCTACACTGAGCAGGGTCGGGTAAAGCCATGCATTTCACTGAAAAGGGAGCACAGTCAATAACATCAATCTTCATCTTAGTGATCAGTTTGGGAGACAGACTCTCTCTTTCTCTCTCTCTTTCCAACACACACACACAATCCTATTGGAAGCACTGGATCATGTTATATAAATTCCAATCAATCAAGACGGAGAAAGTATATAAAAACAATCTCTTTTGTCTTGTAATATGGTGCGGTGTATGTACGATATGTGGTTGTCTGTGAAGAGTTTACCAGCACACAAGGATTGGGAAGAATTACTTTGGTTAAAGTGGGCACAGCTGCTTCTTGTATAAACTTTGGGGCCAATTAACTTTCCACATGATGCCAAACTTTTGTTCGTCTGGCGTCTAGTGTCTGCTAATATCCAGCCCCCCCCCCCCCCCCCCCCCCCCCCCCCATGACATTTCCAGAAAAAATGGAAAAGGAGTTTAAAAAAAAGAGACCATGAAACAGATTTTGTCCAGAACACCCAAAGCCATCCCAAAATATTGAATTTGCCTGTTTTGCATAGACAGTGATCAGACATATGAAAAGAGACTGTCTTGCGAGGAGATTGCTTACAGATTCACACACACACAGAGACAATGGACGCCTGCTGTCGAGTCTGCAGTGTCTTTGGCTCATATGGTTCGTGTTGTTGTTTTTTTCATATATTTTTTGTTACATTTAATTTTGAATTAATTTTCTGTCAATTATTTTACAGTAAAATGATTTTTAAAAAAAAACTAATTTCAGTAGTCTGACTGACAGTTGCAGGTATGGGAAAGCTGGAGACCTCAATTATTTCAACAATTAAATGATTTTTTAAAACTAATTTTGTAGTCTGACCGACAGTTGCAGGTATGGGGAAAGCTGGAGACCTCAGCCGCGCCTAATCTTATCCTACCTTAACCTTTCACATACATCACCTCAAATTTTGCACGCCATATGTCATTGGTCTCCGAAGACCCCAGCTTTTTGTGAAGGAATAAACCTTTACCGAACATCGTGGGTCTCCACAGACCCTTGTTGTGCTCTGAGGGAGTAAACACTTGACCTTGCCTCGTGAGTCTGCTCTCTGCTCTGACCAGTGATAATCCTGAGTGGGGGTCATTTCAGACTGACGACGTATGGGAAAGGTTAAGGAGAGCAGACACGACACCATACTGTAAATTTAATGCACTAGTTACACAGTTCTGCATTTATTGTTGTTTTACAGAACTGAACAGAATCTGTTCTCCTCCAAGTGATGACAGCCATGATGAGACCCTGTGTTGTGGGCTAAGCTGTCATAAGAATAAAACTAAAACTTTGAAAACCATTTTTCACTTTACAGTTCAAGTTTACACACAAATATTTGAAAATTCATACTAGACCAACAATGTGCACTACCACACACATTCACAAATGTGCACTATGATGTACTGTTCTTTTTTTTTCCTGTCATTTATATTTCAAGTGTATCAGCCCTGATACTGCCAAGTTGTCAGCCAGACTTAAGAACTAAACAAAAGGGCTATCTGCACCAGTAAATGAGGTGTTGCAATCAGTATCGAGGGCTTGCAGGCTGGGAAAATCATGGATCCTGTCCCATCAAAGATTTTTATTTGTGGGAGTTTTCAAAGCCAGTAGATAGTAAGGTAATGTTGCTCATAGCCCAGCAGACCGCAAAGGGCCACATAAGGGCTGTAAGCCAGTAGATTCAAACCAGGTAAAGTATGGCTCAGATAGGAATTCTGGCCACACATACATGCATCTCTTGTTGCTGAAATGTTCACTAGATACATCACTGGCAGGTAACTGTGCATCAGTCTGATCTTGGCCTGGCCGACACCAAGTACAGTCCTGTGGCTCAGGTACGTGTATCTCTTGGCCTGGCCGACACCAGAGTACAGTCCTGTGGCTCAGGTACGTGTATCTCTTGGGCCTGGCCGACACCAGAGTACAGTCCTGTGGCTCAGGTACGTGTATCTCTTGGGCCTGGCCGACACCAGAGTACAGTCCTGTGGCTAACAGTACGTGTATCTCTTGGCCTGGCCGACACCAGAGTACAGTCCTGTGGCTCAGGTACGTGTATCTCTTGGGCCTGGCCGACACCAGAGTACAGTCCTGTGGCTACAGGTACGTGTATCTCTTGGGCCTGGCCGACACCAGAGTACAGTCCTGTGGCTACAGGTACGTGTATCTCTTGGGCCTGGCCGACACCAGAGTACAGTCCTGTGGCTACAGGTACGTGTATCTCTTGGGCCTGGCCGACACCAGAGTACAGTCCTGTGGCTACAGGTACGTGTATCTCTTGGGCCTGGCCGACACCAGAGTACAGTCCTGTGGCTACAGGTACGTGTATCTCTTGGGCCTGGCCGACACCAGAGTACAGTCCTGTGGCTACAGGTACGTGTATCTCTTGGGCCTGGCCGACACCAGAGTACAGTCCTGTGGCTACAGGTACGTGTATCTCTTGGGCCTGGCCGACACCAGAGTACAGTCCTGTGGCTACAGGTACGTGTATCTCTTGGGCCTGGCCGACACCAGAGTACAGTCCTGTGGCTACAGGTACGTGTATCTCTTGGGCCTGGCCGACACCAGAGTACAGTCCTGTGGCTACAGGTACGTGTATCTCTTGGGCCTGGCCGACACCAGAGTACAGTCCTGTGGCTACAGGTACGTGTATCTCCTTGGGCTGCCGACCCGAGTACAGTCTGTGATTGGACAGTTACTCGCTGCATCATCTTCATCATCCCCATCTTCGACGATCATTATTGACACTCCCTGCATCATCTTCATCATCCCATCTTCGACGATCATTACTGACACTCCGCTGCATCATCTTCATCATCCCCATCTTCGACGATCATTATGACACTCCGCTGCATCATCTTCATCATCCCCATCTTCGACGATCATTATTGACACTCCGCTGCATCATCTTCATCATCCCCATCTTCGACGATCATTATTGACACTCCGCTGCATCATCTTCATCATCCCCATCTTCGACGATCATTATTGACACTCCGCTGCATCATCTTCATCATCCCCATCTTCGACGATCATTATTGACACTCCGCTCATCAGATCCTTCATCATCCCCATCTTCGACGATCATTATTGACACTCCGCTGCATCATCTTCATCATCCCCATCTTCGACGATCATTATTGACACTCCGCTGCATCATCTTCATCATCCCCATCTTCGACGATCATTATTGACACTCTCCGCTGCATCATCTTCATCATCCCCATCTTCGACGATCATTATTGACACTCCGCTGCATCATCTTCATCATCCCCATCTTCGACGATCATTATTGACACTCCGCTGCATCATCTTCATCATCCCATCTTCGACGATCATTACTGAAAATCCCGAAAGATCTCAAATTCTGCAAGACTCCTTCCTGACCTGCTCTCATGGTGACTTCTGTTCAGATTTCCAGTCCATGTCTGTGCCCATGGAAAGTTCATATCGAAGTACTGGTATGGGAAAGTTCATGGAGAAATGTTTGGATGGATGGATGTGGTGGTGCCATCTGGAAGGGGTAGTGGGGGGGGGGATAGGGGGGTGAGGTGAGCTCACTCAAACTGGCTCTGGGACTATGCAATTGTTGTCATCATTAGGGGCTTTAGCAGATACCGTCCTGAGCATGCTACAACAGAAGAAGATAAACTGAACATCTCTGCATGACTGAGCAGTCATGTGCTGTTTGGTCAATGGTGGGTAGCTTAAACTGTTTGCTCCCCGTGGACTTAAATTGTGAAGTTGTAACCAGTGTGGGTGTGTATGTGGATGCTGGATTGAGTGGTGTGTGAAAGATGCTACTGGGAAGTACAGAAGATAAGACAGAAAGAAACAAGAAAGATTTGCAATTAAAAGCTATGTGCACACACACTGATTCACACTGTGTGTACATGCGCACGTTCACCCATGTACGTTATGTGCGCACATAGTTTTCAAGTAGCGAATTCCCATCTTAAAATACTAATTCCTCTCTCTGCACAGATACACTACACACTAGAAGCCCAAGTCCACCCGCCTCCATGCACAAACATTTTGAACACATTTGCTTTTCTGGTTTTCCGAAACGTAAACATCACTGGTTACCTGGGCGTTCTAGGTTTCTTCTTCCTGGTGGCGATGGCGTGCCAGATGTTGTGCAGCTCATTGGTCGTCTCGCCGAGCTGTCGGCTGTGGGCAGAGTGTCTGATGTTCTCCTTTTCTTCTTCCTCCTCCTCCTCTTCATACATCTGATCTTTGCCGGCAATGATCCATTTCATGTACTCTGGTTCTGACATCACCTGCAATGCGCAAACATCACAAGCCTCAAATCACCAAGTACAGAGAAGTAGCATGATGGGAGGGGGAGGCTGGGGCAGAGTGGAGGTGAAACATGTAATGTAGACTCTGGGCCCGTCCCCTTTTCCAACTTCCTCCACTTCGAAAGCATTCAAATGTGTATTTTGAAAGAAAAAGAAAAATGTCGTTCAACGCTGGTGGGAAAGACTAGATCATAAACTCTACCACTGGGTACAGTAATGTGTTCACAGAATGGAAACGCTCCCACCCTGAACCCCTGACCCCCCCCCCCCCCCCCCCCCCTCCCACTGCTTATCAACTTTTCATTGAACAATTTACTGCTCTCCTCCTCCCCTCCATAGAGGTGATCCACGTTGCAGCATGGACCACTAGTTTACAGTTTCATCTTCTGTCATGTCCTGTGTACAGTACTGTTATGTTTGCGACATTCTTCTAACATGGCTTTCCTTTGACGCTTTGGTAATCGTTGGGATACGATAAAGGTCATGTCAAGCTACCGAGTGATTCAGATGGATGGTGTTTGAAAGATGGTGATATGAAAGCACTTTCACTTACTTTAGATAGATGGATGCTTAGTTTTCAACAAATATTCAACTGCACAGCATGGTAAGTGTATTTGAAGACAGTCACTCTTAATTGTTATACTTAAGTGTCACACTTTCAATATGAATGGATATAAGTCTGGGTTATGATACTGCTCGTGAGAGATGGACAGGGAAACCAAGAATGATTTTCATCCACAAAGGAATGTTTACTTTCATTAATGTATTTACGTCTTTATTCCTATTCATATTGAACTTGGCACTTCAAAATACCTTTACCCCAACACTCCACTCTCACCACCTCTTCAATACTTTGCAGCAGACCTTCCATGACCATACATTCAGTGACCCAATGGAAACTTCCATTATTCTTCTCTTACTTTCTCCGCATCTCTCCGATATGTATCTAAGCCGCAGACCTTCCTTGAACGTACAGTGACCAAATGTAAACTACCATGAATCTCACCTTCTACAGGTGAAGAGGAACTGAGTTTCAGTCGGTTAGCTTGCAGATTCTTCCAGAAACGGACAGACAGACAAACAAAACACAGTGCTCTCAATGCCTCCCACTCACAGACTGACTGTCCATCCAGGACGGCAGGTAGCGGCTGATGCTGTCGGCCTGCCCGGTCTCGGTGATGTCGGGCATGGGGTTGTCGTGCAGCAGGATGGAGGTGCGGTCCTTGTTGTTGACCGACGAGCGGTACATGAGCTCCGTCTTGTGGCGGTACAGGCGGGTGTTGCGCAGCTTGGACTGGTCCATCAGGCGCTTGATGTCTGGCACCTGCACAACAGACGTCGTCACGCAGGCTTGAAATCCTTCCCATACACCATGGGTGCAACTGCAACCCTACTTTCACTCAGTGCTTCATATTTCAATTGTTATCCATACAACTCATTTTTCCAAGTTGTTTTTGGTTTTATCTGCAGCCGCGCCACTCTTCCACCATTCTTTCTTTCACTGACCTGAAACCAAAAACAACTTGGAAAAAATGAGATGCAGTAATATCTTCATGGCTAGAGTCTATGGACTATCAAAATGTATCCGTACAACCATGCTGAACTTTTATGACTCGGTTGATGAAAAGACCCAAGCATGTGCTGCCCCAAAAATGTTGCAATTTCGTTTTTTAATAAATGAGTAAACAGAACGAAACGTCGTATAACAGGTCTCCCTCTCCTGCTGCATTGTCTTCTCTGCCTTCCAAGGCACTGCTTCCAGGTTGTGCACCATGGCTGACTATAAAGCTATACACAGAATGACGCTTCCTGTTGCAGTCTCTGCACCATCAGTTTCCATCAATGTCGCATTGCCTCGAGTCGTACATCAGAGGGACCTAACCTATACTGCTGCTGTGTTAGTTGATTGGTCTGTTCCGATTCTACATGGCTGAAACACCACCAGCTGACACTGCCCCCCCCCCCCCCCCCCCCCCCCCCCCCTCTAATATTGCCCTCTCCTCTCCCTTCCAGTGGTCATCTCTTTAGCTTCAAGTGAGATGAGCTTGCTAGAAGTGAACGCTGATCTACGGACCGAGCATCGGATCTCTCTTTCATGAGACTTCAGCTTCTTGTGTGTGTGTGTGTGTGTGTGTGTGTTGTGTGTGTGTGTGTGTGTGTGCGTCTGTGTGCGTGTGCGTGTGTGTGTGTATGCGTGTGTGTGCGTCTCATAGAATATGTGTGTTGCAACAAAACCAGTGCGTGCGTGCGTGTGTGTGTGTGTGTGTGTGAAAATCACTGTTACTACTTTACCCTTAATGAACATTTTGATTCTGAGTATCAGCAAAAATACAACATGTAACCAAAAGCTTGCATTGTGTTCTGCATTTCCTGTTGTGCTGCCACTTCAAATAATCCCCACCTTATGGGAAAGGAAAAAAAACAGATTCTGGGCGAAATGTTCCACCAGCAAGTAGAAAGAAAAAAAGTTTGGAATGTGATACAGTGACCTCTCGCTTGATTTATCCACATGCAGCTCACTTTGGTCGCAGGAGATTGGAATCGGCTGTACTGTGCCTGCCGGAAATGCATGCAAGTAACGAATCAGTGCATTCTCTCTCTCTGTGTGTGTGTGTGTGTGTGTGTGTGTGTGTGTGTGTGTGTGTGTGTGTGTGTGTGTGTGTGTGCGCGTGTCTGTGCATGTGTGTCTGTGCATGTGTGTGCGTGCGCAAATGGTGGTATTCCTTACAGCCATGAATAATGATACTGGGGAGCAGAACTGTCTGCTTTGTCTGCCCTTCCCATCTCTGCCATTCCAGTTCTCAGAGATGTGACATCAGCACTCTGTCGTTTGCCCCGCTCCCTAAGCCTGACCTGCATAATTCTGGTTTTCCCCAACAGCCCGGCAACCTATGACGATGGAATACACAACTCTCGTTGCTGGCTTGATGGCAGACATCCCCTAGAGGACTGACTCCAGAAGGTCAGCACTCCGTTGTCCCCTGTAAGGGGAGCTATTGTTGGCAGCTTTAGAGACACTCGATAGCTGTTAGCTGTGGGGGATCGATTCGCTGTATGCACGTCCACAGCCTGCGAACAGAGAATGGAAGAGGAAAAAAAATTGCTGAAGGTGGAAAAATGTCCTGTGCCACTGTACCAAGCTGCATGCACAAAGGGGGCTATTATTATAAGCAGCGTGCTGAACTCTGTTCATATGCCAGTGAGCTGCAGCATAAGGTATTAGCCATGGTATGTAGAGACTGTGTGTTCAAGGCAAAAACGCTAGTCTTGTTTAGATCATCCAGAAAGAAAGGCATAAGTACCAGTTGTGTGACGGTAGAATATAAATTTGCTCTGCTGGCTAGACGAAACTCGGCTTCCGGTAGACTGACTCGACAATAAAATTCCAATTTCCCTAACTGGTTTGAGTTTGTCGGAGGCTTTAGAAAACCTGACCGATGTTAGCTGTGTAGGCTTATATCCCTGAGCCTGTGAACAATGCATCAAAGAACAGGTCTAAGAGAAAAAGGGAAAAAAAAGCCTCCCCTGCGCCAAGCTGCATGCATATATGCAGGGACATATGAGCTGAGAGCCGAGTGGTGATCCAGTCCTGATGGGGAATGAGTTAGGGTACCATGTGCTGGCCATGTTTATAGTCCAGAGGCTGTTGTCGAGTAGTAAGCAGGCTGGTTATGGAATTGCCTGTGACGAAACGCTTGACAAGTCCACCCGATCGGTCCCAAGCACCCACTCCATTGTACAAACTGTACCAACCCTAATCAGCAGAATAGATTTCAAATCTATGCCAACTCTCCCCTTTCAACTACCCCCCCCCCCCCATCACTTGACACAAAGGCATTAGGCCTTCTCCCCCCCCCCCCCCCCCCCCTCTCTCTCTCTCTCTCTCTTAGAATGGCATGGGCTGCCCAGCTTAATGCTGTATGTTACAAAGAAAATTTACGTCACCCGTGTAGACGTCACTGCCTTTCCCCCTTCCCTTTCTCTCTCTCCCGTGTATCCGCCAGCGATCGACTAATAGGCAGGCGCACTACAGAGAACCCTCTCCCTCTCTCGCTCACTTCCCTCCTCTCCATATCCACGGTCCACCTGTGGGACGCCGTGGACAGCTGGTCGATGACGGTATTGTGATGACCTGTGCTGGGCTCACTAGCATTCGTTGTAAAAATGTGTGCATAACTTATCGGTCGTTGATCTCGGCACCAGGCACCGCTGAAATTCAAATGTTTTCGGAGGTGAATGATGGTAGGGATATATTCCCTTGTTTGCGATTGACCACTCCCAGCTCACGTCACATTGCCAATGCCTGAAATATTCAGAAGAAAATTCAAGAACAGGTTATTTGACCAGCCACTACAGTACAGTCAGCATCGTGGATTCCCAGCTGGGAGGACGTGGGTTTGATTCCCATTAGAATGATTTATATTTGTGCAATTTTTCAGCATATGACCAGCTCCTACCCAAAGCTGAGTTTACTACTTGCTTCACTGGGAAGATTGCAACCACACAGTCAAGTTTCATTCACTTGATGGATGTGTTGAATGTGTTGCTCAAATTTTCTGACCAACACTGCAGGTGCCTGTATCACTCGGACCTGGTTGATGCTAGGATATATTATGAAACTAAGAGTATATCCCTGTCATGCAGTCTCAGATCAGAATGGAAGTCCACATCTACATTCTCCTCATCAATCAGCATTAAAAAAAAAGTTTCAAATTCTGTGGCTCTTCGTGTCCTGCTCTCAAGATGACTTCAGTTTTCATTTCCTCACCACGTCTGTGCCCTTGGTGAGCACATGTCAAAGTCGCCAGTATCGGCGAGTGCATGGGACTGTCTTTGGACAGACATGGTGGCGTCCTCCAAAGGGAGACTCTTATTACTCTCCCTGGCTCCGGGACCAAGCTATCATTGACATGAGAAAGAGGCTTGGTGGGTGGAGTCCTGTATGCCTCGGTCAGGTCAGAACTGGCACCACTGAACGCCACCGAACAGATATGAAAGCAGTGCAGTGTCTCCTCTGGTGAGTTGGCCCATGATGAGTTGACACCGACTATCCTTGTGGATTGCTGGCGCCAGGGCTGCTGCGCTACAAGCCTGGGTGTGACTGGACAGGAGTGGGAATGAGTGGGCAGTATAGGGGAGTGGGAATGAGTGGGCAGTATAGGGGTAATGCCTTTGGAATGGCAGAGAAGATGAGACAGCAAAAAGAAAAAAAAAACGATTTGTGTGTGTGTGTGTGTGTGTGTGCGTGTGAGTGTATGTTCGAATGGATAGTGCTGAGGCATTAGTACAGCCTTACAACAATGGAGGTTACAGGAGAACAAAATTGCCGTCACCTTGAGCTACACTTCCTAATTTATCTCCCTTTTCAGTCTCCACAACTTTTACATCAGCGTACAGCAACTGCCCTGTGAAGCTCGTGTTACGTCCATGCTGACCCGCCACCCACAGTGCGACAGTGGACAATGCCATCCCTTTCACTGGGCTGACCACCGGCCA
>CM031604.1:80330161-80340161 GCA_018398815.1 Conus ventricosus
GACGATGGTTAAAGGGGAGCTAGCTGCAATGTTCTGTCATACACTGTATTTATCTGTATTCTTTCCTTCCTTCTTTAATACTCCACTAGTTTTCTCCCGAATTCAAACTCGCATCGTTCGTTACCCTAGACGTTGAGAAACAGCCAACACTATACGTGGTGCTGCACTGCTGTTGGTTTTTATCATTGTTATTTTTACTGGTTTTGTTGTCATCAACACGATTAGTGTTGAAAAATTATAAGCATTTATGATAATGATGATGATGATGATGATGATAATAATAATGATAATAGTAAAAATATTAATGATGATGATAATAATAATAATGATGATGATAATAATAATAATAATAGTAGTAGTGGTAGTAGTAGTAATAATAATAATAATAACAATGATAATAATAATAATAGTAATGATAATAATTATAAACAATAATTTTGTAATAATAATCCTCATCAGTATTGTTGTTGTTGTTGTTGTTGTTGTTCTTCTTCTTCTTCTTCTTCTTCTTCTTCTTCTTCTTCTTCTTCTTCTTCTTCTTCTCATCATTATCATTATTATCATCATTATTATTATTACTGTTATCATTCTTATAATAATCATCATATATCGTCATAACCATTATCACTATTATTATCATTATTATTATTACTATTATTACTATCATCATTATCATCATTATTATTATTTATATTATTACTGTCCTTGTTGCTGCTGCTGCTGCTTCTGTTGACATTATGTTTGTAACCATAATATTAGTCTATTGTTCTTGTTATTGTTTTTGTTGTTGTTGTTGTTGCTGCTGCTGCTGCTGCGGCTGCTGTTGACATGATGTTTGTAATTATAATGTTTGTCATAATCATTATTATTGTCACCATTATTATCATTATTACCTACATATACATTGAATAATCATGCTTGGCGTAATGTGCTTATCTCAAATTAAACAACTGAATGGTTTAAAGCGCTTGACTTCAACTCTTGTGAGCGGGTGGATCTGGAACCAGGTCACATTGACTGCTCAATTTCATGCTGAAACCAGGTCACATTAACCGCTCAATTTCATGCTGGAACTAGGTCACATTAACTGCTCAATTTCATGCTGGCACAAGGTCACATTAACCACTTAATTTCATGCTGGAACCTGATCACATTAACCACTCAATTTCATGCTGGAACCAGGTCACATTAACTGCTCAATTTTATGCTGGAACCAGGTCACATTAACTGCTCAATTTCATGCTGGAACCAGGTCACATCAACTACTCAATTTCATGCTGGAACCAGGTCACATCAACTGCTCAATTCATGCTGGAACCAGGTCACATTAACTGCTCAATTTCATGCTGGAGCTGATCACTAACGCTCAATTTCATGCTGGAACCTGATCACATTAACTGCTCAATTTCATGCTGGAACCAAGTCACATTAACTGCTCAATTTCATGCTGGAACCAGGTCCCATTAACTGCTCAATTTCATGCTGGAACCAGGTCACATCAACTACTCAATTTCATGCTGGAACCAGGTCACATTAACTGCTCAATTTCATGCTGAAACCAGGTCACATTAACTGCTCAATTTCATGCTGGAACCAGGTCACATTAACTGCTCAATTTCATGCTGGAACCACGTCACATTAACTGCTCAATTTCATGCTGGAACCACGTCACATTAACTGCTCAATTTCATGCTGGAACCAGGTCACATTAACTGCTCAATTTCATACTGGAACCAGGTCACATTAACTGCTCAATTTCATGCTGAAACCAGGTCACATTAACCGCTCAATTTCATGCTGGAACCTGATCACATTAACTGCTCAATTTCATGCTGGAACCAGGTCACACTGACTGCTCAATTTCATGCTCATTTCCCGAAAATTTCGGCCTGAAAATAATTTTCTTTCAGTTGCCAAATTTTCCGCTGATCTGTATGCAACCTTTTCGCAGGTTGAATGAAGTTTGCACATCATCATTCTTTTCCCAGAGCTGAACGAACTATTGTGGGCAGACGAGACAAAGAGGAGACGTTGCAAAGAGTGCGAATGGACACGTGTTCTCAGCTGTGACACATAATATTATTATCTGTCACGGACAAATTTAGGTGCCAGAAGTCTGTGGAGTCTCCTGCCATTTCCTTTGCCACATACGTAATTAGAAGCATCTGACACACTGTAAGCACCAGCTTGTTGCTGTTCGCATTTTGTGAAATGTATTGTAAAACTGTATGTGGTTGCTAATTCGAAATAAATTTTATTTTAAACCATGTGTCCCATCTCTCTATGCTGACAAAATAAATACCTCCAAATAATTTGATTGTTGTTCATTGCCAAGATTTGTGATGAGTCTGTTTCAATTGCAGGTTCTTTGTTTGGAGGTGATTTAATTTCCTAACAAGTTAACTTCATCTACATACGTTTAGTGGACGACAAGGCCATAATGGTTGTAAACTTCAGAGTCCAGCTGGACAATTAGGTCAGTTGGCGAGAATGACCGTGTTGATAATGCGGCAATCATTGAATCGAGCCTCACGTGGTTATTATAATAATATAATAATAATAATAATAATAATAATAATAATAATAATAATAATAATTATGATAAAAATAATAATAATGATAATGACAATGAAATGATAGTGGTAACAATAATAATGTTCTTGTTAATGTTATCATCATCATCATCATCATCATCATCATCATCATTCTTATTCTTATTCGTATTATTATTATTGTTATTATTACTATTATTATCATTATTATTACTATTATTATTATTATTATTATTATCATCATCATCATTATTTTGTCTGTTTTCCCCTTAGTAATTATTTTACTGAAGTACCTGAACACCTTTCTTTTTCATCTTTAACTTTTGATTATTACACTTTCCCTGTTTTATACAAGGCACACCATTTGAACATGTGTGGGCCATGCACATTGACAATTACAGAGTTATTTTACATTCTCCGCAGAAAGAACGGTATGGGGAACAATGGATACTGCACACGCTTGCCACAGTGCGGACAGAATTTCGATTTCCTGCTTTCATGTTTCTTTAGACTATTTTCTGTTTGTTTGTTTGTTTTCCCATTCCTTTCTTCCTGTGGCTTCCTGTATGATCTTATGGGTTTTGTACTGCGCATAAAGTGCTTTGATTACCCCTTTCCCATGCAGACACGGATGTCATCATCATCATCATCATCATCATCATCATCATCATCATCGTCATCATCATCATCGTCATCATCATCATCATCATCATCATCATCATCATCATCATCATCATCATCATCATCACCATCATCATCGACATCGTCTTCATCATCTTTATTATTAGTATTCTTATTACTATTATTATTATCATCATTGCTATTACTATTAACATTATTATTGTTATTATTATCATCAATATCATTATTATCATCATTACTACTACTACCACTACCATCATCATCATCATCATCATCATCATCATCATCATCGCCATCATCATCATTTACTAATATACTATTGTTATTGTTGTTCTTCTCATTATCATCACCATCATCAACCTTATTATCACTAATATTATTATAATTATTATTATGTTATTATCATTGTCATCAGTAATAACAACAATAATAATCATATTAACGATAATATAATAATAATATAATAATAATAATAATAATAATAACAATAATAATAATAATAATAATAATAATAATAATAATAATATGATGATGATGATGATGATGATGATGATGATGATGATGATGAGTTCATCTATTCACTTTTTCTTTATTCATTCAATTAGTTTTGCATTTAGTTGTGCATTCGTTTATTTTTCTTAATTCATTTATCTATGTATTAATGTATTTCTTGGCTTATTTCTTTATATATTAGTTTTATAACCTTCAGCTTTATCATCATTAATATCAATATCTTTACTTGTTTTTGACTTATCACATTCGGTTCTTTATTTAAATGTTTAGTTATTTATTTGTTTATTACTATCATTAACGTTTTCATCATCATCATCATCATCATCATCATCATCATCGTCATTATCATTTTCATCATTTCTAGTATCATTATCATTAATTTGTTTACTTGTTTATCTATTCATTCAGTTCTTAATTTAATTGTTTATGTATCTCTTACTATTAATATTTTTGTAATCATCATCATTAGTATATTATTCTTATCATCATCATCATTCATTATCATTATTACTATTATTATTATTATTATTGTTATCATTAGTACTATTATCATTATCACTATTGTTATTATTGTCATTATCATTATTATGTCTAATATTTTGTTGTTGTTGCTAGCATCATTGTTATTATCATCATTATCATTACAATCTTAGAACCTAATAATTTATTTCGGCTATACGACGTATAACAATGCATTAAGGCTGATATAGTAGTGAATTGGAATCAAGAATATGATGACGCATGGGACAAGATTTCGTCAAAAATAGCGTTTTGTTTTTATCTTCATATAAAATATAACTATAACTGGTCACTGCTCTTTCTTTTCTTTTTTTTTCCCTTGTTGCTGGTTGATTGGTTATTTTGTCATCGAAAAAAAAGTCACTTTGACGAAAACTGAACTGAGATGCATACAGACATCTACCTAGAAGGAAGCATCACTAAAGCCGGACTACAGCTCATTTATCACAATTATAATTAATCCACCGAATAAAAACGATTGACATAAAAGACTGGGTCAAAATATTACGTCAACAACATCGTCATCTGAGCACATTTTCGCTTAGGCGTGGATGATGAATTTGATTCGCACAACACACACACACACACACACACACAAAGAGAGAGAGAGAGAGGGAGACAGACAGACAGAAACAGAGACAAAGAGGAGAGAGAGAGAGAGAGAGAGAGACAGACAGACAGACAGACAGACACACACACACACACACACACACACACACACACACACACACACACACACAGACCAGGGTGGAGGGGGAGGAGGGGATGAGGTTAAACTGTCTCTCCCGGGAAAGAATAAGAGAACAATTTATAATGTACGCGTTAGCTCATAACAAATAAAACACACGCAGATACGAACAACAGCAAAATACAGCTACGTTAAACAGACCAATAAAAAGACACCGAGCCCTCGCAAACATTAAAAAAATGAAAAGGTCGGTCAGCTGAACAGATCGTATGAATAAATTCAAAGCTCTGGGAAAGCAACGTTCTCCATCACCGACGAACAACAAAGGATGAAAGTAAAACGTGAACAGGTGAAACGGGATTCGATGAAATGTGACGACTCCTGTCACAACACCGGCTACTTTGACCTTTTCCAAAACCCAGACAGTAACTTTCCCGACTCCGTCCTTGAACTCCAGATACTATGACATCCTGACACGTCCTTGAACCCTGGATTCTACGACCTCCTGAGTTTATCCTCGAAGCCCGGTTTCTATGATCTTCCGACTCTGTACATGTACTTCAACCCCGTCGAACCCTTGAACCTTTGCGTCCTTGAACCCTGGGTTCTTCGACCTCCCCTCTTCGTCTTTGAACCCCGGCTTCAACGACCTTCGGGTTCTTCCTTTAACCTTGGTTTCAACGACCTTCCGGTTTCTTCCTTTAACCTTGGCTTCAACGACCTTCCGGTTTCTTCCTCTAGCCCTGACTTTAATGACCTTCCAATTTCTTCCTTTAACCTTGACTTCAATGACCTTCCAATTTCTTCCTTTAACCTTGACTTCAATGACCTTCCAGATTCTTCCTTTAACCTCGGCTTCAATGACCTTCCGGTTTCTTCCTTTAACCTTGACTTAAAAGATCTTTCAGTTTTTTCCTTTAATTTTTAGACCCTCTCCACTTGCCCTTTTGACCCTCCACTCTGCCCCTTTCCCCTTGATTTCTACGCCCTTCCGGTTCTTTTTTTTTTTGTTTTTTGTTTTGGCCCCCTTTTTATTTTTTCTTCTTTTGGGGACTTTGGTCAAAGAACAGGTTTTGACTGCGCAGGGAAAACAAAAAATTTAAACGACTTTGACCTGGACATAGTACTTGGTCCTTCGCATAATGTTAAAGTCTCCCGGCTGTAAGCTTTTACCGCCCCGTACTCGCAAGACATATATCAGCGACGATCACCACTGGAAAAACCACCAAAGGATCGGCAGTGTCTCTCTGACAGGTTCCCTCGAAAAACCTGCTAATAATAGATTGTCCTTAAAACGATGGTGGTGAGGGACGCGCAGGACCGAATTGGTTGGGGCCCCCGGTTCTCGTGTTTTTATGTATGGTTTTGTTTCCATCCAACTGATTCTATACGGGTTTTTTTAACTTTGGGTTTATGAGTAGATGCCCATGTGCCCCTTAGTTTCTCCCCCCCTTTTGTACCGTATTTTTTTAACGACCTGTTGGTTTTTTTTTTTTGCTCCTTTCGTATCAAACACATTGTTTGGCCTCTATGTTTGTAAATTCAAATTTTGGCCCCCCCTAAAATACACTTTTTTTCCCTTTTTTTTTTTTTTTTTTTCCCCCCCCCCCCCAAACGCCCCCCGGGGCAAAAAAACCCCCCCCCCAACTAAATTTCTCTCCCCCCTCCCCCCTCCCCCCCCCCCTACCCTTTTTTTCCCCCCCCCCCCCCCCCCCCCCCCCCACCCCCCCCCCCCCCCCCAAAAACCCCCCCTCCCCCCCCCCCCCCCCCCCCCCCCCCACCCCCCCCCCCCCCCCCCCCCCCCCCCCCCCCCCCCCCCCCCCCCTCTGCCCCCCCCACCTCATATTTCCCCCCTTGGGCCCCTGTTTTTTCCCTTTCTTTTTTTATGTTGTATCCCGATGGAAAAGCTTTGAATTACAGAAATTCCAAACAAAAAAACGATACTCATTTTTCTTTTGTTCTGGGTGGAACATTTTTTCTTAACCCTTGTCTGTCAATTTAAAACATGTCCTGGGGAAAACGAGGGTTTTTACACTTTGCAAGGAAAATGGTGCATTTATTTGTTGATGCCCTCCCTCTCTCTCTCCCTTTTCTCTCTCTCTCTCTCTCTTCCTCTCTCTCTCTCTCTCTCTCTCTCTCTCTTTACACCAAAACCCCCACAACCACACCACACAAAACACACACACCCCACACACCACAAACGCAGGGTTTTACTCTCTTCCTCTCTCTTTTCACCAAAACACCCAGGTTCTTCTCTCTCTCTCTCTCTCCCCTCCCTTTTCTCTACACCAAAACCCCCCAAACACACACAATATCTTTTCCTCAACACAAAACACCACACAGTTTTTCTTTCATCGCTTCTCTCTCTCTCTTCTCTCTCTCTCTCTCTCTCTCTTTACTCTCTCTTCTCTCTACAAAAAGGAACAAACAGGTGGGAAAAAAAGCCAAAGCGAGGAGAGAGAGAAGAGAGAGAGAGAGGAGAGAGAGAAGAGAGAGAAAGAGAGAAAGAGAGAGGGGGAGAGGAGAGGACAACAGACAGACAGCAGCCCGACAAGGTCAGAATACTGTGATGGGGGGAGAGAGAGAGAGTGAGAGAAGGGGGAGAGAGAGAGAGAGAGAGAGAGAGAGAGAGAAAGAGAGGGGGAGAGAGGAAAGGGGAGAGAGGACAGAGAGAGAGAGAGAACAGAAAGCGGGGGACAAACAAGACCAGGGAGAGACAGTGGAGAAGAAGGAAGGAGCACAGAACTACGTCTGGACTCGGCCCCATGTCAACTATGATAGAGGGTGTTAAAGGGAAAAAAAAAAACCGGTGAGGGGAGGGGGGGGGGGGGGGGGGGTACAAAAAGTGGGAAAAGGGCACATTGGGAAAGGGGGTGGGGGGGGGGGGGAAAGGGAGGGGGAGGGGGAATGGAAAAGATGATTTTGGGGGTGAGGGCGGGTTTGGGGGGGGGGGGGGGAAGGGGGGGGAAAGGGGAGGGGAAGGAGAAGAAGGGGGGGGGGGGAGGGGGGGGGAGGGTAAAAAAAAGAAAAAAGATACCAGCCCAAAAAACCCCCGAAAAAAAAAGAATGCAAAAAGCGCAAACAAACGTCCAGGGGCTCCAAAATGTGAACGGTCGGAACAAGTTGCAGTAGCTTGCTCCACCGCGCACGACAAGTTGACTTTGCTTTGTGGGGGCTATTTAAAGGGCGAGTTGTCCAACGCCCCTGATGCGAGGTAGTGGGTGGGAGAAAGGGGTGGGGGAGGAGAGGAGAGAGGAGAGAGAGAGGGGTGGGGGGAGAAGAGGGTGAGAAAGAAAAGAGGGGAGAGAGAGAGAGGGCGGGGGGAAAAATTGTATGTGTGGTGTGTGTGTGTGTGTGTGTGTGAGAAAGAGAGAGAGAGGGGAGGAGAGCGAGAAGAGAGAGAGAGAGAGAGAGGAAAAGGGGGAGAGAAAGAGAGAAAACTGGTTGGGGTTGTGTGTTGGTGTGTTGTGGTGCGTGCGGCTGCGTGGTGGCGCGCGTGTTGGGGGTGTTGTGTGGGGTTTTGGCGTGGTGCGTGCCGTTTTTGGGGGCTTGTGTGTGGCTTTGTGTGAGTTTTGTGCATGGTGTGTGGGTGGTGTGTGGTGTGTGGTGGTGTGTGTGTGTGTGTGTTCGTGCGTGTTGTGTGTGTGTTCATGTGGGTGTGTGTGTGTGTGTGTGGGGGTGTGCATGTTGTGTGTGTGTGTGTGTGTGCGGTTGTGGTGCGTTCGGGTTGGTGTTGTGGGCATGGTGGTTGTGCATGTGTGGGTGTGCGGCGGGTGTGTGTGTTGTTTTTGTGTGTGTGTGGTGTGTTGGTGTGTGGTTTTTGCTTTCGTGGTCTTGCGTGCGTTGGCATGTTTTGGGTGTGTGTTGTGTGTGTGTTTAGAGGGGGGGGAAAAGGAAAAACAGAAGGGGAGGCTAAAAACATTGTGCATTGTCATCCCGCCACAGAGGGGGGGTCAAATGTCTGGGGTCCCAAAAATTATTAAATTTTCCCGCCCCCCCCCTCCCCCCCCCCCCCCCCCCCCCCCCCCCTCCTCTCCCCCCTTTTAAAAACCCCGCCTCCCCCCGTCCCCACCCCCACCTTCTCCCCCCCCTCTCCTTCAACTCCCCCCCCCACCCCCCTTTTTTTTTCCCCCCCCATCACACTCCCGTTAGCTCCCCCCCCCCCCCCCCCCCCCCCCCCCCCCCCCCCCCCTTCCCCACCCAACCCCCCCCCCACCCCCAACCCCAACCCCCCCCCTTTCTTTAATTTTTTTTTTTTGTTTTTTTGGTTGTTGCTGTTTTTTTAAATCTCCTCTTTTTCCCTTTTTACCCTCTTCTTTCTCCTTCTCCCCCCCACCCATCTCTCTTCTCTCTTTCTCTCTCTTTCTCTCTCTCTTTTTCTCTTCTCTCTTTCCTTCTTTTCTTCTTTTCTTCTTCTCTTCTCCCTTCACCCCTCTTTCCCGTTCCCACCCCCCTCCCTTTTTTTGGGGGGGGGGGGGGGGGGGGTTCCCAACTTGGGGGGGGGGGTTTTTTTGGGGGGGGGGGGGGGGGGGGGGGGGGGGGGGGTGGGGTGGTCGGTCGAGCAGTAGCAGCTGCGGTTCCGTCTCACCCCCCCCCCCCCCCATCCCACCCCCACCCCCGTCCCCCCTCCCCCCCGCCCCACCACACCATCTCATCATCATCACTGTCGACATGTATGTCACCTGCCTCTCCCTCTCTTCCCTACCCCCACCCCAGCCCTCGGCCTCCCCATCACCATCTTCACTGTTATGGTCACCCATCCTCTCTCTCTCTCTCCCTTACCGCCCCCCTTCCCCGGCCTCCCCATCATCATCTTCACTGTTATGGTCACCCATCCTCTCTCTCTCTCTCTCCTTACCGCCCCCCTTCCCCGGCCTCCCCATCATCATCTTCACTGTTATGGTCACCCATCCTCTCTCTCTCTCTCTCCTTACCGCCCCCCTTCCCCGGCTCCCCATCATCATCTTCACTGTTATGGTCACCCATCCTCTCTCTCTCTCTCTCCTTACCGCCCCCCTTCCCCGGCCTCCCCATCATCACCTTCACTTTATGGTCACCCATCCTCTCTCTCTCTCTCTCTCCCCTT
>CM031604.1:80357661-80377661 GCA_018398815.1 Conus ventricosus
ACAGACTAAATTACTCTTAACATACACAGCAACACCTCCGTGTGCGTCACCTGCTCTGTCATTTCTGACTGGAGGGTGAAAACCTTGAATTGCAATATTATCATTGGATATGTCATCAGACAACCACGTTTCTGAAACGGTTATAATATCGTAATGACTTACTTCACACTGTAGGAGAGAAATTTTGTGACGAAGACTATGCACATTCACGTGAATGATTGATAATCCATCTATCAACTGTTCATCATCTGGCCCTGGATTGGAATGAACATCCCCAGCGAGTTTCAGTAGCAATAGTACAACGAGTGCCAGGAGGAAAGATAGACTGGCAGTACTTAAACATTCAGAATCAATACTCGGTTTATCTGGCGTTAGAGATGTGGCAAAATTATCGATGGCAGGCGTCTCTCTGGTGCTTAAGTTACTCAATGAAATAAAACAGAGGATCACTAAAGGTATGACAGAACGTCCTTTCATGAGCAGGAGTAGGAGTGGTCTGACATAAGGGACTGTGATAAATGACAATCTATGGGTAGAGAGTCTAAGTGCCCTGGTGCAAAATGCCCCGACTCTGGCTCTGAACTGAAAAAGACAACACGTCATGTTACAGATCTAATTAAAAAGTCAAACAATGCAGAAACCAGAATCAGAACACTCTCTCCCAGTTCGGTTGACATAGTATTAGAGTACAGCATGTACAATAGGACATTTACAGGTACCCCCGGCGAAGAAAGCAGAAATGTGTGAGAAAAAGCAAATGAAAAAACAAGTAGTGACTCAATTTTGAGTTCGAAAACGTTAAAGGGTAACTTAAGAGTTGCCCATAACATAGACAAAAAAGGATTATATATAAAAGATTCAGAATACATGAATCGATTCAGGTTCATGGCCGTGAGTGCCCGAAAAACAATAACCACAATACAACATGAAGACCGTGGAAACGATATCACGAAAAGTCCACATATTACACAGATGACGGCAAGCATGGTCCTTCAACAAATTCACATAGAGTTCACCCATCCAATGACAGCAGTGCTTGAGACTGACAGTTTGGATGACAGCTGAACATAGAACATAGAACAACAAAGATTGCGAGAGTTCTAGCCAGGATCAAAATTAGTATCGCCAGAGACAGAACCGTAGGTATGCATGCTCGAAAATCAATACTAATACAATACCCAGCAAGCGTGATTGTTATTATTATCATAATTACCATGAGACCAATATTATTCTCATTTATAAGTAACGCACGCACGCACACACACACACCCACGCACACACACACACACACGCGCGCGCACGCGCACACGCACACACACACACACACACACGGGTCGTGACGGATCGTTTACAATATGTCTTGTTGGCGGGCAGCGTCGGGCACTGTTAACAGGATAAAGCATGTGTGTGTATGTGTGTGTGTGTGTGTGAGTGTGTGTGTGTATGTGTGTATGTGTGTGTGTGTGTGTGTGTGTGTGTGTGTGTGTGTGTGTATGTGTGTGTGTGTGTGTGTGTGTGTGTGTGTGTGTGTGTGTGTGTGTGTGTCTGTCTGTCTGTCTGTCTGTCTGTCTGTCTGTCTGTCTGTCTGTCTGTCCGTCCGTCCGTCCGTGGTCAAAATGTGTTCCACTCGCTCCAGACAAAACTACTGGGCCGATCTTTCTGAAAATTTGTTGGTATGTTCATTATGGGTCACGGATCATGCCCGATGTGTCATTTTACCGTTATAGCCGTTACTAATGGCTATAACGGCCCATAACGGTTTTTCTTCTTTATGGAATATCTCAGAAGGTACTTGGTCGATCTTTCTGAAAATTTGTAGGCATGTTCATTATGGGTCACGGATCATGCCCGATGTGTTATTTTAACCGTTATTCCGTTACTAATGACTACAACGGCCCATAACGGTTTTTCTTCTTAGAATGCCTTAGAAAGTAACTTGGCCGATCTTTCTGAAAATGTGAAGGTATGTGCATTATGGTTCACGGATGATGCCCAGAGTGTTAGTTTACCGTTATAGCCGTTACTATCGGCTATAACGACCCATAACGGTTTTTCTTTTTTTATGGAATATCTCAGAAGGTACTTGGCCGATCTTTCTGAAAATTTGTAGGTGTGTTCATTATGGGTCACACATGATGGCCGATGTTTACCAGAATAGCCGTTTACTAACGGCCATAACGGCCCAAAACGGTTTTTCCTCTTTATGGAATATCTCACGTGTATTCAAGATAAACTGGGAGTACGTTTATATGCTTTGCATCTTGTTTTTTCTTTTTCCCATTTTTTGTGTGTTTGGCCCCTGGTGGCACGGGTGCTGTAGATAGAAGCAAGTAACCAAAAACAAAAACGGGTATACTGGAATCTACATTTCAGAAGACATGCACACACAAACACGCACATATGCACTGTCACGACCGACCCCTGGAGGTCTGCCCTGACAGGATCGGTCTAGGTGGGAGTGAAGGGAGTGACTGACCTCACACGCTCCGCAAGAGACCACACAATAAAGATTACGATACAACACCCCATTTATTCACACCAGCAAAATAAACATTCCAACACACGCACATGCACGATCACAATAAAGCACTCAACGCACACAACATGCACAATCACGATCAAGCACTCCAACGCACGCAACATGCACAATCACGATCAAGCACTCCAACGCACACAACATGCACAATCACAATCAAGCACTCCCGCACCCACAACATGCACGATTATAAATAAGTATTTCGCCATACGACGCACATGATCACACTTACAGCATTCCAGCACATATGACAAATACACAATTATAAGGAAATATTTCCAGCATTGACCCTTCTTAACACCATGGAGTGCGTGCACACCCCTGCCCCTGTCGAGTCTGCTGGGAGCACCCTGTCGCACTAGGTGCTCCGAGCGGGTTGGTTCTCGCAGGGAGTCGCTCAAAGCCGACACCCTCGACTTCCAAGCGGGCAGTGAAGAGCGTTGTCCCGGGGGGGGGGGGGAACGTAGCTGTTACTGGAGGTCCTGGACGGGGGTCCAGGCCGGCAGTCAAGACGGCGGCGTCTCTACCAGCCCTCGGTCCCGACCAAGGCGTGGCCTCGATCAGCGTGTGGCACCATCCCGTCCGTGGTCTCAACCAGAACGTGGCCTCGACCAGTACGTGGCACCATCCAGATCGTGCTCCAGGTGAAGCCCCGGGAGGGGGGGGGGAGGACGTAGCTGGGAGGAGAGTCGAAGAGGAGGGAAAGAAGAAGGAAGGAGGAAGGAAGAAGGGTACTGGAACCCTGCCGTCAGTACCATCTGACCATTGCTGTCAAGTCTTAGCCCACTCGCATGATGGGCGAGGGGAAGTGTATTCAACGCACACAGAAAACCCATTGAATCAAGTCTTCTCACACGATGCAGGTAAAAGACTGCAATTAAATCAACAGGTTATAAAACAAATATGAATTATCTTCACCCTTCTCTCACTCACGCTTAACGTTTTCCTTCCTTAGGAAATAAATCAACACAGCGACCATCGCTTAATAACTGCCACCACATTTGCAAATAGTAATTCAATGGCATAATTGTCACATTTTATAAACACATTTCAAAATAACACAAATCCAACACACGCATCCGAACGACAAATCATGCGTACGCACGCTCGTGAACATAAAACTCGTTCTCTTGCACACACAAACGACGGTGGCCGAAGGATAAAAGTCCGCGAACGATTTTCAGGTTTCCCCTTTGGCCCCGGGTGAGTTTGGCCCCCAAAAAAAACAAAAACCCCAAAATACAAATGAAGCCTTTGGAAACAATCACGAAAAGTCCATAAAAACCAGGGGACGGAAAGCGGGGTCCTTCAACAAATTCACAAGATTTCCCCATCCAAGACAGCATGCTTGGACTGAAAATTTGGTGACAGTGAAATAGAAAAAGAACAAAAGATTGCGAGAGTTCTAGCCGGATCAAATTAGTTGCCAAAACAGCCGTAGGTAGCATGCTCAAAAATCAAAAATATACAATCCGCAAGCGTGATTGTTTATTTTTATCATAATTACCATGAGA
This sequence comes from Conus ventricosus, assembly GCA_018398815.1. Taxonomy (NCBI): domain Eukaryota; kingdom Metazoa; phylum Mollusca; class Gastropoda; order Neogastropoda; family Conidae; genus Conus; species Conus ventricosus. The sequence continues at coordinate 80,361,712 of CM031604.1, forward strand.
CCATATTTTTCTAATTTTTATAAGTAACGCACGCACGCACACACACACACCCACGCACACACACACACAAAACGCGCGCGCACGCGCACACGCACACACACACAACACATCAGGGTCGTGACGGATCGTTTACAATATGTCTTGTTGGGGCAGCGTCGGGCACTGTTAACAGGATAAAGCATGTGTGTGTATGTGTGTGTGTGTGGTGGAGTGTGTGTTGTTGTGTGTATGTGTGTGTGTGTGTGGTGTGTGTGTGTGTGTGTGTGTGTTTTGTATTTTGGGTGTGTGTGTGTGTGTGGTGTGTGTGTTGTGTGTGTGTGTGTGTGTGTGTCTGTCTGTCTGTCTGTTGTCTGTCTGTCTGTCTGTCTGTCTGTCTGTCCGTCCGTCCGTCCGTGGTCAAAATGTGTTCCACTCGCCCCAGACAAACTACTGGGCGATCTTTCTAAAAATTTGTTGGTATGTTCATTATGGGTCACGGATCATGCCCCGATGTGTCTTTTACCGTTTTTGCCGTTACTAATGGCTATAACGGCCCATAACGGTTTTTTCTTCTTTATGGAATATCTCAAAAGGGTTTACTTGGTCGTTTCTTTCTGAAAATTTGTAGGCATGTTCATTATGGGTCACGGATCATGCCCGATGTGTTATTTTAACGTTATTCCGTTATTTAATGACTACAACGGCCATAACGGTTTTTCTTCTTAGAATGCCTTAGAAAGTACTTGGCCGATCTTTCTGAAAATGTGAAGGTATGTGCATTTGGTTCCGGATGATGCCAGAGTGTTAGTTTACCGTTTAGCCGTTACTTCGGCTTTAACGCCCATAACGGTTTTTTTTTTTTTTATGGAATATTCAGAAGGTACTTGGCCCGATCTTTCTGAAATTTGTAGGTGTGTTAAATTATGGTCACCATGATGGCCGATGTTTACCAGAATAGCCGTTACTAACGGCCATAACGGCCCAAAACGGTTTCCTTTTTATGGAATATCTCACGTGTATTCAAGATAAACTGGGAGTACGTTTATATGCTTTGCATCTTGTTTTTTCTTTTTCCCTTTTTTTGTGTGTTTGGCCCCTGGTGGCAGGGTGCTTTTAGATAGAAGCAAGTAACCAAAAACAAAAACGGGTATACTGGAATCTACATTTCAGAAGACATGCACACACAAACACGCACATATGCACTGTAAACGACCGCCCCCTGGAGGTCTGCCCTGACAGGATCGGTCTAGGTGGGAGTGAAGGGAGTGACTGACCTCACACGCTCCGCAGAGCCCACACAATAAAGATTACGATACAACACCCCATTTTTCACCCCAGCAAAATAAACATTCCAACACACGCACCATGCACGATCACAAAAAAGCACTCCAACGCAACAACATGCACAATCACGATCAAGCACCCAAACGCACGCAACATGCACAATCACGATCAAGCACTCCAACGCACACAACATGCACAATCACAATCAAGCACTCCCGCACCCACAACATGCACGATTATAAATAAGTATTTCGCCATACGACGCACATGATCACACTTACAGCATTCCAGCACATATGACAAATACACAAATTTAAGGAATTTTTTCCAGCATTTGACCCTTCTTAACACCATGGGTGGGGTGCACACCCTGCCTGTCGAGTCTGCTGGGAGCCCCCTGTCGCACTAGGTGCTCCGAGCCGGGTTGGTTCTCGCAGGGGGGTCGCTCAAGCCGACACCCTGACTTCCAAGCGGGCAGTGAAGGCGTGTCCCGGGGGGGGGGGGGGAAACGTAGCTGTTTACTGGAGGTCCTGGACGGGGGTCCGGCCGGCCAGTCAGACGGCGGCGTCTCTACCAGCCCTCGGTCCCGACCAAGGCGTGGCCCTCGATCAGCGTGTGGCCCCACCCCGTCCGTGGTCTCAACCAGAACGGGGCCCCTCGACCAGTACGTGGCACCATCCAGATCGTGCTCCAGGTGAAGCCCCGGGAGGGGGGGGGGGGAGGACGTAGTGGGAGGAGATCGAAGAGGAGGGAAAGAAAGGAAGGAGGAAGGAAGAAGGGTACGGGAAAACCCTGCCGTCAGAAACCATCTGACCATTGCTGTCAAGTCTTAGCCACTCGCATGAGGGGCGAGGGGGAAGTGTATTAAACGCACACAGAAAACCATTGATCAAGTCTTCTCACACGATGCAGGTAAAGACTGCATTAATTCAACAGGTTAATAAAAAAATATGAATTATTTTCACCCTTCTCTCACTCACGCTTAAGTTTTCCTTCCTTAGGAAATAATCAACACAGCGACCATCGCTTAATAACTGCCACCACATTTGCAATAGTAATTAAATGGCATAATTGTCACATTTTATAACACATTTCAAATTAACACAAATCTCCAACCACGCATCCGAACGACAAATCATGCGACGCACGCTCGTGAACATAAAACTCGTTCTCCTTGCACACACAAACAGACGGTGGCCGAAGGATAAAAGCCCGGCGAATGTGACAGGGGCGGGACGAGCGAAAACAAGCAAGCCCAAACCCCTGAATCACCAGGTTTCTCCCCTTTCCCCCACCGACTACCGCATCACCAGATACATAAACAGGAGAAAGAATTTTGGAAAATAATTTGAATGGCCAGGTTAAAGATGGAATTAACCAGAGAAAAGGTCCACACGATATTTCTCTTACAATTTCAAAAAAAAAAGAAAATTGCGCAAAAGCGAAGACTAACCCGGCTAAACAACAAATCAAAACAACAAACCACGAAAACTGATGCTTACCAGCTACCCGTGGGTGACCCCGAAGAGGCGGGTCAAAGGACTCTCTCTACCTCTGTCCAGTCGAGGGACAGAGGCGAAGATGCGGAGACAGAAGAAATGATGTCCCTCTCCTACAGGGCCGACTGCAGGAATTGAAAGTACTGACTGTACTCTCGACGATAAGGTAAAGAACCAGGATGGAGGGGGGGCGCCCCCAGAGACATCTTCCGCTCGAGTGAAGAGCTAACCTCCGTAGAAATTTGGCGACCAACATGCATGCTGCGTCACAGAGTGAGTATTACTTCAAACTAAAAAAAAAAAACCGAAGACTTTGGGGACAGGTAAAAAGACAGGCAAGAGGCCGATAGACAGAAAGTTCGAGAGAAAGGTACCGGCCCCCCGTGAATTGCAGGATGAAAGCACGGGCGGTGGAATTAGAGAGAGAGAGAGAGAGAAAGCAAACCCGAAGTTGAGCTGAATATACCAAGGTGCAACCGCACCACAAGCCACACTAAGGGACGGGTACACGACAACAGCACGACAATAAACAAAAAGTAATTCCGCCACCTGGTGGGTCGAACGTCGTAGGCCTCGCGACAAAACGTGACAAACCCCCTTCTAAAAGATCTGTTTCTCTGAGATACAGTGCTCCTTTGAACCTTGTCGCATGTGCAATTTCCCCAAACAATGGGACCGAAACCCAATTTCTGTGATCGACAGAGTACGATGAATCCAATAAAAAACATTCCACAAATAAAAATCACACAGGGAAATACAAAATACACATTTATCAAAAAATTTAAAGCAAACCTTCCAACCATGAAAGTAACAATCCGAACCATTGGTGATTCACTACCGTTAACATCACTGAGTGAAAAACTGTCATACACCTTGATTACAGAGAAAAAAAGGGGATATAACCTGGTTGAGGGGGAGTGTCCCTGAATGACTTTCCAACGTGCTGACTACGGAGCTCGGCTAAGATGTCAGCATCCGTATTACAGGAACCCTTGTATGACGGAAAGTAAAACGCATGACTCTGCAGTTCCAAGCCTAACTCAGGGAGTCGACGACTGACTGCCGGATCCAGTCCCGGCACTGGTGAGGATGATGATCGCTCCAGTCAAACTTCCGGCCGTACTTCTTTTGGGCACGCCAGTGCGCGTCCAAATCTGCCTGAGAGATTCAGTAACAGTAGGGGCTTTCGATGTCCTAAGGGCGGGGACAGCTTTTGGGTATCGACTCGCAGATTCTACCATTTCCGAAGTGTAGCGGTGACCGCGATCGGTGGAGGATTAATGGGTCTCACCAGGTCGACCCCAACCTTGCTGAATGGCTCCCAACCCCGTGGCACTGACCCTAGGGGAACACGCTTCAAGCCCCCCTTAGGCGTTGTCCGCTGGCAGACATCACAACTGCGGCAGTACTGCCTAACCTGTGAGTTCATCCCCTGGCCAAAAAGAAGTTTGTCTTACTCGCTCGAGAGTCCGCTTGGAGCCCATATGACCTGCCATGGGGGAAATCGGGGGCCTGCCGGAGAACAGACTCTCTCAAGCTTTGGGGAACAACAAGCTGTTTGGGCCCACACGATTCCCCGAGTGAAAACCCTAAAGAGGTCCCCTTGTGGAGCTTGAAGTCACCTTGGCGTGTCGGGCCCGACTGAGCGGGGGACGATCCCAAGTTCTCGTAGGCGTTGGACATCCAAGTCCCTGGCCTGAAGACGGATAATGCTGCAGGATCGGCCCTTGCCAGAACCTCGTTAGAGATCGGTGAAGAACGGGACGAAATTCCGGGTTCCTGCTTTTTAACTTTGGCGGTGGTGACTCCCACACACGCCTGTACGGGCAGTTCCGTGGGAACACGGACTGACTGCGTCCGTCAGCAAGGTGACAGTATTCCCTATGATAAGGGAATACAGAGGTCGCTCCACCGCGATGGCCCACACTCGCCACAGAAAGTAGGGGGTGGAGATAGAAAACGAGTTACTGAAGGACGGGTGGAGGAAAAACCAGCCTCCAAACCCGCACACATCGTAACTGGCGCCCCGCGGGCCTTAGGGGAAACCAAACCCTTATCCACAAAGAGTGTTGATGCTCCCGAATCCCTGATGGTGTCGCCCAAGGATGAACCCAACAACAGAAAGAAACATGGACACTTGTACCCAGAAGTTTTGGTTGGACCCACGTTAGCCGAGGCACGAGGATGCTGGAAAGGACTAGCCCCATGATACCAGCGGCTTTAGGACAATTTTTCCCTTTAATGGGGCCCAGGACGACCACAAAGAAAAAAAATCGAGGTGCTGAAATCCCGATGAACTGCCTGCTTGTTCCCCCCACTAGCAGTTGTCGGCCCCTTATTGCTATTAAATCCTGTGGGGGGCTTCCTCTCCGTACTGGGCGATGCCCATAAGCCCTACGAGCTTCAGCAAACACCTCAGCTGTGTGAATCGCAGCCGCGAAAATCTGAGGTGCTGTCTCCCCTATCCGGATCCTCAACTCTGGGGACACAGTGTTGGTGAGTGTTCAATGGGATCAGATCCTCCAGCTCCAACTTAGCAAAATGACGCCAGTCCCCTAGCGTTCTTGCGCCAGCCTATCACCAAACTGCACGAAGGTTAAATCATTATTCTTCTTCATGGACCTAAACTTCCTCCTGTAGGCCCTTGGGTAAGGTGGAAAACGCTTACGCAGGCCAACTGCATGTCTGCTAAGACGCACCTTCATTTAGGTGAGCACACACTCCCTTGCAGCACCAGATAATCCAGAAAAAAGGTGCATACCCTTTTGCTCCTCAGAAAATTTGGTTGAACAAGCAACCTTGTCGAAATGCTCTAAGAACTTATCAATGTCCTCCTAGGTCTGAACTCTGGAAGCTTTAACTTTGGGCCTCTAAACTCTATCACCTGCCTGGTGATTAACCCCCTGGTTTAAAAGAAGCGGGAGGCCGGGGAAAGAAGTTGTTCCATTCCTCCCTTCGCGAGCCTCCATCCTGTCTAGTTCTTCCCTACGGAGGGCAGCCTGCCTGGCAGCCTCTTCCCTACGCCGATCTCACTGTCTGGCACCCCTCCCTGCGCTGAGCAGCCTCTTCCCTACAAAGAATAGCCTCTTCCCTACGCAGAATCTCCTGCTGCAGTCTCTTCTCTGCGCAGAGCCTCTATCCTTTTCCAACCCCTCCCTTCGCAGATTTCCCTGCCTAGCGGCCTCTCCCTTTACTGAGCACCCTCTTCCCTGCGCTGAGCAGCCTCTTCCTACGAAGGGCTTCCTCCCTGGAAGCATCCTCTCGTCGTTGCTGCTCTAGGAACATCAGGACAGAGGTGAGTCCTGGGAAGGATTCACCACTCCCGACACGGGAGGATGTTTCCGTCTGACCCGTCCCTTGGGTCTCGACTTTCCATAAGGAAAGTCCTCTGGGGCATCCCCCCTTACGAGGGGAGCCTGGAGAGGAGAAGGTTTCGGTCTCTGCGACCTCAACAGAAGCCCACAGTTGCTTCGCTATACTCTGACGCTTCCGAGCGGAAGTCCCAGTGGGGGTCTCGACAGGGAGACCCCCCAGCGAAGAGGTAGTAAAAGTACTCACTGGGCTACCTGCTACAGAAAGGAATAGGTAGAAGTTACCGTAGTCGAAGTACTGGTTACTAATAGTAGGGACTAAAAGTAACATTTTGATACCTTTTCTTTGACGCCGCGTCGCCCTACCACCAGCGCCGGACGTCGCCATGACAACAATATCCTCAGTTTTTCCAAATACAGGGGGAAAACAATTCCACTAGAGAAAAAAAAAAAAAAATATATTTTAGGGGCGTGTGTTTTATGTGGGGTATGTGTGTTTTGTGCGTGTGTGCGGACAAGTTCCCGGGTGCTCCCACTCTTGGGAACACCCCGCTCTACAGCACGAAACAACAGTGCGGTGGGGCTCAAAAAAAAAAAAAAAAAAAAAAAAAACTATGTCCGGCTGCCCCACTCTGGGGAACACCGCGCTACAGCACGAGCAACAGTGCGGTGGGGCTGGCCGGAAAAAAAACAAAACAAAAACCTAGCAGACGGAATTTCCGGAGAGAAGGGAAAAAAAAAAACACTAGCGTCGATGCCCCCTGTACTCATAACCCGGTTAGAGAAAAAAAAAAAAAAACAAAAATGGTAAAATACAAAACGGAATGGAAGACTGGCGGCAAGAAGGGCAAGACTTAGGCGTACGGTGAGGTACCGGCGGAAGGAGTCTGGAAGGTCGAACCCTGGTTTTCACCCCGACCCCCAGTCACGCCGGGATGTTCCCTCAGGCCACCAAAAGGGCTCCTTCACTCTAGAGTCACCCACCAACCCCCAGAACAAACACGACAAACTGACTTAAACATATAAAAAAACGTTATAAAACTAAAAACAGGTACTCTGCGAAACGAAAAGAGAGACAGCCAGAGCCCTTCACATCCCGGACGAGCCCCCACAATTGTCACGACCGACCCCTGGAGGTCTGCCTGACAGGATCGGTCTAGGTGGGAGTGAAGGGAGTGACTGACCTCACACGCTCCGCAAGAGACCACACAATAAAGATTACGATACAACACCCCATTTATTCACACCAGCAAATTAAACATCCAAACACGCACCATGCACGAATCACAATAAAGCACTCCAACGCACACCAACATGCAAATCACGATCAAGCACTCAACGCACGCAACATGCACAATCACGATCAAGCACTCCAACGCACACAACATGCACAATCACAATCAAGCACTCCGCACCCACAACATGCACGATTATAAATAAGTATTTCGCCATACGGCACATGATCACACTTACAGCATTCCAGCACATATGACAAATACACAATTATAAGGAAATATTTTCCCGCATTGACCCTTCTTAACACCATGGAGTGCGTGCACACCCCTGCCCCTGTCGAGTCTGCTGGGAGCACCCTGTCGCACTAGTGTGTCCGAGCCGGGTTGGTTCTCGCAGGGAGTCGCTCAAACCGACACCCTCGACTTCCAAGCGGGCATGAAAAGGGGTGTCCCGGGGGGGGGGGGGGTGGGGGGAAAAGTAGCTGTTTATGGAGGGCCTGGACGGGGGTCCGGCCGGCCAGTCAAGACGGCGGCGTCTCTACCAGCCCTCGGTCCCGACCAAGGCGTGGCCTCGATCAGGTGTGGCACCATCCCGTCCGTGGTCTCAACAGAACGTGGGCCTCGACCTTTCGTGGCACCATCCAGATCGTGCTCAGGTGAAGCCCCGGGAGGGGGGGGGGGGGGAGGGACGTAGCTGGGAGGAGAGTCGAAGAGGAGGGAAAGAAGAAGGATGGAGGAAGGAAGGGAAAGGGGTTTACGGAAAACCCTGCCGTCAGTACCATCTGACCATTTGCTGTCAAGTTTAGCCCCTCGCATGATGGGGGGAGGGGAAGTGTATTCAACGCACACAGGGAAAAACCCCTTGAATCAAGTCTTCTCACTCGATGCAGGTAAAGGGCTGCATTAAATCAAACAGGTTATAAAACAAATATGATTTATCTTACCCCCTTTTCTCTCACGCTTAAGTTTTCCTTCCTTAGGAAATAAATCAAACAGCGACCTGCTTATAACTGCCACACATTTGGGAAATAGTAATTCAATGGCATAATTGTCACATTTTATAAAACACATTTCAAAATAACACAAATCTCCAACACGCATCCGAACGACAAATCATGCGTACGCACGCTCGTGAACATAAAAACTCGTTCTCCTTGCACACACAAAACAGACGGGGCCGGGAAAGGGTAAAAGTCCGGCGAATGTGACAGGGGCGGACGAGCGAGACCAAGCAGTTCCAACCCTGAATAACCCGGTTCTCTCCCTTCCCCACCGACTACCCCATCACCAGATACATAAACAGGAGAAAGAATTTTGGAAATAATTTTTGAATGGCCAGGTTAAAGATGGAATTAACCAGAAAAAGGTCTCACACGATATTTCTTTACAAATTTCAAAAACAAAAAAATTGCGCAAAAGCGAAGACTAAGCGGCTAACAACAACAAATCAAAACAAACAGACACGAAATGATGCTTACCAGTACCCGTGGGTTGACCCCGGAAGAGGGGGGTCAAAGGACTCTCTCTACCCTCTGTCCAGTCGAGAGGACAGAGGCGAAGATGCGGAGCAGAAGAAATGATGTCCCTCTCCTACAGGCCGACTGCAGGAATTGAAAGTACTGACTGTACTCTCGACGATTTAAGGGAAAGAACCAGGACTGGGGGCAGGCGCCCCAGAGACATCTTCCCTCGAGTGAAGAGTTAACCTCCGTCAGCAATGGCGCCAACATTTCATGCTGCGTCACAGAGTGAGTATACTTCAAACTAAAAAAAAAAAAAACGAAACACGTGGGGACAGGTAAAAAGACAGGCAAGAGGCCGATAGACAGAAAGTTCGAGAGAAAGGTTTCCGGCCACCCGTGAAATTGCAGGATGAAATAGCACGGGCGGTGGAATTAGGAGAGAGAGGGGAGAGAGAAAGCAAACCGAAGTTGAGCTGAACTATACCAAGGTGCAACCGCACCAAAGCCACACTAAGGGACGGGTACACGACAACAGCAACGACAAATAAAAAATAAGTAATTCCGCCACCCCGGTGTGGGGCGAACGTCCCTAGGCCTCGCGCAAACTCGTGACATGCAAAACGCGCGCGCGCAAACAAACAAACAACAACCACAACACAACACACACACAACACACACACACACAACACACACACGCACATACTACACACACGCACAGATACACGCATGCACGTACGCACGCCACACGCATGTACGCACACACACGCACGCACGCACGCACGCACGCACGCACGCACGCACGCACGCACGAACACACCACACACACACACACACCCGGAGCGCGCGCGCTCGCGCGCGTCACATACACACAAATGCACAAACACATCAATACGTACACTCCCTTATAACCCTCCTCCTCCACCCTTCCATCCCCTTTTGTAAAACCATTTTCACTCAAAGCACGCTCTCTCGTGAAAGACAAAAACAACACAACAACAACAACAACCCAAAACGAACAAAAACAAAAAACCCTAAATAACCAACCAACCACCACTACCACTACCTCCCCCCCAAAAAACCCCACAAAAGCAAAAAAAAAAAAAAAAAACAACAAAAAAATGAAGGAACAAAAAAAAAAAAAGAAAAAAAAGAGATAGACCGGATATCAGCATGTATCAGTAGTTTTGACGCTATATACAAAACAGTGAATATTGGAAAGAAGGATGGCGGGGGGGGGGGTCAGAAAGAAACGAAAAAAGTAAGACAAAAAAAAAAGACCAAAGAAAAAAAAAAAAGAAATTAGAAAGAAACTTGTCGAACTTTTCCATTTGATTTTTGTTGGTTTTTTTTTTTTTCTCTCAGGGGTAGAGTGGGTGGTGGAGTGGGTGGTGGTGAAGTGGGTGGGGCTCGTTATATTTGTTTCCCTCCGGCATCGTTCTAGAAGAAGAAAAAAGAAAGCAACCCCAGAAGAAAAAGACGATAATAGGTAGGTATCTGTCATTTTCCGCTCACGCTGCGTTTTGGACATTTCACTCACTGCAGGCTGATGGCTCCCTGAGACTGTCAATTCACTTCCTAAAATAAACAGCAGCATGCAACATATACACAAAAAAAAAAACAAAAAAGCCAAAACACACGAGCGCGAAAACGAACGCACGCACGCAGCACAGACATGTACACGCGCACATGCATGCACGGGGCGCGCGCGCACTTCTCTCTCCCCTCTCCTCTCTCTCTCTCTCTCTCTCTTCTCTCTCTCTCTCTCTCTCTCTCTCTCTCTCTCTCTCTCAATTGCACTTATTTGCTATGAAACGGTTTTTGAAAAGTCCCTAGGCGTCCCAAATGACTTGACTTATGGAGAACTTGGGAGATTTCCTATTTATTTGAATTCATATATAAATGTGTAAGATACGGCTTAAACTGTTACGTTGGGGCAACATAGACTGCCAGCCAAGCTTTGAAACATTGTTTGACCTGGATATGAGAGGGAAAAACTACGTGGGCATCGGCATTCGTAAATGTTTATGTAATTATGGTTTTTCGTTTGTATGGTTAGAACAAGGGGTTGGCTGTTTTCAGCAGTTTCTTGGCTTGTTTCAAAACAACGAACAATAGATTGTAGATGGCAAGACTGGGATAGCCATATTCAAAAAAAGCGAACGATTTTATTATTTAGACTGCTGAAAAGTAATTATTTTTGTAGAAGCAGAAGCTTTTTTGTCTCTGAAATTTAATAGATTTATTTAGGTCTGAATTAAAAAATTCAGGTTTGGTGTATCGGATATTGCTGTGCATCGTCAACGATAAATATCCATACAGAAAATGATTTGTTGTGTCCATGTGTAAATCTGGTAGGGAAGATGAACTTCATTTTGGTATTCTTATGTCCTGTTCTGGCTGACCTACGACAAAAAAATTATTCCGTTAAAATATCATCGACGTCCAGCAAATGTTCAAGTTAGTCTGTCTTTTGTCGTCAAAAATTACAACGTTGCAAGAATCTTGCTTTATATCTGTAGAATCCCTTTAAAAGAAGGAGTGATTTGACATAGGTAATATGCATATGTTGAGAATGTTTTTAAATTTTTGTGATGAAATACCTTTTTTAACTATGTTCTTTATTACTCACCCCCCTTTAAATGGGGCCGTGGCCTTTCTGAATAAATTTCGTTATCGTTATCGTTATCTCTCTCTCTCTCTCTCTCTCTCTCTCTCACACACACACACCACACACACACACACACACCACACACACACACACACACACACACACACACACACACACACACGCCGCGCGCGCGCGGGGCGCGCGCACGCACGCGCACGCTTGCACGCACATACACAAGCAGGCACATAGGCACGCACGCACGCACTCGAAAACACACCCACACACACACACACACACACACACACACACCCCACACACTCTCTCTCTCTCTCTCTCTCTCTCTCTCTCTCTCTCTCTTTCTCTCTCTCTCATTCTCTCTCACACACGCGCACGCAACACACACACACACACACCACACAAAACAACACACACACCACACACACACACACACACACAAATCTCTCTCTCTCTCTCTCTCTCTTTTCTCTTTCTATCTCTCTCTTCTCTCTCTCTCTCTCTCTCTTCTCACCACACACACACCACAAAACTCTCTCTCCTCTCTCTCTCTTCTCTCTCTCTCTCTCTCTCTCCCCTCTTCTCTCTCTCTAGCGTCGCATTTCTCTTTGCTTACTTTAACTCTTTCTCTTTTCAGCTGTTTAAAATCCTTTAAAAAAAAAAAAAAATAAAAAAAAATTCTTCAAGGAATCTTCTCCTCCTCCCTCACCATCCTCCGCAATCTTCGACCCTCCGTATCGTCCCTTCATTTCCCTTTTCATCGTCTATCCGCGGGTAGTGTTCAAGCAAAAAAGTTTCTTTCCCCCACGATATAATCAGGTAAAATTCTGTCAATGTTCAGGGAAGATATTTTCTCCTACAATGCCATGCAACATCAAGTAATGTTCAGGCAAAAAACTTTTACCCTGCAATACACTACATGTAAAGTTCAGGCAACGTTCAGGCAAGTACGTTTCCCCTTCAATACACTACATGTAACCTTCAAGCAATGTTCAGGCAAAACACTTTTCCCAACAATGCACTACAGTAAAACCCTTTGGCAATGTTCAGACAAAATACTTTTTCCCTACAATATATACATGTAATCTTCAGACAATATCAGGCAAAATACTTTTCCCTACAATACACTACATGTAGCCTTCAGGCAATGTTCAGGAAAATGCTTTTCCCCAACGATACACTACACGTAACCTTCAGACAATATCCCGGCAAAATACTATTTTCCCACAATCTACTACATGTAACCTTCAAGCAATGTTTAGGGAAATACTTTTCCCACAATTTACTACGTGTCAACTTCAAGGGAATGTTCAAGTAAAATACTTTTCCCCTACAATAGAATACATGTAACCTTCTGGCAATGTTCAGACAAAACCGTTTCCCCACAAATTACTACATGTAACCTTCAGGTATGTTTAGACAAAATACTTTCCCCTACAATATACTGCATGTAATCTTCAGGCAATGCTCAAGTAAAAATGCGTTTCTGCCACAATATACAGCATGCAACCTTCAGGTAATGTTCAGATAAATACTTTTCCCCACCAATATATTGCATGTTAACTTCGGCAATGTTCAGGTAAAATATTAAAACACACCAACACACCCACACACACACACACACCACACCACACACCACAGATAATATTTCCCCAACTTACTGCATGTTAACTTCAGGCATGTCAGGAAATATAAAAACACCACACACACACACACACCACAACACACACCACACGAGGAAGAGGGGAAAAAAAAAAAAACCTAGGTCCGATGCCCCCCCCTTACTCAAAAACCCCCGGTAAAAAAAAAAAAAAAAAAACAAGAACGGGTTTAAATACAAACCGGAAATGGAAGACTGGCGGCAAAGAAGGGCAAGACTTTGGGCCGTCCCTGCGGGGGTACCCGGGGGAAAGGGAGGTCTGGAGGGGGCCGTCCTTTGGGTCTCACCTCACCCCGAGCACGCCGGATTTTCCCCTGGGCCCACCAAAAAGACCCCCTTCACTCTAGGTCCCCCACCCAACCACCCACGAACAAACCGACAAACGACTAAAATTAAAAAAACAGATAAAAATAAACGGTACTCTGCGAAACGAGAGAGAGCACCAGACCCTTACTTTTCCCGGACGAGCCCCCAATTGTCACGCCCCCCCCTGGATTTCCCCTGACGGGATGGGTCTAGGTGGGGGGAAGGGAAATTTGACTGACCTACACGCTCCGCAAAGACCACACAAAAAAGTTACGATACAACCCCATTTTTCAAAACCGGCAAAATAAATTTTCCAAACACACGCACCATGACATCCAAAAAACCCAAAACGACACAACTTGCACAATAACGATCAAGCACTCCAACGCACGAACATGCACAATCACGATCAAGCACTCAACGAAAACCCTGACAATCACAATCAAGCACTCCCGCCCCCACAAAATGCCGTTTAAAAAGTATTTCGCCAAAACGAGAATGATCACATTCGCATTCCAGCACATAGAAAAAATCAAAATTATAAAAAAATTTTTCCCCCGCATTGCCCTTCTTAAAAACCATGGAGTGCGTGCCCCCCTGCCCCTGTCGATCTGCTGGGGGCCCCCTGTCGCACTAGGTCTCCGGGCCCGGGGGGTTTCCCGAGGGGTTCGCTAAAAGCCGACACCCCGACTTAAAGCGGGCAGTGAAAGAGCGTGCCCCGGGGGGGGGGGGGGGGGAAAACGTAGAGTTATGGAGGCCCGGGAGGGGGGTCCAGGCCGGCCAGCAAACGGCGGCGTCTTCCCCAGCCTTCGGTCCCGCCAAGGGCGGGGCCCTCGTCACGTGTGGCACATCCCGTCCGGGTTTCCACCAAACGGGCCCACCGTACGGGCACCATCCAATCGTGCTCCAGGTGAAGCCCCCGGAGGGGGGGGGGGAGGACCGTGCTGGAGGAGATCAAGAAGGAGGGAAAAAGAAGGAAGGAGGAAGGGAAGAAGGGTACTGGAACCCTGCCGTCAGTAACCATCTTACCATTGCTGTCATTCTAGCCACTCGCATGATGGGCGAGGGGAAGTGGTATTCAACGCACCCAGAAAACCCGCTTGAATCAAGTCTACTCACACGATGCGGTAACAGACTGCATTAAATCAACAGTTTATAAAACAAATATGAATTATCTTCACCCTTCTCTCACTCACGCATAACTTTTTCCTTCCCCTTAGGAAATAAATCAACACAGCGACCATCGCTTAATAACTGCCACCACATTTGCAAATAGTATCAATGGCATAATTGTCAAATTTTATACACACATTTTCAAAATAACACAAATCTCCAACCACGCATCCGAACGACAATCATCGTACGCACGCTCGGTGACTAAAACTCGTTCCCCTTGCACACACCAAACATACGTGGCCGAAGATAAAAAGTCCGGCGAATGTGACAGGCGGACGGAGCGAGACCAAGTCAATTCCAAAACCCTGAAACACCAGTTCTTCCCTACCCCACCGACTACCGCATCACCAGATACATTAAACTGGAGAAAGAATTTTGGAAATAATTTAGAATGCCAGGTTAAAATGGAATTAACCAGAGAAAAGGTCTCACACGATATTTTCTCTTTACCATTTCAAAAACAAAAAGAAATTGCGCAAAAGGCGAAACTAAGCCGCTAACAACAAACAAATCAAAACAAACAGACCACGAATCTGATGCTACCAGCTACCCGTGGGTGACCCCGAAGAGGCGGGTCAAAGGACTCTCTCTACCCTCTGTCCAGTCGAGAGGACAGAGGCGAAGATGCGGAGACAGAAGAAATGATGTCCCTCTCCTACAGGCCGACTGCAGGAATTGAAAGTACTGACTGTACTCTCGACGATAAGGTAAAGAACCAGGACTGGAGCAGGCGCCCCCAGAGACATCTTCCGCTCGAGTGAAGAGCTAACCTCCGTCAGCAATGGCGACCAACATGCCATGCTGCGTCACAGAGTGAGTATACTTCAAACTAAAAAAAAAAAAAAACGAAGCACGTGCGACAGGTAAAAAGACAGGCAAGAGGCCGATAGACAGAAAGTTCGAGAGAAAGGTACCGGCCACCCGTGAACTTGCAGGATGAATAGCACGGGCGGTGGAATTAGAGAGAGAGAGAGAGAGAAAGCAAACCGAAGTTGAGCTGAACTATACCAAGGTGCAACCGCACCACAAGCCACACTAAGGGACGGGTACACGACAACAGCAACGACAATAAACAAATAAGTAATTCCGCCACCCTGGTGGGTCGAACGTCGTAGGCCTCGCGACAAACTCGTGACATGCACACGCGCGCGCGCAAACAAACAAAACACACACACACACACACACACACACACACACACACACACACACACACACACACACGCACATACATACACACACGCACAGATACACGCATGCACGTACGCACGCACACACGCATGTACGCACACACGCACGCACGCACGCACGCACGCACGCACGCACGCACGCACGCACGAACACACACACACACACACACACACAGGAGCGCGCGCGCTCGCGCGCGCTCACATACACACAAATGCACAAACACATC
>CM031604.1:80390161-80395161 GCA_018398815.1 Conus ventricosus
CCCATTCACTCATTCGCCCACCTACCCCAAGAACACCCACCCCCATCCTAGCCCCCAAGTCACGGATCCCCCATTCCCTCCCCCTCCCCCCCCTCCCCCCCCCCCCCCGGACCCCTAATTATTTGTATCCCCCTATCCCTGGGACCCAAGTACCCAAGACCCTTAAACTCCCCCACCCCCTAACACCCAGGGACCCCACCTCCCTGCCCACCAAGGTCCCCAGCCCATTCCCCAGGCCCTCCACTCTTGGGTCCCTGACCCCAGCCCCTGGGCTATCTCTTACTCTCCCCTCACACATCTCCCTCTCTGACCCGAGGAAAGAGATTGTCACTGGCACATGGGCCGTCTGCCTCAAAACCTCCCCCTTCCAACCCTATCGCCGTCTCTGTCCTATCTCCCCTCTCTCTCCCCCTACTATACCCCCACCCCCCCCCCCCCCCCCCCCCACTATCTGCCCATTTCACCTCTCTCCCCCCCCTACAGATTAGGAGAGTCAGAGAGTGTTGAGACCCCGAGGATAGAATGTTCTGAGTTTGTTGACCCAGAACTGCTCCTTGCGTGCCTGTGAGCAAGGTTGTCTGTGAAGACCTGCTCTATGGGCATGCTCCTCATGTCCTGCAGTGAATGGTCTTTCCTGTTGAAATGGCTAGTAACATGGGTGCCTGTGTTTTGCAGTATGTGGTTCTGTGGAGGTAGAAGCGTGTTCTCAGGCATTCTTTGTTTCTCCTACATACTGCGCCCCATGACATTTTTGGGCAGTAAGCGGGTAAATGATATTTGAAGACTTGCACGTCATGCTGTGGTCTGATGTTGAAGACTTCTCCAGTGGTGTCGCTGAAGAAAATTTTGCTCTCCACCAGATGTTCCCTACAGATGACGCACCTGTTGTTGCATCTCATCACCCCAGCCTGTTCTTGCGTAGGCTTGACTTGGGGAAGGGAGGAGGGCATGACCAGGTTTCGGATGCTCCTGGAGTTTCTCTCTCCCACAACAGGCACTTCAGGCACAGCCTTTTTCATGCTTTGCACTTGTGTGGAGTAGTGCCTGTTGCTCCCTGAGCCAGTCACGTAGTGGTGGGTTGGAAGGGTGATGAGTGATGACGAAGGGGACCCTGGTGTTGACATTTTTTTGCCCTGTACATTAACACCTCAGCTCTGGGGAGGCTTCGTGCTTTTGTCAAAGCCTGTTGTAGCTTGCTCGGTCTGTAGCCACGGCTGAGGAACATGCCCCTGATGGTATCAGCATGTTTATCAAAGTCTTTAGTCTTGGAGCAAAGACGACGGAGCCTCAGGAACTGGCAGTAGGGGATGTTGTTCTTACAATGATGTGGATGGCATGAGCGATGGTGGAGATAAGCATGAGTGTCTGTGGGTTTTGTGAACAGTTCAGTGATGATGAAACCATCATCAAATTTGATGAGAATGTCGAGGAATGGGATGGACTGTCTGGATGACTGGACTGTGAATTTGATGTTTGATGGAAAGTTTTTGATGTGTTGGCAAAAGGTCTGCAGATCTTCCTCTGAGCCCTGCCACAGCAAGAAGATGTCATCGATGTAGCGTCTCCACATGCTGTTGTCGATGGGGACAGGCTTTCTTCCAGCATCCACTTTTCCAGCCAGCCCATGAAGAGATTGGGCAATGGTTGGCGCCATGGGCGTGCCCATTGCCGTCCAATGTTCCTGCTTGTACATGCGTCCTTCAAAGGTGAAATAGTTGTTTCTGAGGACGTGAGAGACGATATCTATAATGACAGAGTTCGGTGGGGTATTGTCAGGATGGTGGAGCGTCAGAAAGAAGGTGATGGCCTCTAGCATGTCGTCGTGGGGTATGTTGGTGTACAGCCCTACTACGTCATTGTCACCAAAGTTGCTTCAGGACCAAAAGGACCCTCCCTGACGTTAAGGTCCTCAAGCATCCTTAGGATTGCAGTGGAATCTTGGATGTAGCTGGGGAGCCCAACGACTAGATTCTGTAGCCAGGAGTCAACTAGCTGGGACATTTTGACTGTAGGGCCTTCCACTCCTGACACAATTGGTCTTCCTGGGGGCTTATTGAGCGTTTTGTGGATCTTTGGTAGATGGTAGAAACGCTGTGTACGTATTTTGTTTGGTTCGAGTAAGGCCCATCTGTACTCTGGTCATCAATGTAGTTGTTATCATGGAGTTTGTTGAGAAGTTCATTGGACTTCTTGGCCACCTGCACTGTGGGATCTTTGTCAACTTTGCTGTAATGTAGCTGGTTGTTCAGTTGTCGATCTGCTTCTTGGATGTAGTCCTGAACGTGTGTGTGTGTGTGGTGTGTGTGGTGTGTGTGTGTGTGTGTGTGTGTGTGTGTGTGTGTGGGGTGTGTATGTGAGTGAGGAGGGATGGGGGGGGGGGACACACACACACACACACACACACACACACACACACACACCCCACACACACACACACACACACACACTCCGATAGACAGACAGACAGACGCACACACGTACAGAGAGAGAGAGAGAGAGAGAGAGAGAGAGAGAGAGAGAGAGAGAGAGAGAGAAGAGAGAGAGAGAGAGAGAGAGAGAGAGAGATTCAGTCGGGGTCAGTCCATTGTTGTTAAAGTACACTGAGCCATCAGATAGTCAGGACAAACTCACAGAACTGGAATATACAGAACATATTTCAAATCGTTCATTGCAATTATCTCTGCCTGTAATACTTTAAGGTTTAGAAGGAAAAGAAACATTGTTAAAAGAAAAAAGAAATTCTCGTGAAAAGTCGTACACACTTCACATCTTCTCTTGTGTGTGCGCGCGCGTGCATGTGTGTGTGTGTGTGTGTGTGTGTGTGCGTGCGTGCGTGCGTGCGTGCGTGCGTGCGTGCGTGCGTGCGTGTGTGTGTGTGTGTGTGTACGTGTGTGTGCGTACGTGCGTACGTGTGTGTGTGGTGTGTGTGTGTGTGTGTGTGTGTGTGTGTGTGTGTGTGTGTGTTTTGTGTGTGTGTTGTTGTTGTTCCTAAATTTAACGTCTTCTCACTAAAAGTGATATCAGACGATGTGTTAATGGTGTGTGTGGTATGCGAAAGAGTGCTTATGAAAAGATTGGTGGAGGGATAGGGGAAAAGCGTGTAGAACTTTGAATACTACTACGTAAGCGTTTTCCCAAAACAAAACAAAACAAAAAAAAACACCGTAGATAAAACCAGTTACAGTAAAATGCCAACTGGACTCTGTAAAAAAACTTTGACTAACTAATCTGAGAAACGAATAATCATTCAACATTTTAGAGAGTGATGACGTCGATCTATCGGAAGTATCACCACCAGCCATGATAATCAAGTTCTTTGTTTTGGGGCAATGAATTAACAAATGTGAAACACTCAGTGCGTTTCCACACATACATCTAACATTTCTACTGAATTTTGTTTTCAGTGAATTTAAACGTAATCTGTGGATTAAGCTTCTTACGTCTCTAGGGATGAGTTAGATACTTTTTGCCGTTTTATTCTGTGTTCCAGAGCTGTATGCAATACAGTTAATGATAGTACTGAGATTCCGAGTTCTTTAAGGGTTATTGGAAATTTATCTCAGTCTGTTTGTCAATTAAGGAATAACATTCTGAAAGATCTAAAGGTATATTTAAATGAAGTTGTGCTTTCCATATTTCTAGCTGCTCTTTTTGCTGCGTGATCATCCTTTTCATTTGATACAATTCCACGTGAGATGGTACCCAATAAAACGCAACAGTGACCCTTTAAGTGATAAAAAGATGAATGACATGGTTAATTTCTAATATAATCTCAATCGAATTTTTGAATTTTGGGGCTGGAGGGCACCCAGCACCGATCTGCTATCGGTACACACAAGAATTTGACAAGAATTTAGGGGGGAATGTAACAAAAATTCCAAAGACATCAAATGGCGATGAGCTCTGCACTAAATAATGGAAAGATTTTTACCAAGATTATAGAGTTTCTCTACATTCAAATCTGAATAATAAAAGCAGCGCCTGCTTCATTATCGTCTAAAATTGAGCCATCAGTGAAAATCTTCATGTGATTTCTGTAATTTTCATCCAGATGAATATTGACAAATTCTTTTAATATATGGGGGAACTCTTTTTTTGATATTTCATTGGGAAATGATATCAAAAGAGGCTTTTTTTTTGCACCCACCTGGGAATTGGTGAAAAGGATGGTTTAGAAGCAATGTTAGTGATTTTAGAGTCTAAAGTTTTTGATTGGAAAAATAAGACTTAATAGTTTTTAATGATTGGATTTCTCGCGCTCGTTTAGCAAAATCTACTTCAGATTTTAAAGATACCTCGTTTGTACAGAAATTATTCAAGGTAAGACACTTTAAAAGTAAATTTTGAGGCAGATGCTTTCTTAACTCTTCAAGAGGTAGTATTCCAGCTTCACTAAAAGTTCCTAAGTTAGACGCATGTGTGGGGAGACGCATGTGTGGGACACCTAGAGCAAGTTTATAAGCCTTGCAGTCAATACTTTGTAATTTATTCAAAAGATACTGTGGCGCGCTAAAAAAAAAAGACTTCTTGGGCATAAGTAAGCCGTGAACGCACGAGAGCCGTTGCCAGAGCAGTTAAAGTTGTATCTTGTCCCCACTTTTGCTTAGTTACGATCTTCAGAAAGTTTAAACTTTTTCTTGCTTTGTTTGTAATATAGTCAATGTGATGATTCCAAGAAAGTTTAGAATTTATATATACACCTAAAAACTTGACAGATTTCACATACTGTAAGATAGAACCATTTATAGTAAACACAGGAAGCTTCTTCTGGGTCGTACCCTCAATTGAATAGTATAATAAATTTTTTTTTTCAACAGAAAGAGATAGTTCATTTTCTATAGAAAACTGTTGATTTTATTTAGTTCATGTTGATATTTGATGCGTATATAATTAAGTGATCGTGCAGGGTTTTTTCGCTTCATGGTAACATTCACCATAAACAAAAGTCGTCCGCGAATTTCGCCAATACAACATCTTTAGATAAATCTTTTGGGAAATCA
>CM031604.1:80400161-80405161 GCA_018398815.1 Conus ventricosus
GGCTACGTGCTACGGGCATGGGCCGCATGTCCAAACCAAGCCAGTTGTGCGCTTCAGTCGAACGCATGCTTGCACATGCGATAAAAAGATAAAACTTTGAAAAGACAGACTCCCATCATTTTCATCTGGATTCTCCTTCTGCCTGGTACGGAAATAATGGCGATACTTCAATATTCGTTCGTGGCGTTGTTGAGCTTTCTTTGCTGCGTGCTCAGGGCAAACTACTACCAAACCATGTAAGTTAGTGGGTCAAGATCGCCAGGGAGTAGCTGTTACAATGATTTCTGCCTGTCCAGTTAAGTTACCAGTAAGACTAAGACACCACCGTGTTGTCTGTTATCTATTACAACCACAAGAAACTGAGACTGACGTGCACGGATTGAAATAGCCAGTACGTTGGAACGAACATTAGAAGGGTTGAAACTTATTTAAAAAACAAACGAACAAAACAGCCATGAACACAATTTCACGAGTCCTGGTATAATGGTCCACAAGCATCGTAGCTACATAAAGGTTTGTTTGATGTTTTGTTTCCGCTCCGAGCAAATTTGCTACACTGACCATTTGCTGGTATATAGACTGTGTATTGTTCCCCTCTCTGCTATTGACAGTAGGTCTACCTTAGCCGCTAGGTGGCTGGAGATCGCAGATCATCCGTTGGGAATATATGCTATGCAGCCTTCGAAACGGACCGTCCACAATGATGCTCTCCCCCCCCCCCCCCCCCCCCCCCCCCCTCCCCCTCCCCCTCCCCCCCCCCCCCTCCCAATCTACTACTCCCCACGTATAGCTACACTGATCCATGATCCGCTTTGCTGTTTGGGTCAAAAGGACCTTTCACACCATACGGGGCTCAATCGCCTAATGTAGCAGCGTCTTAAACCTGACGTCCGGTACACTGGGGTCGTCTCTCTCAATGACGAATTCCGGAGAAATAAAAAATCTTCGTTAAGTGAAAGGAATCCTTATAGCCAGTGCAAATAGAGAAAAATGTTCTTGGAAAAAGTCTTAAATAGGAAGGGAGATCTTTATTGCTAGTATAGTGTACACAAATAGAAATTCAGCGAAACAAGGCTTTCAAGGAAGGATGTCTTTCTTGCTAGTGAATACACACAAAGAGAGAGAGAGAGAGAGAGAGAGAGAGAGAGAGTTTCCAGGAAAAATATCTTTAGAGGGCAAGTGTCTTGTTACTGCTTGTGCATTCAAACAGAAAACTATTTCTTCAAAACCTGTATTGAAAGGAAAAGAACCTTTATTGATAGTGCACACTACGAGAAAAGTCTTCCATAAAAACAGGACTTAAAGGTAGGGAGACTACATTACCAGTGCACACAAAAAGAAAAATATTCCCCACAACAAAACAAGTCTTTGATGGAAGAGATCCCTTGTTGCTAGAGCACACAAAGAGAAAAAGACATTCTAGTAATATGGAAATCTTTAAAGGGAACGAGTCTGTATTACTAGTGCACATGTAGAGAAAATTGTTCCACCTAAAAATTCTTCTAACAGAGGGAATCTTTACTGCCAACACACACACACACACACACACACACACACACACACACACACATACACACACATACATTCCAGGTGTTTAATGGAAAGGAAACTTTATTGCGAGAGCACACAAAACGAAAACTGTTCCGGCAAAAATAGAATTGAAAAGGATGGACTCTTTACTGCTAGAGCACGCGAAGGGAAAATTGTTCCAGGAAAATAGCATTTACAGAGAGGGAATCTCTACTGCTAGAGCGCGCGCGCACACACACACACACACACACACACACATACTCCAGGTCTCTAAGGAGAGGGAATCTTTATTGCCAGAGCATACAAAGAAAAAAAAACTGTTCCGGGGAAATTGTATCTAGAGGGGTGGGGGTGGGGGGTGTTAAAAAAAAACCTTTTAGTCCACTCAAAAAGAAAAAAAAATCCAGAAAAGCCACTTAAAGGGAGGGAATCGTGATGGCTACAACACGCAAAGAGCAAAACATCTAAGGTCTTTAAAGGGAGGGGATTTTGATTGCTACAACACACAAAGAGCAACATAGCTAAGGTCTTCAAAGGGAGGGAATTTTGATTGCTACAACACATAAAATGAAAACAATACCAGACCTTTCAAGGAAGAGAATCTTTGTTGCTATTGCACACAAAGAAAAAAATGTTCCAGAAAAAAAAATCTCCCAAAGGGAGGAAATCTTTAAAGTGGGGTAAACCTAATACAGAAGTCCTTATCTGGCGGTAAACCCGTGAAAAAAATGTATATACAAGGAAAACGAGCTGTAAAAAGAACCAATACCTACTGGCAAATGGACCTGATAAACAGAAAAAACACTTCAGTGTCAAAAGTGTTTATCAGGAAGGGTTCTGTGACTCAGGTAAACCCAGTACAGACAAAAAGAAAAATGTTCCAGTAAAAAGAGACTTTAAAGGGAGGAAATCTCTATCGGGAGGGCATTACAGGGAAAGTTTCATTGCATTTCATAACTTCCATGACATAAAACTTTGACTGACACAAATTAAACAGCAAGATATTGGGGTTTTTTTTTTTGTTAACGCGCTTACATCCTTTCACATTTTCTTACAAATAATGTTCGGTTTCGGGTCGGGGTCATATACCTCATACAAAGTCATGTTCACATCTTTCGATTTTGTTTTTGTCATGAACGTACTTGGCAAACCATGAGGATGAATCGGTAAGTGTAACAGCCCTCAAAACCTAATGCAAGCCCAAAATGCCGGGTATTTCATTGGAGGAATCGGTAAGTGTAACAGCCCTCAAAACCTAATGCAAGCCCAAAATGCCGGGTATTTCATTGGAGGAATCGGTAAGTGTAACAGCCCTCAAAACCTAATGCAAGCCCAAAATGCCGGGTATTTCATTGGAGGAATCGGTAAGTGTAACAGCCCTCAAAACCTAATGCAAGCCCAAAATGCCGGGTATTTCATTGGATGAATCGGTAAGTGTAACAGCCCTCAAAACCTAATGCAAGCCCAAAATGCCGGGTATTTCATTTTCCCGTGACGTTATATAGCCTACCTTCAATCGAATCTAACTGACATACGATAGCAAGATCCATTGCTGTAGATTCCAGACGTGTTCATCTCATTTTGTTCTGCCAGCATGCTTACAGTACCTTCCTCTCCTCCGCCTTCCTCAAGTGGGGGTGGGGTGGGGTGGGGGCAAAAAAGTGGTCTTACAGTATACCCTCCACCCCCCCCCCCCCCCCCCCCCCCTCCTCATCTCCCCTTCGGGAAAGTCTGTTCGAGTTTCTTTCTCATTTCTTACTGTCTCTTTGACTCTGCTATAAAAAAAAAAATTAAAGAAACTCTCTCTCTCTCTCTCTCTCTCTCTCTCTCTCTCTCTCTCTCTCTCTCTCTCCACACACACACACACACACACACACACACACACACACACACACACACCTCTCACTCTCTCTCTCTCTCTCTCTCTCTCTCTCTCTCTCTCCTCACACACACACACACACACACACACACAAGCACAAATATATATATATATATATATATATATATATATATATATATATATATATATATATATATTATATATATATATATATATATGTGTGTGTGTGTGTGTGTGTGTGTGTGTAGATAGATAGATATTATAATATTATATACGTCTGAACAAGGACAGATTGGAAGAATAGGCTCAAGCCTAAACTCTCAATCCTTGATCGGATAAAAGTTTTGTGAGATCTGAGCCTGTGTGTGCGCGCCCGCGCTCGCGTATGCGTGTTATTTAGTTGCAGTTAAACCTTTGATTTATTTCACCTGTGAAAAAGAATAACAGCGGGTGACAAACGGGAATGGTAAGCGCCATCAGCACGGTGGAGATTTCTCTCCCTTCACGACGTCAGCAAAGTAGCTACCATGTTATAATTATCAGTTCAGTGCCTATCCATGTGTGTTTTTGAGACGGAATTTGCGCTTGTAGTTGTCATTTTCGTTTCCAACAGCGCAATCTTCCTCAGCATGACAGCATCCCTGAATGGACCCTGGTAATCTACAGAATATACTTCGTCTGAAATCCAAACACTTTTTCCTACACCATTGTTCTCCCAATGCCGGACATATTACATCCAAACTTTGAAGTCAGCGCCCAATGCCAGTCTTGAAGATGAAAAAAAAATGGTTTACTTGTGTCTGTAAATTCATTCTGTTGTTGATGATCCAGTGCGCACATGCTGTTAAGGTTCGGGAGGACGTTTCCTTGTTTGTTCTGTGCAACTCTTTCATCTTCTGTGCAACCCTTTTAACTTCGCATGCGCTGAACAAATGGGTAAAGCAAGCAACTCTGGCGTCAAGTAAGTCACTTGTCTTTAATTTTGTTGAGTATGGCCAGCGAAGAAGTCACTCTTCCTTGCTTCTTGTTGACCGTTAGCGTATTCTTAGAAGTGCGCGCACGCGCACGCGCGTGTGTGTTTCTGTGTATGCAAAAGAGCGGGGGGGGGGGGGGGGTGAGACGGAGAGAGGGAGACAAAGACAGAGGGAGAGAGAGAGAGAGCGAGAGAGAGCGAGAGAGAGAGAGAGAGAGAAAGAGAGAGAGACAGAGCGCGCGAGAGAGAGACAGAGAGACAGACAGACAAACAAGCAGACGGACAAACAGACGTACAGAGAGAGAGAGAGAGAGAGAGAGAGAGAGAGAGAGAGAGAGAGCGTGCGTACCTGCGCGCGTGCGTGCGTGCTTGCATGCTTGCGTGTTTGCATGTTACAATCCGAACTCCCCAAACCATACTGCTGAATCAATTAAATAAGGAGCATCACCTTCAAGGCAGCAACATCAAGCGTTCTCACTTTCCTTTTGATGTCAGACACCTTACCTTCCAATAACAGCGACACCAATTCAACGGGGACAACTTCCCGGCTTATACATTCAATACCTGGTCATACGCTTCGGTCACAATCCCCCCACCACCCCCCACCCGCGCGCTATTCCGTACCCATCTTCACATCCTTTTATTACCAAACTATTC
>CM031604.1:80420161-80422661 GCA_018398815.1 Conus ventricosus
TACAGCAAAAAAAAACGCTGGCATGCCATACATTGTGACCGCAACTAACAGCAAAAAAAAAAAAAAAAAAAAAAAAAACCAAAGAGAAAAGTTTCGGGAACAAAAACAGGAGAAGGGTCCACAAAGGGAAATAACAACAACAGCAGACAACAGTAAAAACAACAACAACAGACAAACAACAAAAAACAAAAACAACTCTTAAAAAGCAGAGCGACAGAGAGTGACACAAAGTCTGCTGGCACAGAACTTCCACTAGGCTGGGGGAGCTGTCTGTTCAGGAAAAGCCTTTGGCATCCCTCCTCTCCCCCCTCTCCCCCCTCCCATGGAGATGAAAAAGCAGAGAGTGGGGAGGAGGAAAGTGGGAGTGAGGACAGGCATCAAGGTCAGACATGTTCCGAAGACCAAAAAAAAAAAAAAAAAAGAAAATCTCGAAGATTTGTCACAGTTCCAGTTTCGTCAAAGAGGAGACGTCCCTGAACTACTCGATACGCTCCCTACACAACAATGGGACAGTGGGCAACGATGGAAAATAACTGAAGGCAGAAATAACGAAAGAACTGGGGTAGGGGATGAATGGGCCACATGAAGGAAATTTAGCAGTGGCCGGACGTTCAAGTATTCACTCCACGCTTTAGTCAGACTTCGTGTCTCGCCCAACTTGATCTGCTGTAACTGCATGTGTGCTTCTGAGTGCACTGAGCGCGCGAGCGTGTGTGTGTAAATGTGTGTGCGTGTGTTTGTGTGTGTGTGTGTGTGTGTGTGTGTGTGTGTGTGTGTGTGTGTGTGTGTGTGTGTGTGTGTGTGTGTGTGTGTGCGTGTGTGTGTGTGTGTGCGTGTGTGTGTGTGTGTGTGTGTGTGGTTGTGTGTGTGTTGTGTGTGTGTGTGTGTGTGTGTGTGTGTGTGTGTGTGTGTGTGTGTTGTGTGTGTGTGTGTCACCGCTAATTTTCCCTCTACTGATTCTTATTTTGACATTTCGTCGAAACCCGTGAATTTGTGAGAAAAAAGTGGGGGACCCATTGTATTCACATGAACCCCAATGTTGGCCTAGGCTTCTACATTTCCTCACCTCTTAGTTAAGGACTACAAACCCCGACATGACACGTGACACAAATTCCACACACGACCCTCACCTCTTAGTTAAGGACTACAAACCCCGACATGACACGTGACACAAATTCCACTCACGACCCTCACCTCTTTAGTTAAGGACTACAAACCCCAACATGACACGTGACACAAATTCCACTCACGACCCTCACCTCTTTAGTTAAAGACTACAAACCCCGACCTGACACGTGACACAAATTCCACTCACGACCCTCACCTCTTTAGTTAAAGACTACAAACCCCGACATGACACATAACACAAATTCTCACACACGACCCTCACCTCTTTAGTTAAAGACTACAAACCCCCGACATGCCACATGACACAAATTCTCACACACGACCCTCACCTCTCAGTTCAGGACTACAAACCCCGACATGACACATAACACAAATTCCACTCACGACCCTCACCTCTTTAGTTAAAGACTACATACCCCGACATGACACATAACACAAATTCTCACACACGACCCTCACCTCTTTAGTTAAAGACTACAAACCCCGACATGACACATAACACAAATTCCACACACGACCCTCATCTTTTAGTTCAGGACTACAAACCCCGACATGACACATTACATAAATTTTCACACACGACCCTCACCTCAGTTCAGGACTACAAACCCCGACATGACACATGACACAAAGTCCACTCACGACCCTCACCTCTCCGTTAAGAACCGCTAATCCCGAACAGACATGACGCAAGTTCCCACAAACACGACCCTCACCTTCTGAGCCCCAGCCCCCTGGCGGACGCCCCTACCCTCCTCCTCCTCCTCCTCATCCTCCAGCTCCCTCATGGGCGTGGAGGGCAGCTGCTGCTCCGGCAGACCCATGGAGGGGCGGTACCCCCGGCGGCGGCGCGAGGCTCTGGGGCCTGACCCCCCCGCCCCCCGACCTTCCTTCCCAGAGCCCGAGCCCCCGGAGTCGGAGTCGCCCCCGTCGTTGTTGCCGCCGGCCCGGGGTCGGAGGAGCCATCGCTGGAAGGGGTGGAGGGGCGGTGAGGCTGCTGAGGGCGCCGCTTCGTCGGCTGGCGGCCCCCTCGCCGGTGCTGTCCCTGCCCCGCCGCTGCTCGCTGGCCGCTCTCTTTCTACCCGCGTCTGGAAGGAGGGAGAGGACAGACATCAACATCGGTGAGGATGAGGAGGGCGACACGCATATCAATCTAACGTACGTTGTGCAGAAAATCTTTGTTAGGTTAAAGAGAGCAAGAGAGAGAGAGAGAGAGAGAGAGAGAGAGAGATATGAAAAAAAAGAAGAAAAAAAGGGGGGGGGGGAGGGAGGCGTCGGTGAGGACACCAATCCTGCGCGCTAATGTCTTTTCCATTGCCCTTTGCACAAATGACGATTACATCCCTTCTTTTCTTTACTATCTTGCAAACCT
>CM031604.1:80430161-80435161 GCA_018398815.1 Conus ventricosus
GGGGGGGGGGGGAAGAGGAGGGGGGAATTGATATTATTAAAAAAGGGGGAACAGAAGGGGGGAAAAAGGGAAAAGAAAACATTCCCTTAAAATTTTTTTTTTTCCCAAATTAAAAAATTTTTTAGGAGGAAATTTAATTAAAAATTTAGGTTTCTTTAAAAGGGTTTTGGAAAAATTATTGAAAAATTTTTTCTTTCTTTTTTTCGTAAAGCCCCAAAAATTTTTTTTGGGGGAAAAGTTTTTTTCCAATTTTTTTTTTTCTAGGAAACCCAAATTAAGCCCCCTTTTTTTTGGGACAAAAAAATTTTTTCCCTGGTTTTTTCAAAATGGGGGGGGGGGGGGGGGGGGGTGGGGGGGGGGTTTGGGGAAACCCCCCCCCGGGGGGGGGGCCCCGGGGGGGGGAAAGGGGGGATTTCGTACATCCCCCCCAAAAGGGAAATTTTTTTTTTTTTTTTTAAAAAAAAGGGCGTTGGGGGGGGGGGGGGTTAAAAAACTTCCCCTTTCCCTTCCCCCCTTTCTTTCCCCCCCCCCTTTGGGGGGGGAAAAAAAAAAAGAAAAAAAAAGCAAAAAAGGGTGGGTTTCCGGGTTTGGGGGGGGGGTTTTTTTCGTTTTCCCCCCCCCCTTTGCTTTCCCCCCCCTTTTTTTTTAAAAAAAAATTTTTCCTTTTTTTTCCCTTCCCCTTTTTTTCCTTCTCTTTTTTTCAAAACCCACAAAAAACCCCACCCCCCCACACAACCACTTTTTAATATTTATTCCCAAACCCCCCCCCCCCCCCTTTTTTTTTTTCCCCCAAACCCCCCCCCCCAAAAACCCATTTTATTTTATTTTATTTTCAAAAACCCCAAAAAAAAAAAAAAAAAAAATCCCTGTTTTTTGGGGCGTTTAAAAATGGAGCCTTTTTGGAGTTTTTTTGGGGCTTTAAAAAAAAAAAATTTTTGCCTTTTTGGGGGGAAAAGTCCGCCTCCAAATTTTCCCCCCAAACCCCCCCCCCCCTTTTTCCCCCCCTTTTTCCCCTGTTTTTTTTAAAAAACCCCCTTTTTTTTTTTTTGAAATCAAATTCAAAAATTTTCTTTCCTTTTTCCCCTTTGTTTTAAAACATTTTTTTACCCTTTTTTTTTTAAAAAAAAATTTTGTTTGCTGTTTGGGGTTACCTGTCCCCTTTTCTTTAAAAAATTCCCTTTGTTGCTCGGGTTTTTTAAAAAAATTATCCCCCCTTCCCGAAAATGGTTTTATACAATTTCCCAAAGTTTTTTTTTTTTTTTTTTGGGGGGTTTGGGGGGGGGGGTTTTTTTTTTTTTTTTTTAAAAAAAAGCTTTTTTTTTTTTTTTTTTTTTTTTTTTTGGGGGAAAAAAAAAAAAAAGGGTTGGGCCCAAAACTTTTTATCCCGGAAGATGTCAGTTGCTTCGCTAACGTGTGTAGGATGTTCCTTTTTCGTTTCTTTTGAGTTAACTTTCCCTTTATGGTTTGCTTGTCCGTGCTGTGGGAAAAACCCCCCCCCCCCCCCCCCCCCCCCTTCCCCCTTCCCCCCTCCCCCCCCCCCATATCCCTTCTCCCGCCCGCGTGATTTGACAAGTAAAAGGATCTTCTCTGTCTCTCTCCTTGGGGGCGGGGGGGGTGGGGGGGGGGGCTTTTATGATTTAAAAAAATCAACCCCAACCTTTCCCCCCCCCTACTCCCAACCCCCCCCCGCACTCACGCTAGCAATAGATTCTATTTCAAAAAACCCACACTGTGTAGGCCTCGAAGGGGGGGGGTTGGGGGGGAGGGGGTGAGGGGGGGGGGGAGGGGGATAAGGGCTGGCGGGAAGTGGAGGTGAAAAGGGGGGGGGGGGGGGGGGGGGAGAGGGGGGGGGGGGGGAGAGAGGGGGGGGATGGGGGGTGGGGTGGAAAAAATAGGGGTGACGGAAAGGGGGGGTGTGATAAAAAGCAAAAAAAAACGTAAATTTCCCCACGGGGGGTCCCCCCTTTTCCAATCCATCATCACCCTTCCCTTCAACCCAAGCTGACGGAGATTAAAACCCAATATTCTCTCTCTTCTCTCTCTTTTCTTTTCTCTTTCTCCTTCTCTACAACCCCCACACACAACAACAACGCCCAGCCCCAACACAACCACACACACAACACATACACACACACTCACTACACTAACTACACAATACCGTACACCCCCCCCACCACTGCCCCCCCCCCCCCCCACCCCCCACACAACCCCCAAACACACACCACTCATACATACATAACTACACACACAACACAAGACACCAACCACCCCCCACACCCACACACACCCACTCACTCCCCACCCCCACACACACCAACACACCGCACCCAAAAAAACCACCCACACACACACCCCAAATAAATACCCTACACTCTCCCCCACCACCTACCCCCCCCCCCCAAAACACAAACAAAAAACAACACAGCAAACACCACGCACCACACACACCACCGCCACCACACACACCACACAAACAAACAAAAACTACCCCCACCCCCTACCGCACCCCCCCCCACACCACACACACCCAAACACACCACCCCCAACACCACACACAACCCAGCACACACACATACTACAACATACGCGCGCCACAAAACACATCACACATCCCACACACACCAACCCCCCAAACCACACAAACCCCCCCACACACACAACACACCACAACATCCCTGATACACTACACAATTCCTACCAAAAACACACACACACACACAACCCCCACCCCCCCATAACCAGCACGCCACGACACTACACAACCCGCGCGGCGCGCGACGGACACACCCCAAAAAAACCCCACACACCCACACCCCCCCAATACCACTACCAAACCCCACACCCACCAAAAAAACTGCACAGAGAGAGAGAGGGAGAAGGATTGAGAGAGGGAGGAGGAGAGAGGGGAGGGGAGGGGAGAGAGGAGAAGGGGGAAAAAAAGAGAAGACAAGGGGAGAGAGGAGAGAGAGGGAGAAGAGAGGAGGAGAGAGAGGGAGGAGAGGAGAGGAGAGGAGAGAGGGGAGGGAACAAAGGGGGGAAAGTGGGGGGGAGGGATAATCACCCGCGGCAGAGTTAAGGGCCAGGCGGGGGAAGGGGGGCGCCGGTGGCCCCCGGGCCCCGGGGGTTTTGTGGGTGTCCCGGCAAGGGGGGCGAAAAGGGCGTCCCCGGCAACCAAAAGGCCCCCCGGGGGGGGGGGAAAAGGGGGGGGGGGGGGGGGGGGGGGGGAGAAAGGGGGGGAGGGGGAAAAACGGGGGGGGGGAGGGGAAAAGAGAAAAGAGAGAGAGAGAGTTTAAAACGGGGAGGGAAAAAGGGAAGGGGGGGAGAGGAGCGAGCGAGCGAGCGAGCAAACGACCGGGGGGGAGAGGGAAGAGGACGAGAACAGAGAGGAGGGAAAAGGCAGAGAGGAAGGGGCCTAAGGTCCCTCCGAAAGCTAACAAAGGGGGGGTGGGGGGGGGGGCGGAGGGGGGGGATGGGAAGGGAAAAAGGGTGAGGTGGGGTGGGGTCTTTTTCTCTTCTCCTCCTCTCTCTCTCTCTCTTCTCTCTCTCCTCTCTCCACTTTCCCCTCTGCCTTTCATTTATCTCCCTTTTTCTTGTTTTTCCAAAAAATCCTTCTTCTTTTTTTCCACGTACTACCTCTCTTCCCCTTCTCTCTCTTTCTTCTTTTCTTTTCTTTCTCTTTCTCTCTCTTCTTTTTCTCTGTGTTCCTCTTTTCTCTCCTCTTTCTCTCTTCCCCTCTCTTCCCGTACGTACAATCACCCCCAACCCCCCCCCCCCCCCCCCCTTTCCGAGCAACAAAAAATCTTAAGAAAGAACGCGCGCGCGCGCACACACACACACACACACACACACACACACCCCACACACACACACCGCGCGCGCGCGCGCACACACACAACACACACACACACACACACACACACACACACACAACACACACAGCACCACCACCACCATCACTACCATCACTACACTACCTCCTCGATGGAAACGTGTGAGGGAAAAGTCAAAGATCTTAATCTTGCGCGCGAAAGAAGGTGAAAGGGCAGCACAATACACCCTACTCCTTCGGCGGCCACCGCGGCACAAAGGCATTTACATAAAATTTGTTTTTAAAATGTGGGGCAGATGAGTCCTACTATACATATACCGCCCCTGGGTCGAAAGTCGGTGATCTGTGGAAGAAAACTCTCTCTCTCTCTCTCTCTCTCTCTCTCTCTCTTTTCTCTCTCTCTCTCTCTTTCTCTTCTCTCTGATCGGATTTTTCACACACACACACACACACACACACACACACACACACACACACACACACAGGAGAGAGAGAGAGGAGAAGGGAGAGAGAGAGAGAGAGAGAGAGGAGAGAGAGAGAGGAGAGATGGAGAGAGAGAGAGGAAGAGAGAGAGAGGGAGAGAGAGAGAGGATGAAACGCAATGAACTGAATCAGTTAGATCATCGCCCTTGAAAGGAGTGTAATCAAATTATAGATTACACAAAATCACTCAGCTCAAAATATAGATTACACAAATCACTCAGCTCAAATTATAGATTACACAAATCACTCAGAACTACTTAATAACCAAAAATCCAAAGAAATATAAATAACAGCAAAGAAGCATACGTAAAGGTATTCTTCTGAGAGATTGAAACCTATAACGAATATCTTTATATGAGAGATACTTCACATCAACATATATATATATATATCTCCGCTACAAATTGTCGTCTTTTGAATGTCGATATACTAAAGAGAAAAAACATCTGGCAATTTCTCCCTTTCTTCAACAAAAACATGCAGCTTCAGTCAAATTATTCTTTGATTTCCTGGCGTAAATCTGGATCTCAGATAAAGTGAACTATAGCAGCATAAAGCACAACGAATGACGCCTTCGATTCCCACTTTACATAAAAGACAATTTCATTTCTGACTCTTGAGAGCGTGAAGGAGGGGAAAGAGAGAAGAGAGAGAGAGAGAGAGAGAGAGTGAGGAGAGAGAGAGAGAG
>CM031604.1:80442661-80445161 GCA_018398815.1 Conus ventricosus
GACTGAAGAACAAATCCAGAAACTTCACGAACAGATCTTCTGGAACAGATCTGCGTACATTTGAAAACAACTGGGATGCCTTCGTACTAACTGTGTTTTATTGACGTATTTAAAATATTTGGACTTTCTGCCCCCAATCGGCTTCTACCAGAGCTTGGGTTTGCTATGGGCTCAGTTGGGAAGACTGGGACCACACAGTGGAGTTTCATCCACTGAATGGATGCCTCTCTTTATGAAAGTGTTGCTCAAATTTCCTGCCCAACACCGCAGGTGTCTGTATCTCTCGGGCCTGATTGACGCCGGGATATATTATGAAAGCAAGCATAGAGTACAGCCAGCCCTCTCATACAGTCCCAGACTGGGGGGGGGGGGGGGGGGGGGGGGCTTAGTAGATGGTATCCTGCGTATGTTGGATCAGAACAGGCGCCACTGAACCGAAATGACCCGGCAGAGGTGCAGTGTCTCCTCTTGTGGGTTCCCTCATGACGGCTGCTCCCTGAGGATTGCCTGTGCCGTTGCTCCGGCGGGACGGGCCAGGCTGTGGCCGTGGACGGATGGAAGGAATGAACGCCCTGGGTGCGAGGCCTCTGTGGTGGCACACGGAAGATGGCGCAGCAACAAACAAACAGGAGGATTTTCACACATTCTTAGGCATCGGTGTGATGTATATATATATATATAATATCACGGGCTAACTCTTGCTAATTCCATTGATGGCAAAGGCTCAGTGGGTAGAATGGGAGCTACATTTGTGGATGACTTTAACTTTTTTTTAAGCTTCTGCTTTCTTTTTTTTCTTTTTTAAAATTTTTTTAACAAATATCATTCTAGGAAACAAATAGTAATCGTTTGTAAGTTTTTATTACGCTTTGCGGATTTTGAAATGTGCTGGTCAGATTTTACAACTGATGATTCCGTGAGAACAGAGTTTTCTACGAGAGAGAGAGAGAGAGAGAGGGAGAGAGGAGAGGAGGAGAGGAGAGAGGAGAGGAGAAGGGGAGAGAAAACAGACAGACAGACAGACAGACAGACAGACAGAGAGAGAGAGAGAGCTGAAGAGGGAGAGAGAGAGAGAGAGAGAGGAGGAGGGGAGAGAGAGAGAGGAGAGAGAGAGAGAGAGAGAGGAAGAAGAGAGAGAGAGAGAGAGAGGAGGGGAAACAAATTTGAAAAGCCACAAAACGAAAAAGCAAACCATACGCACAAAAATCATGAGACGAAAAAAAACAAAAAAACAAAAAAACAAAAAGCAAGGAACGACCCAAAAGAACGAAAAAGCCGAAAACAAACATATTTATTCTGGAGAAGAAAAAAAAAAAACAGTGTCTTAAATTTTGGGTCTCTCGATATACAGACATGGCCCGTCGTTTGCAATTCGCTCAATTGAAAAAACAAAACTAATGAGAAAAGAAATGAGGAAGGCAGGAAAAACAAAGAAGAGGTCTGTATGTGGGTATGGATCTCCGCTCACTCCACATGCAGACACGGAGGCGGATTGAAATCTGTTGTTTACGTCTCAATTACTGTTTGCTTGAGAGAGAGAGAGAGAGAGAGAAGAGAGAGAGAGAGGAGAGAGAGAGGAGAGAGAGAGAGAGAGAGAGGGGAGAGAGAGAGAGAGAGAGAGAGAGAGAGAGAGACAGACAGACAGGACAGACAGAAGAGAAAGGCAGACAGAACAAACAGACAGACGACAGACAAAGACAGACAGACAGACAGACAGACAGACAAAGATATGACAGAGACAGAGATAAAGACAGAGAAAAACTGAGGAGACAGAGCCAGAGCGACAGACAGAGATAGACAGAAAGGGGAGCGGAGGAAGGAAAGAAGGGAGAGAGAGAGAGAGAGAGAGAGATAGGGTGGGGGACGGAGGTGGAGGAAGCGATAGATAGACAGACAGACATACAGACAGACAAAAAAGACAAAACGACAGACGGACAGGCAGAAAGAAAGACGTGGAGAGGAGAGAGAGAGAGAGAGAGAGAGAGAGAGAAGAGTGAGAGAGGAGAGAGAGAGAGGAGGACAGACAGACAGACAGACAGAAGACAGACAGACAGACGGGACAGACAGACGGGACATAGACAGAGACAGAGGAGGGAGGGAAAGAGAGAGAGGGAGACACAGAGAGAGGAGGGAGGGAAAGAGAGAGAGACAGAGGCACAGAAAGAAGGGGGAGGGGAGGGGGGGGGGAGAAGAAGAGACGGACAAACAGTCAAAACAAGAAAAGGGGAAAAAAACGCATGAAAAAGGGAGCCACTTATAAGAAGGGAACCATAAATCACATAGTTCAGGAGAGGAAACACACACACACCACACACACACCACACACACACACACACACACACACACATACATACACACACGCACGCACGCACACACACGTGCGCGCGCGCGCTCTCTTGCTCTCTCTCTCTCTCTCTTCTCTCTCTCTCTCTCTCTCTCACACACACGCACGCACGCACACACACGTGCGCGCGCGCGTCTCTTGCTCTCTCTCTCTCTC
>CM031604.1:80460161-80485161 GCA_018398815.1 Conus ventricosus
GACCTTAAGATGTCTTAAATGGGTGTCTATAGGAAGGAATAATTTTAATAGAGATAAATCTTGAATCCCTCTGTAATGATCTTCAGATGTATTAAAAATGTAAATGGGCGTCTATTGGGAAGAAGTCTTTTTGCAGAGATAAATCTAGGACTCTTTGTAGTGACCTTCCGGGTATCTTAAATCTAAAGATATGTGTCCATAGAGAAGAAACCGTTTTATAGGGAGATATTTCTAGAATCTCTCGGTTTAAAATTAAAGATATGTGTCTATAGAGAAGAAACCCGTTTTATAGGGAGATATTTCTAGAATCTCTCGGTTTTAAAACTAAAGATATGTCTATAGAGAAGAAACCCGTTTTATAGGGAGATATTTCTAGAATCTCTCTGTACTGACCTTCAGATATCCTTCTTTTAAAAAAAAAATTGGACGTCTATTGGGAAGGGATCTTCCTGGGGAGATAAATTTTGGACCTCTCTGTAATGACTTTTAGAAATCTTACAACAACCAGACAAACAACCTGGGCCTTTATAGAGAGAGAATCTCTGTTAGGATGTAAATATAGAACAGCGAAACGTCTCTAGATTAAGAGCCCGGTAATCTCTCTGTAACAACCTTGAAAAGAATTTTTTTTTAAAACTGTGTCTCTATGGGGAATGAATATGTTGGGAAGGGGGGGAGAGCCAAAAGAAGAACAGCAGACCCTCTCAAAACAACGTCCTGAAATTCTTCACGCTGGATCTCTTTAGGGAAACAGTCCTTGTTAAGGGATAAACAGACGTCAGCCGAACCTCTCTGTGACGATCTTCACGTAGCCCTCCCCCCCCCCCCCCCCCCCCCCCCCCCCCCCCCCCCCCCCCACCCCCCCCCCACTCTCTTTCCACCCCCACCCCTAACTTGGTCTTTTCAGGGACAGTGTCTTTGCTGAGATGTAATTCTAGAACAGCAGAACCTCTAAATAGCGCACAATAGATTTCTCTGAAATCTGATTTTACTTAGACGCAGGTTTTTTGTTGTTGTTGTTGTTGTTGTTGTTGTTGTTGTTGTTGTTTTTGTTGTTTGTGTGTGTGTGTGTGTGTGTGTGTGTGTGTGTGTGTGTGTGTGTGTGTGCGTGCGAAAAAAATACACCTCTGGGATAGTTATCTCCGAATGTTCTCGCAACTTATCGCGGGCGCGCAAGTCAAACCTGAATGCAACATGCCAGGAGAGTCTCTTCTGGGCAACAGACGTGTCGCGGAAAATCTCGTAGGCGGAACAAACAGCTGTTTGTCATATGTAAATCAAGAGAAGGACGCTCGTGCACATGCATGCCTGTGACAGTGTGTGTGAATGTGTTTTGGTTGTAAAAGAAGTACAGATGAAAAGACGTGTATAATGTTCGCCACAATCGTATGTGCAAGTTTTCAAATTCAATGTCTTGGTCCCAGTCGTGTGCGTGTGTGTGTGTGTGTGTGTGTGTGTGTGTGTGTGTGTGTGTGTGTGTGTGTGTGTGAGAGAGAGAGTGTGTGGTGTGTGTGTGTGTGTGTGTGTGTGTGTGTGTGTGTGTGTGTGTGTGTGTGTGTGTGTGTGTGTGTGTGTGTGTGTGTGTGTGTGTGTGTGTGTGAGTTCACCACGATCGTATATGCAGTACTTAAAAAGAATTTCTTGGTCTCAGTCTGAGAAATATGTCTACACATTGTCTGAATGGACACTAAGGGCAATGCCACATTAAAGTCGGTGTGTTGTGATGCACTGGCTAATCCAGTCCCGCTAACTGCAATCAGGCATGTAATTGATGTGAAAGTGGTTTTAATAGATTATAAAAGTTATTAGCGCCTGACTTTATGTATACGTTGTTTAAATGAAGCGAAGAAAAACGGGCTGTATTTTAACATGAATAGTAAATCCCACCAACACTAAGTAAGCATACTGCAAATTTTCGGTTTATCTCTAAAAACCTCATCAAGCATAAAACCATAGGCCTTCTAAATGACAGACCAAAGAACAGCATTTTTTATCTAAAAAGTGGTTATCTCTCACACTCACAGTAGGGATGTAAATGTGTTTTTTTTTTACATTTTAATGTACGTCAAGCCCACGCTTGCACACGCTAAACTTTGACTGTCTGTTCATTCATTCGTTCATCAGTTTCATTGGTTGTCTCTATCTTTGTGTGTTTTGTCTGTGTTTCGTTGTGTGTTTTTTTTTCTCTATGTTTGTCTGTCGCTTTATCCTTGTGTGTGTGTGTGTGTGTGTGTGTGTGTGTGTGTGTGTGGTGTGTGTGTGTGTGTGTGTGTGTGTGTGTGTGTGTGTGTCACACAACACACACACACACACACACACACCACACACACACACACACACACACACACACACACACACACACACACACACACACGCACACACACACGCTGTTTTAGACGGATTTTTCAATCGACATTATCAGTGAAATAAAAACTGATTGATCATACAATGGGCATTGTTTCCATCTTCCCCTCTCCTCCCTTCCCCTCCAAGCCAATTCTTACTTGAAAACAAAAAGAAAGAAAGAAAGAAAGAAAAGAAAGACAGAAAAACAGACAGAAATAAATAAATAAATAAATAAAGAAAAACAAGCTCAAAACTATTAACATACACAAAAAAACACCCCTACTTCTCAGCTTTCCATGAACGAACCCATGACAGAACCGTCTAAATGGGGTCTTCGACAGAGGGATTTTGCTTTTTTTCTGGCTGTCGTGGAAAAGGATGTAATGGTTGGCAATAACGGATTTGAAAATCGTTTTTCTCACAGCTGTTTTGATCGCCAGCGATCAGGTACCTACTGCTTTGTGAAAGGGCACTGGAACACATTTTTTTGTCGTGACTTCTCTCTCCCTAGGGGCACCGAATGTCTTTAATATGCTTACACTATCTTAACGAAATCAAGGTTTGAGTATGTTATAGGTTTAGCGTTTACGTAAAACTAAAAAAAATAAATCTGTAAATTCCTCTGGATCATTGCTAAGTAGTGTTTTCCGTTTTTACCTTCAGCCGTGGTCGAAGGCCGTGGAGTAGTGAATAAATTCGTTCTCTCTCTCTCTTCTCTCTCTCTCTCTCTCTTCATCTCTCTCTCCTCCTCTCTCTCTTCTCTCTCCCTTTCCCTCCTTCTCCCTCTCTCTCTCTTGTCCCTCTTCCCCCCGCCCTCCTCTCTCTCTGCTCTTCTCTCTCTTCTCCTCTCTTCCTCTCTCTTCTCTCTTCTCTCCTCCCACCTCTCTTCTCTCTGTTCTCTCTCCCTCTCACATCCTTCCCCCCTACCTCCCTCCCTCTCTCTCTCTTCTCTCTCTCTCTCTCTCTCTCTCCTCTCCTCTCTCTCTAAGAAGGCTTCTAATGTATTTGTTTTCCACTTTTTCACGGATATCAGACTACCACCAAATCAAGGGGATGATCACATCGGAGTGCGTAACGTGATAGCATCGACATACCTATTAGCTGCCTTTGCCGCGCGTATATTAATAATATAAAGAGAAGGAAATCGAGTGAGTGCTCTCTCTCTCTCTCTCTCACACACAACACCACACACACACACACACACACACCACACACACACACACACGTACGCACAAAACAACACACACACACACACACACACACAAACGCAACTACGCACGGCACGCACGCACGACGCACGCACGACGCACGCACGCTCGCGCGCGCACGGCACACACCACACCCACAACACACACACAACACCACACACACACCACACACACACACACACACATCACACTCACACACGCACGCACCACAGCACACGCACTGCCACACACACACACACACACACAACAGGGAACGACGGGACACAAAGTACAGGCTTTGCCATTCTAGTGGATATGAAATATTCATCCCCATCTTGAGTGTGCTGGCAATTACGAAGGCCGTGTGTAGTGCCTCGGGTTGGGTTTCCCCTCCCTCCCTCCCTCCGCTCTCCCCCACCCCCACCTCTCTCCCTCCCTCCCTCGCCTCTTTTCTCCCGCCCTCCTATCTTCCCTCCGTTTCCATTACCCCGTCTATCGGTTTCTCTTTCGGTCTCTGTCTGTTTGTCTTTCATGTCTGGTCTCTCTCGATCTTCTTTATTTCTTGTCTGTCTGTCTCTCTCTCTTTCTACCCCCCCCCCCCTCTCTCTCTCTCCTACTACATCTTTCTCCTTTTAAGGCCATATCCTCCCTTGCTCTCTCACTTCTCTCTTCCCTCTTCTCTCTCTCACACCACTCTATCCTCCCACCCACACCCCTCCTGTATTTCCTTTCCCTCTCTCTACTTTATTTTTCTTTTGGAGACATAGTTGCCCTAAAATATAACTCCATAAACTTACTTTGAAGAGAAAAAAATGAGACAGTGCGGGATCATGTGCTCTGTGTTGTGTGTGTGTCGTGTGTGTGGTGTGTTATGTGTGTGTGTGGTTGTGTGTTGGGCTGTGTGTGTGTAGTGTGTGTGTGTGTTGTGTGTGTTGTGTTTGTGTTGTGTTGTTGGTGTTGTGTTGTGTTTGTACAGTTTGTGTTGTGTTGTGTGTGTTGTGTTGTGTTATGTGTCGGTGTTTTTGTGTGTGTGTGTGTGTGTGTTGGTGTGTGTGTGTGTGTTTCTATGTGTGCGTG
This sequence comes from Conus ventricosus, assembly GCA_018398815.1. Classification (NCBI taxonomy): domain Eukaryota; kingdom Metazoa; phylum Mollusca; class Gastropoda; order Neogastropoda; family Conidae; genus Conus; species Conus ventricosus. Next base: position 80,464,772 of record CM031604.1, read on the forward strand.
GGGGGGGGGGGGGGGGGGGGGGGGTGGTCAAAGGGGGGGGGGGGGTCAAGGGGGGGGGGTTGGGGGGGGGGGGCGTCCAAGGGGGGGGGGGGGGGGGGGGGGTCCAGGGGGGGGGGGGGGGGGGGGGGGGGGGTCATCAGGGGGGGGGCGTCGTTCCACTGGGGGGTGGGGGGGGAGGGGGTGTCGTGTCACGGGACGGGCGGCGGGGGGGGGGGCGGGGGGGGGTGGGGGGGGTCAAATCGGGGGGTCTCAAGGGGGGGTTCAGGGTGAGGGGGGGGTTTCATTTCATATTTCAATATGTACCCTTGTTCGTTTAGATGCATGGTATACGTATTGGCAATATTCATCTTTTTCTTGGTTTCTTTACGTTTTCTTTTATCCTTTTATGTATTGCAAAAGCGCCGTTACGTAGGGCTTATGATGTAAGATTTAAGGCGCCATAATAATAAACAATATCATTTATCATTATCTCATTTAATTATCAAACAAGTATTAAAAATCAAAAAGATTCAAAACAAACCTGGAGAGAGGAGAAAGGGAGAATTGAAAGCATGGGACAGAAAGAAAGAGCAAAGAAGAACGAGACTAATGAGAGAAGGAAAGAAAGAAACAAGGAATTTTAAGAAGGAACTGGAGAGAAAGAAAGAACGGAAAGAAGAGAGGAGGGAGATAGGAGAGAGAGAGAGAGGAGAGCGATTGAGAGGAGAGAGGAGGATGATGAGGGAGCGAGACTGAGAGAGGAGAGGAGAGATGTCGGGGACCCCCCCCCCTAGAGAGAGGAGAGAGGGGAGAGAGAGAAGAGAGAGAGGGATTCCCAAAAGTCAGGGGAGGAGAGAGAGAGAGGAGAGGGAGATGAGAAGAGTGGTGGATGAGGAGAAGAGGAGAGGGAGAGAGGAGAGAAGGGGAGAGAGGAGACTTGATGAGAGAGAGAAGGGATTTGGAGACAGAGGACGAGAGGAGGAGGAGTTGAAGAGGAGTGAGAGAGAGGAGAGAGAGAGAGAGAGGATTCGCCAAAAAGTCAGAGAGAGAGGAGAGAGAGAGAGAGAGACGAGAGAGGGAGAGTGGGGGAGGGAGATAGGGGGAGTGAGAGAGAGATGTTGAGAGGGAGGAGAGGTGGGTGAAGAGTGGGAGAGGAGGTGGGGAGCGAAGGAGAGAGAGAGGAGAGAGCGGATATTCCGCCAAACCCAAACGTCAGAGACAGGAACAGACAGACAGACAGACAGACAGACAGACAGAGACAGACAGAAGACGAGAGAGAAGAGAGAGAGATGGATGAGTGAGAGAATGGGAGGAGAGGAGACGAGATGAAGAAGGAGAAGAGAAGGGAGAGGAGGAGCAGGGGAGGAGCGGACGGCGGAAGGAGGGGGAGAAGGGACAGTCGTGACGGAGAGAAGTGTGAGAGTGGGGAGCTGATGGAGGATGGAGGGCGATGAGAGAGAGATACGTGAGCGCGGGGGCACGTCACGCCGAAAACCGAAATTCCTTAACAATAATCTACGCACGGGCGCGATTTGGCAGAGGATATGTATGTAAACAGGGACCGGCGGCGAGGAATGTTTTTTTGTTTTTTTTTTAGATACAAGCGATTTGAGCCACACATTTCAGATTCGCGAAAACCACTTTCTCGTCCCAAAATAAATCACTGCGGGGTGACAAGGAGAGGAGGGGGGGAAGGCGGTGGGGTGGGGAGGGGGGGGGGGGGGTGGAGAGGGGGGTGGGTGGCGGGGGGTGGGAGGGGGGTGGGGGTGGAGGTGAGAAGGGGGGGGGGGGGGGGGGGGGGGGGGGTGGGGGGGGTGGAGAGAAAATGAAGAAGACGAGATGGGGGGGGGGGGGGGGGTGGGGGGCCGGGGGGTGTGGGGGTGGAGGAGGGGGGGGGGGGGGGTTGGAAGAGATGGGGGGGGTTGTGGAGAGAAGGTGGTGGAAGGTGGGTGTTGGGGGGGGGTGGAGAGAGTACAGTCGACTTCACGCGCTGATATCTCTGTGTCTTTTTCATAACAACGAAGACGGCTTTCTTTAAGGCATGTGTTCAGTCAGACGAGTGTGGGTGGGGCGATTGTCAATCGCGAGTTCGGAAAGGGGTGGGGGGGGGGGGGGGGGGGGTGGGGGGGGGAGAGTGAGTGGAAGGGGGGGGGGGGGAGAGGAGGGTGGGTGGGGGGGGGGGTGAGAGGGGAGGAGAGAGAGGGGGGGGGGGGGAGAGGAGGGAAGGGGGGGGCGGGGGGGGGGGGGGGGGGGGAGAGGGGGGGGGGGGGGGGGGAGGAGGGGGGGGGGGGGGGGGGGGGGGGAGGGGGGGGGGGGGGGGGGGGGGGAGGGGGGGGGGGGGGGGGGGAGGGGGGGGGGAGGGGAAGTGGGGGGGGGGGGAGAGGGGGGGGGGGGGGTATGGGGGGGGGGGGGGGGGGGGGAGAGAGGAGAGGGGGGGGGGGGGGGGGAGGAGAGGGGGGGGGGAGAAGAAGGGGGGGAAGGCGAGAGGGATGAGAGAGAGAGAGAAGGGGAAGGGTAAGAGGGAGAGAAAGGAAGGGAAGGGTGTTGACGTGGGGGGGGTGTAGGGTTATGGGGTGTGTCGGGGGGTGGGTTCGCCTTGATGCCTGGTTTTTTCAAAACGACTGGAAAATTGCATGCACGACGAAGCATGCGTAATGGGTATCAGGGTAGGTGGTTGATGGGGAGTTGCGGAGTCGAGAAGTGGGGAAAGGGAAAGGGGGAGGTGGGGGGGGGGGAGGGGATGGGGGGGGGGGGGGGGGGGGGGTGTGGGGGGGGGGGGGACAGTTTTTGGGGGGGGGGGAGGAAATGAGGAGGGGGGGGCGGGGGAGATAGGGGGGAGGGGGGGGGGGGCGGGGAGATAGAAGATTAGGGGGGAGATGGGGAGAGGGGGGGGAGATGGGGGAGTTTGGGAGGGGGGGGTGGGGGAGAGGGGAGGGCCGCGGGGGGGCGGGGGGGGGGGGAGGGGGGGAGTGAGGGGGGGCGGGGGGAGATGGAGGAGGAGTATATGGGGGGGGGGAGAAGAGGAGGGAGAGGGGTGATAGGAGGGAGATAGAGAGATGGAGAGGGGGGGGAGGAGAGGTGGAGGGAGGATGTGGGGGGAAAGATAGATATAAACATAGACTATAACACTACCCTCGGGAGTTGGATACCGTAAGTATATTAGTGTAATAACAGTTTCAAAAAACGGTGTTGGTGGTTTTGTGATGTGACTATGGGCGGAAAAAAATGAAGCAAAAAGAATTTTAGAAAAAGAGGGGGTTAGTTTTAGTTAGTTACCGGCTCCTACTAAACACACAGACAAACCATGTATTTTATGTAATAATGTTCTCATGGAAACGGGTGTGCCCGTCCGCTACGCCTTCTAGTGGGTGATGTTACACCTCAAACACCAAAAAAACCATTTAACCAAAACCCCCTCTCTCTCCCTCCCCCCCCCCCCCCCCCCCCCCCCGCTCCCCCCCCCCCCCCCCCCCCCCCCCCCCCCCACCCCAAATCCCCTTCTTCTTTCTCCCAACGCCACCGAATCCCCACCCAGCCCCTTCTACACGCCTCCGACTTCAACCTCCATTCCCAAGCCCCCCCCCCCCCCCCCACAAACACAACCCACACACCCTCCTCCGGGTAAATCAAGTAAAGGGGAGGAGTCGCACCTTAATAGGTAACTTGATACTTCCTACATGATAGTTCCATCATTACGCGTGATCACACTAAACGTTGATCGCACGCGATTCTGCGACTTGGAGGCATGTGCTGTCTCCCATCTCCCCTTCCATTTCATGTCCAAGCTCCTGCCCCAGACCTTGAACTAGATAAGTTGTGGAGAAACAACATATACTGTGTGCGCTTAAGTCGCTTAACACGAACGCTGTCGTGAGACTGAAATAGGATGTAAAATAAAGGTAGTTCAGTCTTTTTCATACGGCAATGAACCAAACTGCGGCGTCTACTGATAACACGACAAAAAAGCGGAAGAGCACACAAACAAAGTGTGATAGTAACGAAGATTTATGCACGACAAAAAACAGGACTAAGAAATTTTCGGCAAAATGCCTTCTCAGCGACAAAAAATTACAGACATAATAATGCACAATACTCCCCTTGTGAAGCCAAGGGGAGTATTGTGGCATGTTTTATGTTGTATTTTTGTCGCTGAGGAAGGCATTTGCCGAATATTTCTTGCTCCTGTTTTGTGTCGCTGCTTTAAATGTCGTTACTTCATTCTTCTGTGTTTTGATGTGCTCTTCTGCTTTTTTGTCGTGTAGTCTTTTCATGTTCGTTGGGTATTTTGGTGGGTGTTTTTTTCTGTTTTTCTTCTTCCTCGATCACTTTTCGCCCCAACATCTGGGACTACGAAGAATTAAGTAAGAGTAAAAAAAAAAATTATATATATTTTTATATATATATATATATATTGGAATTATAAACTAAGCTTGCTCTTATGTCTTAGATTGAAGAAATAGGGGGAGATACGCATTCCTATATTGCTGTGGTAGATGATTCAGCTAACTTTAGATATATATATATATATATATATATATATATATTATATATGAATTATAAACAAAGCTTGCTCTTATTGTCTTAGATTGAAGAATAGCGAGAGATACGCAACATATCTGCGTGGGTAGATGATTCTGCCTAATACAGTTTGTGCTTGAGTGGCTGTGACGGGGGAAAAATAAATAAATTTGCTTCTCAAAATGTGCCTTCAGCAAGCTTTATATTATACAAGGGGGGAGCATCAGCTCCAATAGGGAGGGAAACTCACTTAACGTATAAACACCTGGTCATATACGATATTTCGATACTTGGTTGTTTCTCCTCAGTGACCGCGGAACTGGAAAGTGGCTTGATCCTCTGCCTTTTCAGTTTAAGAACAATGCAATCAGATAAACGGGTTTGCTTGTGTGCAATACCGTAGTAAGTTTGTTGAGTTTTCAAAAAAACCACAAAGGTGCCATTAAGAAGCAAAAGAAATTCATAAAAGAGGCAAAACAAGCACATTTTCTTGTGGTAAAGTAGAAAAAATATAAAAAAGATATCCTCTAAGACACAAAGTTGCGGAGGGCCAGTTCTGGAATGAATTCCGCAAGGCGACCTAAAAATACAACAACACTAATAAATTCCAAGGATTAAGTACCGCACCGTTCCAGCAATTACAGAGCAGCTTGGTGTTGCTAATGACTGCAAGAAATATTGATATATAAAAAAGCCTTGCTCTTATGTCTTAGATTGAAGAAATAGGGGGCGATAGCATTCATTCTGCAACTCAACAAACATACTACGGTATTGCACACCTACCTTTTCTGGGATGGATTTTCTTAAAAACTGTGAAAATGGCAGAGGATGTCCAAATTTACCACTTTCCCGGTCATGTAGAGAAACAACCAAGTTTCGATATATCGGTATATGGACCAGGAGTTATTGTATGTGAGTTTCCTCCCTTTGGAGGATGTCTCCCCCTTGGAGCATATAAGCTTGCTGAAGGCTCATTTTTGAGAAGCATTATTATATTTTTCCCCCATTCTACCCACTTCAAGCACATACTGTTAGTTAGCAGAATCATCTACCACTGCGATATGAATTGCGTTATCTCCCCTATTTCTTCAATCTAAGACATATGAGCAAGCTTTGTTTTTAATTCAAATTTTCTTGCACTCATTGCAACACCAAGCTTTTGCTCTTGTAAGTTGTGGTACGGTGCGGTACCTTATCATTGGAATTTATTTGCTTGTGTTATCTATATATATATATACCTATATATATTTTATATAAATATATATTTGTTAAAAGTAAGGTTTAAAACTATTACCTTAACTTTTAAACCAAATGTTGCTCCGTCCGGTGGTATTGAGCTTTTTTTCAATCTGCTGCTGGTATTTACTAACCATCTGTCGGTATATATATATAGATATATATATATTTCATAATGCTTTGAAACAAAGTAAGTAGTGGGGGAATGGAAAAGCAAGTCAGGTTAACAATTCTTCGTCGTTGTAGTAATGTCTTGGTCAAAGACTTGAACTTTAAAAAAAAAAAAGAATTGAAGATGAAGAAAATGGGGGTGGTTGGGGGGGGTGGGGGGGGGGGGGAATATATAATAACTATGAGAAGCCTTTCACTAGCTGCCTGAGAGAACCATCGTATCTCTCGAAGGCACTTTAATGGTATACTGCCTCCTAGGCCTTTCGTCCGCTGGATTCGGACTCATCAAGGAGACACGGCTGATTGTGTTGTTGAGATTAACGTCCTAGTGGCCTGAGGCCATTAAGGGACAAGATTGTGTCTGTGCTCTTGGTGTCAAATAGAGGACACACCACAGTTCCATATTTCTGTGGTGTTTCACCCAAGGGTTAAAAAAAGAATCAAACAGCACCCAAGCAGCAGTGAAGGGTAGTAAAATGGAACAAAAACAAAGGTGTGGAGAGGTGAAAACGTTGCTGCAAAACTAAAAGCATTATTCAAAACAGTAATAAAAATGTAGGGGGACAATCTTTGAGCCTATGTGAGGATCCATTCAAGGATGCAGGGGAGATCAAAAGTTCTGGAAACAGTCTGAGTGGTCAGCTCTGCTGTTCAATAACCAAGCATTGTGAGTGGCTAAGAAATTGTACAAACTAATAAATTCCAAGGATAAGTGCCGAGCACCATTCCAGCAACTTACAGAGCAGCTTGGTGTTGCAATGACTGCAAGAAATATTGAATTATAAACAAAGCTTGCTCTTATGTCTTAGATTGAAGAAATGGGGGGAGATAAGCATTCATATCTGCAGTGGCAGATAATTCTGCCTAACTAACAGTATGTGCTTGAGTGGGTAAGATAAGAGATAAGATAATGTTGCTTATAGCCCAGCCGACCGCAAAGGGCCACATCAGGGCTGTCCTTGAGTGGGTGAATGGGGAAAAAAAAATAAATGCTTCTTAAAATGAGCCTTCAGCATATATATATATATCTGACTGCATTTTACTGTCTTACATTTAACTGACGAAAAATTGATTTTAACGGTCTTGAGTCTGGTTTCATAATTATGTTTTAACCTGAGAAAGTGGAGTTACATTTCCATTGCTATCTTCCTTTCTACCCGTCCCCTCACCCTTCTCTTCCGCCTTTCCCCCTTCTCCTCCTTCCATCCTCTTCGGTTTTGATTCACCCGAAATATTTTTAAAATTCAAAAGCATTACAGACAAAAATTCACACAAAGTGGTGGCAAACAATTGCCGAGTGGGCAGATCATGGCTATGTGCATTATCATCACCCCGCTGTCAAAGATCTAACCCAAAATGTGGATTCACAAGCCACGAAGCATCCTTGAAACAGAAACAGATGTGGTCAAAGGGGAGCAACTCCTGGGGTCCATGGACGCATGTGACCCCTAAGGTCGTTCTAAATGACCACACGGCGAGATCACAGACCCACGACGAGACATGGTTTCATTCCTTACTACATGCGTGTAAATAATTTCATCTTGAGAGAAAGAGTTGCTCCACTTGTTCCTTATTTACTGTTCACCATCCCCTTTCCTGATTTCATTTTGCGCCGAATTTGAGGTGATAAGCGACCGTTCGTTTTTCGTTCTCATTGTCGCGTGAATGTTACTTGTTTGTCCTGTCTGAAGAAGACCAAAGAGGTCGAAACGCGCCGTGTTCTGTCTCTTTCGTTCGGCGGAAGAGTGAATCTTCTTTTGAAGTTTGTTTCCAATCTCCACCTGCAGTGGCCTCCTTTGAAACCATCTTCCTTCCTACAGTTCTGGAACTGTGCAGCGCGTGGCAGAGATCGCCAAGCGACAGCCGAACAACGGGCTGATTCTTAACCGACGTTGGAACATTGACAAACAAAGTACGGGACAAGACACAGTGTCTTGTCCCGTACTTTGTTTTGTCAATGTCCTTGGCAGTAACTAACCCCCCTCTCTTTCTATAAATTTTGCTCCAGTTGCAAAGCGAGACGACTGCAGGCGGAAATCTAAACAAATCTTAAATAAATGTTAGCGAACCGCCCAGAGAACGTGGACAAACGAGTCACAAGACAAAACACAACGCGTTTCGACCTCTTAGGTCTTCCTCAGGTGAGACATAAACGAATAAAACAACGAAAATTTGCTTCATTTTCCGCCCTCAGTCACTCCCGTTTTGAAACTGAAGTTGGAACGATCTTTTCTCGTGCGAAAGAACATACCTGGAAAACACCGCTTCGCTCGCTGATGCTCCATAGAAGTATTGAGACAGATCATTAGCTTGGAACTGTCCTGGTAGGCTGTGGATCGATGGAAGTCATCTGTTTCATAATTTGAAACGTCACCGTCGTATCGAATAGAAGGCCTACGTACGAATCAATAATGCAAGTTTAGGTCAGCACACTACGAACTGATTTTCCATCACAACAGAACTTGTCAACCAGCCATAAACTGCATGCGTTGTATTACAAGAGAGAGTTTTCATCACGGTTATTCCCCTTTGCACAAACCCTACTTCCATGAACATGCGGACTTATTTTTTCTTTTTCTTTTTTCTTTTTTTCTTTTTCTCCCCCCCCCCCCCCTCCCCCCTCCCCCTCCCTTGGTGAACCTAGGATCGCTGATATATGCCTAACTCAACGATCATGGATAGCGAAGTAAAAGACGTAAGAACAAAGGCAAGGATCGACGAGATCCCGTCGATCGCGTAACTTGACGATGAAGGGTGGGTTCGCTGTGTCAAAGCGGGCTCAATTAAGAAGGGCCTGAGGAAGGAAGACTGAGCAGTGCGGACAGGGGAGAGAATGATAGTGTCGGGTCCCTGGACAAGGGTACATGCCAATGGACTTCATCTGCCGACGACACACAATCCCAAGCTGATATCATTATACAATTTTCGGAGAAGACCTACGAACTATACCACCCTATCCCTCCTCTGCCGGGCTTTGCTGTTCCCTTTCTACATATCTAATCCCCAGGGCCAGCCATTAAGCCTGCCGCCATCTTCTGATCGATGAGGACAGGGCTTGGAAGTATGGTGTACATTTCGCTGAAAAAGATCTAAAAAAAATTTCAATTTTCTTGGTGTTAAATTTCCATCAGAGGAAACGTAAAAAGTAAATCTGAAACACTCACACTTTGAAGGCAAGAGAAAAAGACCCAGTCTACGTGCATTCTGAATGTGCGTGAATTTTAATGGGCCATAATTTGATTCCCGCGCAAAAACAACAAAATATTTGATTCACATGCAAGCAAGTGAAGTTTTTGAGCGAATTACAGCACCAGTATAATGACTTTTCTATGTTATCCTTTTGTTATCTGACATTCTGGTGACTATGGAAGAGATCACTGAGCCATAAATGCGAGGACGCTGTATCCAAGAGCCTGTGGAAGGTGAAAAACCGCGCAGTCAAAACGAATCGCCGCACAACTCAAGTGATGGCTTATGGCTGGTACAGAAGAACACTGTCTCTATATTCTCTACCTTCGACTCATTGGCACGGGATTGAAAATGGCAAGGAAAGAAAATTAAAACCTGTGGTAGATTACAGGGTGCATGTGTTGCGGCTGAATCATGGCATGACGAAATCATATCATTTTAGTTTTTCCTGATCGAAAATTAAAATGATCAGTTCCTAGACGCTAGCAAGAAACCATACCCATGGGAAGTAATCACATAGAAATTCTCACGAAGACCTAGCAACTGTACCATTCCCCATGCTACACCGTTCCCTCCCCTATCTAGCTGTCTAATCCCCAGGGTCCACCATGAAGCCGACCATCTTCTGATCGATGAGGACAGGGCTTTGAAGCAAGAAAGGACAGCCATCAGCCACATCACCACGCCATCTCCCAGAGATCACGAGAGCTAGGATGGCAGCTTCAGCCAGGCTGTCGGCTGTCGAGAGATACACGGGGAATTAACATTAAAATAGCAACGCCACGAGGAGTGGGATCTACCTTGGACAGTTTGGAAGTTGTTACCGTGAGGAGAATTTGAGGCGTCCAGGCGGACAGGTTGAGCATTAACATGTGGAAAGTTCAATCAGGATACTGATGCGTCAGTAGCAGCTTAGTACAGTCAAATAGTCAGAAAAGTGTTGGCAATAACACAGTTCCGTTAGAGGCACGAAATAAGGAACTTAAACAATCAGTGGAAGAGATCTTAGTTCCACCATTGGAATGTCAACTGGTACCAGCTATCGCGGGAGCTAAAGTGGATACGTTCAATAATCTCTCCTCTCTTTTCAGCTGTCCTCCCTGCAGGTCATAAATACTATTAAAAAAATAATTTAAAAAAAAGATCAATCACACTTACAGCCTGGGATCAACATTTCAATACTCTCGGGGATAAGAATTGAAGAATTGATCAATATCTACTTTTTCTATCAGATTAAACTTAAAATGTATGGCTTTTGAAACGCACAGACCCACCATACCCACGCGATATGATCATATAACGTATTCACTGAAGACCTAGCAACTGTAGCACTGGCCAGGCTTTGCCGTTCCCTTTCAAGATGACTAATCCCCCCAGGTCCTCCATGAAGCCGACCGTCTTCCTTTCGATGCGAGCTGGCTTTTGAAGCAGGGAAGATGGCCATCAGCCACATCACTACGCTGGAAGGGTAGGGGGGGGGGGGGGGAAGTCAGGGGTTCGAGGGGGGTAGGGGAGGGGGATCTTTAAATAGTAACTCTACGATGAGAGTGGTCCACCATAGGAACTTTTTGAATTGTTGTTAAGAGAAGCACCAATGTTCTGGCAGACTCTGATTGCTTGACGAGCTGGAAAGATCGTCGGGATAAAGATATATTTGCAGAAGATGAGTACATCAACAACAACAATAAGACAACAACTACATCAACAAATCGCACACAGAGAAATGCTTCATCACTTGTATCAAGCAGCTAAGTACTTGTCAAGGCTGGCAACAGTCAATGATAGATGAAAGGGGGCCAAACACCCATATTACGTTTTCTCCGCTTTTTTACACATTATCTTCGGATGTAAAGCGTCAAAGTAGTCCAAAGTAGACTTAACAAGCCGAAAATGTTACTAAATCCTTACGACACACGTTCGTAAATGTGTTGCTTAATGACAAAGTTTTATTTTCCAAGATGAAACGATTCTAAAGCTTTTGAAAGTTAACAGTCCCACATGTTCATGTAACATACTGCAAAAACGACTGTGATGAAGATGTAGGAACTGTACTACTCCCCAGGCTTTGCCGTTCCCTGTCTAGCTGTCTAATCCCCTGGGCCCATCATGGAGCCGACCATCTTCTGATCGATGAGGACAGGGCATTGAAGCAAGAAAGGACGACCATCAGCCACACCACCACGCCATCTCCTACAGATCACGAGAGCTAGGATGGCAGCATCAGCCAAGCTGTCGGCTGTCGAGAGATGCAGTGGAAATAAACCTGAAAAAAACAACAACGCCACGATGACGGGGTTCTATCTTGAACTGCATCTGAAGTCGTTTACATGAAGAGAAATTGAGGCGTTCAGGCCGACTGGTTGAGCAGGAGGACGTGAACATTGAAATCAGGATAAAGATGCATTGAAAAGCGATGGTACTCGAAGAGTATAGTCACAGAAAGTTTACAAAATCATTGTTGGAAGATATAGTAGCTCGCACCACTGGAATGTGCAATCTCAACACTTCCAGCAGAAGCAAAAGTAGAGAAGTTTAATGATATTTCTTTTTACTTCAGATATACGTTCTGTTAACCATAAACACTAAAATGAATAAAGTTTAGCATCTTTGTATCAACATTTCGATCCGTAGGTAAAAACTGAAATAGTGATCATTTCAATTTCTTCTTCAGATTAAACCACAAATATATAGCTTTTAGAAGCTAGCGATCCACCATAACTCATGTGACATGATCATATAACAAATTCACAGAAGACTCAGAAAATGTACAATTCCCCAGGCTTTGCCATTCCCTATCTAGCTATTAATCCCAGGGCCCATCATGAAGCCGACCATCTTCTGATCGATGAGAACAGGGCTTTGAAGCAAGAAAAGACGTCCATCAGCCACACCACCACGCCATCTCCCACAGATCACGAAAGGTAAGGTGACAGCATCAGCCAAGCTGTCGGCTGTCGAGAGATGTATGGACAGTTAACCCTAGAACAGCACAACGCACGATCAATGAGATTTATCTTGTACAGTTTTTGAAATCCTTACTTGAAGAGAATTTGAGGCGCTCAGACGGACATGTTGTGAAAGAGGATTTGGAAAGATGAATCAGGATAAAGATGCATCAGCGGCAGCTAGGTACAGTCAAATAGTCAGAAATCGCTAGCAATAGCACAAGTTGGTCAGAGACACACAATTAGGAATTTCATAGATTACTACTGGAAGAGATAATAGGTGCAAACCTTGGATCGTGCACTGTCAATACTTAAGGTGGAAGTAAAGTGGAAATGTTTAATATCTTCTTTCACTTTAGCTACATTCCCTGCCTGCCATAAACATTTGAATCACTATATTGGGCTTCCAACTGTACCACTTTTGGAAGCTAGCGATCAACAATACCCATGTGACATGATCACACGACAAATTCACAGAAGACTCAGAAACTATACCACTCCCCAGGCTTTGCCATTCCCTATCTAGCTGCCTAATCCCCAGGGCCCATCAGGAAGCCGACCATCTTCTGATCGATGAGGACGGGGCTTTGAAGCAAGAAAAGACGGCCATCAGCCACACCACCACGCCATCTCCCAGAGATCATGAACACTAAGGCGACAGCTTCAGCCAGGCTGTCGGCTGTGGGGAGATGCATGGAGATTGACGCAAGAATAGCAACGCCACAATCAAGGGGATCTATCTTGTACAGTTTTCAAAGTTACGTGAAGAGAATCTGAGGCGCTCAGACGGACATGTTGTGAAAGAGGATTTGGACAGATGAACCAGGATAAAGATGCATCAGCGGCAGCTAGGTACAGTCAAACAGTCAGTAATCGCTAGCAATAGCACAAGTTAGTCAGAAACACGAAATCAGGAATTTCACAGATTACTACTGGAAGAGATAATAGTTCCCAAGATTGAAGCGTGCACTCTCAAAACTTATGGCAGAAGCCAAGGTGGATATGTTTAATAATAGCTCCTCTCACTTTAGCTATACTCCCTGCTGGCCATAAACATTTGAATCAATGATATTAGGACCCTCATATTATATTAGGACCCTCATATTATATTAGGACCCTCATATTATATTAGGACCCTCATATTAACATTTCAATCCAGTGGTAAAAACTGAACTCATAATCTTTTCTTTTTTTTTAGAATAACCCACAAATGTATAGCTTTTGGAAGCTAGCGATCAGACATACCCATGCGACATGATCACATAACAAATTCATAGAAGACTCAGGAACTGTATCACTCCCCAGGCTTCGCCGTTCCCTATCTAGCTGTCTAATCCCCAGGGCCCACCATGAAGCCGACCATCTTCTGATCGATGAGGACAGGGCTTTGAAGCAAGAAAAGACGGCCATCAGCCACATCACCACGCCATCTCCCACAGATCACGAGAGCTAGGATGGCAGCTTCAGCCAGGCTGTCGGCTGTCGGCTGTCGAGGGATACTGGGGGACTTCACCTTAAAAAAAAACAACCCACGATCAGGGGGATCTACCTTGTACAGTTTTTTTAAAGTCGTTACGTGAAGAGAATTTGAGCCGTTCGGATGGACAGTGTAAGCAGGAGGCTTTAGAAAGATTATTCCGGACAAAGATGCATCGGCAGCAAGTAAGTAGGGTTAAGAAACAGAAAAGCGTTGAAAACAGCCATTTTTAGCCAGTGACACCAAGTACAGAATCGACCAGATTACTGGTGGAAGAGATAATGGACCCAAACAGGGGAACGTGTACTTTTCCCCCACCTATGATAGCGGAAAAGGTGTATTAGTCTGACCATCTTCCTTTCGTTTCCCTCGGTACTTTCGACATGTCATGAACACTTAAAGTGACATAGTTTTAATCTCTGCGTCAAATGTTCAGTGCAGCCTGGTGAAATAGAAATTTAATCAATATATTTTTTCGAACGCAAAAACTACAAATCATGCTTTTGAAGTTAACAAGTCCATTAAACTCTCGAGACATGATCATGTAACAATTCCGTGAAGACTTAGCAACTATACCACTCCTCTAAAGGGTTTTCCTGTCCCCTTTCAAGCAATCTAATCCCTGTAGCCCTCTGCGAAGCCGACCATCTTCTGATCGATGAGGACAGGGCTTTGAAACAAGAAAAGATGGCCATCAGCCACACCACCACGCCATCTCCCACAGATGTCACACTAAGGTGACAGCTTCAGCCAGGCTGTCGCTGTCGAGGGATACAAGGGAAACAACCCTGAAAACAGCAACACCACGACGAATGGGATTTCCTTTAGACCATGCTTGAAGTCCTTTTGTGAAGAGAATTTGAGGCGTTCAGACGGACATGTTGTGCAGGACGACGTGGAAATTCAAATCAGGATTAAGAGGCAGCAGCCGCAGCCGCAGCGCTCAGAACGGTTTAGAAGTGAGACGAGCGTACGTAATAGCACAATTCAGTTCAGAGACATGAATTACGGAACTTTACTGGAGAGATAATATTTGTATCGTTCGAACAAGCTCTGTCACCACCTGTGCTGTAAACTAAAGGAAAACGGTTTGATGACTTCTTTTATTTTAGCTAGACTTCCTGCTTGTCATCAGCACCAAAATCAAATAAGGTTAATGTCTCTGCAACAACATTTTAATGCAGTCTCGTAATAATTGACATATAAATCAATATTATCGTCCGAAGATTAAATTAAAAACGTAAGTTCTTTTTAAGTTCGCGACCCACCATACTACCACCAAGCTGACATGATTATATGACAAATTCACTAAAGACCCAAGAACTGTACCACGCCCTCGACTTGGCAGTTCTTTCCTAGCTGTCTAATACACAGGCGCCGCCAAGGAAGCCGACCCTTTTGTGATCGATGAGGACAGGTTAAAAACAAGAAAAAAATGGCCATCAGCCACATCACCACGCCATCTCCACATCACCACGCCATCTCCACATCACCACGCCATCTCCACATCGCCACGCCATCTCCACATCACCAACGCCATCAGCCACATCACCACGCCATCTCCACATCACCACGCCATCTCCACATCACCACGCCATCAGCCACATCACCACGCCATCTCCACATCACCACGCCATCAGCCACATACACCACGCCACGCTATCTCCACATCCACCACGCCATCAGCCACATCACTACGCCATCTCCACATCACCACGCCATCAGCCACATCACCACGCCATCAGCCACATCACCACGCCATCTCCACATCACCACGCCATCAGCCACATCACCACGCCATCTCCCAAAGATCAGACGGCTACGATAGCAGTTACAGCCACTCTGTCGCTATCTAGAAATACAGGGGACATAATCCTGAAAACACGATGGCAGAGGACTGGGATCTACACTGGACAGGTTTTAAAGCCGTCTGCATGAAGAAACTTTGAAGCGTTCAGGCGGACAAATGGAGCAAGGGGATGTGGAAAGTTTCAACAGCAAAAAAAAAAAAAAGATGCGTCAGTTGCAGTTGAGTACATTTAAGACGTTCTAAAAGCGTTGGGAAGAATACAGTTTCACTGATTACCGGAAGGGATTCTACCTTCCGCTTTTGGAATTTGCACTCCGCCACCTATGATACCACCTAGGTGTAATGTCTCCTTTTCTTTTCACTTATACTTTCTGCTGGGCATGACCACACAAATCCCTTAAAGTCAGCATATCCGCATAGAAATTTCAATGCAGTCCGCACAAAACTGACAAATTAATCCATATGTTTTAAAGACTGAAATACCCACTGACATGATCATGTAACAAATTCACCGAGGACCTAGGAGTTGCACACCTCCTCGGGCTTTACCGTTCCTTTTCTCGCTGTCTACTCCCCAAGACCCACCGTGAAACCGGCCATCTTCTGATCGATGAGGACAGGGCTTTGAAGCAAGAAACAAAACGGCCATCAGCCACATCACCACGCCATTTTCCACAGGTTTCAAGCGCCAAAACGGCAGCTTCAGCCAGGCTGTCGGCTTTTGAGAGATACATGGAGAGATAACCTTAAACTAACAACGTCACGATGAGCGGGATCTACCTTAGGCAGTTCTTGAAGTCGTTTACGTGAGGAGACTTTAGGCTTTCTGACGGACACGATGAGCTAGAAGATAATTATAGAAAGGACATTACAGTTAAGAGCCAGAAATGCGTTGTTGATAGCACAGTTTAGTCTGAGACACCAGGTAAAGAATTTTCCTGAAGACTGGAACAGAAATGGCTCCCTGCCTTACAGTGTGCACTGTCACCATCTGTGATAAGAGCAAAGGAGAGTAAGTCTAATAATCCCTCCTTTTGCTTCAGCTATACTTCCTGTTTGCCTTAGACATTATAATCAATACAATGGAGTATCTTGGCGTCAACATGTTCATCCATTCCGGTAAGAATTTAAATATTTACCAGTATTTTTTATGCTTTCTTCAGATTAAACTACAAATGTGCGGCTTCTGGAAGTTAGTGATCCACCATATCTGCGAGACATAATCATTTAACGACTTCACTGAAGATCTAGTGTCTGTTCCACCTCCAGGCTTTCCCCTTCCCTTTCAAGGTCTTTAATTCCCGGGGCTCCAGCATGAAGCCGACCATCTTCTGATCGACGAAGGAAAGGGCTTTAAAGCAAGAGAAGATGACCGTCAGCGTCATCATGACGCCTTCTCCCAGAGATAACATAAGCTGAGGTGGCGGTGTCATTCATGCTGTCAGCTGTCGAGAGAGAGAGAGAGAGAGAGAGAGAGAGAGAGAGAGAGAGAGAGAGAGAGAGGAGAGAAGAGAGAGAGAAGAAAGAAGAGAGGGGGGAGGGAGGGAGAGGTGAGAGAAAAAAACGGTGGTTCTGGGAAGGGGAGAAGAGGCGGTAATGCTGAAATAGTAACCTCACGACGAGTGCGATACATTTCAGTCACTTTTTAGACGTGTGGACAAGAATTCAGGCAGACTCACGGCACGCGAAGATATGAACATTTCATCAGTATTCCAGCCTCTGTGGTACAGTGTTTAACGCCCTGGTTTGCAGGCACTGAGGTCGTGGGTTCGATTCACTTCAAAGACATTCATTTATGGGTTTTGATGGGGGGGGGGGGGGCGGGAGGGGGGGGGTTCGACCCCGACTAGGTCATACCAAGAACTGAGTTTGTTGTGGACTCCAATGGCAAGCCTGCAGCCACACAGTCGAGTTTCATACACTCACTGGTCTCTGAGAGTTCAACACTGGAGGTGTCTGCATCTCTCGGGCCTGGTTTATGCTGGGATATGTCATGAAAGAGTGCAGCCATGTCGTATGGACACTGACCAGAGTGGGATTTCATCACATCATCTTCATCATTCTCATCCTCATCGATCATCAGCATTAAAGTGTCAAATTCTGTGGGTCCTTCACGACCTGCTCTCAGAGTCACATCAATTTCAATTTCGATTTTCTCTCCACGACTATGCCAGGGCTGATGTCGTGTCGAGGTCTTTGGAATCGACAAGTTCAGCGGCACTGTAGCTGGATGGCGCCCTCCGACGAGAGCCGCTCACCCCGCTGGCTCCTCAACTAAACAATAATATCGTCGTCAGTAGAGGGCTTGGTAGGTGGTATCATGCGTATATTGGGTTTTAAAAAAAAGGCACAACTGAACACCAAAGCGACTCAGCAGCAGTGCAGTGTCTCCTCTGGTGGGTTGCCACATGACTTGATATTGACTGCTGCCCGTGGGGTGCAGCTGCCGAGGCTGACAGGGGAAAAACCAGGGTGTAGGTGTGGACAGAGAGCCATGGGGTTGAGCCATACGTCGGGTTGATGCCACTGAAGTGGCATGGTAAATGAGACGGCAGCAACATCAGTATAAAGCTATGTATTTTCAGCACCTATGTACGACAACAACAAAAAATAATAAAAGACAGAAACGAAATGTATAATCACTGTATCAAGAAGCTCAATCCTCGTCTAGAGTCGCGAGAGTCAATTACGTAAGGCAGGAAGTTCAGTACTAATTTGTTTTTCTATTTTTTTCTGATTTTAACACGCTTTGGCTCAAAACGTCAAAACAGTCCAAATGATCAGTCCTTTGGTTTCAACATTATGATATACTCTAATATGGGTTAGACTGCTGGTCAATATCCAACTTTTATTTTTTCAAGATGAAAATGAGATTTTACAGCTACTGGGAGTTAGTTCCAACTGGTACGATGAAATCACGATTTTGACAAAGACTCAGAAACTTTACCACTTCCCAGGCTTTGCCGTTCCCTATCTAGCTGTCTAATCCCCGGGGACCACCATGAAGCCGACCATCTTCTGATCGATGAGGACAGGGCTTTGAAGCAAGAAAAGACGGCCATCAGCCACATCACCACGCCATCTCCCAGAGATCACGAGAGCTAGGATGGCAGCTTCAGCCAGGCTGTCGGCTGTCGAGAGATACACGGGAGGGTGGGGTGGGGGTGGGGGTGGGGAGGGGGACGGGGGGGGGGGGGGCTGTAACCCTAAAATAGCACGTAACGATGAGTGGGATCTACCTGGGAGAGTTTTTTTTTAAGTTACGTGAAGGGAATTCGATGCGTTCAGACGAACAGGTTCAGCAGAAGGACATGGAAAGTTTCATCAGGATAACGGTGCATCAGCAGCTAAGTACAGTCAGGATAATAAAGGTGCATCAGCAGCTAAGTACAGTCAGGATAATAAAGGTGCATCAACAGCTAAGTACAGTCAGGATAATAAAGTTTCACCAGCAGCTAGGTACATTCAGGATAAAGGTGCATCAGCAGCTAAGTACAGTCAGGATAAAGGTGCATCAACAGCTAAGTACAGTCAGGATAAAGGTGCATCAGCAGCTAAGTACAGTCAGGATAAAGGTGCATCAGCAGCTAAGTACAGTCAGGATAAAGGTGCATCAACAGCTAAGTACAGTCAGGATACAGGTGCATCAGCAGCTAAATACAGTCAGGATAATAAAGGTGCATCAACAGCTAAGTACAGTCAGGATAATAAAGGTGCATCAACAGTTAAGTACAGTCAGGATAATAAAGGTGCATCAGCAGCTAAGTACAGTCAGGATAATAAAGGTGCATCAGCAGCTAAGTACAGTCAGGATAAAGGTGCATCAGCAGCTAAGTACAGTCAGGATAAAGGTGCACCAACAGCTAAGTACAGTCAGGATAATAAAGGTGCATCAGCAGCTAAGTACAGTCAGGATAATAAAGGTGCATCAGCAGCTAAGTACAGTCAGGATAAAGGTGCATCAACAGCTAAGTACAGTCAGGATAATAAAGGTGCATCAACAGCTAAGTACAGTCAGGATAAAGGTGCGTCAGCAGCTAAGTACAGTCAGGATAATAAAGGTGCATCAGCAGCTAAGTACAGTCAGGATAAAGGTGCGTCAACAGCTAAGTACAGTCAGGATAATAAAGGTGCGTCAGCAGCTAAGTACAGTCAGGATAATAAAGGTGCATCAGCAGCTAAGTACAGTCAGGATAAAGGTGCATCAACAGCTAAGTACAGTCAGGATAAAGGTGCATCAGCAGCTAAGTACAGTCAGGATAAAGGTGCATCAGCAGCTAAGTACAGTCAGGATAAAGGTGCATCAGCAGCTAAATACAGTCAGGATAAAGGTGCATCAACAGCTAAGTACAGTCAGGATACAGGTGCATCAGCAGCTAAATACAGTCAGGATAATAAAGGTGCATCAGCAGCTAAATACAGTCAGGATAATAAAGGTGCATCAGCAGCTAAGTACAGTCAGGATAAAGGTGCATCAGCAGCTAAATACAGTCAGGATAATAAAGGTGCATCAGCAGCTAAGTACAGTCAGGATAA
The DNA here is from genome assembly GCA_018398815.1 of Conus ventricosus. Lineage (NCBI taxonomy): Eukaryota > Metazoa > Mollusca > Gastropoda > Neogastropoda > Conidae > Conus > Conus ventricosus. Next base: position 80,484,633 of record CM031604.1, read on the forward strand.
AGGTGCATCAGCAGCTAAATACAGTCAGGATAATAAAGGTGCATCAGCAGCTAAATACAGTCAGGATAATAAAGGTGCATCAGCAGCTAAGTACAGTCAAATAGACAGAAAAGAGCATAGTGCATTCAGTGACAGGAAATATGGACGTTTAATGATTACTGGAAGAAAAGATAACTCCTACTACTGGGAGGGATAGGAATTGTCTATACTTCTGAGAACAGAAATGTGGATCAGTTTAATCCTCTCTTCTTTCACTTAGTTCTACGTCCTCCTAGCCATGAACGCTGAAATCAATAACATTTAGCATCTTGGCACCAAGCTTTAAAAATGTGATAAAAAAAGAAACGTTAATTAGTATTTTCTGCTCTCTTTTTTTTTTGTCTTTCTTTCTTCAAATTTGACTATTAAAAAAAGAAAAGATATACAGCATTTGGAAGTAAGCGATTAACCGTATATAACCATCATCGAAAATTCATTCATCGAAAAACTAGAAACTATAGCATTCCCCCAAGCATTTGTCGTTCCCTGT
>CM031604.1:80502661-80504013 GCA_018398815.1 Conus ventricosus
GGAAGAAGGTAAGGGAAGCCTGCACGCACCACACAGTGGCGCCGGCACCCTCATCAGTCTGCCTCTTCTTTTTGTCTGGAACCGTCAGAACGGGTGGTCCTTCGAAGGCTGCCAGGAACCACGCTTTCTTTGATCCTGTCTCTGCTTGTGTTCCTTAACCCCGGAACGTATCATGCCAGGGACGAGTCATGTGGATGTGCCAGACCATGATATGGGGAGGGGGGGTGGGGGTGGGGGGGGTTTACTAAGACAAGGGAGCTAACCATTTAAGACCGGGGGGGGGGGGGGGGGGGGGGAGGGGGCGTAAATCATCACCTCCCTTTGCATCCATTCTTTTGGCGTCTTCACGAGTTGGGTCAAAGGTTTCCTTTTGTACTCATGATGACTATTTCCTTTGCTTTTTTTTTTTTTGCTTTTTTTTTTTGCAACTTACTTCTTTATAGAAATATCTCCCTGTCCACTTCTTTTACAGAATTATCTCCCGTGTCCACTTATTTACAGAATTATCTCCCCCCTGTCCACTTTCCTTAAAGAATTATCTCCCTTGTCCACTTCTTCACAGAATTATCTCCTGTGCTCCATATTCTGTTCTTCGCTGGCCATCTCGGCTGGCCGCTGGATTAAAATGTTCTCCGCCAACCCATAGTGGTAAGGATACCACAGAATTATAAATGTTCTGTTAGAGTATTACTAGTGTGGGGTGATCTGCTTCTTAAAATACTCGTGACCACGTTATTATATTAACGGAGGAAATCAATTGCCTGTATTAGCTTTCAGTCTCTTTCCCCGCTCCCCATACTTATTATGTTGGTCACATCTGCAAGGACGAGGTGAAGAAGTCACAGCTGCAATTAATCTAACACTTTTCAAAGTTATTCATCAATGAGTCTGTAATTCTCGTGCCACACCTTCAAGAAGGCTAAATTTCAACCCCAAATTAGAAGTTTAAAATATTTGAAGAGCGAATAGAGGCTGTGATGGTTATTTTTTGGTTGGTTGGTTGGTTGGGATTTTTTCATTTGTTCTGCTTGTGCGTAAAAGCATGTCTCACAACACGAGCAACGTTTCATTGTCGCTGGTACCAGCAACGACCAGATTTTAAAATCATGGATGTTCAAACTCCAACTAAATGAGCACAGAGAGGGAGCGCAGACCGTCTTGAAAGTCGAACGAATAGTGGATCCGCTTCAAAATAATGGCCCTACCCCCTCCCCCAAAATAAATAAACAAATGAATAAAATGTTGTGGCGTGTTCATTGTATCATGAGCGAATCAGCAAAAACTAGGTCAGAAGGAATGATGTTTTTTTAAACTCGTGGCATCTTTTGCATGCCCCCCCCCCCCCCCCCAAA
>CM031604.1:80504113-80509113 GCA_018398815.1 Conus ventricosus
GATATGTATGTATGTATGTATGATGTATGTATGACTACATACATAATACATTCGATGAACACAGCGATAGTTTCGGAGTAGTACTCCCAGCTTCTGAGATGGGGTATTCAAATGCGCTACAGTAATTCTAAAAAATTTGTACAGCGCAATCAAAAGAATGCAAATGGACAAAGATACACACCATTTTCAGCAGCTGCAACAACAAGGGAGAATCACCCGGGTTGCAATTCCGAATGCGGCAGTAACCCACTCCATAGGACACCTCACCAACACCAACATCAATGACCAAATAACCAGGTTCATCAGCAAGGGACGTCTACAGCTGCTGGAGACCAATGCAGTGAATAACTATCCTGATACTTACCGGAGACAGTGTGCTTTGTGCGGGTTTCGTTCTGACACAAATTCCCATGCCTTGAATGGATGTCGTCAACTGAGGGGCCTCTACACACAAAGACACGACAGATGCGTTGAGATCATCAGAAAGGAGCTACAGAAATGCATTGCGACGGATTTTGTGGATGTTTTTCAAAATAGGCCTGTCTCAGTAAACGGTGTTGAAGATCTGCCAAGGCTGAAACCTGATCTATGCTTCATCGACCATCGAAACTCGGTGGCATTCGTCATCGAGGTTTCAAATCCATTTGACACTTTCATACAAACATGCTATGAGAGCAAATTTCAAAAGTACATGCCTCTTTGCTATGCTCTTAGTGATGCCGGATTTAGCACGAAAGTGGTTGTTCTTGTAATAGGTTTCACTAGGCATAGTTCATAAAAGAGTGGTTTCAGGACTTTCAATGTTAGGTCTGCCCATAACAAAATGTAAACAACTCGCAAAATACTTGAGCATGTCTGTCATGATTGGGTCTAGGCGTGTTTGGTCAAGGCGGAAATCATCTCATGAACCAGCATTGAAAACTGACAGATGATGACTTTCAAACTGTGCTTAAATAGTATCAGCTGACTAAAGCACTGACGGACAAAGAATTGGAGCCAGCCGGAGAGAGAAAGGGCGTGGGGACAGAGAGAGAAAGTGGGGGAATAAGAGAGAGAGAGAGAGAGAGAGAGAGAGGAGAGGGGAGAGAGAGAGAGAGAGAGAGAGAGAGAGAGAGGAGAGAGAGAATGTGAAAGATAACTTTTATCGATACGCCTGCAATCTGGACTACTGTGCATTGTTGTTGATTGACAAGTTGATGCATTAAAGTAATTGATATGTATGTATGTATGTATGTAAGTACGTACGTATGTATGATGTGTGTATGTATGTATGTATGTATGTATGTATGTATGTATGTATGTATGTATGTATGTAATGTATGTATGTATGATGTGTGTATGTATGTACATATGTATGTATGTATGTATGTATGTAATGTATATATGTATGTATGTATATATGTATGTATGTGTGTATGTAATGTGTGTATGTGTGTATGTATGTGTGCATGATGTATGTATGTATGTATGTATGTATGTATGTATGTAGTATGTATGTATGTATAAATTATTCATTCATTCGGTGTTTATTACACTCATCCTGTAACATTAAACTCTGCCTAATACATAGCACGTAAAAAAAAATATATATGCATGAAGATTTTTTTTTCGAAATGGTTCTTCCATAGAAGACGCTGTTTGCAGACGTATGAATTGAAATTTTGAGTGCATGTTGATTTGCACCTCATATCATTAATATTACACCCGTGTTTGGACATCTACAACGTTATGTACCTCCAACAGGCCCAGCGGAAATAATACGGAACATTGATTCGCTTTCAGGCGTTGCAAGCCATCCACAGCCAAGTTCTAAAGATTGGACTCACCTCATGTGCTTTCTGTCTGCCTCGTCGGTCTGTCTGTCTGTCTGTATGTCAGCCTCTCTTTCACTGTCTGTCTGTCTGTCTGTATGTTAGCCTCTCTTTGTCTGTTTGTCTGTATGTTAGCTTCTCTTTCACTGTCTGTCTGTCTGTATGTATGTTAGCCTCTCTTTGTCTGTCTGTCTGTCTGTCTGTATGTTAGCTTCTCTTTTTCTCTGTCTGTCTGTATGTTAACTTCTCTTTCTTTCTCTGTCTGTCTGTCTGCATGTATGTTAGCCTCTCTCTGTGTCTCTCTCTGTCTCTGTCTTTGTCCGTCTGTTTGGCTGGCTGGCTGGTTGGCTCTCTTTCTCTCTCTCTCCCCCCCCCCCCTCCTCTCTCTCTCTCGCTCCTTCTCCCTCTCACGCTCTCTCCCCATCTCTCTCTCTCTCTCTGAATGATGTTTCTATTTTGATGTTTGTTTTTTTGACAGTATAAGTTTGTGTATCTGTGCACTATCTGGAATTCTCTCTTTGTGTCTCTCTCTGTGCCTTTCTCTGTCTGTCTGTCTGTCTATCTCTCTGTCTCTGTCTTTCTCTCTCCTCTCTCTCCCTCTCTGTATCTCTGTATCTCTCTCTCTCTCTCTCTCTCTCTCTCTCTCTCTCTCTCTCTCTCTCTCTCTCCGCTGAAGTTTTTGTTAATCATTACATAAATATTGTAATATCTATAAATATTGATGGATAAATAGACAGACAGACAGATAGAGAGACAGAGAGACAGACAGATAGATATCAAACAAATATCTATACAGCCTTTTTGTTGTTGTTTATCATTACACTGAAATGCAGAAGAGTGGTGGTGGAACAACTACCAGTGAGTGGCTTGTTTGGACAGCAGTCTTGTCAAGGCTGTCGACCACCACACTCTAGTCACACTGGACAGCCGGTGCAAACTGCCGCTGGCTTGTCAAAACACACACACATACAGAGTCGGACCACCGACCCATTTGGTCACTGAGAATACGTGACACTTAGCGCATATACGCATGCAACTCCCCACCCCACCCACCCCCTCCATTCCCATCCCCCAGCCGCATTCCACTGCATGTCATGTCCTCCCCCCCCCCCCCCCCCCTCCGCCGTCCCTCCGGTCTGAACGGAGAAAAATTAAAATGCGTTTTGATTGGCACCCAGGAGGATGGAACTGCGTCTTTGAAATGAACTGAAAGTGGCGCGGTGTTGAACTGAAAATGGCGCAGTGTTGAACTGAAGATGGCGCAGTGTTGAACTGAAGATGGCGCAATGTTGAACTGAAGATGGCGCAGTGTTGAACTGAAGATGGCGCAGTGTTGAACTGAAGATGGAACAGTGTTGAACTGAAGATGGCGCAATGTTGATCTGAAGATATGGCAATGTTGAACTGAAGATGGCGCAATGTTGAACTGAAGATGGCGCAATGTTGAACTGAAGATGGCGCAATGTTGAACTGAAGATGGTGCGGCGTTGAACTGAAAATTCCGCAATGTTGAACTGAAGATGGAACAGTGTTGAACTGAAGATGGCGCAGTGTTGAACTGAAGATGGCGCAGTGTTGAACTGAAGATGGCGCAGTGTTGAACTGAAGATGGCGCAGTGTTGAACTGAAGATGGCGCAGTGTTGAACTGAATGGCGCAGTGTTGAACTGAAGATGGCGCGGTGTTGAACTGAAGATGGCGCAGTGTTGAACTGAAGATGGCGCAGTGTTGAACTGAAGATGGCGCAATGTTGAACTGAAGATGGCGCAATGTTGAACTGAAGATGGCGCAGTGTTGAACTGAAGATGGCGTGGTGTTGAACTGAAGATGGCGTGGTGTTGAAGTAAATATGGCGCAGTGTTGAACTGAAGATGGCGCGGTGTTGAACTGAAGATGGCGCAGTGTTGAACTGAAGATGGCGCGGTGTTGAACTGAAGATGGCGCGGTGTTGAACTGAAGATGACGCGGTGTTGAACTGAAAGCGGCGCAGTGTTTGAACTGAATATGGCGCAGTATTGAACTGAATATGGCGCGGTGTTGGCATGTATATCTAGATACGATCTGGATAGGCTGCCTACATAATACAGTGAGAGATGCAATTCAAATGTATTACAGGTTGTCTGCAACAGACTCTGGATTGGTTGGCCTCAAAATACAATGACAAAACGTTTTCTCAAGTTTTGAATAGATTGCCCTCGCAAGGCAGTGGTCGACACTTTTCCGATTTAGGACAGGCTTTCCTTATAGGACAATGATCCACCACCCTCGATGTTTGAGACGCAGACTTCCCTCTTAAGGTAATAAGAGATGTTTTCCTCAGTTAAGGACAGGCTCCATTTTAAGACAATGATAGACGCTCTCCCATTTTTTAAGTGTGTCCTCTATTTCCGACTTTGTACTTTTGCCGTATGTACTTTTGCCGCTTGCATTTTTTGCCACTTGTACTTTTGCCGAATGTGCTTTTGCCGCTTGTACTTTTGCCGTTTGTACTTTTGCCGTATTTACATTTGCCGTATGTACTTTTGCCGCTTGTACTTTTCGCTGCCAGTTAGGACATATTTCATAGGATAGTAAAAATAATGTTTTCTACTGTTGAAGGCTAGATGTCTCTGTCTGTCTGTCTGTCTGTCTCTTGGTCTGCGTCTGTCTTATCTGTCTTGTCTGTCTGTCTCTCCCGCTTCTCTCTCTCTCTGTCCTCTCTCCCTCTCTCTCTCTCTCCTCCTCTCCTCTCTCTCTCTCCTCTCTCTCTCTCCTCTCTCTGTCACTCGCTCGCTCGCTCGCTCGCTCTCCGTTCTTCTGTCTGTCCGCCTACAAGACCAGAGACAGTGACACTGGTTTGCAAGTGGTAAGAGACAGGGTTTGGTATCCACTGAAGGATATCGATGTTTGCTACCCCCCCCCCCCCCCCCCCCCTCCCCACAGGACAAAGACAGACGACACGAGCCCACTTTGGGACTGGCTACCCCCACAGGACAATGACAGACGTCCCGGCTAAGGACAGGCTACCTACTTAAGACAACGACGACTCTCTTCCCGGTTAGGACAAGCTACCCACATCAGACAATGGCAGAGTGTCTTCCTGTTTAGGACGGAATTCCCATATAAGACTGTAACACGCTTACACAGGCAAATCCCCGTGTATGTTGCTCGTGGAGATGGTTAACCTTTTGTGTCTGTTGCGTTTTGTTTG
>CM031604.1:80516613-80520041 GCA_018398815.1 Conus ventricosus
TCTTCTTGTGTGCTGGCCATAACAGCCGTGGTAAGGTTCTACCAGCCACCTCCACCCCCTACATCTCCCTTCCCCCTCTCCCCCCTAGAGAGAGAGTGAGAGAGAGAGAGAGAGAGAGAGAGAGAGAGAGAGAGAGAGAGAGAGACTTTTGACACTTTGATATTTATTGTCATTACCAAAGAGGTCTTTTAACAGGGGGGGGGGGGGGGGGGGGGAGGCGGTAACAGAACAATAGCATTCCCCTCTTCCTTTCCTTGCAAACAAGTAGTACACATTCATTCTTAGTGTGTATCAAATCAAAGTTAACAAAAACAAATAATCCGTTAATATTTCCTTATGTCCTCACGTACAGGAGTAATGCAGTAAGGTTAAAAAAAAAATCTTATGACTGACTCGACCATCCACTCAATCGAATGATGACATTGTATCTTACTGATCTCTTCCACTTGCGATGAATGATAATATTCATTCATGTATCTCTAATTATGCATTATCTTAAATTTCACTATCCTTCATCCGTCTAATTTTCAATGCTTCCGCGATGAATTTCGCAACTGATTTAATTACAAGTTCATCGTCTGGACAGCGACATTTTGTCTTTTCGCTATATCTAACTGGAAATATGAACAATTTGAGAGAGAGAGAGAGAGAGAGAGAGAGAGAGAGAGAGAGAGAGAGAAAGAGAGAGAGAGAGAGAGAGAGAGAGAGAGAGAGATAAATAGGAAAAAAATGTAACATTGCCAGTAGAAATGTGGTAGATTTGTATGGAATCTCTCTCTCTCTCTCTCTCTCTCCTCTCTCTCTCTCTTCTCTCTCTCTCTCTCACTCTTGTATAGCTGAAGCAAAGGTTGCCGTGTCTTAAAGATGCTACCAACCCTTTCCCGTCGCTGTTTTGTTCCTATATAAGGAGTGGTTTCCCCTGCAAGAATCTGAAAGTATAAGAGTTATGTTACTTGAGTTCTTAGTTCTTCTGCACCTTCTGGGTCGGCCCCTCGCTCACGATTTCTTTATGCATGCTATTTTTTTGACTAATTTCGTTTTCTTCCGCAGAAAAAAAGAGAAGTGTTTAAGGTCGGCGGCAAAGTTTAGAATTGGTTGGGTGATCGGAACACCCCCCCTCCCCCCCCCCCCCCCCCTTCTTTTTTCTCGTACCCCAGTTTTCGTTTCTTTTTCTTTCTTTCTTTCTTTCTTTCATTCTTTCGTTTCCCTTTTTTTCCCCTTCCTTTTTTTTGTGGCTAATATAATGCCACTTAAAGGGGTATAACTATAAGCAAAATGAAATATTGGTTAATTTTGTTTGAGTTGTGTAAAGGCTAGAAGCGTTGCGTTTTAAGGGAAAACAAAACAACAAACAAATGAACAACGGCTTCCTGAACAATGTTATCACCGAAGCGTCCCGCGTCAACACGCTTTGTTTCCTCTCTTCCCCAGATCTCCAGACATCGGTGATTACTTACTACATGTTGCTTACAGCTCAGCCGAGTGCGAGGGTCACACCCCGGCTGCAAGCAAGACGAAACGCAACCAACAATACGGGTTATAATCATTATTATCATCATTATTAGCTTTATTGTAATAATGATAATGAATCCGACCTGGAGTCAAAAACACTATCCAAATGTATCACCTGGCTGAGTGTTTGCCGGTGTGAAAGGGAATATCAACCGTTTTAGGGAAGACTTAAGAAGTAGCTCGTGACTAAATTTTGTTGGGCTACACATTTTTCAGCTGGTGGCTCTTAAACTCTGTACCGAAGTGTCCGTATTTGAATTGTGTATGAGATATATCTCAGTAGGGAAAAATGTGTGTAGGAATTGCGGTAGTGTACCTTCAGTGTTGAAATAGTTTCATGCAAAATCTATTGTTCTTCATCACTGTGCGCTTTGAAAACAAATGTATGTGAGGATAAAATATGCAAATTATTTCAGCGCTCATGATATAACTTTTGTTTTTCAAATTAATCGATTTTCGTTCATGTTGAGAAGGAGCAAAATTTAATTAATTTCATTCTAAAATGTTTTTTTTTAAAGCAGGACAAAATGTCATTAATTAGTTGTTCAACTTTGAATTTTTTTGGAAATCATTTCAACAATAATAGAGACAAACAACAAGAACAACAAGAACCAAACAAAACTAATAAAACACCCGCTGGGAAAATCGAAGTAACATTTCTTTAATTCACAGCTTTTCCATGCAAAAGGACGAACGATTTTCTAATCTCTCTCTATGAAACATCATCTTTATTTCAAACTCTTCATGGATGAAAAAAAACAAACGTTTCTTATGTTTTACTAACTTTATGCTTGAAGCTGGTACTCGCGAGTACGCCAACAACCCCCCCCCCCCCCCACCCCCCCACCCCACCCAAAAAAAAAGCGAGGAATCAAGAATGTTTCTCAGTATTTTTTTTTTTCTGTTGTTCTTCTGAATCTTAACAATCTCGATTATGACAAACAGTAACTGTGAAAAACCAAACGAATGTTAAGTGTTGGTTTGAAAAGAAATAAATGTTGTTGCATATTTCTTTGTGGAAATAATGTAAACTGAAGCGAAGATGTCGTTATAAGGCGTTGTACAAAGTGTGTGGTGTGTGTGGTGTGTGTGTGTGTGTGTGTGTGTGTGTGTTGTGTGTGTGTGTGTGGATTGTATATATGGACGCGCGCGCGCGTGCACGCGCGTGATTGTATATATGGGCGCGCGCGCGCGTGTTTGTGTGTGTTTGTGTGTGTGTGTGTGTGTGTGTGTGTGTGTGTTTTGTGTGTGTGTGTGTGTGTGTTTTCTCTGAGTGTGTGTGTGTGTGTGTGTGCCTGTGTGTGTATGTATTTCTCTGATGTGAACGTATGCTTGTATGTTTGTATGTATTTCTCTGGGTGCGAATGAGTCGCCACCAGGAAACCAAAACAAAACAAAACGAAATATAAAAGAAACCACACGATCTGCGGTCCTTGCCCCCCCCCCCCCCCCCCCCCCCCCCAAAAAAAAAAAGTCTTTCCGAAGCTGCGATGTGCCAGTGCAATTGAAGCTGACAATATAATGTGAGATGAGCGAGCGGCTATGTGCTTGCCTGCGTATCTGCTTACGTTCAATACCACGCGCGTGCATGCAGTGGGCTGAGGGAGGGGTGGGTGGGGGTGGTGGTGGGTGGGGGTGGGGGGTGGGGGGTAGGGGGTGGGGAGGGAGAATAGAGAGATACGATATAAAAACAATATATCAAAAATGATTGCATGAATGGAAACAAATGAACGAACGAACACGGCCATAGAACGTTGCTTGGAAACGACAGACAGACCCAGCGAGGTCAGTGTCGTTACGCATCCTTCTTCTGTGAAAATGAAATTTTTTTCTTTTTTTTAACAGGTTTTGGCGCTCTCCCCTCCCCCCCCCTCCCCTCCCATCTACACACCACCTCACCTCGTCCCTACTTTTCT
>CM031604.1:80520141-80527641 GCA_018398815.1 Conus ventricosus
GATCTAAGGAGGATGGAGCGAATCCAGGCATTTCATCACCCCCTAGCCAACAGGGGCTCTTGTCGTTGGCTGTAGGAGACCATAACGGCTATTTGTTCTGAAGACTGGTTTGCCGTGTTATGTCACAGCCTGCAAAACACCCCACGGATGGACATCTGTCAACGGGAGGGGGGTGGGCGGGGGGGTTCCAAAGGTTTTTCATGTGATAGTGCCCACCTGCATACATGCAGAGGCTTTGGCATAAAGCTGCATGTTGAATGTTCTGCTGATGTGTGTATGACCTGGATCACATGAATGTGCTGTCCATGTTATGTGGAGAAAGAGTGGCTGCAATAGAGGGCGTGTGTCGACTGGCTTTATAGAGAAAAGGGACTGCAGAGGTGGTGTGTTGAGTGGCATTATATGGGTGTGCCGAGTGGCACGAAATACAGAGGTGTGCCGAGTGGCATTGTACACAGAGAGGGTGTGCTGAGTGGCATTATATACTCAATGGGTGTGTTAAGTGCCACAAAATACAGAGAAGGTGTGCCGAGTGGCATTATATACACAATGGGTGTGTTGAGTGGCACAAAATACAGAGGTGTGCAGAGTGGCATTGTATACAGAGAGGGTGTGCAGAGTAGCTAAATTATATACAGAGTGTGTGCTGAGTGGTATTATACACAGAGCGGGTGTGCTGCGTGACATTATATACAGAGTGAGTGTGCTGAGCGGCATTATATACAGAGAGGGTGTGCTGAGTGGCGTTATATACCGAGGTGTGCTGAGTGGCATTATACAGGGGTGTGTGCTGAGTGGCATTATATACAGAGCGGGCATGCTGGGAGGTATTACATACAGAAAAGGGTGTGCTGAATGAGATTATACAAAAAGGGGCTGTGTGTCCGAGTCAGAACGGCAAATGTGCCAGACAATAATGTCTGCTGTTCGAGCTACTTCAAGAAAAAAGAAAAGAATATACTGATGAAGACTACATGCTTAAAGTACTACTTACACGTACAATGCAACATTTCCTAAAGAAGTGAATTTGACTGTCAATGTTGCTTATAGCCCAGCCGACCGCAAAGGGCCACATCAGGGCTGTTTGACTGTCAGTAAGCTTGCCTGTATGCCAAGGAAGCGTGTCTGAATGGCAAAGGAGGACGGCTCTGGGGGGGACACAGGGATTCCACCAGTAACTGTTTTGCTTTTGTTCAAGCCTTCTAGGAATCCTGCGCTCTGTGCTACTAGTTCTCCCTTCTCCGCCACTCTCTCTGACTCTGCCTTCCTTTTTTTGTCTTTCTCTTCTTACACACTCACACATTTCTCTTACCGACACCGAGGTCTTTTTTTTCTGCTTTTGTTTCCATTTCATCTGTGTTCTACACAGACTTCAACACTCTTTGTTTTGTTTCTCTCATTGCAATTTGTAACATGCCAAAGGGGGAGAGAGAGAGAGAGACAGAGTGAGTGATGTGTGTGTGTGTGTGTGTGTGTGTGTGTGTGTGTGTGTGTGTGTGTGTGTGTGTGTGTGTGTGTGTGTGTGCAAGCGAAAGAGAGAGTGTCCATGTATGTGTGCGTGTGTATGCATGCATACATGATTGCGCACATATGTGCATGCGTGCGTGGTGTGTGTGGTGTGTGTGTGTGTGTGTGTGTGTGTGTGTGTGTGTGTGTGTGTGTGTGTGTGTGTGTGTGTGTGTGTGTGTTGTAGTCTGGCGACTAGTTCAATAATGAAAAGCAAACACACTGCAGAGTGGACACACTAGCTGTCCTGATTCTGCTTGCCAGTGAGCCTTTTTTTTCATGTTTCTTTTTGCCTTAACTAGGCTGACCCTGGAGAAAGGTCCAGTGACGGTGAGGAAAGACCCACTGACCACAGGGAAAGTCCTGTTGACAGTGGGAAAGACTACAACTTTGGATTCTCTCTTGAGGGCACATAAGACCGTATGGCGAAAGCTTGGCTGTGTCTGGAGTGGCACTGTCTTCATCTGTCCGTGGGCAGGGGTGGTTGGGTCTGTGGGGTGTGCTCGGCAGCTGGAGGGTGGTGTTTTTCGCCGGTGGGCTCTGCAGTCATGAAATACGGGCTGGTACACCCATGGGGATGCTACTTTAAGGCTGTTATGAGCTGCATCCTGTAGTCTAATTTACCTCTGTTCAGGAGCAGTTATGTCCCTTAATATCTTAATGGAGTGTCCTGCGCGTGCCTGTACCCATCGTCAACACAGCGCAGGCCTCCAAGGGGGGTACAGGACTGCTCTAGAGGCAGGTGAAGACAGTGCTTCTCTGGGTCCTCCCAGCACCTTCGGGTGTTTCTTTTTCTTTTCTTCTTGGAGGTTATATTTAACTGGGTTTTACTCATTATGTGAGTGTGTGTGTGTGTGTGTGTGTGTGTGTGTGTGTGTGTGTGTGTGTGTGTGTGTGTGTGTGTGTGTGTGTGTGTGGGAGGGGGGGGGGGGGAGGTGGCAGTGATGGTTTCAGTTGCATGCAAGTCTATGAAGCATCCCTGTTCTTGTTGAAGCATCTCTTTCTCCATAGGCATATCCCACTCACATAACTCCACACCCCCTCCCAAACTATCCAAAAACAAACAAGAAAGCAAACAAAGAAACAATAATAAATCTTTGACTCCCCCAAAACAAACTTATCTTTCTCTTGTGGCCATTCTCTTTCCTTGTTTTGTCTTTCTTTTCCCTTTTTCTTTCTCTTTTTGTGTTCCTTGAAGTCTGTTGCTGGCATAATAAACATTTGTTCTTTGCAGATTTTGTATCCTACGAATTCTGTTAGGCTTTTCACAAATGTTCATTTATGCGAGAAAAATACCGAAAGAGATTTGCTCTGATATTCAAAGATGACAGTTTGGCATTTTCTTTCACTTTTATTTTCTTTAGCATACTGTTAGTAGGACAGATATTTTGTTACATTTTCTCATGTAGCACTCCCAGCCTTGCTTTTGAAGGAGTGGGGTGGGGGTGGGGTTATTTCTTTCTTATTTTCATGGCTTTTTTGTTGTTGTTTTTGTTAGCTCCCAGCTAGATTACTTTCTGACTAAATTATATTCAAATATCCTGTAGGGGGGGGGGGGGGGGGGGGGGGGGGGGGGAAGGGGGGGGGGGAACTGTTGAAGACTAATGCACAAGTTGCATTGTTGATGAATGTTTTCTGCTTAATTTTTTTAAAATCATAAGCCTGTTTACTCCAAGAGCTCTCTCTTCTAATTTTTTTTTATGGCAGACAAATTAGTAAATACAGAATATATTTGAAAAAGTACAAGCAACAAATTTGATGTCTACCAAAGCGGCCCGAACACAGATCCATCTGATTCAGTTCCAGAAGTATTTGTACTTGCAGTGGATATGAAAACTGTGTAACAGCAGAGCACATGAAAATTGTAGGCCGATTCTTTGATGGCATCTGCATACAAGAGAAATAAAAAAAAATTAAAAATAAATAAATAAAGCTCTTCACAGAATCAAGAATGTTTTCCGGGAATTGGTTTTAGTATCTTTTGTAGACAGTAAATCAATTCATAGCCCATATCAAAGTAATGATGGAAATAGTCATGCTCAACTTCTGTTTGGCCTTTTAATAATTTCTTCTTTTTTTTTCAGATTGCCATTTTAAAAGAATGGAACAAATGAATGGCAGATGGCACCATGATGAAAAACAGACTGTTGAATGTAAAACAGATACACAAATATGAATGGTCAAAAGGGACTTTTTTGTCCAGTGCTCTTGACCAGTTCCATCTCGAAAGACAAGGTTTAAATTTTTTTTTCTTCTAATCTCGAGGTGGAAACTTGATGCCTCAGCACTGGTAAGGTTCAATCGCCTCACAGTCTCACGTCCTGATCCTTCTTCTTCCTAAAAAAAAATTGGTTCACTCAAAAATGAGTTGGTCACAGCGCGCATGTTAAAAATCCCAGTCCAAATTTGGTCTTGTCCACTAAGGAAGAACTGAAGCGTGCAGGCACACAGTCTGAGAAAACCTGCCGTCACTACTTGGTGTGTTTGCATATATGTATAACCCCTGCTGTGGCTTTAGGGATGTCAATCACTTCAGTTTTGAGTCATAAACTGATGAACTTATTTGTAGATAGATCGGTGGTGTGTCTACTGCATTTGTCAGGACAGGGCTCAGTCCTTCATGTGTTGACAGCCCTGGATCGAGGACCCTGTGAGGCTGGCTGGGCTAGAATGCCAGAGAAAGAGGGGAGGGAGGAGATGAGCTGTGGCAGGTATGGTAGGGGGATGCGAGGGGGCTGGGTATCACTTCAGACAATAAATAATGAAACAGAAAAAAAAAATCCCGGCTTAATCTTCCCATCTCCTCCTCCATTCCGCTTCCAGGTCCCTGCAGCTGGGACACCCGCAATCTATGATTCACCCCCGCCATGTTAGGCTGACCTGCATGATTCTGGGTTTCCCATCTCCACCACCACCTCCTCCACCACCACCACCACCACCGCCTCGGCCAAACCACACCACCATGCAACGTATGACAATGGAGTCTACAGCTCTTCGTGGTGGCTTGATCACAATCAGCCCCTCGAGGACCGGCTCCAGAATGACATCCTTCAATTGTCCCCCCAGCCGGAGCGAGCTCTTTGTCTGCAGCTTTACAAAACCCTGATGGATGTTAGCTCAGGGGATTGATTTGCCCGCGTAGTGCTGTGTCTCAAGCCTACGGTGCAAAGAGGAATAACTCCGAAAGGAAAGAAGAAAGGGAAACAAACGAACAAACAAACAAAAAGTCTCCCGCGCGACATAGCGCCGAGCTGAATGCCCGCGGCGAATGCGATTAAAGGCTGCTCGTTGGAGGCTCTGGGGGTGTGTTGGGCGAGCCTTGAGTGCTGGTCACTCTGATCACACTGGCGAGGTTTTGTTGGACACAGATGGAAAGTGTTAGTGTCTCATGTATGTCATTTTCACGTAGTTTTTGCATGGAAAGTATCCTCAGTATTTGTTGCCCATAGAAGAATAATTTTTGTGAACGTGACCCCCTGTTGTGTGTGTGTGTGGTGTGTGTGTGTGTGTGTGTTGTGTGTGTGGTGTGTGTGTGTGTGTGTGCGAGAGAGAGAGAGAGAGAGAGAGAGAGAGAGGAGAGAGAGAGAGAGAGAATGAGAAATCAGTGTGCATGGGTGTGCGCACACATATGTGCGGCTTGCACGCATGTTAGTGTGTGTGTAATGTAATGTAATGTAAAAGGATATTTATAGAGCGCTTTACCTCGCAAGAGCCCAAAGCGCATATTACAGAAAAAAACATGATAAAAATTATAATTCTAATTCAAAGCGCGCGCATACACACACACACACACACACACACACACACACACACACACACACACACACACACACACCGCCGGGGTGGGGGGGGGGGGGGGGGGGGGGACTCTCACACGCAGACGGACACAGGAGCGCGTTCAACACCAGCAAACACGCGCACAGTGGTAACTGGATATCGTTAATCAGTCCGAGGAAAAGATGTGTCTTTAGGGAGGTTTTAAAAGTCTCTAAAGAGTCCGTGTTACGCAATGAAGAAGGGAGACTATTCCACAGAGCAGGTGCCTGGTAAGAGAAAGATCGTTGGCCTGAAGTTTTCAGGCGAGCGGAGGGAAGCCGAAGCAGACGAGAATCGGTGGATGAGCGTAAGTTGCGAGACGGAACATAGAGATGGAGGAGGTCAGAGAGGTAGGAGGGAGCCAGATTATTCAGCGATTTGAAAACCAGGAGGAGAACTTGTGTGTGCCTTGTGTGTGTGTGTGTGAGCTCAAACAAGCAGCCCAGTCAACACATCCCACAGCCTCCACACACACACACCCATCTCCCCCCCCCCCCCCCCCAACAATAACTGTATTTTGTAATCTTCATAGGATGATGAACATTGTTTGGAATCCTCTCTTCTCTCCTGGCGTTTGGACTGGGGGAAATGGAACGTCTACACATATCTTTTGTTGAACAGGCTACAGTCTACCAAATCTCCTGTTGAACAAAATCTACGCAGATCCTCTAGCTAGCGCACAGTCTATACACATCTCTCTTTGCATCAAATCTATGCACATCACCTGACGCACACAGTCTGCACACATCGACTGTCGCAACCAATCTACACAATTTGTTGGACACAGTCTACACACAGTTGTGGAACACAGTCTCCACACACATCTGTTGAACAGTCTGCATACATCTCAAGCTGCACCCAGTCTACACCGATCACCTGTTCCAACCAGTCTTCACGCATCTGTTGAACACAGTCCACACACATCTTCTGTTGCACCCAATCTGCACACATCTCCCATTGCACAGAGTCTGCACATATCCCCCTGTTGCATCAAATGTACACATATTTCCTGTTGCAAACAGTCTGCACACATCATGTAATGCAACCAATCTAAACAAATCTCCTGTCGCAACCAGTCTACACGCATCTGTTTAACACAGTCTGCTACACACATCTTCTGTTGTAGCCTACCCAGTCTACTACACACATCTTCTGTTGAACACAGTTAACACATATCTTCTATTGCACCCCATGTACACACATCTGTTACACTCAATCCACAGGCATCTGTTTCACAAGGTCAACACACTTTTTTTTTTTTTATTGCACGCAGTCTACAGACATGTCCTGTTGCACTCAATCTACAGACATCTACTGTTGCACACAGTTTATACATATTTTCTATTGCACGCAATCTACATACATTTTCTATTGCAAGCAATCTTCACACGTTTTCTGTTGCATACACTCTAGAAAAATTTCCTGTTGCACACAATGTACATTCTCTATTTGCACACAATCTACATACGTTTCCTATTGCAAACAATCTACATATATTTTCTATTGCACTCTATATACGTTTTCTGTTGCATACACTCTAGAAACGTTTTCTGTCGCACACAATCTACATACATTCTCTACTGCACACAATCTACATACGTTTTCTATTGCACACAATCTACATACATTTTCTATTGCGCACTATATACGTTTTCTGTTGCACAAAATCTACTCACATCTTCTGTTGCGCAGAAGCTTCGTTCCACTGGGTGGACGTGCTTGGTCAGTCTCTCTCGCACAAAGGCGCTGAAGGCAGACTGCAACAGCAAAGCACAGCATCTTTGACTATAGCTGGTCATTTTCTTTACGTCTACATTTTACCATCAGTGGCATCAATCTGAAATACTGGATATATAAGACAGTGAGACGAATTTGAATGTTTGTGAACAAATCTTTGACTATAGCTGGTCATTTTCTTTACGTCTACATTTTACCATCAGTGACATCAATCTGAAATACTGGATATATAAGACAGTGAGACGAATTTGAATGTTTGTGAACAAATGGACGGGTGGTGTCGTGTTTCAAAGTGTCCCTCTCTCTCTCTCTCTCTCTCTCTCTCTCTCTCTCTCTCTCTCTCTCTCTCTCTCTCTTCTCTCCTCGTGTGTGTGTGTGTGTGTGTGTGTGTGTGTGTGTGTGTGTGTGTGTGTGTGCAGTGTGTGTGTGATGTGCATCTGA
>CM031604.1:80535141-80545141 GCA_018398815.1 Conus ventricosus
GTAAGCCTCAATCAAAATGAACGAATTTTCTGAACAAAGAAACTTCAGATAGGAAACGGTATTGAAATGATCAGCGATTTGAGATTACATTCGCATGAAACAGGAAATTACAATAACTGAAGAACAGGTGTTTTTTTTAAAATCCAACCGTGCGGTCCCTATGATGGTCTTCATTATGTTATACTGTCTTATCAATCAGAGGGAGGTGTGTGTTGTGTGTGTGTGTGTGTGGGGGGGGGGGGGGGGGGGGGGGGGGGGGGGGGGGGGGGGGGGGGGGGGGGGGGGGGAAGATGTGGTATAATGACGAAATTTCGAAATGTGGTAGCAAGACGATTCGGAATGTGGTAGAATGACGATCCCGGAATGTGGTAGAATGACGATTCCGGATTGTGGTAGAATGACGATTCCGGAATGTGGCAGAATGACGGACGATTCCGGAATGTGGTAGAATGACGGACGGTTCCGGAAAAAGGTAGAATGACGATTCCGGAATGTGGTAGAATGACGGACGGTTCCGGAAAAAGGTAGAATGACGATTCCGGAATGTGGTAGAATGACGGACGGCTCCGGAAAAAGGTAGAATGACGATTCCGGAATGTGGTAGAATGACGGACGGTTCCGGAAAAAGGTAGAATGACGATTCCGGAATGTGGTAGAATGACGGACGGTTCCGGAATGTGGTAGAATGACGGACAACTCCGGAATGTGGTAGAATGACGATTCCGGAATGTGGTAGAATGACGGACGGTTCCGGAATGTGGTAGAATGACGGACGATTCCGGAATGTGGTAGAATGACGGACGGTTCCGGAATGTGGTAGAATGACGATTCCGGAATGTGGTAGAATGACGGACGATTCCGGAATGTGGTAGAATGACGGACGATTCTGGAATGTGGTAGAATGACGAAATCTGTCTAGAATTGTCTTCAAGTCCACGCTCCGAAAGGAACTGGCATCCGCGTCGAGAGAGCCATCTAAAGTTACGGCCAATTTTAAACCGATACCATCCGCTGGCCATTCCAAGAATCCTCCTCCATTCAGCCAGCAACATGGGAATCGCACTCACTCTCCCCAGAACGGTAACGATCTACAGACAAACCAACCACCGGCTGTCCACAAAGTGTCATTTCGTGAGCCATGACTACAGAACAGGCCATGGGGTTTGTTAATTAGAACGCACGCACGCACGCACGCACGCACGCGCACACACACACACACACACACACACACACACACACACACACACACACACACACACATTCGGCGACCGGCCAGGAAGGGGGTGGTAACTAATTCACGCGGCTGGTACCTTCCATCGTCAAACCTCATCAGGCATGCTCAGAGATAATCAACAGAAGGGTGTGGTGGAGAATGAGAAGAATAACCGCCTGACTGACTGGGACTTCCACGGTGCAAAGATAGCTGCTGGTAAAAAAAAAAAACAAAAAAAAAAAAACGGGTGTGCGCCCCTTACACTAACAGTGGAACCTTATCCTTACGGCAGTCCCGTATAGAATACTTTGCGTTTAGTTTCGGCCACTTTTGTCGATTAATCACAAATATGTGCATTGTTAAAAAAAAAAAAAAAAAAAAAAACAAACCACTTCTCCTCCTCCTCCTCCTTCGTATTCTTCTTCTTCTCTCCTCCTCTTCTTCTTCGTATTCTTCTTCTTCTTCTCCTCCTCCTCCCCCTCCTCCCTCTCCTCCTCCTTCTTCTTCTTCTTCTTCTTCTTCTTTTCAAGTTTCCTGTATTCAGACCTCCCACTGTTTGTCGCAAAACGAGTGTTCCCCCCAGCGCGTCAAATCCTGTGATGAGAACAGGGAAGGCGGTGAACAGGTGATGGCAATGACGAGATCTGGCTGCAGTGGGAACGGTACAGGTGTCTGGTGTGTTTCTCTGATAACAGGTGATGGCAATGACGAGATCTGGCTGCAGTGGGAACGGTACAGGTGTCTGGTGTGTTTCTCTGATAACAGGTGATGGCAATGACGAGATCTGGCTGCAGTGGGAACGGTACAGGTGTCTGGTGTGTTTCTCTGATAGCTGTGCGTACGCAAGCAGCTGCTGTTGCTGTGCCTGGCTTGTGGCCCAGTGGATAACGCGCTCATCGAGAAAGACGCGGAATCGTCGTTGTCCGTGATTCGAATCTCAAAAAGGGGAATAATCGCAATAGGTGATGTCACCCGGCCGGCAGGAGAAAAGCCCCCCCCCCCCCCCCCCCCCCCCCCCCCCCCCCCCCCCCCCCGATACTTTCCAACTGGGCAACTTTGAAAATAAAATCATCCCACGTCAACCGCACCAGACTGAGACAACTGTAAGCCAAAGTTAATGACAGTTACTGCACTGCCCTGTCTTTGGTCAGGATGAAAGCATTGCAGGGGCCAGTCAGACACACAGAGAGAGAGAGAGAGAGAGAGAGAGAGAGAGAGAGGAGAGAGAGAGAGAGAAGAGAGAGAGAGAGAGAAAGTCAAAGTCAAAAAATTTTAATTGTCAGGCCTCTGGCCCATACCAATGAGAGTGAGCGAGCCAGATGCACATTAGATTAATTACAAAATATTAAGACATTGTTTTCTCAAACTCAGCGCCTTATAGACAAACAGAGAAATATTCATAATCACATTTTCATTTTCATTGGCAAGAATCAAAGAAAGTTTGAATAATGATGGGTATCTGCAGTACTTATCAGATATCAATTCACCCCTCAAATCGTTATATTTCGGGCATATGAAAAGGAAATGAACTTCAGTTTCAAGAGCATTTAAACAAAATGGACAATTGTTATTACGGTTGTTTAGAGATGATTTATATTGCAAGTAGCTGTGTTTTAAGGGAGACATACCAATTCGAAATCTTGCAAGACATTTTCGCAAATAAACATTTTAAAGCTTAAACAAATATACTTTTGGAGAAAATGTAGAACCAAAAGTTGAGTATACATCAAAAAAATTATGGTCTCCAGTGCAGCATGCCATTCTTGTTTAAATGAGTCAATAAGTCTAAGTTTAAATTCTGAGAGAAATAATTTTACGCTTCCCACACCTTGTGCTTCCCAAACTATTCCATAGCCAAATTTATATAAAACATCTCTAACACGACAAGCCCATGTGACATAATTCTGGCTTTGCAATGATAACATATTGTAAGCTTTTTTGGATATCTAGACTCTTCCATAGCAACAAGGCGTAGCCAATAACGTATGCATCGTAAATAAGTGTTTACATAAAGAGGATGCCTACCAGTTTCTCCATATATCAGTTGCCTTGGTGACTTTGGGCTAACCCCCATAAACCGTTTTAGGGCACAAAGATGAATTCTTTCGATGGGCTCTTGGTCAGTTGATCGTCCCCAGATTTCTGATCAGGATCAGAAATCAGAGAGAGAGAGAGAGAGAGAGAGAGAGAGAGAGAGAGAGAGAGAGAGAGAGAGAGAGAGAGAGAGAGGAGAGAGGAAAGAGAGAGAGAGAGGGGGGGAGAGAGAGGGAGGAGAGTGATAGAGAATGAGAGAGAGAGAGAGAAAGAGAGAGAGAGAGAGAGAGAGAGAGAGAGAGAGAGAGAGAGAGAGAGAGAGAGAGAGAGAGAGAGAGAGAGAGAGAGCGCTATTCTCCAAAGTAAAGTTTTGTCTTCAAGGAATTTACATAACTTGTATCAATCAGTCTATTGCTCGGTCCTGCATAGCCTCGTGCCTGTTCTTGATTAAATTCGGCCAGCTTCGAACAAAAAAGCACCCCTAAGCGCGTGTAAACCTAAGGGAAAGAACTCTTGAGCCATTCTTGAGTAGCTTAGCCAACCCCGAGAAAAAAAGAATTCTTTCGGTGACCAGTACGGGTATGCTGTTTTTTTCCACCCTCTAGTAGTATTATAGAGAGAGGAAAAAGCGAAACTTTAATCAAAAGTTACGATGTCAAACTGGGAACTCTCCCACAGTTCTTTCTCAAAAGGGCCACAACACACTTTCCACTCGTCACAGACACAGAGCACACTGTTGTGACGATGAAGCCGTGCCACACAACTGGCTTCTTGTGTTCAAGAGAAACGTGACAGCATCCATTTAAAAGTTTAGGAAACAACATCCGTCCGGTTTTCTTCTTGTCTTGCAAAAGGCCACTTTTGAAAAAAAAAAAGAAGTTATATCTCTCTGTGCTTCCCATCACCCCCCCCCCCCCCCCTCGCTCTCTCTCTGTCAGTGGCTGTTCGTCTGTCCATCCCCTACCTCCACCTCCACCGCTCTGACTCTGCCTTCATCTGTGTCTCTCAGCCTTAAAAAAAAATCTCACTCCTTACAATTCTCTCCTTCCCCCTCCCCCTCCGCCCTCACTCTCTCTCTCATTTTCTATAACTGCTGAGTGACCTCCCCCCTCAACTTCCCTCCCCTCCCTCTCACTCTCTCTCCCCCCCCCCCTTCTTTCCTCAATCCCCAACCCCACCCACCCACCTCTGCAACATTGAATTTTGCCTCATACTAGCCCCTGCCAGTCCCATTTAATTCATCCAATTGACAAGACCAAATTAACCCGCGGGGGGCTCTAAACTGGTCCCTTACATGGCTCGAGAACATTCGTCTATGACGGCAGAAAGCATCTTTCTCACCGAGAAGCCCTTGTCAAACGTCGCAGACTCTGGCTGGGGGATTGGCTCTGCCTGCATTCGCCCCCCGCCCCCACTCCACCACACCACCACCCCCTCCTTTCCCCCCCCCCTGTTCCTGGGCCCCTACCTTCTTCTCTCCTGCCTGGCCTGCGCCTGCCTGCCTGCCTGCCTGCCTGCCTGCCTCTCTCTCTCTCTTCTCGTCTCTCTCTCTCTCTCTTCTCTCTCTCTCTCTCTCTCTCTCTCTCTCTCTCCTTCTTCTTCTGCTTCTTCTTTGTCACGGTCAAAATATAAACACAACCAAACTCGTGTCAATCGCCACCAGCCCAGTCGGACATAAGCTCTAACTCAAATATTCTGGGCATCAGGCAGACGGCCCCATGCGACGGATCCAGCCAATTAAGCATAGCTGAGAGGCCCCACGCAGACGGACTAAGTAGCTGACCGACGCCTCGATGTCTGGTCAGGCGGGTCTCGACGACCCGATCGGACTCATCTAGCCAATTTGGCACAGCGAGTAAGCTGATCCTAATCTTCCACGTAGACAGTCGGAGTGGCTGGACCGACAGGTCTCAATAGATCTGGTCAGACGTCTCGGCGCCTACCCAGACTCATCTAGCCAATTTACGACGTAGCCGGAAAGGGAGAGGGAGAAGGTAGTAGGTGGTGGGGGTGAAAATCAAGCTAATCAATTAATGACCAGTTGACCACCACAGAGAGTAAGGCGTGTAGGCGTGACCGTCATGATTTGAATAGCCAATGGAATTAGAGGGAGATAACTTCGGGTACGGGCGGTAAAAATACTGACAATGGTACTCGCCCTTGGACACGGAGTTAGTAGATAAGTAATGCGTGAGTGAGAGAAAGGAGGGGGGAGAACGAACAGAGAGACAGAGAGAGAGAGAGGGTCTGAGTGTAATCTCTGGGGAGAGAAGAGCAGAGAGATGAGGGAGGAGGGGAGAGAACCAAGTGGAGGCATTAGCACAAGATAGTCTGCAGAGGAAGGACTTAGGAGAGATGTGGAGAGAGAGAGTTGCTAACTAATGAAGGGAAAGAAAGAAAAGAAAAAAAAAGAAAAGAAAAGCAACCATGTCCATTTGATAGAGCAGACTAGAAGAGAGAGAGTGCAATGCGTTAATGCAGGAAGAAAGAAAGGAGAACAGATCGATGTTGATAGTCACTGTTCTATCTTAACCGCGGTTCGACCTCATACCTGGCAGCGTCACTTCGTCAAGCAGAACCACAGACCAACGCATGCCACAGTCTGACCTGACCCAGGCGCCAGCAGCACGCAGACCAGTTCGGCAGTTGTGAAACTGTGAAAAAGAAAAAAAAAAAAAAAAAAAGAAAAGAAAAGACATGATTCGTGAATAGTAAGATCACCTGGCCAGGAAAGTAGAAATCTATTTATACCCGGGTTAGTTAATGATGTTTTAGATAAATGATTTTGTGAAGTTCAGGAAGAGAGAATGTTTTATTTTGTTTGATTCCATATGCATTGATGTTTCGTTCTATGAACATTGTAGTAAAGTTATAGACTTTACTAGTGGTTTGATGTGACGAATGCATGATATATGAATGAGATCGTAAGCAAGCTGTGAGTGTGTTTGGGCGTGCGCTAGTCTTCCTCCATCGACATCACCGAGGTTGACATTCTTCTGTTCTTCTTTTCTTGTTCTTCTTCTTCTTTCCTCCTCACAGCAACAGAAGTGCCAAAAAAAGAATGGGGGGGGGGGGGGGGGATGGAAGAAGAGAGGTGGAATGGTGAGCAAGTGAAGGGTACGGACGTAGATGTTCCTCCCCTCTCCCCTACTACCCCTCCCCCGCCCATCCCCCACCCGAGAGGTTAACAACAAAAGTGATGGCGGTGGTTGTAGGCAGAGTGAGAGTGGAGGATGGCTGAGGAAGATGTGTTCAGTCGCTGGACGCCGTCTGGCCGTGGCTTCCTTTGAAGGAAAAAAAAAAAAAAAAAAAAAAAAAAGATGGTGCACTGCGTATGATTGCAGACTACACATCAAGCAATTCTGCTGTTGCTGCTTGCTGTTAGCAAAGAATATGTTATAAGAAGAAACCGAAAAAAGAAATTAATACAATGAATATTTCATCTCTCTCTCTCTCTCTCTCTTCTCTCCCTCTCTCCTCCTCTACCTCCTCCCTCCTCTCTCCTCCCTCCCTCCCTCTTCTCGTGTTCGCCAAGTCGCCAAATTCTTCTGTGATCAAGTTAGGCAGGTAAGGTGCCCGAAGTCTGACCAGAGCGGTGGTCTAATGTGCCAGTCAGATGTCTGTTACGTCGTAGCCATGAGACCATCTTAAATACTCTCATCTTGGTCCTTAGTTAATTCCTCTGTAAATCAGACTTAAATCGTGCGGAGAGTGGTCTCAAAACTTAGCGGATGTGGCGTAGCGTACGTGGACTAATCCCCACGCAGACGCCACATTGATGAAGCCTCTCCCCTCCCCCCCCCCCCCCCCCACCTTACTCTCTCTGTCTCTCTCTCTAACACACACACACACACACACACACACACACACACACACACACACACACACACAGCAAATAAAGTCTATACAATCAAGAACATCCCCACCCCCACCTCACCCACCCCCGCAGAAAGAAAAAAAAAAAAGAAAACAAAAAGAAGAAAGAAATAGAAACAAAATAAAAGGGAGAGAAACAACACCGAAAGAAAATCATTGTCCGCTCCCAACAAACTTTTCCCCCCTAAATTTCAGCAACGTTGCATACGTAGAACTTCTCATTTTAAGTTACATCAGTTGTCACAGGTAGGCTATAACGTTATGTAAAACATTGACATGACAACAAACGCAGTAACACGGACATGGACAAGAACAACAGCACACTAAGACTTCTTCAACTTCCACTTGCAAGTGCTACTACTGCTGCTGCTGCCTGCTTCTGTCGCTGACAAAATGACATCGTCCGTCAAAAAAAAAAAAAAAAAAAAAAAAAAAAAAAAAAAAAGCAAGCCCGAAACGCAACGCTCGATCGATTCCTTGTCAGCAATACTCAATTTTTAAGGAAGCCATCAAACTGCTGCAAGTGCTTCATTTAACCATCCCTCTGTCTTTCGATCGTTATCCTCCCCCCCCCCCCCCCCCCTCACGAAAAAGAAGATAGTCCCGGGGGGGGGGGGGAAGGAGGGGCGCGGGCAGGAGGGGGGGGGGTGCGTGGGGGTGGAGGTTGGGGCGCGGGGAGCAAGACCAATTCCCGGAGGTGCCATCCCTCCCCAACCCAACCCCACACCCCCGGCTGCCGGAACTGTGGAGAAGAGCGCACCTAGTCGGCCACCGTTAACAATGACTACACCACACCCCGGCACAGCATGGACAGTCAGCAATGTCAGCAAGGCGACGGCCGTCCGGAGGGTGACTAATTTATGTGATTATGGTTCGTCTTCCTACTACCAACAGCAAAGCAGGCAAGCAAGCGATCGACAGGAAGAAGGGCGCGCGTGTGTGTGTGTGTGTGTGTGTGTGTGTGTGTGTGTGTGTGTGTGTGTGTGCGCGTGTGTGTGTGTGTGTGTGTGTGTGGGTGTGTGTGTGTGTGTGTGTGTGTGTGTGTGTCGGTGGGGGGGGGGGGGGGATGGGGGCAGGATGGGGGTGTTTAAAGGGGAGAAGGCGAGATGTTGGGCGGTGAGAGGAAAAGGGCTGGGTTGATAGAAAAGTGGGGGGTGGGGGGGGGGGGTGGGGGAGGGGGAGGAGGAGGGGGAGGGGGGAGAGTTGAGAAGTGACTAGACAAGAAGCGCTTGACAGATGGGTATGAATGAACGAAGTGATCATGTCGGCACAGGAGGAGGAGGAGACCTGCTTGAGATAGAAAAGGTAAGGTTGAGTCGCTTTCTCCTCCTGTGCGCGCTGCATCAGTTAAAAGTGTCGCCCGCCCCGTGGGGAAAGGAGTGTTGAGAAGGAATGTGGAAGAGGACGGGGGGGGGGGGGGGGGGGGGAAGAGGGAGAGGGATATTGCGATGGCTGGGGAGGATGGGTGGAAGGGGAAAGGGGGTCCGGATCCTTTACAACCGCTTAATACTCGGTTGATCCGTACTTTCAGTTTTTTGTATTCCCCGTACTATAAGAACTGAGAGTACTTTAGAATGGGAACGAGAAATGCTGTCTGTGTGCGTGTCTGTCCGTGGTCAAAATGTGTTCCACTCGCTCCAGAAAAAAAAACGCTGGACCGATCTTTCTTAAAATTGTAGATTATGTTCATTATGGGTCACGGGTGATGGCCGGATATTTTGCCTAACCAGAATAGCCGTTACTAACGGCTATAAATGATAATTTTGTGAGCAATAACGGTTTATAAGCGTAAGTGTAACCAATGTTGGAAACCGCCTACGGAGTATAATGGATAGTGTCCCCGCCTGTCGCGCGGGAGACCCGAGTTCATTTCCTCGCCGAAGAGAGCAGTTTTGTTTTGTTTTTTTCTTTTCTCTTACATACAAAAATTTCTACCACCAAAGGAGAAAATGTGCAATAGTGACTGATTTATATACATATACTTTTTTCTTTTTGTTGCACTAGTACTAACTGAAAGTACGAGTACGTTTTGCATCTCTTTTTTTAACTTTCCACATTTGTATTATAGATTTACAAGCATTTTCTAATGCTTGTCCCCAAATCGCAACATATTGGGTGCCAACTCGCCCCACCAGTTTTGTGTAAGAGAAGACAGTGATTTCTCGTTTATCGTGTACATTGTCCATCAGTTTTTTAATTATACATATTTATACTTTAATAAATAAAATACCACTATGCTACTAATATTTATTTTAAAAGTATCTTAAAGAAAAGAAATTAGTACAAAATACAAAAGATATGTTTTACAATTGTTACTTCTATTTTTTCCTTAAATTGTTCTAATTCGTTAATACATCTTTTATGGGGGGAAAATAAGTAAGAAGAAAGGGAACTTTTGTGACAATAATTACGGACAAACAACTCTTGATGTCCTCATTTTCTTTCAGTCCCTTGCTATTAACTATATAACCTTCATAAAACTGCTTTATGATTGCGTTTCCCTTCCCTCCTCCCCTCCCTCTTCGCTGTGGCATATGTGTGTATGTAGGTGGAATTGTAGCTAACTATATAAGCCCCCCCCACCCCCACCCACACAAACACACCACACACTACCCTTTCCCCTTTTTCCCAACAGAAATATTAATCATTTTCCCACGATCACGTCCATTTCTTTTCAACCAGTATTATCAACACCAAGATAATTGCATTTATCATAATCAGTATTATCATGCTAGTTTTCAAAACGGAGTGACTGAGGGCGGAAAACGAAGCAAATTTTAGAAAGAGAGCGGGTCAGCCACCGCCAAGGACACAAACGAAGCACAGGCCAAGACACAATGCACGCCGACCTCCCCCGGTCTTCTTTTGATCGTGCGC
>CM031604.1:80547641-80560141 GCA_018398815.1 Conus ventricosus
AAAAGACAGACAGAAGACAACAGGAAGAGAGAGAGAGAGGGAGGAGAGGAGAGAGAGCAAAGACAGCGGAGAGAAGGGACAGGAGAGACAGGGGGGGGGGGGGGGGGGCTAAATCGAACTGACGAAAGGGCCCTGATATCATTACTGTGAAAAAAAAAAATTAAAAGAGTAAATTGTTTATCCAAAGGGGCGGGCTTGGGCGGATAAAAAATAGATAGATGTGGGGTTATAAAAAAAGCCCTTTCCCTAAAGGTGAACAGGCTATAATGGGGCTTTTCGTGACTCGAGTTATAAAACACATATGCAATCTGCAACCTTAAAATGTAAAAAAAAAAACAAAAAACCCCAAAAACTAAAATCTTATAAACATATTCACATCCCCTTAAAAAAATGAAATTTTACATTTCTTGCACATTTTAACAGCTACCCAAATGACTTTTATCAAAATTTTGCCTCTGATTCACTGGTCATCACCTGTCAAACATGCTTAGGGTGATACCAAACGCATGCAAAAAAAATGGGGTCGTCTTCTCCCTTTTAAAAGGGAAAAAATGGTAACATAACGTCCAGGAGGGGGGAAATGTGATGGTATTCTTAAGTGATAAGTTGATGTATTATTTGGTTTAAACCCAAAGGGTTTTTTTGCACTCATACACGCATTTGCCATATCCCTCCACCAAAAAATTCACCTCTCTCTGGGATGGGATGTAAAGCATTCGTTTTCTCCCAACACGACGAGCACAAAAATTACAATTTCTATGCTATTATAATAAAAAAGAAAAAACCAATTACACAAAAAGAACAAAACAGACATGAAAGTCAATCTTCCTAAACCCCCGGGGTTTTAAATAAATGACTTTTTTACCTGGCCGGTTTTCCCCCACACAACCCCCGCTTTTACCCACCCAGTTCTTGAAAAAGTTTCTTAAAAACTTCTTGCCGCTTGATGGTGAGCCCTTTGGGTTGACTGGCCCAGGGTTTTGGACTGGGTCTTTGTGGTTTGTTCTGGGATCTCGACGTAGAACTTCTTTTCGTCTCTTTCACCCCCTCTGGATTCAAAATTTTAGTTTGTCGTCTTCACCCCCTTGGGTTCAAAATTTTTTTTTCTTCTTTCCGCTGTCTTTAACCCTAAACTTTGCTGTATCTTCTATCTCCAGACCCGTTTCTTCGACCCTTTCTCTGTCCTGCCCCCAATCCTCTCCTCTCTCTCTCCCCTCTGCCTTCTCTCTCTCCCTCATGGTGTTATTTCTCTTCACGCTGTTCTCCCTCAGTTTATATAGGGATGGAAACAAAGGATCCCCTTCGGGCCATGCCTTTTGTCCATGCTGCTTCACAAACCCCTAGTTCACAAGTACCCTGAATTCTCCAGTCGCTACATTCTCCCACACATCAGCATTTACACACATCCCTACCTAATTGATTAGCAAACAAACACTTAGCACCAGAGGGACATCGAAATTTCCCCGCCGACTTCGGTGGTCACTTAACACAGTAATTATCTTAAGGAGGGCTACTACAACCTCCACACGCATTCAACCAGCCTGACAATAAACCAACACAGTGACCAACGGCAATACCATCCGAACGAATCCAAGACTCCTGCTCTTCACTGACTGTTTACAAAAGAACCTCAGCTGACTGAGCATTAGCGCTCACTTGGAGCACCGAGGTCGTAGTGGTTACATCCTTCCCCCTTTCGCCACCGGGGAGGTCCGAACTCTCTCCTAGGTGTCATCTGTCATCTGACCACTTCGGCTTCCTTCACACAGTTCGGCCGTGTGCGATGGGTAAGGTACCCTGGTTAATTGGTCTATTACCTATTTGTATACTACGTACAACGTCCCTTTGCCTCCAAGCGTCTAATGCCTTTTGTGAGAGGTTTCACGCTCCTTGACAATAACTATGTCCAATATGCAGTCTACTTAAAACACATTCTTCTTTCCTGTTTTTGCAAACCGGAGGTAACCATTCAGACAAGTCTGGCAATATCTCATGGATTTTTTTTCCCCCGATTCCAAATTCCAATCATCTTGCCAACGTTTCTTTACAAACTTATTTATTAGCGGTTTAAGATCCGGATATGGTAACCGATGGGATCGCTTGACAGGATCATTTAACGCTTTCTTTGCTTGTCTGTCCGCTATCTCATTACCCGTAATACCGCAGTGGCTAGGAACCCACCAAAATACATCTTTATCTACAGGAAGTTCGGTTAAAAGTTCTAAAATGGATATTAACTTAGGATGGTCACAAGTTGACGAGTTAAGAGCTTGTGAAGGTGAGAGAGAATCAACGACTATAACAAAAGAATTTCGAGCTGAACTTTGCACAGTCTTTAAAGCCAAGAATAGTGCTTCTAATTCTGCAGTACAAATAGAAGAATGATCTTTCAGACGAAAAGAATGAGAATGGCCGAGGTAGATGCCGATGCTGCAGCAACTTTCTCTTCCAATTTGGAACCATCTGTATAGAGAAAATGTTCGATATTTATGTTTCTTTTCTTTTCTAAAAAAAGATGTTTATAAATCTCTGGCCTTGTTGTTTCTTTCCTATAAGCAGAGAGAAAAAAAAAATTCTATTTGTGGAACACCAGTTTCCATGGCGGGAAAAACCGCAACAGAAGGGGTCATCAACACCACAAAAATTTTATGTTAGCCTCTTTAAAATTTAGCCCTTTTAACTCTCGGGCCAAAAGGGGGGGCCCCAACGTAGATGTTTCCCAAACGGGCTGGCGGGGGAGGGCTAAAAAAACCCCCAAGGGAGAAAGGTTTGGTTTCTCGGGGGAACCCTTAAAAATTCAAATAAAAATTTCATACTGATTTTTATACGCCGGGGGTTTAAAGATGATTCAGAGCCTCCCGTACAAACAAGAGACCAGCGATTTTAAAAAAAGCAACCGAGACCCTCCTAGCCCTTTTATGATGAACCCGTGTCCAATAGTTTTTAAGGAAGACTTTGCGGGGGCTGCCCAACACCGGAAAAACCGAAATCGACCCTTTGATCTCACAAGAGCTCGAAAAAGGGTTTTAACAAAAGGTAAATTTTCCCGGGGCCCCAATGGGAGCGCCCAACCCCCTTTTAAAAAAACTAAAATTTTTTAAAACCCCTTTCCCCCTCAAATCTCTTTATGGGGTTAAAAACGTGAGCTTCTCTTTCAAAAAATCCCCCGCCAAAAAAACTGGCTTTTTTGAAACAACTTTGATCAAATTTCACCAAAATTTTAAATGCCCGGGCTCCCCAAAAAGGGCCTCTTAATTTCCAAAAAGCATACCCACAGTTTTGGACTGAGAAAATTTTAAACCCCAAATTCTTTTTAAAACCCACCTTGATGCCTTAACACATAGCTAAACTGACTTCCATTTAAAGGGTTTAAAAAACTTCCCTCTAATCGAAAGGGGAGAAGTCATCTACAAACAAAGAAGCATCAGCCCTTTTCAACATAAAACGTATTGTTTATTTTGGGAAACAAAACAACAAGGAATAAAATGTTTCCCCCCTGGGGAAAACCCCCCTTTCTTGATCAAAAAGGCTGAAAAAACCCTGTTTCTAAACGCAAAGGGAAAAACAACGATCCCCCGGCAGGGGGAAATTTCTAAACAAATTTTAAATAAATTTTTTAGCGAACCCCCAAGGGAAAAACGGGGAAAAAAACGATCCCAAAACAAAACACCCGCGTTAAAGATCAAAGCTGAGTCCCAAATTCGTTCTTTTTCTTTTGTATTATTTTTTTTGTGTCTTGCCTAAGAAGAAAAAAAGGGTCAAAACCCGGTTTGTGTTTTGCCCTTTTTACCCTTTTGGGTCCACTTTTAAACTTGGCTTTCCCGCTAAAAATTTTTTTTAAGAGTAGTTTTTTTTAAAACCATAGTTTTTTCCTTTCAGATTTTTTTTTTTTTCTCCCCATAAAACGGGCTTTAATTAAAAGAAAATTTTGTTTTTTCCAAATTTTTTTTTCACGCCCCCTTTTTAAAAAAAAAGGTTTTCCTAAAATTGGGAAATTCCCAAAAAAATTTTTGCACAAAGTTTAAATAAAAACCCCGCCCCGGCCCCTTTATTTTTAAAAAAGGGGGGGGGGGGGGGGGGGTTTTTTTTTTTGGGGGGGGGGGTTGTTTTTTTTTTGTTTTGGGGGGGGGGGGGGGGTTGGTTTTTGGGTTTTTTTGGGGGGGGGTTTCTTTGGGGTTAAAAATTTGGGGGGGGGGGGGGGTGTTTTTGTTTTTTATTAATTAAAAATTTTATTTAAGTATTTTTATGGGGGGAATGAATGAGTAAAAAAAAAAAAATTTTAAAAAAGGTGTTTTTTTTTTGTTTGTTAAAAACCGAGTGGGGGCCCCCCTCGTGCTGCCCACAATCCACACAGCGCGGGGCCCTCAGGGGTGGGGGACTTTTTCTTGAATGAGTCCCTGGGGGGGGGTTTTGCCCACCCCCCTGCCGGTAGTGCACAGCTCCTGTCGATTTGCCGGAACGGGGGTTTTTTCTTGAACTTTCCTCCCAAGCTCCCCCCAAGATTTCTCAATGGGGTTTTGGGGGCCCGGGCTGTTTGCCCCCAAAGGAAATCCGGGTGATCCCCAGTTTGAACCAAAAAAAGTTTTCACGGCTCGACAACATGTGGGGGCATTATCGTCCATGAACCCCACCCTGACCCCCAAATTTCTGCGAGTGCTGGACACCCAAAGGGCCCCGAAAAATTTCCCCTGCAGGTAGCGTTGGCCGTTCGGTTGCCATCCCAATGTACGGGGAGTCTTGGGGGGTAAACTGCTGATCCCCCCCCCAAACCATGACGAGCCACCCCCAAAAGCGAGACCCTCCTGGAAAAGACGTCATTTTGCCAGCTGCTCCCTGGGGGCCCCCCACACCCCAAAGCGTCCATCTCGTGGTTTTGACTGGAACTTGGAAACCCCTCGGGGAAAAGCACCATCCCCACTGAGGCCCCCAGTCCATGTTCGATGAGCTGTGCACCAGGGCCCCGGCGACTTTCCCGGTGGGCCCCAGTCAAATTTTTGGTTTTCCCGGGGTCGGGGGCCTTTCTTGAAGGTTGGCAGCATTGAGGGGCCGCCGTATGGTCCCCCAAACACGCGTGTTAGTGGCAGCTTTGGAAACCGAAACCCCCGATGG
The DNA here is from genome assembly GCA_018398815.1 of Conus ventricosus. Classification (NCBI taxonomy): domain Eukaryota; kingdom Metazoa; phylum Mollusca; class Gastropoda; order Neogastropoda; family Conidae; genus Conus; species Conus ventricosus. The sequence goes on from CM031604.1 coordinate 80,552,751, forward strand.
TGTTGGAGGGGTGGCCCGGTTCCCCAAAAAGAAAGTCTGCGGAAAACCCGTCAATCCCTTGCATGGTCTTTTTTGGCTGGCCTGGACGGGGGGCTCTCTTTTAAAAGTTCCAGTGGCTTAAAAACGTTTCCCTCAGCCGAATATGACGGAGTGGGGGACACTTTTAGTCTTCTGGCCACTTTTTCGAACGCCCAACTCAACCCGCAGCCATTCCAAACGCCCGGGGCCCCGGGTCAAAATCAGACAGCTTGCGTCTTGGAGGCATTTTTGTGTTATGAAGAATTATGCACGTTGGGCTGCTTTTAGGGGCATTCCAGTCAGTAAAATGCTCTGCAATGCATTGGTTTTTGCACGTGCATTTGGAATTTCAGTGCAAAACCGTTGAAGCAGTGTTCACTCTTGCTAAAAAACAAGCAATTTTGACAACAATCTGCAACTTTCAACCCCCCCCCCCCCCCCCCCCCCCCCCCTCTGCATGCCGCACGTGACAATAAGACAGCTTTCGCAAGCTTTGGGGAATACTCTGTTAACCCCTTAAACCTTTCCCAGTTGAATTCTTCGAAAATATGCATTGCTTGTATTTTTGGCCAATTTAAAAAGAAAGGGCCTTTTTTCGGGGTGGTCCTTAATTAAAGTTCGACCCTGTATATAGGTGGATTTTAATGAAATTTGGTATATAGAAAGGTTATCACACACAAATGGCACTTCTATATAGTGTTTCAAATTTGACCGTTAAAACCCGTTATTCTTGACATATTGTCCGATTTGGATTAAATTTGATATGTACACAGGCTTTAGCCCAGTGAGGACTAAAATACCGGTTTCAAAAGTGCATATCGGTTATATAACCGTTAAACCGTTATTTTGCCGTTATTTTTTATATATTGGTGGGTTTTAATGAAATTTTGTATATAGAAAGGTTTCACACACAAATGGCACTTACATGTAGTGTTTCAAAATCTGGCCGTTAAAAACCGTTATTCTTGACATATTGTCCGATTTGCACTTCCATGTAGTGTTTCAAAATCTGGCCGTTAAAAACCGTTATTCTTGACATATTGTCCGATTTGGGATGAAATTTGGTATGTACACAGGCTTTAGCCCAGTGAGGACTAAAATACCGGTTTCAAAATGTATATCGGTTATAACAACCGATAAACCGTTATTTTGCCGTTTTTTTTTATATATATTGGTGGATTTTAATGCAATTTTGTATACAGAAAGGTCATCACACACAAATGGCACTTCCATGCAGTGTTTCAAAATCTGACCGTTAAAAACCGTTATTCTTGACATATTGTCCGATCTGGATGAAATTTGGTATGTACACAGGCTTAGCCAGTGAGGACTAAAATACCAGTTTCAAAAGTGTACATCGGTTAAATAACCGTTAAAACCGTTATTTTGCCTTTATTTCTTATCTCACAAAGCACTTGGCCGATTTATAAGCGGTTTGGAAAACTGGGAGTACGTTTATATGCTTCGCATCATGTTTTTTCTTTTTATTGTCAGTGACGTGACGAGTGCGAGATTTGAGAACAGTAACTTTAAGAACATGTCTGTGCAAGCGTTTTTCCCATGTTTTTGTTTTTTGTGGGGTTTTTTGAAGCAGCTTCGACTGTGCCAGTTCCGAGCAAGGGGAAACGTCGTCGACATGAGATTGCACACACGCATAGAAAATGAGCTTTAGAGTATGTTGATGACAGGACAGTTTACATCATACGAGTGTGAGTGTTTTTCATTCTTTTCTTTTTTTGTGTGGTTCTTCCCCCCCTCCCCCCCCTCCCCCCCCCCCCCCCCCCCCCACACACACACACACACACGTCAGGTCGACTAGAAAATCATGCGCAACAAACAGTCTTTTGCTGTCAGTGAAGCGTTTTGATAATTTTTACGTCTTTAGCGCCATCTTTTCGAATTCCGCAAACCGTATCTCATAAAACCACGAACAGATACAACGGTAGTAGGGGCTGGGGTGGCCGTGGGGGGGGGGGGGGGGGGGGGAGATGGGAGGATGGGTAGAGAAGGAGCGTGAGGAAGGGGGGGGGGGAGGAGCGGGGTAAGGAGGAGGGGAGGAGACCTAAGGGAGAGAAGGTGGGGGAGGGGGGGGGGGGTGTGAGGAAGGGGGGAAAAACCCACTCCGCATCAACAGACAGTCAGGCCTACTTCCCACCAATCATCTGCATGCAAGCGCAACAAGTCCGGGAGTTCGATAAGCACGCTCGATCAAGCGTGCAGCTCGGGCACGGAAGTTCTCCGCCTCTCTCCGGAGGGAGCCGGCAAGCGTAATTACAGAGAACGTCGCGGACAAGACAACAATCTCTATGAGCGGGACCAACAAGCTCCTTCCGTGGCGTCCCCTCGCTGGCTTCAATATTTATGAAGTCCAGTCCAGGCTCTCCGGTATTTCGGTCCCAGGAGCACAGAGGGGAAAGAGGAGTGGGGGAGGGGAGGGGAGAGATGGGGGGGGGGGGGAGGGTCCCTGAGCAGATGTCTCTTTTCTTAAACTGGGGAGGGGGGGGAGGGGGTAGAAAGGGTGAGAAGGGACGAGGGGGAGGATGACGGGGGCCTAATGAAGCCAAACCATAAAAAGACGGACACATGCTGAAGATAACAATGAAATTAGCCTACGGCTGGCTGGTCGAATCCCCCCTGTCTGGGGTTTAGCACGTGGCCTGAGAATGGCACGTGCTTCTGTGCTTGGGCTTTGTCGGGTTCCAGCGAACTCGGGATCAAAAACCGACCGTCTTGACGAGAGTACTAATGATAGCGGTGCTTTTCTCCGAAAAAACAACAACTTTGTAGTGCCCGATGATCAAGCCAGCGTAAAACCATGCTTATGTATGTGCGTTAAGACAGGATGCACTCTAGCGCTTCGCTTTCGGCGATTCTTAATGAACAACCAAAGCTGAAACGATGACTGTATGCTAAGGACAGCGTGCGCATTAGTTTAACAGAACCGCTGCGTAGGTTCCTAAATGAACTTTCATTACAGAGCCATTCGATTTTCTTGGAGAGTATCACGTCGCGTGAAATGAATATGGCACGTTCGTTGAAAAGCAGTTATGAAGATTCCAACGAACATCCCAAGACCGAACCGTAAAGCACGTGCGGTGAAATTGGCCTACCGCTGATGGGAATCCCGGTCACCCGAAGCGAGAATGGCACGTGCTCCGAAGTTCCAGCTTTGTTAGGTTTCCGACGAACAGCATTGTGTGGTGTATACCGTACAAATGCACTGCGGATGCCATGCACTTTAGATTTAGCTTTGTACTTCTGTTCAACCAGTATGGGAAAGTCATACGCGTGTAGCCTACTGAGTCTGACAAACCTGACGAGCACAGCAAGGTATTCCAAGAGCAGAACGAATCCGGTGCGTGCTGCGGCAAAAGCACGTCTAAGAATCAATAACAAATCCCGTTCCAGGAGACAAGAGTATAGGGACAAGCTGAGTACGACATACGGTGAAGTAATATAAAGAACGATGAAGGGGGGACATTGGACAATAACAGCACAGGCATCAGCGAATCAATGCCCAAATTCTGCTTGTAAAAAAAAAAAAATCTAATTTTCGCCAAATACATAGTCAAAGAGAGAGAGAGAGAGAGAGAGATAGAGAGAGAGAGAGAGAGAGAGAGAGAGAGAGAGAGAGAGAGAGAGAGAGAGAGGGGGAGGGGGAGGAGAGTAGAGATGAGATGAGACACAATGCTCCTAATACATGAGAGAAGCCTCTTGCAAATCGACACTGAATGACAAATTAAGTCTAAAACACAGCTTTAAACCACGAACAAATCACACCTTCTTCAATGAAGTAACTCAGCAAAACGAAGAGTCAGTGTTTTTATACACGCTTTTTACATTGAATAAAAGAAACATAATCAAAATACAACATGCCTTTCTCATGATGCCGACTTCAGAAAGGTAGCCATGAATTTAGGTGCTGTTCCTACAGATTCATTCAATCACACACACACACACACACACACACACACACACACACACACACACACAATATGTATATATCTTCGAACTGTACGTAAGCCACACATCAGACTTGTTCTTCCTTGCAAAACACCGAAAGTGACACTTAAATCTTCCTTGCTATGTAGAGAAACTGACACTGCATTCTTCCTTGCAAAGTTGAGAAACTGACACTGCATTCTTTCTTGCAAAGTTGAGAAACTGACACTGCATTCTTCCTTGCAAAGCGGAGAAAATGACACTGCATTCTTCCTTGCAAAGTAGAGAAACTGACACTGCATTCTTCCTTGCAAAGTTGAGAAACTGACACTGCATTCTTCCTTGCAAAGCAGAGAAACTGACACTGCATTCTTCCTTGCAAAGTAGAGAAACTGACACTGCATTCTTCCTTGCAAAGCGGAGAAAATGACACTGCATTCTTCCTTGCAAAGTAGAGAAACTGACACTGCATTCTTCCTTGCAAAGTTGAGAAACTGACACTGCATTCTTCCTTGCAAAGCAGAGAAACTGACACTGCATTCTTCCTTGCAAAGTAGAGAAACTGACACTGCATTCTTCCTTGCAAAGTAGAGAAACTGACACTGCATTCTTCCTTGCAAAGTAGAGAAACTGACACCGCATTCTTTCTTGCGAAGCAGATAAACTGACACTGCATTCTTCCTTGCTATGTAGAGAAACTGACACTGCATTCTTCCTTGCCGTTTGAGAAACTGACACTGCATTCTTCCTTGCAAAGTAGAGAAACTGACACTGCATTCTTCCTTGCTATGCAGAGAAACTGACACTGCATTCTTCCTTGCTATGCAGAGAAACTGACACTGCATTCTTCCTTGCTATGCAGAGAAACTGACACTGCATTCTTCCTTGCAAAGTAGTGAAACTGACACTGCATTCTTCCTTGCTATGCAGAGAAACTGACACCGCATTCTTCCTTGCAAAGTAGAGAAACCGACACTCTACAGTTTTCCTTGCTGTTCAGAGAAACTGACATTTTTGTCTTCCTTGCCAGGAGTGGAAACTGACGCTTTACAGTCACGTTATCTTTACTTTCTTTTTCTTTTTTATAACTTTTTTTTATTCACTGTTCTTGGTCAACACAGCCGAGGGATGTTCCTCCCGACCTCCAGTACTCAAGGCAAGGAAGACTGGCCTGGAACGTCATCATTACAAGCGAGTATTTTAAATCCTCTCTTTCAAGCAATCTTTGAAGGATTTTGCACGCAAAAACAACAAAACAAAAAACAAAAAACCCAGAGCTGCGCGCGATTTTGATAAAGTAAAGAGCGTTGTCAGCGATGTTGTTTGTTTTTGTTTTTTTTAATTTTTTTTTTAAAGATAAGCTGCTTCAGTTGCCTGTCCGTCGCCTGTTTTGTGACCGTGCGCGTGACGGATGTAGCCGACTCTCTGATCAAAGACTGTTACTGTTTTTTGGACCGTCTAAAAATAGAGTCTTCGGAAAAATCCTGTCTTGTGTTTAAAAAAGCACACTGTCAAAGCAACTGTTGAAGACTCGTCTCGTGTTGTCCTGAGGGAAGAAGGGACGGGGGTCGTATTACATGATCGGTTCATCTTCTTTTCGGTCTACTACGGGACGTTGTCTGTCTGTTCAAATATTCATGATAATGACGATAAGCGAGGATGCTGATGACGATGACGATGATGGTGATGATGATAATAATGACGATAGTAGTGATGATGGCGATGAAGATGGTGGTGGTAGTGATGCTGATGATGCTGATAGTGGTGATGATGAAGATGGTGATGATAATGACGATGGTGGTGGTAGTGATGCTGATGATGCCGATAGTGGTGATGATGAAGATGGTGATGATGATGGTGATGATAATGACGATGGTGGTGGTAGTGATGATGATGATGCTGATGACGATAGTGTGATAATGAAAATAGTGATGACACTATGGGGTTTCATTTTGGTATGGGACAAAATCACAGCTGGTTTTAGGCTCTGTGCTTCCCTTGTGACAGGCTATTTTCGCGCGTCACGTCACCATCTACGGTGTTGGTCACGAAATTTGAGCAAGTAACACGCTTTGAGATTCATCCATCAAGTTGATGAAACTTGACCGTAAGCGTCTTTTCTTCCCGCCGGGCCCGTTCCACGCTAAGCTAACTCCTGGTAGAAACCAGAGCCACACACACACTTCTAAGGATACGCCAGCGGCCAACAACAAACAAGGAAGAGAGACTTCTTCGCTGGCCATACTGAACAAAATTAAAAACAAGTGACGCACACACATACATATAGCTGAACAATTTTGTGGGGGAAAACAAGTGCATGCTAACAATTCTTCAGTCGTTATAGTAACTAGTTCGCAAAGATTTGGACTTTAAAAAAAACAACAAAAATTGAAGATGCATAAAATGGGGGATATGCTATAAATATGAGAAGCCCTTCACTAGCTGCCTGAGGGAACCATCGTCATCCCTCTCGAAGACCCATTTATATGTATTGCCTGCTCCTAGGCCTTTCGTCCGCTGGATCGGACTCATCAGGAAGACACGACTGATTGTGTATGTGCTCTTGGTGTCAAATTGAGACACACCACAGTCCATAATTCTGTGGTGTTCTCACCACCAGGGTTAAAAAAAATCCAACAGCACGCTCAAAGCAGCCAGCGATGGGTAGTAAATGGAACAAAACAAAAGTGTGGAGAGGAAAAAAGTTGCTGAAAAACTAAAAGCATTATTCAAACAGTATAAAATGTGGGGGACAATCTTTGAGCCTATGCTTGAGGATCCATTCAAGGATGCAAGGGAGATCAAGAGATATGGAACAGTCTGAGTGGTCAGCTCGGCTGTTCAATATCAATAACCCAAGCATTGTGAGTGGCTAAGAATTGTACAGAACAACCTTTACTTAGATCTCCTAAGAGATGCAATCTCCCACTGATTGACCAAACAACATAATGCGAACAATTAAGTAGTGGGGGAAAACAAGTGCAGGCTAACAATTCTTCAGTCGTTGTAGTAATGACATGGCAAAGATTTCAACTTTAAAAAAATGAAGATGAATAAAATGGGGGGGGGGGGGGGATACACACACACACACACACACACACCACACACACACACACACACACACATATATATATAATATATATATATATATATATATATATATAATAATATATATATATATATACATATATAGATTAGTGTGGTTAAAATACCCAAAATGATTTTGATAGTGCTCGACCCCTTGGGGAGCAACATTTGTTAAAATAGGTTTTTTAAAATAGAATCTACAAATTTGTTTCGAGCGCGTTGCGCTGTCATCAGGATGGTTTTTGGTTTGCCCACCGCCGATGTTATATAGCGTGTGGGCTCCCGTTTGCGGTTGTTTGCACGTGCGGGTTGGCTGCACGTGTTTTTTTGGGGCTTTCAGGTTT
>CM031604.1:80575099-80597599 GCA_018398815.1 Conus ventricosus
CTTTTTCATCGGAATGCAGTAAGGTGAAATATACCTACAAAACTGATAGAATATTATATAGATCCAAGAAATAGATAGCAAGTGGATCGTTACCTACAAAATAAATAATAACGCCGAACGAATTCAGAGGTTATTTAATCCCAAAAAATGACAAAACCCAAAACAATCGCAAAGACCTCAAAACGTGCAAATTGAGACACCATCTTCCGAGCCAAAACACAAATAAAAAAAGACAACAGTGCAGGATCTCCTGCGGAGAGGTTACCTAAGAGAGGAATGTTTTTGAGCCGTTGTCTGTCTTTAGTTACATCTTCTATATAAAATCTGTTTGGTTGAAAACCCATTTGTCTTGCGTTTCAAACACGCGTTGCTTCAAACTCTGTTTCAGGGAGAATAACTGTTTGAAGCCGTTCGTGTCTTTAGCCACTTTTTGTTTTATACTGTCCTCCTTTTATCGAAAACTCTGTTGTCTTTTTCGTTAATTGACTATCATATAAGCGTTCTGATCACCCTCTGCTGAGCGTGGGATGTGTAATATGACATTCATTTCCGTAACGCTCGGTACGTTTCTGTTTTGATTAAAGGCCTCTTCCCAGATGAAGGAGGAGGAATCAGACGAAAGATAAAATCCCTTACCTACTGGCACTAACAACTGTTTTATCCCTTTACTGTATTCTAGAAGACGACCGTGTTACGTGTGTTTAAAAGGAGCGAACCCGAGTTAAACTACAAGCATTGAGAAGACTAAACCCCACGCACCGCGCGCAACGGTTAAACGAGCGTCATCTGGTAATTAACAAAGATTCTAGAGATTCTGAACAGGTAGCACTAGCACATTGAAAATTACAGCCGAAGGTAGATTGATTAACCGGCGCTACAAAGGGTTAAAATTACTTTCATATCTGCTTAACACGAATCTCGAGATTCTGCACAGTCATCAATAGACATTGACACGAAAGATAGGTTTAATCAACAGCGCTACAGGGTTAAACGGACACCAGAAGATAGTTAATCAACAGCGCTAAAGAGTTAAAAAAACGGACACCAGAAGAAAAAGTATTAATCAACAGGCGCTAAAGGTTAAAAAACGACACAGAGAAGATAGTTAATCAACAAGGCGCTAAAGGTTAAAACGGAGCTACCTCTGTCAAACAACGGATCTCGCGATTCTGTACAGAACAGAACATTGAAACGATAACACCCGATAGTTTATTAAAGACGTCGTTAAGCAAGGCACACTGAAGAAAGATACATAAAAGAAGGGTATACTAAGGACAGGGTCGCTTGAAGATACGTTTGATTGATGATAACATTAACACAAAATGCCTGATTGAAGATAGCTTACTGAAAACATTTTTTTAGGACAACAGGTTACTATAAATACAGGTCAACAGAAGACAGGTTATTTCAAAAGAAATTAAGGGAGAGAGTAGATGGGGAAAAGTTTAACTGAGTAACTTGTTCATGGAAGGTACATTCAACAGGTAATTGGAAGATGGGTAACTGAAAGGTTAATCGGATGACAGTCTCATTGAAAAAGGCTAAACAGGAGATAGGTTCACTGAAAAGAGGCTAATTGATGAATAAGGTTGAATTGAAGATAACGCAACTAATACAACTTCATCGAAAATAGTTTTTCAATGAAAATAAATTCCTTGATTGATAGATTTTAATAGCAAAAAGGTGGCTCCATTGAAAAACGTCAACTGACGATAGGTTCGTTGAATAGGCTAATGAAGGTAGGTGCTACAGACAATGGCTTAATTTACTGACAATAGGTTAATGATATATAGGTTGTTAACTGAAAACAGCTTCATGGAGAATAGATGAACAGCGTCTCCTAATCGACACGCTGGACGTCCGATTAGCCTCAGATTAGTAGAGCGCGACTCGTAATCTAAGGGTTGCGGTTTCGAATCTCCCCCAGGCCGTTTCGGTGCGGGGATATTTCCCTCGGAGTTAACATTACGTCTGACTCCATTTCCCAAACAGTCCTTGAATGAGACAATAAAGCAGGTTGCCGTGTGTGAACGCACGCAATAACACCCTGCACAACACTAAAATCCCATCATCAACTTTTCGGAAGCGAAGGTCAGTTTGAGGCCGTGGTATGGAATGACACGCTAACCCACAGCATGCCACCTTTCCGCGAAATTGATATGCTGCCTTAACGGCGGGATAAAAAAAACGGTCATGCATAACAAAACACCACTCTCCCTTTTGTTGGGTAGATGGGATTAACTACTTCCTGTCCATATAGGGAGTGTTCCGCAGAGCAATCCATCCTACGTACCAGAAGAACTAGAAAAAGAAGAAGCAAAGAAGACACGCTGGATCACTCCGCTAACTCTCACACGTTCCGAGAGGCGGTGCTCGGGCCATGCTCTCACAACACACACACAAACACGCTCGACGCGTGTGCGCGCATAAGCTCTTCGCGGCTAAAGACAAGAGATAGCCAAGCCCAGACAAGCACCAAACACAACACAACAATCTCACACACCTTCTGAAACAACGCTGACGCCCTTCATCCAGCCGTAGCGAAGAAGACGGTGAGGAGACCATACTGCGGAGAGAAGGACCCAAGGAACTCCATCGTGCTTCTAATGAAAAGGCCATCCTCTGGGCGACCCCCCCCCCCCCTCCATCCACACCACCATCCCTCCCCACACCCCTGAAATCGATTCCCGATTGGTTTTTTTTTCTTTTAGTCGTCTAAAGGGCCAAAAAAAAAAAAAAAAATTAAAAAGTACACCCTCCTGTACATGGAAGCGAGTACTGCCAACAACGCCCGAAAGCGTGCAAGAGACATCAATTGAAAGAAATGAAGCATGACTGAGAGCGATAATGAACGAACGCAAAGTTGTTGAAGGAAGCAGTCTAAAAAAATATTTTATTTTTAAAAAAAAGAAGAAGACAGAAGAAGATCGACACAAAAAACCAAAAAAAAAGGAAAAGAAAAAGGAAACGAAACCCGCAATAGAAAGTATGAAACGTGGCCCGCCACAGCCTCCTCCATCCCGCTGTGTGCCTCTCCCTCCTCCGCCATAACAAACCCCCAAAAAAAATACAAAAGAAAGAAGAAGAAAAAGACGCTGCACGACAAGAGAAGAAAAAGCGTGTTAATCAGACCCAACACAAAGAAACAACAAAGAAAATAAAAACGGGATGGAGAAAAACAAAAATTCTGATGGGGAAAAAAAATCAAATGGGAACAGGTAACACAGGACAGAGATAGGGTTAAACGATCGAGCAAGCGAGAGAGACCAGACAACAGACAGACAGATTAAGCGACAGAGAGACAGCCGACAGAGAGAACAGAGACAGAGACAGAGACAAGGAGACAGACAGACAACAGACCGACAGACAGGCAGCAGAAAGACAGAGCCTGAGAGACAGAGACAGACAGAGAGAACAGACAGAGAAAGAACAGACAGAGAGAGAGAGAGACAGACAGAGACAGACATAAGACAGACAGACAGAGACAACAGACCACCAGACAGACAGAGACAGACCAGACAGACAGACAAGACAGACAGACAGAGACAGAGACAGCGAGACAGGCAAACAGGACAGAGAGACAGACAGACATCAACGACAGTTACAGAGACAGACAGGCAGACGACAGTCAGAAAGAACAAAGACAGAGAGACAGACAGAGACTGAGAAAGAGACATACAGAGAGAGACAAGACAGACAGACAAAGATCGAGAAGAGAGGTGGAGAGAGAGGGAGAGAGAGAGAGAGAGAGAGAAGAGAGAGAGAGAGAGAGAGAGAGAGAAGCGAGAGAGAGAGAGAGAGAGAACCCTACCGACAGGCAGACCGCGAGTAACACAGATATTCAATGATTTAGTTGTCCAATCTTATTCTCAAGGATAAGCGAAAGCCTTTTCTTCCCATCTGGCCGTAGTCCGAAAAGGACTAAGAGAGAGCGAGAGAGAGAAGAGAAGAGGAGAGAAGAGAGAGAGAGAGAGAGATAGAGATACAGACAGACAGACAGACAGACAGACAGAGACAGAGACAGAATCATAGAGACAGAGAGAGTGACACAGACAGAGAGGTGAAAGGGGGGAAGAGAGGAGGGAGAGGGTGATATAGAGAAGGAGGAGTGCAGGGAGGAAGGGATGGGGGGGCCGGGAGAGAGAGAAAAAACAGGGGGGGGGGGGGGGGCAAGGCGACGGGCGGGAGGACAGAACGAAAAAGGGAGAAAGAAGAGTATGGTGGTGGCGGGCGGGCGGAGGGGGGGGGGGGGGGGGTCGGGAAAACAAAAGAAATAGAGACAAAAAGTAACAAAGGAAAAAAAAAAAAAGTAGGCGCAAGCGAAAGTAAACAATAAGAAATTACTAGAAAAAAAAGAGGCAAGAAAAAAATATGAGAAAAGGCGAAAGAAATAAAAGAATGGACAACAGGAAAAAAAAAAGCAGAAAAAGAAAAAAAAAAACAGATGACACCAAAAGATACAAAAGAAGGAAATGACGGACGAAAGAAAAATAAGAAGGAAAAAAAAGAAAGAAAGAAAGAAAAGAAAGGCAGATAAAAGGAAAGACAGTAGACAAGTCAGCCTGAAGAGGGGAAAGACAACGAAGACGGCAGCAAAGAATTGAACCGGCAGACATTAAACCCAAGTATGGAAGAGTTTCCTCGCGTCCAAAAGCTCACTCAAAATGAATCGTTTTTCTTTGTCGAAAAACGGCAGTTTTGTGCAATTATCTCATTCGAATTCCGTTCATTTTGTCCTTCTCCACAACTGTTTTCCTCTTTTCACATGATGTTAAAGACCACCATCAAACAGGATTAACAACATAAACACAAATTATGACCTCCCCCCACATTGGGAAAAAAAGGTTACAGACTAACATGCAAAATACTAGTTCATAACTAGTGACTGAGGGCGGAAAATGAAGCAATATTTAGAAAGAAAAAGCGTTAGTTAGAGTTACCACCGCATAATACAGATCCACACAAACAGATTACAGAACAAAACACGGTGCATTTTGACCTCTCGGGTCTTCTTCAGGCAAAAACAAACAACAAAGAGACAGTGAAAACGAAAGAACGAGAATCCACTTATCATCTCATATTCGAATATGAAAAGATAAGTGGTTTCTCTTTCTTTGTTTTCACTGTCCTCATCGCTGTTTTGTTTTTGCCCTGAAGAAGACTAAGAGGTCGACACGCATTGTTTTTGTTACCTATGACATGCTGTGGCTGTTAACTAATCCCTTTTCTTTCTAAATTATGCAAAAATTCTGTTGATTAGTACCACTGAGCAGTCATCTGACCAATAGCACAGATGTGTTTTATTAGTAACCACTGAGCAGTCATCAGACCAATATTGCACAGATGGCACGAGCGAAAGAAACGTCGATGAATCCCCAGGTATAGTACGATTACAATGAAGCTTTCTATTTTCGCTGTTAATGGGCTTATTGGAATCATACTTTAATCACTCACTTTGACTTAATATCTGATGTCTTAAACAGCGCTGAAAACAGATTGTGCGGGTGCGTAGAGTTGCGTGCGAGTTTGTAATGTGTGTGTGTGTGGGGGGGGGGGGGGGGGGGAGGGGGGGTGGGGGGGGGTCTCGTATGCTGCTTGTGAAGCATTTCATATTCCTAATCTAAAGCTCTAATTTTTTATTTCCTGCATTCTTTCTTCTAACCCTTCTTATGCCCCCCCCCCCCCCCCCCCCCCCTCCCCTCTATTTTCCCGCCTTCTTTCCGTATCTTTTGCATATCCATTATTTTAACTGATGGAAGCAAATTGTTACTTATATTTAATTTCCGCGCCCACTATTAATTGTTCTGTGTGTGTGTGTGATTGTGTGTGTGTGTGTGAGTGTGTGTGTGTGTGAGTTGCATGTGTGGTGTGTGTGTGTGTGTGTGTGTGAGTGTGTGTGTGTGTTTGTGTGTGTGTGTGTGTGTGTATTGTGTGTGTGTGAGTGTGTGAGCACGTGCCATTGGCGTGAATGTGGTGCGTGGGCATGTGCGTTGCGTGTGTGTGTGTGTGTGTGTGTGTGTGTGTGTGTGTGTGTGTGTGTGTGTGTGTGTGATGTGTGTGTGTGTGTTGCACGTGCACTGCCACGTGTGGTGTATTGTGGGTGTGAGTTCACCTGAAAAAAATGCATTAGGGGGGGGGGGGGGGGGGGGGGGGGGGCGATTGAAAATTTGAAATCACGCCAAAATTAGATAGTTTTGTTGTGTTTGTGTGTGTGTGTGTGTGTTGTGTGTGTGTGTGTGTGTAGTGTGTGTGTGTTTGTGTGTGTTGTTTTTCAATATCGGTTAAGCAGAAACTCACGACTTTTTTGATTCGAGCAAGCTCCCATATTGATGTCTCTCTATTACTTTTCCCCCCTGGAGGATGACCGATACTGAGGGGTGTGGAGTGCACGCAACAGGCAGGGACCCAATATACCAGTCCGCCCCTCAGGGGAACCTTGACATTTTTATTCCAACAAAGGCCAGTAGATCGCCAGTCACACGACCGGAACCCTGCCAACACGCGAGCGTGGACAATGGCGCCGCTGGCTTCCGTCATTTTTCGACCCCGCCTGCTCTCACCAGTTAGTTAGAGCGCCATGTATGTTTTCACGACCAGCCGACCCCCAGGGCCACTTCCCTTACGAAAACAGGAAGGGGAGACAAGGTGGACGAAAAGAACCAAGAAGGAAAAGAGCCGAGGAATAAGGATGAGAGAGAGGAACACATATGGAAGGGGAAAAAGGAAGGAAGGTAGGAAAGAAGACAAAAAGCCAGTTTGAATTAAAAAAAAAATGGGAGGGGGTGAGATACAGAATAGAAAGAAAGAAAAAAGGGGGTAGAAAGGAAAAGAACGAAAGGAAAGAAGAAGTTGAGGAAAAAAAAACAGGAGAAAGGAAGAAAGGAAAGATAAAAGGGAATAAACCAAAAGGAGAAGAAGGTCAGAAGGGACGGTGAAGAGGAATGAATAGCTTTTCACATGAAAATTGTCTCACGTCGTTCCCCTGTCTCTCACAGTAAGTTAAGGCATGTTGTTTTCACATCCCAGGCCGACCGACCCGATGCCGCCCCCCCCCCCCCCCACCTCCACACACAACACATAAAAGGCAAGAAGGGGAGACAAAGTGGATGAAAGGAACACAAGAAGGAAAAGAGATTAAAAAGAGAGAGGAAAACAAGATCCGAAGCTATAAACGTACTCCCAGTTTTTCCAAACCGCTTATAAATCAGCCAAGTTGCTTTATAGATAAGAAATAAAGCGAAATAACGTTTAACGGTTATTTAACCGATGTACACTTTGAAACATGGTATTTTAGGTCCCTCACTGGGCTAAAGCCTGTGGACATACAAATATCATCCCAATCGGACAAAATGTTCCAGAATAACGGTTTTAACGTCAATTTTGAAACACTGCACTGGGAATGCAACATTGTGTGTGGAAAACCTTTCCTGTATACAAAATTGGCATTAATAACCACACCAATCAAATAAAAAATAACGGCAAAATAACGGTTGAACGGTTATATAAACCGATAAGTACACTGTTTTGAAACCGTTATTTAGTCCCACACTGGACTGGTCTAAGCCTGACTTGAACTGACTTTGGTCCCTTCTAAACGCTCCGGTCCGTGGGGTCACCCCTGAAGCAGTGACAACCATCCTTCTTCTCCATTCCTCTCTGGATCTCATGCCCTCCGCAATGTATTTCTCAGCCGCAAGCCTGTCCATTCGTGATGTTAATCCTCGAACCATCTTTCCTTTGTACGACCTCTTCGCCTTTGTCCTGGTACTGTGCCCTGCATGATTGTCTTGGCAAGGCCCTGTTGATCGTGTGAAGTGTCCCTACATTTCAGGTGTTGCATCTTTTTACTGAGGGTTAGGAAGTCGACATATGGACCCCGTAGTACATTCTCGATGCACTTTTTAACTTCCACAATTGCTGATGTGATCTCTGTATGAGATGCAAGGAGTCGTCGTGAAGCACCTGGTCATTTCCATTGTTTTGGATCTTTTTCTAGCGATGAGTCTGACTTTCGAACGTCCATGGACCCACAAAGCATATAATGAATATCGCCATGACTAAGGAACGTGCTCAGTCTAATCTTTCTTCCCCGCAGATGGAGTATGGCTGCCTTTCTGCGGGATGAAAAACGGTCAATACACACACAACTCCCCTGCCCTGTCTATACAGCAGTGTCTGCAGGAGTATCAGCCTGCATACTGCAAGAAAGAAAGAAAAGAAAGTCTAAATCTTTGAGCAGAATGGCAGATGTTTTTATTTCTCTCCAAAGAGGCTTTAGCTTAGATAGCGTAGCTGTTGGTCTGAGCGACTACTTGAGATGATTCAGGTCTTGATCCTTCATCTGAGATTGTTGCCATGCCCAAGTACTTCAAAGTGTGACAGCTCAAGCTTTTTGTTTGTTGAAGGTTATGTCTTGGGTAAAGCCGATTGGGTTGTTAGACATGACCTTTGTCTTTTCCGCACTTATTTCCATGCATAATCAGCAGGCAGATGTGAGTTTGTTGAGTCTGTTGATCAGGTGCTCTAGCTCTTGTTCGTTTCCAGCTAGTCCATCTATGTCGACGCAAAACGGAGTTTGTGAAGGTTCTCCTCTCCAATGTAACACAGTTTCCGTTACATGGTCCCTACAAGCGCATCGTCATAATTCTCTCAAGGAAGAACATTATAAAAAGTAGTGGGGGAGAGTAGACAGCCCTGTCGGCACTCCAACGTAGTTCGGAACCACTCGCCTGTGTGTTTACCGAAGAACACGGCACTGTGGCCTTAAATGTAGAGTCTTTTCATAGTTCTATAAGGTTGGCATTGATGTTGAAGGAGTTTCATTGTTGAGCCCATAATGCTTCGTGCCACACTCCGTCGACGGCCTTCCTTGAAGACCTATGAATACGTGGACAGATGTTGTGGGTTGGTGTACTTCTCACACCGTATTCTTAGTTGAATATCTGCCTATGTAATTCGACCTGGCCTGACCCCCGCTTGTTCTTCACCGCTGATTTTTCGGCTTGTGGTTTCAGTCTATTCAGGATTACTTTCAGCATAACTTTGCTTGGGTGGCTATGCTGCTAATCGTGGCAGAGATAATTTTGCATTGCTGAAGGTTGCCTTTCTTTGGTAGCGTTATGATAAGTGACCTGCGTCCAGGGAGTAGGCTTTTCCCCGGTTTTCCCAGATTCTGTTGCATAATGCAAGTAACCTGTTCCACCATTGGATCACCTCCTGCCTTGATCACTTTCTGCCGGTATGTTTCAACACCGGGCGATTTTCCTGCTTTCGATTGATGATAGGCTCTAATGATTTCATCACGGTTAAATTATCCTATGCTGGTATTTTTGGTTTCCAGCGCGACAAGGATTGAATGATTTCCTCAGCGTTGGTGCGAGTAAAGCTCAGAACAAGTATTCTGACCATCGTTTGTAGTATCTTTTCTCATCGTTGAGACCTTTAAACAAAAAAAAAAAAAAAAACCCCCGTTATTGTCATGGATCGTTGTTGTCTAGGCTTGTTCTTTCCCCGTTAGGTCCCTTGACAATTTTGTAGGCTGCTTTGCTAGTTGTTGTTTATTCCAGATTATAATTCAATCTCTTGCATTGGTTTGTCATCCAATTTCATTGCCTGCCTTCATCTCAGTTTTTAAATAACCTTCTTGTTAACATCATTTGTACTCTCTTTTTCCCTTCTGGGTTGTTCATTTTTTTTTTTCAATTCCCGACGTTTGTCACAAAGTTCCAGAATTTTCGTCGTGACCCATGGATTCTACTTCCGCCGATGTTTACCACGCACTTCTGCAGCTGTTTCTGTGACAGCTTTGTTGAAGGAAGTCGGTGAAGGATTCCTATGTTGATGCTTTCGTTTTGCCAGGACAAGTAAGTGGCGAATTTTCCTCACAATATTTGCATGAAGCTTCCATTATGTAAGGGTCTTTTAGCTTCTTCCTCTTCCCCAGATTGAACTTAACCCTGATGTAACCTTTCTTTTTTGATGTTTTTGAGGGGAGTGCGAAGTCATGAGGACCATTTCGTGGTCGCTTCCACTGTCTGCGCTCCAGGGAAGCTTCTCTGGTTCTGGCAAGTTGACACTCGAATGAGAAGCGTTGGTTTTTACCATGATGTAATCGATTTTGATTGTGATACAATCCTCCAGGACTATGCCATGTTATTCTCCTGCCATCTTGTGTGGACCGCGAAGGTGTTCGTTATCTTCAGTGCTAAAGCTCTGTGTAGATATCAACTTTCCCCAAATTGGACCTTATGTCCAGAATAACGGATTTTAACGGTCAATTTTGGAACACTTACAGCAGTGCCATTTGTGTATGTGACAACCCTTCTATATACCAAATTTCATTTAAAAATCGACCCTATATATAAGAAATAAACGGCAGAATAAACGGTTTTAACGGGTTGTTCAATCCCATTTTCAGCATACATCACTTACATATGGACAGCGGATCCGATTGTGGTTCCAAGATAATCCATACCTGCTTATACATGGCCAAGTACTTTTTGAGATATTCCATAAAGGCAGAAAAAACCGCTAACACGCCGTACAACCGTTTATGAACGGACTATAACTGTAAACTAAAAACCATTAGGGCATTATTTGTGACCCAAAAGAACATACCTACAAAATTTCCGGAAAAGATCTGGCCAAGTACTTTCTTGGAGATATTCCATAAAGAAGAAAAACCGTACAGGCCGTTCCAGCCGTTAGTAACGGCTAATACGTAAACTAATAACAATGGGCATTATTTGTACCCCCAAAGAACATAACCTAACAAATTTTCAGAAAGATCGGCCAAGTACTTTCTAGAGATATTCCATAAAGAAGAAAAAGCGTGTACCGCCGTTACAAGCCGTTCGTAACGGCTGTAACGGTATAACTTAAAACGCCGGGCATCATCCTTGATCCATAATGGAACACACCTACAAATTTTCAGAAAGAATCGTCCCCGGCTAGTTTTGGTCTGGAGCGAGAGTGGAACACGTTTTTGACCACGGCCAGGACACACCACACACACACCACACACTTCCGGTTGATGAGATGACAACAGGGGACAACGCATTTTCCACGATAAAAATCAACCTTAAATCCTTGTCAGGAATGTGCTGAAAAAATCAAAAGAATGACATCGAGGAAGACAACAAAAAAGATCACAAAACCATGTATGCAGTGAGCGAATGTTAGGCAAATTGGCATCTTCAAAAAATTGGAATGATGCATCACGATCGGTGACCGGTTTTCCTAAGGCAACCCACAAATCAATACCAAACACTGGAGGAAGCCCTTGACTGCGGATGCGGCCAGCCGTCATGAAAATCCACCGAATTTGAACGACGTGAGTACAGAAACCGAGAACAATGTTGTGAATTCTAGAAGGAACATAGAACAGAGTGACGATGCTGATAAAGACAAAGATAATGAACAGGTCTGACGTTGAATATCGAAAAGAAAACAAAGACACAACCACGGCTTGCATCTGCGGAAACACAAACGAAATGTGGTGTGTGTGTGTTGTGTGTGTGTGTGTGGTGTGTGTTCCCATGAAAAGAATATGCTTTCACTTGAAAATGAATTCACGCCAAAATTAGATAGTTGTGTGTTGTGTGTGTGTGTGTGTGTGTGTGTGTGTGTGTGTGTGTGTGTGTGTTGTGTGTGTGTGTGTGTGTGTTTTTTCATATCGGGTAAGCAGTAACTACGACTTTTTGATTCGAGCAAGCTCCCATATGATGTCTTTCTTTTACTTTTC
Organism: Conus ventricosus; assembly: GCA_018398815.1. Taxonomy (NCBI): domain Eukaryota; kingdom Metazoa; phylum Mollusca; class Gastropoda; order Neogastropoda; family Conidae; genus Conus; species Conus ventricosus. Next base: position 80,586,843 of record CM031604.1, read on the forward strand.
CCCCCTGGAGGATGAGATCTGAGGGGTGTGGAGTGCACGCAACAGGCAGGGACCCTATATACCAGTCCCCCCTCAGGGGGAACCTTGACATTTTTATTCCCAACAAAGGCCAGTAGATCGCCAGTCACACCCGGAACCCTGCCACAAAAGCGTGGACAATGGCGCCGCTGGCCTTCCGTCATTTCGACCCCCCTGCTCTCTCCAGTTAGTTAAGGCATGTTGTGTTTCACGACCAGCCGACCCCAGGGCCACTCCCTTACGAAAGACAGGAAGGGGAGACAAGGTGGACGAAAAGAACACAAGAAGGAAAAGAGCCGAGGAAGAAAGGATGAGAGAGAGGAACACATGATGGAAGGGAAAAAGGAAGGAAGGAAGGAAAGAAGACAAAAAGACAGTAATCTAAAAAAATGGGGAGGGGGGTGAGATACAGAATAGAAGAAAGAAAAAAAGGTAGAAAGAAAAAGAACGAAAGGAAAGAAGAAAGTTGAGGAGAAAAAAAACAGGAGAAGGAAGAAAGGAAGATAAAAGGAATAAACCAAAAGGAGAGAAGGTCAGAAGGACGGTCAAGAGAGAATGATTAGCTTTTCACATGAAAATTGTCTTCACGTCGGTCCCTGCTCTCTCCAGTAAGTTAAGGCATGTTGTTTCACATCCAGCCGACGACCGTGCCCCCCCCCCCCCCCCCCCCCCCCCCCCCACACACACACATAAAAGGCAAAAGGGGAGACAAAGTGGATGAAAGGAACACAAGAGAAAAAGAGATGAAAAAGAGAGGAGGAAACAAGATGCGAAGCATATAAACGTACTCCCAGTTTTCCAAACCGCTTATAAATCAGCCAAGTGCTTTATGAGATAAGAAATAAAGGCGAAATAACGGTTTTAACGGTTATTTAACCGATGTACACTTTTGAAACTGGTATTTTAGTCCTCACTGGGCTAAAAGCCTGTGTACATACCAAATTTCATCCAAATCGGACAATATGTCCAGAATAACGGTTTTTAACGGTCAGATTTTGAAACACTGCATGGAAGTGCCATTTGTGTGTGAAAACCTTTCTATATACAAAATTGCATTAAAATCTACCAATATATAAAAAATAACGGCAAAATAACGGTTTATCGGTTATATAACCGATATACACTTTTGAAACCGGTATTTTAGTCCTCACTAAAGGGCTAAAGCCTGTGTACATACCAAATTTCATCCAAATCGGACAATATGTCAAGAATAACGGTTTTTAACAGTCAGATTTTGAAACACTGCATGGAAGTGCCATTTGTGTGTGATAACCTTTCTATATACAAAATTGCATTAAAACCCACCAATATATAAAAATAACGGCAAAATAACGGTTGAACGGTTATATAACCGATATGCACTTTTGAAACCGGTATTTTAGTCCTCACTGGGCTAAAGCCTGACTTGACTTGACTTGGTCCCTTAGACGTCGGTCCGTGGGGGCACCCCTGAAGCAGTGACAACCATCCTTCTCCATTCTCTCTGTTCTCTGCCCTCCGCAATGTATTTCTCAGCCGCAGGCCTGTCCATTCCGTGATGTTATCCTCCCATCTTTTCTTTGTCGACCTCTTCGCCTTTTGTCCTGGTACTGTGCCCTGCATGATTGTCTTGGCAAGGCCTGTTGATCGTGTGATGTGTCCATACCATTTCAGTTTGCATCTTTTTACTGAGGTTAGGAGATCGACATATGGACCAATTTCATTCTCGATGCACTTTTTAACTTCCACATTGCTGATGTGATCTCTGTATGAGATGCCAAGGAGTCGTCGAAGCACCTCATTCCATTGTTTGGATCTTTTTCTCAAGGTCTGATTTCAACGTCCATGACTACAAGCATATAAGAATATCGCCATGACTAAGGATCGCATCAGTCTAATCTTTCTTCCCCGAAGATGGAGTTATGGCTGCCTTAATGGCGGGATGAAAAACGGTCATACACACACACAACTCCACTGCCTGTCTATACAGGCAGTGTCTGCAGGAGTATCAGCCTGCATACGCAGAAAGAAAGAAAGAAAGTCTAATCTTTGAGCTGATGGAGATGTTTTTTATTTCTCCAAAGAGGCGTTGCTTAGATAGCGAGCTGTGGTCTGAGGACTCTTGAGATGATTTCAGGTCTTGATCCTTCATCTGAGATTGTTGCCCCAAGTATTTAAAAATGTGTTGACTGGCTCAAGCTTTTTGTTGTTGATGGTTATGTCTTGGGTAAAGCCGATTGGGTTGTTAGTCATGACCTTTTTCTTTTCCGACTTTTTTCCCATGCCATAATCAGCAGAGGTGTTGTTGAGTCTGTTGATCGGTGCATAGCTCTTGTTCGTTTCCAGCTAGTCCATCTAGTCGTCGGCAAAACGGGGGTTGGTGATGGTTCCCCCTCCAATGTTTACAGTTCCTTCATGGTCTTCTAGCGCATCGGTCATAATTCTTCAAGGAAGACATTAAAAAGTGTGGGGGAGAGTAGACAGCCTGTCGCACTCCAACGGTAGTTCGGAACCACTCGCCTGTGTTGTTACCAAAGGGGAAAACGGCACTGGTGGCTTTATTGTAGAGGCTTTCAATATTTTCTATGAGGTTGGCTTTGATGTTGAAGAGTTTCATTGTTGCCCATAATGCTTCGTGCCACACTCGGTCGAAGGCCTTCTTGAAGTCTAGGGAATACGTGGTACAGATGTTGTTGGTGTTGGTTGTACTTTCTCACACAGTTTTCTTAGGTTGATATTGCTCTATGGTACTTCGTCCGGGCCCTGAACCCCGCTTGTTCTTCAGCGATGATCTTTTCTGCTTGTGGGTTCAGTCTATTCAGGATTACTTTCAGCATAACTTTGCTTGGGTGGCTGATGAGGCTAATTCGTGCGATAATTTTGGCATTGCTGTAGGTTGCCTTTCTTTGGTAGCGTGATTTATAAGTGACTGCGTCCAGGGAGTAGGCCATTCCCCGGTTTCCCAGATTTGTTGCCCTATTGCAAGTAACATGTCACCCATTGGATCACCTCCTGCCTTGATCAATTCTTCCCGTATGTTGTCAACACCGGGCGATTTTCCTGCTTTCATTGAGATAAGGCTCTAATGATTTCATCACGTGTTATATTATCCTTGCTGTTATTTGTTGGTTCGCGCGGGCAAGGGTTGATGAAATTTCCCTCAGCGTTGTTTCGAGTTAAAGCTCAGAACAGTATTCTGTCCATCGTTGTAGTATCTTTTCATCATCTTGAGAAAATTTACGGTTTTTTTTTTTATGGATCGTTGTTGTCTTGGCTTGTTTCTTTCCGTTAGGTCCCTGACAATTTTGTAGGTTTCTTTGCTGTTGTTGTTTTTCAGATTTTTATCAATCTCTTGGCATTGGTTGTCAATCCAAGTTTCCATTGCTGCCTTATCTCAGTTTTAACCTTCTTGTTAACATCATTGTACTCTCTTTTTCCTTCTGGGTTGTTCTTTTTGTTTTTTCAATTCCCGACGTTGTCACAAAGTTCCAGAATTTCGTCGGTGACCCATGGATTTTTCTTCGGGCCCATGTTTACCAAGCACTTCTGCTGCTGTTTCTGTGACAGCTTTGTTGAAGGAGTCGGTGAAGGATTCTATGTTGATGTCTTCGTTTGCCAGGACAAGTAGAGGTGCGAATTTTCCTCCAATATTTGCTTGAAATGCTTCCTTTATGTTAGGGTCTTTTAGCTTCTCCAGATTGAACTTTAACTGATGTTTCCTTTCTTTTTGTTGTTTTTGAGGCGGAGTGCGAATGTCATGAGGACCATTTCGTGGTCGCTTCCAATGTCTGCTCCAGGGAAGCTTCTGGTTCTGGCAATGTTGACACTCGATTGGAAGCGTTGTTTTACCATGATGTAATCGATTTGATTGTGATACAATCCTCCAGGACTATGCCATGTTATTCTCCTGGACATCTTGTGTGGACCGAAGGTGTTCGTTATCTTCAGGCTAAAGCCTGTGTAGATATCAAATTTCATCCAAATTGGACAATATGTCAAGAATAACGGTTTTTAACGGTCAAATTTTGGAACACTATATAGAAGTGCCATTTGTGTGTGACAACCTTTCTATATACCAAATTTCATTAAAATCGACCTATATATAAGAAATAACGGCAGAATAACGGTTTTTAACGGTTGTTCAATCCATTTTCAGCATTACATCACTTACATATGGACAGAGGATCGATTTGTCACAAGATCATCCATACCGCTTATACATTGGCCAAGTACTTTTTGAGATATTCCATAAAGAAGAAAAACCGCTACACGCCGTTACAACCGTTAGTAACGGCTATAACGGTAAACTAAAAACTTGGGCATTATTTGTGACCCATAATGAACATACCTACAAATTTTCAGAAAGATCGGCCAAGTACTTTCTGAGATATTCCATAAAGAAGAAAAACCGTTACAGGCCGTTACAGCCGTTAGTAACGGCTATAACGGTAAACTAAAAACATTGGGCATTATTTGTGACCCATAATGAACATACCTACAAATTTTCAGAAAGATCGGCCAAGTACTTTCTGAGATATTCCATAAAGAAGAAAAAGCGTTACAGGCCGTTATAGCCGTTAGTAACGGCTGTAACGGTAAACTAAAAACGTCGGGCATCATCCTTGATCCATAATGAACACACCTACAAATTTTCAGAAAGATCGGCCCAGTAGTTTTGTCTGGAGCGAGTGGAACACATTTTTGACCACGGACACGGACACCACACACACACACACACACACTTCCGGTTGATGAGATGACAACAGGGACAACGCATTTTCACGACTAAAAATCAACTTAAATCCTTGTCAGGAATTGCTGAAAAAATCAAAAAAAATGACACGAAAGACAACAAAAAAAGACACAAACTGTATGCATGGCGAATGTAGGAAAATTTGGCATCTCAAAATTGGAATGATGCATCACGATGGGTACCGTTTTCCCAAGGCAACCCACAAATCATACCATACCTGGAGGAAGCCTTGACTCGAGGGCAACCGGTCATGAAAAACCCCGATATTTGACGACGGTGATAGAACCGAGAAAAATTTTGTTCAAGAAGACATAAAACAAGTGACATGCTGATAAAGACAAAGATAATGAACAGCCTGACTTTGATATCGAAAAAAAAACAAGAACACAACCAGGGGCTTGCATCTGCGGAAACACAAAACAAAAAGAAAATGTCTTAAATTTTCCGACTGCTAAAGACCTAACACTATTCCCAAGCTTCCACCAACCAAATAGTTTTTTTGCCGACGCAAAGAAATTCACATGCAAAACATGCACACTATCTTTCGAGACGAAAAAATTGAAAAGATTCTCCAAAAACACGTAAAGCGCCACAATGCTTTTCACAGATGACGCAGAAAGTTAAAAACCCCCAACTTCAGAACAAATTCAAAAATCAAAACACAACATCACCTAAATTTTTGGGAATTTGGAACGCTATTCAGAATCTTGCTTTCTCCATTGGGGACCTACAACACCTAAAAGAATCAAACCTTTTTGCAAAAATTTGTAATGTTTTTAAAATTTCGTCATAGAAGATACATGAAAAAGAAAAACATACGTAAACAGGGTGGACAAATACGGGGAACTTCAACACAGAAACGAAAAGAAAACAATTCTCGACAACACTGAATCTTCACTGAAACGTTTTTCGGGAAAAACTATTCACAGACCCCTGATCCCTTCAAGTGGCAGTAGAAAACCAGAGTTATACGACCCCTTTTTAAAAAACCACAAACGGGATGCTCCACCCCTGTCCCCACAAAACCCCCATTTCACCATACACCGCGGCGTCAACATCAAAGCCTCCCACAACCCCAAATACCCAAACTCCCAGGTGCAACCAGCAGAACCTCAGACACCTCGTCTGCCCACTACCCCAAACACCCACGAAACGTCATACGGTGATGACGATCCCCCAAAAATGACAGCGAAAAAATGCGGGAAAGACGACATTCTAAATAAAAAATAACCCCAAAAAATTGGGGGAAAAAGGGAAAAAACCACAACAAAAATGGAAAACTCACAACAAAAAATAAAAAACAACGCTAAAACAACAGATGAAAAAGAGCACTTGCCAAACACCCTGTAAATTATGAGAGCAGTGCCCAAATGGTAAACAACTACCCCAGAACACAGCAAGCATTTCACAAAGGGCATCAAGAACAAAGCCACTCCCCAAATCATCATCTTTCATGACTCCATCATGAGAGAGTGAGCCACCGTTGGTCGTTCATAGGTTTTTAAATGTTCGAAGAAACAACCAAGAATAAAGTTCTCAGAGAACCCTACGGAACAAGACCAACCAACCCATACTGCTCCACACCATCAACATGAAGGAAATAGGCTAATCAGTCACCAAAGGGATTTCGCCACAAAGTTTTAAAGTTACAAGAGTAATCCAGACTCAAAAATAGTCACCCAAAAAGTCACGATAACAAAGTCAAAGAACAAATCCAAAGCCGACTTCTGAATGCCTTGTTGTATACAAAGTTCATGACATCCCAAACTTTTCCCTTTCCCTTTTTCATAAAATTTGCGAGCTACTTCCATCTACGAGATGAATTCACCAAAATAGGAAAGGACAAGCATCTTGCGGCAATGTTGTCGAATGTTTGACCGAGTCTGGAAAAACCAAAAAAAAAAAGTTCCGGAAAAAAAACCACTAAAAAAGGGAAAGGGAAAAATCGTAAAATGGGCGGCCTAAATTCAATGCTAGTATGCCCGACTTTTTGACAACAATAGACTAAGAGAAAACATACCGGAAAGGCAACAAAACAGACCCCTCTTTTCTACAGGGGAAACAGTTCCTTTCCAATAAAACCACTCATGGCAGCAAGTCCCACAACAACCAACCAGCGCCGGAGACCACGACCATTTCCCTGCGGGACCAGACCCAGGGCACCCTGTCCATCAAAAGACACGCAACAAATCACAACGGTTTTCCGCGGAGAACACTACTTTCCCCACGCAGGACAAAATACCCCATGACTACGTTTTGAACGGGGGTCAAAGGAAACGGTTCCAAGCATGAAAAAGTGGAACATTTTTTGAACTGTTTTACACAAGCACGGGCCCTACAAGCGATTTAGTTTTAAAAGTCTCCTGTTTTCCACCGCTTATTTCATACTACTTTTCTGTTAAGTATTGTGTTATTGTTGTTATAATCGTTAGACCCTTTGTTAAAAATGTCAAAAAGGTACGAAAATATATCATGGAACCAAGGGGTACAAAGGATAACGAGGGCCTTGCAACAAATAAAAACAACGAAATTTATAAAAATATTTTCGTCAATATGACATTCTTCTCTTACAAAAAACCACCTTAAAAAGATACTGCCAGAAACTGTTCATTCCAATTTTTTGCACCGGGACTTCTTTAGTCCCCAAAGCGAAAAAAGCGTGACTCCTTTGGGGAATATCATTTAAACAAAGGAACTTTTGCGACAAAAATTACTGTTCTACCAAGCATAACATGCTTGTGGGGTTGAAGGGAGAATCGCAACGACAAAAAGCGTTTTTTGGGTTTGTTACATTCCTCCTGAAACATCCTCCTTCGGAAAAACCATTTTAATATAGGGGAAAAATTTAGAAAAAAGCAAAAAAAACAAACCAACAGGGAACATTTTTTAAAATGGGTTTTCAACGCAAGAACGGAAAAAAACCCTGACATAACAAAGGGAATATGAAAATAATAAATCAATACCGAAGTTTATTTTTTTGAAACCATTCATGACAGAACCTAGGACAAATTTTCAAAAAGCGGAAGAAGATTTGCATCCTGTGTCTTAAAAAACATTTATGTATTTTTAATGGAAGAACATAGGTGATTAGATGACTTTTAAACCTGCACAAACAAAAGGTTGTAGCGTTTGATTATTTATCTTTCTAACAAAAAGAAAAAAGAAATTTTTAAGTATAAATTTTATCCCCATGACTGTCGACCACTGTCCTGCGAACAAAAAATTCAGTTCGATCAAAACATCAAAAATGAAAACAATAATGTGCCCTCACAAACTTTCTTAACGAAAACAAGCTCAAAGGACAAAAGTATCGATATTTTTGGGAAACATTTTCAGAGGAAAAAATTTTTAAAAGCGTTAACAATACCAGGGATAAGGAAAAAATTCTTAAAGGGGAACACAATTGATAGATATGGAGAATAAACCCATTTTTCTCATTTCACTAAACGAGATTAAAATACTTTAACATATTACGTCAGCGGCCATATTAGCTTAAAAAAAGGAGTAAATTCGCCATTTTAAAAAAAAAAAAACAAGAAATGGTTTGATAGAAATTTTAACACGGGAAAACTCAGACCTATTGAATGCATTAAAAAACAACCTACAAAAAAAAAGTCATGTCAAAGTATCATACAACAGCAAAATATATAAAAATTTTAATAAAACAAAAAAAAAAAACTACGCCATTTTTCTTGCAATGAATTAATGAACTTTTTACAAAGACCAAAAGGGGCAGGGAAAAAATTAAAAAATTTACAAAACATTAGTGAAAATACCACTTTTTCATCAATTAAATGTTTAAAAAGGATATACCTTGAAAAAATCGTGGGAAAAGAAAAAAGTAGAAAAAGACCAAAGAAAAAGTAGAGTTGAACTGAAAAAGGGCAAATCACTAAACCATTTATCAAAGATTAATTTGCCTATACACCTGGTGAAATAAAAAACTTGCCTACATCAACAAAAAACAAATCACCGGGAAGGAGGGCAAACTAATAGATGATTAAAACTATTTTTTCCAAATTCCAAAACAACCTACAAAAAATGTTTAACCTATTTTTAAAAGGGGAATTTATCCGATTGGTGGAAAAAATTTTTGAATACCATTATACAAGAATGGTAAACCAGGGGGTCCAAACAATTATCGGGAAAACACTTACCCAAACATTGGGGAAAGTGTTTTTTTACGATTAACAATAAAAGAGTGACGGGTTACCTAGACCAAAATCAACTTTTTTCAAAGAACAGCGATTCGAAAAACACAAACAAATTTATCACATTTTATTCTAAAAAAAAATTATAAAAAGGTATTAAAATAAAAATGGGAGATTTAAATGGATGCTTTGTCGATTTGAAAAGGATTTATAAAAAATGGCCTGAAACAAAGCTGTTAAAATTGAAAAGAATAGGGTTTAAAAGGAAACTTTTTGATATAATTAAAGATATGTATACGAAAGCAACCTTCAAACAAGATCACGTGGCCTTTTGAGTAAAGAAATTATTGTCCGAAGGAGTCATCAGGAAAAGCTCTCAGCCCACCTTATTTTAAACTTCATAAATGACAAAGTAGGGTGTAGGATACTAATGATTCACCCAAATTTGATGACTTGAATCTTTAAGATTTCCCTTTTATAATTTCAGAGACTCATTATTGTTTCTTTTTTAAAAAAAACGTCTCCAAAAAAAAACACATAATTTTTCAGACATTGCCAGTGTTGGGGTTTTAAAAAAAACAGGAAAAAAAAAAAAGCTGTTATATTTTCAAAATCAGCACCAAAGCACCAACTTTTTTAAAGTGGTGAAAACAAATTCAAACACTGCGAATACAAATATTTTGGGAAACATTTTCCACAAGAATGGGAAACCAAATTAAACACAGGAAAACCCTTTAATAAACAACGACAAAGCATTACTACTCTCACAGGGCCCCTTTTGAAATCAAAATTTAATAAAAAAAATAGTCAAATTATAATGCGTTAAAACTCCGATATCAAACTACGGGCAGAATAGTTCCCCCACCAAAAAACCCAAAAAAATGACCCTTGAATTAAAAAAAAATATTTTAAAGACTGCCTACAAGTAAATTGCCCCAGAAAAAACATATCAAATTTTTTTAAAAAAATTCTTTAGTTAACAAAAATCAAAGGGCTTCCTGTATAGGAGAATTAGGCAGATTTCCATGATTTAAAAAAAATATGCAAAAAAAATATCATATTGGCTACACTTCTTGATTTTCAGAAAAAACTCTTGCCCATAAATGATAAAAGCATGCAATCAATGGACAAAAATGATCCTTGGGGTTTACATTTGTTAAAGATAATTGATTAAAAATTTTAGGCCAGTTTGGACAAACAATTTACGTTCGTAAACGGAACAAAAGTTTTTAATATCAAAAAGTTTGAAAAAAATATATTCGATATTGGAAAGAAAGAAAAACGCTCACAAAACTTAATTTTACAACCCATTGCAAAAGATATGAAACAAAAATTATTTTAACACGGTTACAATCCGAGGCACAGACAAGCGTTAACAAGACTTCGGATCACGCCCAGACTTAAAATAAAAAAGGGCATACGCATATGTCTAGAGATCAAAGACTTTTGAATCTTTTAATGTTTGGGAAACAAGTTCATTTTTTTTGATTACTTAAAAGTTTGATGCCCAACAAAAATATTTTTTTGAAGGGCAACAATGGGCTTAAAACAATCTTTTAAAAAAGTTTCCCAAACCAGTTAATGACTATGGAGAATGCTCATCATTATTAGGGAAATTTTTGTATGATTTTTTTTGTTCTTCATGTAAACCATATTGTGTCCATAAACCCTGAGGTTTTAAGACAACAAAATTATTCTATTTTATACTATTCTTTCACACACACACCACCAGACAGCATTTTTTTTCTTCCCCTTCTAAAGTACTCCCTTTTTTTTTAAGAAAGGAGTACAAAAAAAAAAACATGACGAAGGGGGAAAAAAGGGAACAAAGGGAAGAATACAAAATAAAAAAGAAA
>CM031604.1:80602599-80605099 GCA_018398815.1 Conus ventricosus
TCATTCAAATCACCTGTGATTATCTACATATTAGATAACTTACAGCATGTTGTCGTGTTCTTTATTGTATACCTTTAGCTTTGATTTCTTTTTCTTTTCTTCTAAACGCACCAGTAAAGTCGTAGACATCTTGAAGTTACGTGTAAATCATGTATCAACTCATTGCTTTCCAGGCATTGTCTGAGAGAGAGAAGCACAAATCAGCTGATGACTTCGAAACTCTACAGCTTAAAGCTCTACAAATTGAAGTCGGCACGGCTGGAAGTTCACGTCCTTACAGAACATACAAACTGTGCTGTATTTTGGAACGTACATACATTTATTTATGATTCACATCGATTTTGAAATAGAAGCTCGTTGTGTGTGTGCTGAAGTGTGCTGCTTTGGCTTTCAGAGATATGAAGTTGTTGGATTTCATATTCTTTGTTACCCTTTCAAACCTTCACTTCTATGTTAGTTTACCTTTCAAACCTTCACTTCTGTTAGTTTACCTTTCAAACCTTCACTTCTATGTTAGTTTACCTTTCAAACCTTCACTTCTGTTAGGTTACCTTTCAAACCTTCACTTCTATGTTAGTTTACCTTTCAAACCTTCACTTCTATGTTGGTTTACCTTTCAAACCTTCACTTCTATGTTCATTTACCTTTCAAACCTTCACTTCTATGTTAGTTTACCTTTCAAACCTTCACTTCTATGTTAGTTTCCAAGGGAGGTGACTCCAGGCGGAAACTGAAACAAACTTCAAAGAAAAATTACTGTTCCGTCAAACGAAGAAGACAGACAAACAAACAAACAACACGACGCGTTTCGACCTCCTTGGTCTTCTTCAGGCAAGGTAAACAACATTCAATAAAACGAAGAACGAACAATCCCTTGTCCCTCAAATTGGACGCAAAATGGACAGAAATGATTGTACATTCTTCGTTCTGCGGAATTGTAATTTGTCTTTTAATTTTGCTTCACATCTACGGCAAAGAGGTGGTAGACCTTTCTGTCCTGATCACTTTTCTTTCTTCTTTTATCTTTTTTTTTTTCATTTTATTTTATTCATTTTTTTACGTTATACTTCTGATTTCCGCTTAATTATTTTTTTTCTTCTTTGCATATTCCATGTCTATATTTTACTTGTACTTTCATTTTTAACAAAACAACCCCAAAAAAAGAAACTCCTAACAACAGCAACGACAAGAGATAGTGATAATAACAGCAACGACAAGATATAGTGAAAATAACAGCAACGACAAGATATAGTGATAATAACAGCAACGACATGAGATAGTGATAATAACAGCAACGACAAAAGATAGTGATAATAACAGCAACGACAAGAGATAGTGATAATAACAGCAACGACAAAAGATAGTGAGAACTGCGACTGTCATGAGATCAGAAGTCATCAGTGTCAGCTATGACAATAAATGTATCTGACTTCTTTTTTTTTTTTCCTTTTTGGCTTCCTCCGTGTGTTCGTAATTGCGTAATGTTCACCACTCATCATCTCAACAGTCAATATTTCTCTCTCTCTCTCTCTCTCTCTCTCTCTCTCTCTCTCTCTCTCTCTCTCTCTCTCTCCCCTCTCTCTCTCTCTCTCTCTCTAATTTGTATTGAACTGTACAAGATCTTGTTATACTTTATTCTTTTTATATGTATTAGCATTAATTTGATCTTTAAATGCATTATTTGATTTTTAGTTTGTTTTCCTTTCCTGTTGCCCCAGGGCTGGGTGGAAAAAAGCATTTGTATTGCTTATCTCATTACCCTGGTAAAATAAAATTTCGTTCGTTCGTTCCTCTCTCCTCTCTCTCTCTCTCCCCTCTCTCTCTCTCTCTCTCTCTCTCCTCTCTCTCTCTCTCTCTCTCTCTCTCTCTCTCTCTGTGTGTGTGTGTGCGTGCGTGCGTTGTGTGTGTGTGTGTGTGTGTGTGTGTGTGTGTGTGTGTGTGTGTGTGTGTGTGTGTGTGTGTGTGTGTGTGTGTGTGTGTGTGTGTGTGTGTGTGCCCGTGTGCGTGTGTGAGTGTGCGTGTGTGTATGTGCGCACGTGTATGTGTGTGTGCCTGTCTGTCTGTCTGTCTGTCTGTCTGTATCTGTATGCGTGCGCACCTGTATGTGTAGTGTGTGTGTGTGTGTGTGGTGTGTGTGTGTGTGTGTGTGTGTGTGTGTGTGTGTGTGTGTGTGTGTGTGTGTGTGTGTGTGTGTGTGTGTACAAGCACGCTACAACCTATAGACTTGATATTTCTTTCCTGTGTGTATCTCTACACTTTTGTAAATTTGAGGCTCTTACATTCAATTAATCACACACATAAAGGATGAGCTCGTGTCATTAACATTCCAGGCTTTAAACCAAATACAAATCACACACACTGTGTTTCGTGTTGTTATTTTCATTCTAATCCCATCATCTTGGTCAATGCCACCACGCCATGTCAAATCTCCTTTGATATTGATTCTCGTACTAATTTCATCTGCATATGTTTTTTAAAGTCAGTTTTTCAATCATATCAC
>CM031604.1:80615099-80617599 GCA_018398815.1 Conus ventricosus
GGGTGACACGTGATTGGCTGAAACATAATTGAGTGCAACGTGATTGGATGAAAAATGAGTGGGCAAAAACGTGAGTGGGTAAAACATGATGCACTCCCGCAAGTGGTCAACGAATGGATCAGTGACGGCCTTACCAGCTACCAATCGTTAGAGACTTTCGATCGGTGACGGCCTTACCAGCTACCAATCGTTAGAGACTTCGATCGGTGACGGCCTTACCAGCTACCAATCGTTTGAGACTTTCGATCAGTGACGGTCTTACCAGCTACCAATCGTAAGAGACTTTCGATCAGTGACGGTCTTGCCAGCTACCAATCGATGAAGACTTTCGATCGGGTGACGGTCTTACCAGCTACCAATCGTTAGAGACTTTCGACCGGGGTGACGGTCTTACCAGCTACCAATCGTTAGAGACTTTCGATTGGGTGACGGTTTTACCAGCTACCAATCGTTAGAGACTTTCCAGAATCCGAGGTAGCCCAGCATATACATGAACACGTCCAAATAAATGAGACCAGTGAAAAACAAAGACGATGCTCAGTATAGTTGTCCCTCAGCTTCTTCCTTAGTTTCAAAGTGAGGGTGACTGCAGCCGAAATCGAAACAAACTTGACAGAAAAATGACAGTTCCGCCGACCGAAAGAGACAAACAATAACAAGTCAAAACACGACGCGTTTCGACTCTCTGGTCTTCTTCAGGCAAGACAAGCAACATTGAAGACAATGAAAAACGAAGAACGAACAATCACTTATCTCCTCAATCTGGACGTAAAATGGATGTGGGGGAAAAAAATTGAGTAACTGATTCTATGTTCTTAGTTTTCATTGTACTGAATGCTGTTTGTCGGGCCTGAAGAAGACAAAAGAGGTCTAAACGCGTCCTGTTTTGTCTTGTCATTTGTTTATCTTTACTTTCGCTCGGTGAACAGTGATTTTTCTTTTACGTTCAGCTTGTTTCCGGTTAAAATCCATTTCATCTTAAATACAAACACGATGTCTAAAGGGCTAGAGCTACAGGACCATCTAGAATACAAAGAAAGTGTATTAACGGGCCAGAGCTAGACGACCATCGTGAATGCAAACAAAATGTTGTCTTACAGAGATAGAGTTAGGCAGCCATCTTGGATACAACAAACAAGATGTCGTAAAGGTCTAGAGCTAAATGATCATTTTAAATACAAACAAGACGATATTTCTCAGCTCCCTTCTATCATTGAACGAACTCAGGCATGTTTTTCTCATGTCAAAGCTTGGATGACTGACAACAAACTTCAACTGAACAACGACAAGACCGAACTGATTTTCATAGCATCTAAAAGATTATTGTCTACAAACTGCCTTCCCTCATCTGTCCAACTAGATAATTCAGTCATTCGGACTTCTTCAACTGTCCGTAATCTTGGGATCACACTGGACCAAACTCTATCCTTTCAAAGTCAAATTTCCTCTGTCTGTCGTGCTTGCTATCTGGAACTTCGCCGTATTTCTTCTGTTCGTCATCTTCTCTCGGATGATGCCACCAAAACTCTCATTTCTGCTTTTGTTCTTTCTCGCTTGGATTACTGTAATTCTCTTCTTGCTGGTTGCCCACAGAATCTTCTTGGCAAATTGCAGAAAATTCAAAACAGTGCTGCCCGACTAGTATTGAAACGCTCCAAATTTTCTCACTCGGCTCCCTTGCTTGATTTTCTCCACTGGCTCCCAGTAGGCAAAAGAATTGAATACAAGCTTTCTTTGCTTTGCTACAAATCTCTCAGTGGTCTAGCCCCATCCTATCTTGCTGATCTTCTGAATAACTACAAACCTCTTAGACAGCTACGTTCTTCCTCTGACACTTCTCTTCTCCAAATTCCTCGCTTCCGCACTAGGACCCTCGGTGAACGTTCGTTCTCTTTCCAGGCCCCCTGTTGTTGGAATAACCTCCCTTTGTCTCTCCGCTCTGCGACTTCCCTCTCTTCCTTCAAGTCTTCTCTTAAGACTACCCTCTTCCAGTCATGACCCTTCCCCTCTTTCTGTCGAAAGCAGATGTACCCTACACCTGGCGTATGTGTGTGTTTGTGTGTGTGTTTGTGTGATTGTGTACATGTGTGTGTGTGGTGTGTGTGTGTGTGTGTGTGTGTGGTGTGTGTGTGTGTGTGTGTGTGTGTGTGTGTGTTTGTGTGCTCAGCTTAAGCATGTAGAAATATTGTGTGTGTGTGTTTGGAAGATTGCCTTTTGTTGTTTATCATATTGGTTGCTTCTCTTGATTTATTTACTCTTTATTGTAAGCGCTTAGGGCTTTTAAAGATTAGGCGCAAGAAATGCACATTATTATTATTATTATTATGTCTGAAAGGGCTAGAGCTAGACGACCATTTTGGATATAAACAAGATCTAAAAACGACTACAGCTAGATGACCATCTTAAATACAAACAAGATCTTGTCCTAAAGAGCTAAGCCATACGACCATCTTGGATACAAACAAGATGGTGTGTTAAAGGGCTTAGAGCTAGACGACCA
>CM031604.1:80635099-80637599 GCA_018398815.1 Conus ventricosus
CCACCCCTCTCTCCTCACCCTCACAGCCACCCCTTGTCCCAACCCCAGCATCGACATCAGTAACAAATTTTCTTGTTAAAAGAGATCCGTACTTTGTCGCAGTTGGAAAAAAAAGTCCCATGACAATGAAAACGAACACTTTTTTTATGTGACTAGTTTGTTTTTTTTTAAAGCAAAAAACAAAACAGAGCGTCTATGACCAAGGCAAAGGTGAGCCCTTCTGCTAAAGGGGAAGGAAGGGAGATGAAAGGGTAGGGTGTGTTGGAGGGGAGTTGAGAGGGGGGGGGGGGAGTGGAGAAGACAAGGCCAACAGAATAAGCGGTATGGGAGGACAGTGTCAGGGAGTGGGCGGACAGGTCTGTCTGTCTGTCTGCCTGTCTGTCTGTCTGTCTGTCTGTCTGTCTGCCTGCCTGTCTGTCTGTCTGTCTGTCTGTGCTTCGCCAGCTCTCGGAGAATCACGACAAAGCGAGAGATGCAGTCTCAAGTCAACAGTGACCAGCTCTCGGAGAATCACGACAGAGCGAGAGATGCAGTCTGAAGTCAACAGTGACCAGCCCTCGGAGAATCACGACAGAGCGAGAGATGCAGTCTGAAGTCAACAGTGACCAGCTCTCGGAGAATCACGACAGAGCGAGAGATGCAGTCTGAAGTCAACAGTGACCAGCTCTCGCAGAATCACGACAGAGCGAGAGATGCAGTCTCAAGTCAACAGTGGTGATGCCTCTAAATGCCTCCGCCCCTGGGGATGTGGTGTGTGTGTGTGGGGGGGGGGGGGGGGGGTGTTACTGGGCGACAGACTAGATAAAGCGAGGCCTTTTCTTTTTCGTCAAATTCAAATCCGAAGGTGCACAAAGTGCGTAAACCGAACATAAGCTTTGCCAAGCTTTACCCACTATGGCAAAACGCTACGATCTTTGTGACTTTCAACAACAAAATGAGTCGCTTGTCACCGATGAGTCATTTTCTGTCGTGCTTCCTTTCTGCAGATTCTATGTACTTTCATGTGTTTTCTAACGGTACAAACCATTTAGAACTCGGATTCTAAATCTCTGAGATAATGACTTGGGGAAAACAGTATCCCCCTCTGACACGCGCCATTTTTTTAAATTAAAAAAAAAATCAACAAAAACGAAACAGAAGTCCAGCATTTTAATTTCTTGGACAGGCATATTCAACTAGCATTCAAAGTAGGACACAAACAATCAGACCGAACCAGTGAGGATTATCATATAGACAGGAACAATCAGACGTAGGCCTCCTATTACTTGTAACCTAAATACCCAAATCGACCCCAGGCACCCTGCCGTCTATTTCGGCTGCTGGCAAGCAAACGATGAGAAGGGACGCAGCAGGTGATTTACGTTTTTGCCAGATACCAATCATAAGGAAGGTTACAGCAGTAAGACGAAACACGCATTCCGACAGAGATTAAAAAACCTAACAAACAAAGACGATGGTTCAGCAACCTGGTCTCTTATTCCGCTTCTTTTGAGTTTCTCACCCACTTCATCTTCCACACAGAGATGAGAGATGTTGTCTTTACGAGCTTGAAGATAACAATCAAAATCTTTTGTAATTATGGTCAGCCAACATATATTTTTCTTCATGCAAACGAAAGAGAGACGCTTTCTGATTGGTAGATGAAGCTCTCTCTCTCTCTCTTCTCTCTCTCTCTCTCTCTCTCTCTCTCTCTCTCTCCTCTCTCTTATATATATATATATATATATATATATATATATATATATATATATATATATATATATATATATATATATAATGCTGAACAATTAAGTAGTAGGGGAAACAAGCGCAGGTTAACAATTCTTCAGTCGTTATAGTAATGACTTGGCAAAGATTTGAACTTTAAAACAAAACAAAAAACAAAAAAAATTGAAGATGAAGAAAATGGGGGAATATATTATAAATATGAGAAGCCCTTCACTCGCTGCCTGAGGGAACCATCATAATCTCTCTCGAAGGCACATTCATTTGTATTGCCTGCTCCTAGGCCTTTCGTCCGCTGGATCGAACTCATCAGGGAGACACGGCTGATTGTGTCTGTGCTCTTGGTGTCAAATAGAGACACACCACAGTCCACAATTCTGTGGTGTGGTGTTCTCACTGCCAAGAGTTTAAAAAAAGAATCCAACAGCACCCCCAAAGCAGCCAGCGAAGGGTAGTAAAATGGAACAAAACAAAGGTGTGGAGAGGAAAAAAGTTACTGAAAAACTAAAAGCATTATTCAAACAGTATAAAATGTTTGTATAAAAAATATAATATATATATATAAAATATATAGGAGGGAGAAGAGAGAGAGAGAGAAAGAGAGAGAGAGAGAGAGAGAGAGAGAGAGGAGGGAAAAAGATAGACAACAAAAAGAGGACAGAAATAGATGGGTAGATAGAAAAAAACAGATAGATGATAGATAGACAACAGACAACAGACAGACAGACGACAGACAGAAAAACAGATAATGATAGATAATAGAAAGATAATAGAT
>CM031604.1:80640099-80642599 GCA_018398815.1 Conus ventricosus
CCCAACCACAAAAATTCAAAGAAAACAACACACAACACCACCACACCACACAACACACACCACACAGCACACACCACACACACACACACACACACCACACAGCCACACAACACACAACACACAACACCACACACACATACACACACCACAACAACCCACCACACACACACAACCGCAACACACACCCAACCAACGTCACACACACACACACACACACACCACACACACAGCACACACACAAAACACCCACACACACACACACACACACACACACAGCCGCACACACACACCACACACAACACACACAACACACACACACACACACACAGCAAACCACACACACACCCCATACACACACACAACCGCACACACCACACCACACACATACAAAACCACCACAGACACACACACAACACACCCCAAACACACACACACACACAAACAGCACACAACACACACACACACACACCACACACACACACACACACACACACACAGACAACACACACACACACACACACACACACACACACCACACCACACACACATACACACACACACACCAACAGCACACCAAACACCACACCCACAAAACACACACACCACACACACACACACACACACCCCACACACCACACACACACACCACACACA
Organism: Conus ventricosus; assembly: GCA_018398815.1. Lineage (NCBI taxonomy): Eukaryota > Metazoa > Mollusca > Gastropoda > Neogastropoda > Conidae > Conus > Conus ventricosus. The sequence continues at coordinate 80,640,754 of CM031604.1, forward strand.
CCCACACACACTACCACCCCAAACACACACAACACACACACCCCCACACACACACCCCCCAACGACGCACCACGCACACAGACGCACGACCACACACACCCAACACACACCACACACACACACACACACCACAACACACACCACACACACAACACACACAAGAAAGCACGCACGCACGCACCACACAGACCACGCGCCGCACACACACACACACACACACACACACAAGCACGCACGCACGCACGCACACAGACGCACGACACACACACACCACACACACCACACACACACACACACACACACACACACACAAGCACCACGCACGCACACGACGCAAAACCACCAAAAACCACACACACACACACACAACACACCACACACACGCCGCCGCGCACCACGCACGCACGCACCCACGCACGCACGCACCACCACGCACCACACAACAACAGCACGCACGCAGCACACACGCACGCGCCGCGCGCACGAAAACCACGCACACACGCACGCACGCACGCGCACCCCCAAACACACACACACACACACACACACACACACACACACACACACACACACACACACGCCCCACCAGTAGGGGACACACCCACCCGCGGGGGCGCGCCGCGCATGTCCGCATTGAAACACGCGCACCGACCCTCCCCCCCAACATAACACGCACATCGCAGAATCAAACGCCTGAACAAAGCGACGGGGTCCTAAAGTACGCCCAAAACACGGCTGACACAACAAAACTGAATCATTTGCCGCCTCTCATCCCCATTTTTTTCTGACATCCCCCCCCCCCCCCCCTCCCGCTACCCCCATCCCCCCCGCCTCATTTGATCGTGCTTTCTCTTCCCGTTTTTCTGGATGGCGGCCCCTTCCCTCTTGAAGGTTTTTTGTTCTGCGAGGGGGTTTTCTTTTTTTTGACAACCGAAATTTTTTTGTGAAGGGGATTTTTGACGTTTCCTGGGAGGGATCTGATCAGGCTAGTTTTACCCACTTTTCTAATTTTGGGAACCTTGCCAGCCACTGTGACCGTTTTGACCCCTGGATATAATTTTTCAGTCCAGGGCATACAATCAAGAAAAAAAAAACCATAATCTCAGGGCTAGGGCTGAATGGAATGGTTGTCGTCACTTGCAATCTGTTCAAACCCCAGCGCGTCGTCCCCCAGCCCCAATGGGGATGCATATTGCCCCGGTTGGTAAGTTTGACAATGAAGGCAGCACTTCCTGGGTGCCCTGGTGCCTTTGGCTAAATTTTGCGTTTTTTTTTTCTTTTTTTTGAATAAAAAAAAACGGAAAGGTTTTAAATCCAAAAGAATTGAGCTTCAAAAACTAAAAGACTTTTTCCGGAACGAAATAACATCCAGCAACTAGAAATTTTAGAACAATCAAAGACTACAAAAGGGGATTAGGGGGAGGTCAGACCCCTGTCAAGGTAACGAAACCACTGCATGAGCGAAAGCAAACTTGTTTTTTTTCCCCCAGGGGAAATAATATGGTACCATAAAGAATTACTTCCCAGCTTTTTTGTAAAAAAAAATCGGTAAACCATGTCACATTTTATACACGAAGAAGTTTTTAAAATTCCATAAAAAAATACACTCATGGATGGGATAAAAAAATGGGCACCTAACTTTTCAGTGTTTTCTATTTAGGGAATTTTGAAGTATCTTTGGAAAAGACGAGATACTAGATGCGCACCACGGATCTCACCAAAATCGAAGTGTTTTGTTTTTAGGGGCCCCAACCCTCCTTTTACCGATAGAAAAATTAAAACTGTTTTCGGGGCGTTTGAGCGTGACGCTGAAAAACAAACAGTTAGGGGGGGAAAATATCGTGTT
>CM031604.1:80652599-80658353 GCA_018398815.1 Conus ventricosus
TCGGCTTTTCTGTTGGTCAGGTATTGCTGAACCATTTGAACATGAGACCTGAGATACCGTACTTGGTGCATCATCTGCTTCAGCCCATTCTTCCAACCTATATCAAAGGCCTTTTTCCAGTCGATTCCAACTGAATGGTATGCTTCTGTCTGTAGTGCATCCTCCATTTCTTGCGCAATGTAATCGACCTGGTCTTCAGTGGATCGGTGTTGCCCTGAATCCTGCCTGCTTGTCAGAGATGATCTCTTCTTCTCCAGGGGGTTTTACCATGCAGCCTATTGTTGACTAGCCTCTCCATGAGCTACCCTACACAGACTGTCAGACTAATGGGTCTGAAGCGTCTGCCATGTCTTGTCTTTTCCATTCTTGTAATCGGGATCAGGTACATCTCTCCATGCCTGAGGTACTGATGCATTTTTCCCAGCTGGGAGTTGAAGATATTAAGAAGGTTTTCCTTGCAGGAGATGGTCCCAAGTGTGTAGCATCTCAATTTGTAATGCCATCAGGTGCCTGGTGATTTCTCTTTCTGCATCCGCTTTATCCCTACCATCAGTTTTCTTTTTCTGAGCAAGAGTTCTTTCATCACTTCTACCTTCTGATGTCCATGCTTTATGTAAGAGTTTCTGTTGTCCAACACTTCCTTCTCCATCTTATGGGACTTTGATGTCACTGGGAATCCTCTCAAGCTGCCTTATGAGGTGGGTCTGCAGCCTGCTTTCCAGTGAGGGTCCCTCCGTTGTCTTCTAGAACGAGATTGGTGAATTTGACAATCTTTTCATCGTTCATTGCTTTGCAAGTTCCACATCTTGGCTCCATCACTTCTCCAAATTGAGATTTTCCTGTTTCCATTTTCCCCAGTTGGTTCTTGCTGCCTGGATGAAGAGCCCTTAGTACGAGCGGTTCTTTCCTTCAGGTTGATGTTGTTTTTCTGTGATGGTTCCTCTCTGCCTTTCTCTGGCTTCGGTTCGCTGATCTTCCAGCTTATGGAGTTCTTCCAGTCCAGTAGGGCCCTGTATTTCTTTCTGCTCCTTCTTGGGATAGTTTCTATGGCTGCATTCAGTATTGCCGCATTGAAGGCCCTTGGTCATGTTGTTTCGCATCATTTCGACGGTATTGATGTTGCGCATACCGTCAAGAGGTATTGAGAAATCTTCCCATTTAAGCTTTTCAGTAGATCCACCGGGGCATGGTCCTGCAGTCCTCAGAAGAGGTGGTTGAGGGTCGAAGGAATTTCACAGTTTGTGATCGCTGCTGCCAGCTGGTCCAGTACTGTTTCTTTGTGCGCTCGCCTGCAGATTGTTGGTGGCAAAGGCTAGGTCTGGAGTTTGTTGAACGATAGTCCACCTGCGTGAGTAGAATTTGGGGGGTCATCTGCTTGATTTAGTAGATGTAGATTTGCCTGTCAATCTGCCAATACCTCTACCTCCTCTCCTCTTGAGTCTGTTTTCGTTGTAATCCCCAGCTTGTGGAGTGCTGTATGAATCGCCGACAACCAGGCAGCTTTTCTGTAGACATCCATTAGCATAGTAGTGAGAGCCGTACGATCTTGGATGGGCAGTATACCTTGTATATCCTGATCTGTTTCTCCCGCAGTGTGATTCTCCACTCCGGTGATTCTGCCTGATCCTCAGTTATCCACGGTGATGGCTTCGCTGGTAATATGATTCTTCACCAGATGAGGAATCCACCTTGTGTCTCCCTTCCCTGTCCACACGGTAGGTCTGTAGCCGTCTTACTGTGAAACGAAGTTCTCTTAAGGTGGTCTCCTGGACACAAGCTACATCAATGTCCTCTTGGGAGCGGCCGTAAAGGAGCTTCTTCCTGAAATTCCCTCAGCATTCCACTGCAGTATCTCAATGGCCTGCACCATCTCCCTCCTGTCAAGCCCCTCGCTTTTAACCCGAGACACCCGCCGTCTGGCTCTGCCACGAAACGGGCACGGGGACCACCATTACATTGGTTGGGCCCTATGAGGCACAGGGCCCGGCACTCTTCCACCCTGCGGGTCCTCGACGTCGAGCACCATATCTAGATTCTCTACGGTTGTCTGTCATGTGAGTCGGGGATGCGTTGTGCTGCCGTTAACGCCCCTGACAAGTCAGGACCAGCACATCCGAATTCGGCTCTTGCCATTTATCCCATGGCTGGGGTAAGGATTGGAAGCATTGTCAGGTCGTGTCCACGCGCCGTTTGGCCTGCACAGAGTTCCTTCTGTCTCGGTGGGTCCTTACTCCTCCATCTGGACTGTCTAGCTCTGCTGCTTCCTTGATTGGAGAGGCCGAGATCTAGTTTTAATATAGCTCCAGTTTCCGCTCCCCGTGTCCGCGTAAGATGACAACAATCTGCCCCATGTCCCCCTGAGGAAACACCCAAAATAACGTGGCGAGAAGGTGCACTACGGTTTTCACCCTTTCTTTAATGGAAGAAAGGATCTTCGCCAATCTTTTTTTTTTTTTTTTTTTTTTTTTTTGGGCAGGAATTCTTTTCTTAAATCACTGTAAGCTGGACACATAAAAGACAAAATGGATCTCATCTTCCTCACAGATGAACATATTGGACATAACATCTGTGACTCGTCTGTTGTTCTTGTATAACCTTAAAGAATGTGTCTATATAGGTGAAACTCCAAATCTAAATTTACTTAGGCATTCTTTACAAATTTGTTTATATCATAGACACATAGGGCTCCCTTAGAAAACTATTGTTAAACGCTCTATAAAACCTGATTCTCTCACTACAGTATTTGCGTATGATTGTCCCATTCCTGCCACCTGCAATCGTTATTCTCTGATCTAATTCTTTATTGAACATTGAAACGTCTCTACACCCCAGATTATCCCTAACATAAGAAATCCATCATGTCTAAAGTTTGTACGAACAATGAGGAAACCCACGTACATTTCCTTTTCATAAGACAACATAACATCTATATGCCCTATAAGGTAATCTATGTTTCCATCGCATACTGTCAGCTTTAACCCAGGAATATTAATGGCAACGCCACATACGAGTGATTAAAGTATATAGGTGTTAGAGCTACCAGATCGCCATACAAGAAGACGTTCGGTGTTCTTATATCTACACCTAAGAACTTTTAAGACCATATGTGTGCACCTTTTCTATTTCTAAAGCCGCCTTATCCAAAGAGAGGAGAGAGAGGGGAGAAGAAAAGCAGAGAGGAAGAGAGAGAGAAAAGCTTAGAAAAGAGAGAGAGAAAAAGAGAAGGAGAGAGAGAGGGGGAGAGAGAGAGAAAAGGAGAGAAGAGAGAGAGAGAGAGAGAGGGGGGAGAGAGAGGGGAGGAGGAGAGGGGAGGGAGAGAGAGAGAGGGGGAGAGAAAAAAGAGAGAGGGGGGGAGAGGAGGGGGGAATAAGTTATTAAAAAATGTAAAAAAAAGAGAAACAAGGAAAAGGGGAAAAGGAGGTGGGTAAAAAACGCAGTCCAAAAATTTTTACGAAAAAAAAACAAGGAAAAAGCACGCCGCAAAAAGTCGTCCCGCGCCCACACCACCACCACACCCCCCCACACACACACACACAACACAACGCACCAAAGCACGCACAGCCACACACACACACAAAAAACAACACACACACACACACACACTTACACAAACACACACGCGCGCGCGCACAAAACACACACACACACACACACACACACACACACACACACATACCACACATGCACGCGCACACACCCCACACACAACACACACACACACACACACACACGCCCCACACACAACACACACGCACGCACACACCCCCACACACACACACACACACACACACCACACACACACACACAAACACACACACACACACCACAAAACACGCACGCGCGCGCGCACGCACGCACGCACACAACACACTCCTCTCTCTCTCATCTCTCTCTTCTCTCTCTCTCTCTCTCTCCACACACCCCACCACACACACCACAGACAAACACACACACACGCACACACACACCACAACACACACAAAACACACATACACACAGACAAACACACACACACACACACCCAAAACACACACAACCCCACACCACACACACACCAACACACACCACACACACACAGATCAGCAGTTGCAAACAGTCATACTTGTTTCCGACTTTGTAGCACTCCTGTTCTATTATTCTGATGCCACTGGGGGGGTTTTTTTTTTAAATGTCCCCGTTTGAAACTGTTTACGTCTGGATATTTTTCGGGGGGGGGGGGGGGGGGGGGGGCTTTCGTTTGCTTTTGTTTTTGTTTTTCTTTACTTCCTGGGCTGAGTGGGTAACAAGGAGTGCAGTTCTATTTCTTGTTGCTGCTGCTGTTGTTGATTTGCTAAATTGCACCACATCACCAACAGTGTTTATCATTCTCTAAATAAACAACATGAGCGAACTGGCCCCTGGTGTGTGTGTGTGTGGTGTGTGTGTGTGTGTGTGTGCGTGTGCGTGTGTGTGGCGTGTGTGTGTGTGTGTGTGTGTGTGTGTGTCCGCGCGGTGTGTGCCCGTATACGTGCGTGCGTGCTTGAGTCGGTTGTGTGTGTGTGTGTGTGTGTGTGTGTGGGGTGTGTTGGGGTGTGTGTGTGGGTGTTGTGTTGTTTTGTGTGTGTGTGTGCACGTGCATGCGTGCGTGCGCACATGCGAGTGTGTGTGTGTGTGCCCGCGGGCGGGCGTTCGTGCATACGTTCATGCGCACGCACGTGTGTGTGTGTGTGCGCGCGTCTTCGCGCACGCACGCGCGCGCGCGCGCGCGTGTATGTGTGTGTGTGTGTGTGTGTGTGCGTGTGTGTGTGTGTGTGTGTGTGTGTGTGTGTGTGTGTGGTTCTACAAGACCTTCTGACATAAGAACTGTGGACCCCATACACCATATATGGCTTCGACTCTGTCTGGAAGCGTTCCGCACCACTCCTGTGTCTACGCAGTCTGTGCGCAGAGGCTGCGGGGAACATCCCTCTCCAACCGTGGACTTCCGCTTTCTCTGAACCATTGTCTGAACCTCTTCTCTGAATCCCCAAACATTGCTGATGACTGTGCTTTTCAACCAAAATCCCCCCCCACCCCCTCCCCCTCCAAAAACTGAGGAGAATCCCAGTTCAGATCCACTCTGAAGAATTAGTATTCTTCCTCATCTGAACAATTCCAGACGTTAACATTGGAATCGTGTGTGATTCATTTCAATTTCCAGACCACCCACCATGGACTTTCTGCACGCAGGAGATCCATTCTAATCTCGCCACGTATCGCAAAGGCTGCATCAGCTCCCTGCCATACTAACAAGACTTTTTTTTTCTTTTTCATCGAACTTTGATCTCAATTTCCATCCTTTCGAAGACTGACGGTTCCTAGTCTGAAGAGGACGTTGCTTCTGCTGCTTACCACTGAAGAAAACCCTCTCAGAAAATAGCAGCCAAGTGGCTTCTTGTTCTTTGTCACTGTCCTACCCTGAAAGAAGACCCAAGAGGTGGAAATGCATTGTGTCTAGTCCTGTACTCTGTTTGTCTGTGTCCTTGGCGGTAACTAACCCCCTCTCTTTTCACATGTTTCCTCTCAGAAAGAGTTCAGAACACATTCCTTCTGAAAGCAGAGTTCACAGCAAAGGAGCCCGAGACCTCAAATGGTCTCTGAATCAAAACACAAAGAATATGTCATTCGCTCTCTTTCCGTTTCTGCTGTATAAGCCATTGCTGGCCGTATGGTCAAGCACCTCAACCGAATTTTTCTCTCTCTTTTTTTTTAACTGTACACTTCTTGAAATCTGAT
>CM031604.1:80658453-80663453 GCA_018398815.1 Conus ventricosus
AACATACATGAACTACGCCAAAATCCCCGCAACCACCAGTCGTCATGTTCATGTCGTACGCCATCTTGGCCCCGTCTCCTGAAATGGGTGCCACCCCCGAACAACCCAATTTTAGCTCGCCACGCAGATAAACCTTGCATATTCCCTACTCAAAACCTTCTGCAATCACACACGACCTATTCGACCCCACCTGTTACACAGAACACTGCCTCAAAAACAGACAATAGCATCAGTCTCGACGGAGCCAAAATGTAAACAACCTGCTCACTGTCATAGAGTCCCGGATGAGAGAGAGAGAGAGAGAGAGAGAGAGAGAGTGTGTGTGTGTGTGTGTGTGTGTACGTGTGTGTGTGTGTGTGTGTGTGTGTGTGTGCGTGTGTGTGTGTGTGTGTGTGTGTGTGTGTGTGTGTGTGTGTGTGTGTGTGTGTGTGTGTGTGTGAATGCGTGTGTGTTTGTGTGTGTGAGTGTGCGTGTGTTTGTGTGTGTTTGTGTGTGTATATGTGTGTGTGTGTCTGTGTGAGTGTGTGCGTGTGAGTGTGCGTGTATTTGTGTGTGTGTGTGTGTCTGTGTGAGTGTGTGCGTGTGAGTGTGTCTGTGTGTGTATGTGTGCGCACGCGCGCGTGTATGTGTGTGTGTGTGTGTGTGTGTGTGTGTGTGTGTGTGTGTGTGTGTGTGTGTGTGTGTATGCGTGTGTGTGTGTGTGTGTGTGTGTGTGTGTGTGTGTGTGTGTGTGTGTGTGTGTATGTGTGTGAGCGAGAGAGGACAAGAGAGAGAGAAATCCGCGCGCGCGCGCGCGCGCGGAGAGAGAGAGAGAGAGAGAGAGAGAGAGAGAGAGAGAGAGAGAGAGAGAGAGAGAGAGAGAGAGAGAGAGAGAGTTCAATGGCCAAAGTCATTTTCACAGTCACAAATCAATGTCCTTGAGTCCGGAGTTAGTCGTCGTAGTCATCGGGATGTGGAGGTAAAGACAATCACGGCGGTGCGCGCCTTGTGCACGGTGTCTTTTTCCCTGTCTTTCTTTCTTTCTTTCTTTCTTTCTTTCTCTCTCTCTCTCTTTGGCTTGGCCCCGTTGCGTGCGGAAGTTACGAGGAGAAGTTAAAATCAACACTTAAAGAACACCATGCTGATGTTGAGGATAGCAGCAGAAATAGCAGTGGAAATGGTAGTTTTAGCAGCAGCAGCAGCAACAGCAGCGGCAGCAACAACAGCAACAGTAGCAGCAGAAGTTACTGAAGAAGAAGAAAGAAGAAGAAGAAGAAGAAGAAGAAGAAGAAGAAGAAGAAGAAGAAGAAGAAGAGGAGGAGAAGGAGGAGGAGGAGGAGGAGGGGAAGAAGAAGAAGAAGAAGAAGAAGAAGAAGAAGAAGAAGAAGAAGAAGAAGAACAACAACAACAACAACAACAACAACAACAGCATCATCAACAACAACAGCAAGAACAAGAAAGTGAAGAAGAACAAGAAGAACAAGAACAAGAGAAAAAAAAAAACAAGAACAAAATTAAGAACAAGATCAACAAGAAGGAGAAGAAGAAGAAAAGCAAGAAGAGCAAGAAGAAGAAGATGACAAATTGGCGGTAGTTGTCGCAGTAACAAGTCAAGTGTGATTGCTGTTTTTGCAGCTGCCGTACTGATGTAATGACCACCATCATCACTGTTGTAGTATTATCAGCAGCAGTGCCAGGAGCAGCAGGAGCGAAAGTACTTTGCCAGCAGCGGCGGCAGCAGCAGTAGTAGTAGTAGCCGTAGAGGTGGTAGTTGTAGCAGCAGTAATACTAGTTGTTGTTGTTGTTGTCGTTGTTGTCGTTGTTGTTGTTCTTGCTGTTGTTGTTGTTGTTGTTGTCATCGTCATCGTCGTTGTTGTTGTTGTTGTTGTCGTCGTCGTTGTTGTTGTAGTTGTAGCTGCAGTACTCGTGGTAAGTATCGTGAAATAGAAATACAATTTTGTTACTGCAATAAAAAAAATTGTAGTATTAGTTAATAATAACAATTTGCTGCAATTGTGGCAAGAGAACAGCGATAGCGATAAAGATGAGTTTCATTGTTTCTGCTGCAGAGGTCGTGTTAAAACACAAATTGGCACCGTAACCGTTGTATTTAAATCATCAGCAGTAAAAGCAGCAGCAAGACCGGCAGTAGCCGCAATGGCAGTAGCAGCAGAAGCAGCAGCTCCATCACCAGCAGAGTAGTAAGTAGTAGAAGTAGCAATAGAAGTATTTGGCGTAGTATTCGAAGCACCAGCAGCAGCAGTTGAAGTAGCAGCAGCAGAAGTAGTAGTATTATAAGTTCCAGTAGCTGCAGCAGTTTTAGTATCGTCTCATGACGATAGGATGCAGGGATAACATGACGGAACATCCGGCATCAAGCTCAGGTTTTTTGTTCTCTTCAGCCTCCTATTTTTCCTCAACATGGTTCTGTGCTTAAAGCTATTCATGCAGAACATCTCATGCTTGCTGTGGGGTATGGGCCTGTCCTTTAAGCTGTCCATCCAGACCATCTGCGGCCTGCCTTTGGGGGTATGGGCCTGTCCTTCAAATTGTTCATCAAGAACGTCTAAGATCTGCCTCTGGTGTGTCGTTCTTTATCCATCTATAACGTCTTTGGTCTCAACAGGGGCGACGTCCTGTTCTTTACAATCTTCATCCAGAACGTCTTTGATCTGCCTCAGGGTCACTATCCTGTCCTTTACATTGTTCAGAACGTCTTTGATCTGCCTCAGGGTCACCATCCTGTCCTTTACATTGTCCAGAACGTCTTTGGTCTGCCTCAGGGTCACCATCCTGTCCTTTACATTGTTCAGAACGTCTTTGATCTGCCTCAGGGTCACCATCCTGTCCTTTACATTGTCCAGAACGTCTTTGGTCTGCCTCAGGGTCACCATCCTGTCCTTTACATTGTCCAGAACGTCTTTGATCTGCCTCAGGGTCACCATCCTGTCCTTTACCTTGTCCAGAACGTCTTGGGTCTGCCCATACTGACGCGTCCTTCACTCCTTTACGTTGCCCATCTAGGACCTCTCAAAGGAGCTGTCTCTGGGGCGTCGTCCAGTCCTTTGCATTATTTATTCAGAACATCTTTAGTCTGTCTCCAGGGCGTCGTGCACTCCTTTACGTTGTCCACACTGAGCCTCTTTGCATACTGTCTCTGAAACGTCCATTCACCACAAACCCCTGGACAGAGGGGATGGGGGGGGGGGGGGGGGGGGGGCGTCGAGGCACATACGCCCGTAACTAGGTAATCTGAGGACTGCCAGACGTTCTTGGCAGCAGCAGCAGTGGAAGCAACAACTACAAGCACATGTTTTACAAGTAATTATTATGACTCCACCGAACAACGTAGACAAACGATTCCAACGCCCATCTTGCGCCGAATTCAACAACGATAAGTGAGTGCTCGTTCTTCGTTTTCGTTGTCCTGAGTGTTGTTTGTTTCTCCTGCCAGAAGAAGACCTAAGAGGTCAAAACCCGTCCTGTTTTGTCTTGTGATTCGTCTGTCTACAGCGTTCGGTGGAGTCATAATAATAATTACTTCTAAAAATGTGTTTACACACCTCCGCCTGCAGTCGCCTCACTTTGCAATAATAAGAACATGGCTCTGCTCTTACCAGCCGCCGTGGCGAAGTGGTTAGCGTCGCGGACTCCCGGCTGGGAGGTCGTGGGTTCGAATCCCATCAGAGTCATGTGGGTTTTTCTGCCCCGACCAGCTCCTACCCAGAGTTGAGTTTGCTGCGGACTCAGTTGGGAAGACTGGGACCACACAGTCGAGTTTCATCCACTTAATGGATGCGTTTCTGAGAGTGTTGCTCAAATTTCCTGACCAACACTGCAGGTGCCTGTATTTCTCGGGCCTGGTTGACGCCGGGATATATTATGAAAGGAAGCGTATAGTACAGCCCTGTCATGTAGTCTCAGACCGAAATGGAAATCCGTAGCATCATCTTAATCATCCTCATTCTCATCGATCAGCATAAAAAAGTCTCAAATTCTGTGGCCCTTCATGCCCTGCTCTCACGATGACCTCAGTTTCGATGTCCTCTCCACGTCTGTGGCCTTGGTTTGGTTCCGTCGGGGTCACTGGTATCGGCGAGTCCATGGGGGCTGTCGTTGGACGGACGTGGTGGCGCCCTCCGGAGGGAGAGCTCACTCACGTCGGCTCCGCGACTAAGCAATTATTGTCGTCAGTAGGGGGCTTAGTAGGTGGTGTCCTGTGTATGTTAGATCAGAACAGGCGCCACTGAACACCACCGAAGTGACTCGGCAGCAGTGCAGTGTCTCCTCCGGTGGGTTGCCTCTTGACGACTCGACATTGACTGCTCCTTGTGGATTGCCGGTGCCTGGGCTGCGGCGGGGACGACCGGGCTGTGGCTGTGGACGGGGTGTCGGAATGAGCGGCGTGGGTGCACTGCCTCTGAGGTGGCGCAGAGATTGGGACAGCAAAAAACAAAAAACAAAAACAAAAACATGGCTCTGCTCTTAGTTAGAGGTGAAGGATGTGAGAGGGGAGACGTGGGGGGGGGGGGAGGTAGGATGATGACGGTGACTGAAGTAAAGGTAGTATCCCTCACAGTCTGTCTGTCACTTTCATGCTACTGCCAGGCAGGGCACATGGCCGGAGCCAGTGGCTCTGAGGGCCAAGCTCTACGGGGACCTGGCCAACCTTCGGAGGACAGCCAATTTCGTGCGGGCAACTGGCATCACCATCTGAGTGTTCGAGAAGAAGAAGAAGAAGAAGAAGAAGACGGTCTGTCATTGCATCCTTTCTGGAGAGTGTGCCGATTGAGAGCGAGAACGTACGAAGTGGCTGGGGGGAGGGGGGGGGGGGGGGGGGGGGGGGGGGGGGGAGGAGAGGGAGGTGTAGGGAATGGAGGTGAGTATGTGGGCGGGCCAGGCAGAATAGGAGTGAAAGGGTGGGGGCGGGGAAGGGGGTTGCACACAGATATTAGCCCCACCATTTGAATCGGATCTGTTCGCGTCGTCAGCATCCAGTAGCGGAGAGAACTAATTGCAGT
>CM031604.1:80668453-80683453 GCA_018398815.1 Conus ventricosus
GAAATAACAATGATTCACGTGGGAACATAATAATGTCATTTTATTCTTAAACGATTGAACGTCGATATCTGATCGAGAGAAGCTTCCGCATCGGCAGGATGGTGGAGAGAGAGAGAGAAAGAGAGAGAAGAGAGAGAGAGAGAGAGAGAGAGAGAGAGAGAGAGAGAGAGGAGAGACAGACAGACAGACAGACAGACAGACAGACAGACAGACAGACAGTCAGACAGACAGACAGAGAGAGACAGGGGGGAGAAGAAGAAGAAGAAGAAGAAGAAGGGGAAAAAAAATCTCCGTTGGCTCCTTCGAGAAAAAACCGAACTCAGAACCCTTCAGATCATATGAACAATGTTTTACCCACAAAACCAGTTAGGACCCCGTCATTCACGTGAACCAAAACAACTACAGGACAACTGATTCCAGTGCCACTGCACGCATGCACTTGTCCCCCACAGTGCCACTGCACTCATGCACTCGTCCCCAAAGTGTCACTGCACGCATGCACTTGTCCCCCACAGTGCCACTGCACTCATGCACTTGTCCCCCACAGTGCCACTGCACTCATGCACTTGTTCCCACAGTGCAACTGCACTCGTGCACTTGTTCCCACAGTGCCACTGCACTCATGCACTTGTTCCGACAGTGCGACTGCACTCATGCACTTGTCCCCACAGTTCCACTGCACTCATGCACTTGTCCCCACAGTGCCACTACACTCATGCACTTGTTCCCACAGTGCCACTGCACTCATGTACGTTTTCTAGGTCGGCGTAAGCTAAGCAGCCCTCGCAGGGCCTCAAATACTCAATGCTGCGTGAAATACACGCAAACGTTATTAACTATAATTATCGTGATTTTATTCCTGTTCATTTGAGACGTGAATAAAGCAGATAGTTTGGGCGCATACTACCCAGCAAGCTTACGTGTTTTATCATAGCATGGTAATCTGATTCCTGTTTGTTTCACAAGTGAATAGACTTGTTATCTTGTGCAAATGTGGCCTATAATTATAGGCTGTTTAGCAAACATGTTCAACCGCATATTACAAGTACAACATACTACACTCACCGTTACTCTCGTAGTTTATAGCTGCTGATGTCAAGGGTCATTAGACATGATATCTTGCACGCTTACGTATTCCCTTCAATGTTTCTACAAGTTGTACATGTCTATCATGGAATCTGGCCAGCCATTAAGCGACTACGTCATGAACTTGAGGCCCCTTAGGGGATAGATATTCCTAGTGAGCAAAGGAGTACAGAACAATAGCACCTACTAGACCCACGTGTTCCGCTGAACCACCATGATTGTGTGCGATAGTCCTGCACCGACTAAAACGGACTAACGGACCAGCTGCCGTGGCGACGTGGTTTGCGTCGCGGACTCCCGGCTGGGAGGTCGTGGGTTCAATTCCCATCAGAGTCATGTGGGATTTTTCTGCTCCGACCGGCTCCTACCCAGAGTTGAGTTTGCTACGAGCTCAGTTGGGCAGACTGGGACCACACAGTCGAGTTTCATCCACTTACTGGATGCGTTTCTGAGAGTGTTGCTCAAATTTCCTGACCAACACTGTAGGTGCCTGTATCTCTCGGGCCTGGTTGACGCCGGGATATATTATGAAAGGAAGCGTAGAGTACAGCCCTGTCATGTAGTCTCAGACCGAAATGGAAATCCGTAGCATCATCTTAATCATTCTCATTCTCATCGATCAGCATAAAAAAGTCTCAAATTCTCTGGCCCTTCATGCTCTGCTCTTATGGTGACCTCGATTTCGATGTCCTCTCCACGTCTGTGGCCTTGGTTTGGTTCCGTCGGGGTCACCAGTATCGGCAAGTCCATGGAGGCTGTCGTTGGACGGACGTGGTGGCGTCCTCTGGAGGGAGAGCTCACTCACGCCGGCTCCGCGACTAAGCAATTCTAGTCGTCAGTAGGGGGGCTTAGTAGATGGTCTCCTGCGTATGTTGGATCAGAACAGGCGCCACTGAACACCACCGAAGTGACTCGGCAGCAGTGCAGTGTCTCCTCCGGTGGGTTGCCTCTTGACGACTTTACATTGCTCCCTGTGGATTGCCGGTGCCGGTTCTGCAGCGGGACTGACCGGGCTGTGGCTGTGGACGGGGTGTCGGAATGAGCGGCGTGGGTACAATGCCACTGAGGAAGATAGGACAGCAAAATAAATAATAATAAAATAAAATAAAAACAGACTAGTGGGGGGGGGGGGGGGGGGCAGAATGAAAGCTTAGCATCACCGGTGATTGTCTAAACACAACGGTCGCTAAACCCTGTCAATTCGCTGAACGCATGTGAGGGTGGGCAAACATTGAAGATGAGAAAGCGTTGAAGGGCAGAATGGTTACATGAATATGCAAATATGAAAATATGACACGTACTTGCTGGAATTAAACGGTTGCCGACGTGTTGACAGATGGATAGGTTACAATGATATGGGTCTGATTTTATGAGTTTTGATTTGGTGTTGTAGTTGCTATTGGTGGTGGTGGTGGTGGTGGTGGTGGTGGTGGTGGGGTGTGTGTGTGTGTGTGTGGTGTGTGTGTGTGTGTGTGTGTGTGTGTGTGTGTGTGTGCGCGCGCGCGGTGTGTGTGTGTGTGTGTGTGTGTGTGTGTGTGTGTGTGTGTGTGTGTGTGTGTGTGTGTGTGTTTCTGCTTATCATATTAAAAATGTCATGCGGAAAAAAGATGATAATTATAGAAGTACAATAGTACTACTCCTTCAAGAACGAGCACCCGAAGTTGAACACACACACACACACACACACACACACACACACACACACACACACACACACACACACACATACACACACACACTCACTCACTCACTCACTCACTCACTCACTCACTCACACTAACACACACACACACACACACACACACACACACACACACACACACACCACCGACACGCACACACACTCTCTCTCTCTCTCTCTCTCTCTCTCTCTCTCTCTCTCTCCACACACACACACCACACACACACACACACACACAAACACACACACACACACACCACACACACACCACACACACTCACTCACTCACTCACTCACTCACACTAACACACACACACACACACACACACACACACACACACACACACACACACACACACATGACACGCACACACACACACACTCTCTCTCTCTCTCTCTCTCTCTCTCTCTCTCACACACACACACACACACACACACACACACACACACACACAACACACACACAAACACACACACACACATACACACACACACACCACACACACACCACACACTGACACGCACAACACCACACACACACACACACACACACACACCACACACACCACACACACACACACACACACACGACGCCAATCCCAAGCGCCTAAGTCTTCTTCTGCATAAATGAAAAGTTCGATCCCTTCTTTTTGTTCCCTGTGACCGTTTTCCTTCCCGCCATTTGACCTTTCGTTCGTACCGGGTACTAGGCACTCAGATGAAAGACACTGACGCCAACAACAACAAATGGAGAGGGGGAGGGATGGAGCGGTTCGGGGGTGGAGATGGGATGGAGGGGCGAGGGGATCTGTTGTTGTTTTTTTTCCTCTCCTGCGATGTTTAGAGACAGAGGAGAACGTGGCTGACAACTTTGAGAGAGACAGACAGAAAAACAGACACGTACGTACGTACGTACGTACGCACGTACGTACGCACGTACACACACACACACACACACACACACACACACACACACACACACACACACACACACACACACATATACACTCATTCGCACACACACACACACACACACACACACACACACACACACACACACACACACACAGATAGAGACAGAAAGACAGAGACAGACAGTCAGAGAGACAGACAAACCGACAGACAGACAGAAAGACAAAGACAGAAATTCAGAGAGACAGAAAGACAGCGACAGACAGACACAGAGAAAGACAGAGAACAACCCCCCACCCCAGAAAGACAGCGACAGACAGACACAGAGAAAGACAGAGAACAACCCCCCACCCCCAACCCCAACCCCCACCCCCACCCACCCCACCCCACCTCCCACCCCCTCAAAAAGCGAACAAACAAACAGCAGCCACAAACAAACAAACAGCAGCCACAAACAACCAAACAGCAGCCACAAACAACCAAACCCAACCCTACCTCAGCCTCAGCCTCGCGCCTTTTCAAGCGGACCTTCGCCCACTGCCCGTGCTGGCCATGGACATGGACGTGGGCTGACGCCGCGGGGGGTGCGCGTGGTAGGAGGAGGAGGAAGTGGAGGTGGTGGTGGTGGTGGTGGGGGTCTTCCTCCTTTGGGGGCTGGTCCCCCTACCTTGGACCGTCTGCCCTGCTGGACGCTGGGTCTGCTCCCGTCCGTGACCAGCGTCACCGATTTGGCCGACCTCCGGGGCCGTCATGCTCGAACCGGCTCTTCTTCGTGTAGTTCTTCTTCTTTTTCTTCTTCTTTTTCTTCTTCTTTTTCTTCTTCTTCTTCAGCGAGGAGTTCGGTGCCATCGACACTGAAAATCAAGAAAAGGTGTATTGTTTTGATGGAGGTTTCCTACAGGTTTGTTGTTGGTGGTGGTCGTTGTGTTGTTGTCGTCGTCGTATCCTGGCTAAAAGACTCCAAGGATCATCCGAACAGCCGAGGTACTTGAACACTGTGGTACGAATGCATCAGCTGGGGAAGAGAACATTACGTGTGCGACCGTTTTTGATTACCCCGCCACGTGGGCAGCCAACTCCGACTTCGGGGGATTTTGGAGACTGATAATGTTATGCTAGGAGCTTGTCACAACTGAAGACAATCCCCGCATAACTATGCAGAGCATAACAACATTTTGATGTAGCCTGGGTGTTCTAGCCTATGTCAATTGGCCTGACACAGCCTTAAGCCAAGGCGGTCCTACAGGTTTAAAAATTCAATATAACTATTTTCATGCCGAAACAAAATCATTTCAAAACGAGGTGACTTAAGGCGGAAAATGAAGCAAATTTGAAAGGAAAAAAAAAACAGTATCGTTCTGCCAGACAATACAGGACAAACAGATGACAGTGTTTTGTCTTGTAAATTGTTTATCTGTATTGTCTGGCGGAACTAATACCATTTCTTTTTCAAACATGCAGAAACAAAAGTTACTGCGGGCAGCAACCCTAACACTACCGATGTAACGCAAGTAGCACTGCGGTGTCTCCTCTGGTGGGTCGCCTCATGACGATCTGCTCATGACTGAATAAACCCTGTGGATTGCCCATGATGAGGTTGTTGCGAGTGGACCAGCTCGAGTTGAGGGGTGTATCTGGAGGAGGTGGGGGGGGGGTGGAAGGGGTCCGGAATGGACGGTATGAGAGTAATACCACTCAAAGGACACAGAGATGACGGTATGAGAGTAATACCACTCAAAGGACACAGGAATGACGGTATGAGAGTAATACCACTCAAAGGACACAGAGAATGACGGTATGAGAGTAATACCACTCAAAGGACACAGAGAATGACGGTATGAGAGTAATACCACTCAAAGGACACAGAGAATGACGGTATGAGAGTAATACCACTCAAAGGACACAGAGAATGACGGTATGAGAGTAATACCACTCAAAGGACACAGAGAATGACGGTATGAGAGTAATACCACTCAAAGGACACAGAGAATGACGGTATGAGAGTAATACCACTCAAAGGAACAGAGAATGACGGTATGAGTAAATCCACTCAAAGACAAGGATGACGGTATGAGGTAAAACCAAAGCACAGGAATGACGGTATGGAGTAATACACTCAATGGACACAGGGAATGACGGTATGAGAGTAATACCACTCAAAGGACATGGGAATGACGGTATGAGAGTAATACCACTCAAAGGACACAGGGAATGACGGTATGAGAGTAATACCACTAAAAGGACACAGAGAAGGGACGGTATGAGAGTAATACCACTCAAAGGACACAGGGAATGACGGTATGAGAGTAATACCACTCAAAGGACACAGGGAATGACGGTATGAGAGAAATTTACCACTCAAAGGACACAGGGGAATGAGGGTATGAGAGTAATACCACTCAAAGGACACAGGGAATGACGGTATGGAGTTAATACCACTCAAAGGACACAGGGATGAGGGTATGAGAGTAATACCACTCAAAGGACCACAGGGATGACGGTTATGAGAGTAATACCACTCAAAGGACACAGGGAATGACGGTATGAGAGTAATACACTCAAGGACACAGAGAATGACGGTATGAGAGTAATACCACTCAAAGGACACAGAGAATGACGGTATGAGAGTAATCCCACTCAAAGGACACAGGGAATGACGGTATGAGAGTAATACCACTCAAAGGACACAGAGAATGACGGTATGAGAGTAATACCACTCAAAGGACACAGGGAATGACGGTATGAGAGTAATACCACTCAAAGGACACAGAGAATGACGGTATGAGAGTAATACCACTCAAAGGACACAGGGAATGACGGTATGAGAGTAATACCACTCAAAGGACACAGAGAATGACGGTATGAGAGTATAATACCACTCAAAGGACACAGGGAATGACGGTATGAGAGTAATACCACTCAAAGGACACAGGAATGAGGGTTTATGAGAGTAATACCACTCAAAGGACACAGGGAATGACGGTATGAGAGTAATACACTCAAAGGACACAGAGAATGACGGTATGAGAGGTAATACCACTCAAAGGACACAGGGAATGACGGTATGAGAGTAATACCACTCAAGGACACAGAGAATGAGGGGGAGAAAAAGGAAAGAACATGAAGAGAGAGAGGGGGGGAGGGAGAGAGGGAGGGAGAGAGAGAGAGAGAGAGAGAGAGAGAGAGAGAGAGGAGAGTAGAAGAGAGAGAAGAGAGAGAGAGAGAGGAGAATGCAGCGCTGGCATATGCTTCAAGATACGTCCTCACAGTTAGAATCTGACTTCCTACATAATATGACTAAGGTATACGTTCCACCTACGCTTGACTTTTTCCTAACGAATGATAAAAAAAAGATTGATAATTCCATTGCCTAATTGCCAGTTTCAGAGGGTGACGTGGGAGAGATTCGCCGTGTCTTAAGGAACAGCTTTATAGACGGCAGAGGCCAGCCTTTCCCCTTCCGCCTGCTGACCTTTCCCCGATCTGAATCAAGTTGCCATTGTTCTGCTGGGCGGACAGACGGGATTGTCAAGCCATAAACAAACAAACGCCCTACTTTACCAGTCTTAAAACTTACGACTAGCCGCACAACATTCGAACCCTCTGACTACAGACTACGGCCCATGAGAGTAAGAATACCCTCGTTTAGTGGACTAATGAGAGAATGTTACAAACAGATGGTATCTTTTTTTTTTTTTTTTTTACTATCCTGCTAAAAACGAAGAAAGGAACAACTGCAACAATTTCACTGGATTCCTACCTACCTACCTACCTACCTACCTACCTACTGATAACCGTCTAAGCTCAGTGGCATGATACTCAACATTTCTGACGCAATCATGCGCGGATAATTGTCAAAAGACCCGAAGTTTGAAGCTAGTCAAAAGGATACAGATTATTTGCATTGCAGCTGATTTTCTTTCTCTTTTTTTTTTTTTCTTTTTTTTTTTTATATAGAAACGTCAACTGTATTCAAGCTTCAACAAAATCTGTGTTTTGATATAATTTCTTATCTATAAATAATATATATATATGTCTCAGGGACCCACGCCCTGGCACAAAAGCAGCAGAACTGGAAGAACTTCAACTGTTCATTGGGGTGCCCCGATGACTGGCCACGGAATTAAGGGAGACAAGAAGACATGCGTTGTGTAAACAGCACGAAGTTTTGTTGTTGTTGTTTGTTGTTGTTTTTTGTTTCAAAGTTTGTTGTTGTTGTTGTTGTTTATTACAGTACCAGAGCTATTTAGATGAAGCTAAAGCAGAAACTGTTTCAGTCACCGTGTGGTGGTGGGCGATCTCCTGCAGCATAATTATAATGTTGTCGTCGGGCATTTCTTGTCGCTCTGACAAACACAGGAGCCGACGTTCACTGCGCATATTGTGGCTGATGCAGTATTGTCGCCAACACAACATGGCGCCGGCGACAGTATGTGCCGAGGTGTGACAGCACATTAAATTTTATAGCTCTCTTTCACAGCTAACATTTCACCTTGGTGGTGGTGGTGGTGGTGGTGGTGGTAGTGGTGGTGATGATGATGATGACGATGACGACGACGACGGCGATGATGATGATGATGATGATGATGATGATGATGATGATGATGATGATGACTGATTGACTGATTGATTGATTGATTGATTGATTGATTGATTGATTGATTGATTGATTGATTGATTGATACCCACTCGCCTTGTCACCTCCACACATTCGTCATTTCATTTCCACCAAGATTCAAATGGTTCTAGTGAGAAAACACTCTGTGCTACAAACGCTGAATAAACACACATGTTGGTATTATAGTTCAAGCAAATTAGCGTGAAAAATGTAACGGAAAGAAGCCGCCTCATCTGTGCTGAAGACCAGCAGCATATACAGTCACTGGTGTCTTTTTTATTTCTCTTTTCTTTCTTTCTGCGTACGCAGGCTGATACTCCTGCGGACACTGCCTGTATAGACAGGCAGTAGAGTTTTGTGTGTATGACCGTTTTTCCATCCCGCCATTAAGGCAGCCGTACTCCATCTTCGGGGAAGGTGTGTGCTATGTGTAACGTGTCATCCAAACCAACGGCCAAACTGGCCCTCTCTTCTGAAAGTTGGTGATGGGATTTTTACGAGTGTGCAAGATGTTGTGGGTGCGTTCACTCTCGGAAACTTGGTGTATAGTCTCATTCGAAGGACTGTATGGGAATGGAGTCAGAACCAATGTTAACAACGAGGGAAAAATCCTCCTGTACCGAAACGGCCCGGCGGAGATGCGAACCCACAACCCAGGATCACCAGAACCCGCAACCCCAGGATCACCAGAGTCCGGCGCTCTACCAACTGAGCTATTCCGGCCTCCGTCGCTGGTGTCAAAAGGCGATGTTTGACGATCTGCTCGGGAGGTAATCTATGGTAGAGCTTATTTCCAGCGAAAGTGACCCCGCCCTTTCATGGGACACACGCCGCTGTTAGGCAATTATGTCCCATCGGTCAGCTTCATTAACAGTTCAATCAGACAGACAAATTAACAGTTCAATCAGAGAGAGAAAATACCCAAACACGGATGTGGAAAGGTTCGCCTGTGATGCGGTCAGTCAGTATCTCGATTGTTATCCTATCATGCGCTTCAAACCATCTATGTAATTCTCTAGATTTATTGACTTGACCCATAAAGTATGGAAAGGTCACTCTTTTTGCAATACATAGACAAGCGTTATCTTTCCCTGATTTTTATTTTTTTTTAACCGGAACAGGTCTGTATGTGCCGGAGTGCAACACGCGTCGTGAAAGCTGGCACGTTTTGTCGCCAAGCGTTCGTGTATGCCGCAAGAGCTGGTTTACCTAGTCACCAGCGACAAAATGTCCTGCCCACGACAAATGTACGCTGCAACTGATCCTCACTACAAAAGTATGGACACAATGCCCCCGCGGCGGTTGGCTAAAGTTAATTAGTGTCTGGCTAAAGTTGGCTCAAGTTAATTAGTGTCTGGCTAAAGTTGGCTAAAGTTAATTAGTGTCTGCACACAGATTACGCTTGAACGGAGACCTTTCTTTTTGTCTGTTCAGTGAACAAAACTTCATTTGAAACATTTAGCGAGGTAAAATATTAATAAGATATATGGGATGAGGTAGATGTGGGGGAGGGGGGACGAGTGGGGAGGAGGGGGCGTAGGGGGAAATGAAGAGTCAAAGGGCAGAGAGATTGGGAAGTGAGGAGGGGGGGTGGTTTCGTTCGTTTATGTACAATGTTTCCATCCATAGTAAGAATTTTAGACACTAAATGAATGTGTGTTACAGTCATCGGATTAATGATTATGATTAAGATATAAAAACATAAAAGCGTGCGCGCCCGCGCGTGTTTGTTCGTGTGTGTGTGTGTGTGTGTGTGTGTGTGTGTGTGTGTGTGTGTGTGTGTGTGTGTGTGTGTGTGTGTGTGTTGTGTGTGTGTGTGTATGTGTGTGTGTGTGTGTGTGTGTGTGTGTGTGTGTGTGTGTGTGTGTGTGTGTGTGTGTGTGAGTGTGTGTGCGGGGGGCGGGTGGAGTGTGTGTGTGTGTGTGTGTGTGTGTGTGTGTGTGTGTTTTGTGTGTGTGTGTGTGTGTGTGTGTGTGTGTGTGTGTGTTTGTGTGTGTGTGTGTGCTGGTGGAAGAGAGAGAAAGAGAGTCTCCGTATGTGTATGTGCGTGTGTGTGTGTGATCGTGCATGCGCGTATCTATGTGTACGTTTCAATGAGAGAGCGAGACATACAGACAGACAGAGAGAGAGAGAGAGAGAAGAGAGAGAGAGAGAGAGAGAGAGAGAGAGAGAGAGAGAGAGAGAGAGAGAATATACTTGTATCGTCGTTGTGAGAACGTCCTTCCATTAAGCACATGGTGTCCTCAGAATGTCTGGAGAGCCCTGCAAGGGTCTGGAAGCAAAACTGAATCGCCACGAACTGCAATTTTTTTCCACAGAAAAGAAAACCATATTTGTACTATTTGATCTCTGTCTTGAATACTGGGATGAAATAGGTCAAACGTATGTAATGTTCGCTTTCGTGTCCGCGTAAATTAAGCAAAATGAGACAGTTTACTTTGTGTCCTCACAAGGTTATTGTACAAGAAGACAGTGTCTGTGTGTGTGCATGTGTGTGTGTGTGCGTGCGTGCGTGCGTGCGTGTGTGCGTGTGTGTGTGTTTGTGTGTATGTGTGTGTGTGTCTGTGTCTGTGTGCGTGTGTCTGTGTGCCTGTGTGTCTATAGCTGTGTGTCTGTGTCTGTTTCTGTGCGTGTGCGCGCGCGCGTGTAGTCAAATGCATCACGATCGTACTTTCTCATAGCTCTTGCCAGTTTATCCACACAGTAGCCTGGATCAATATTCCGCAGCTTCAGTGTTATAATGCAGGCAGCCTTATCGGGCACGAACCATCAGTCGTAAACAGCTGGAGGTCATAGTCGTGACTCTCTCAGGTTTCCCAACAGTCATCAACCAAATCTGCTTCTTCCGCAGGTTCTGAGCAGGTGCGTTGTCTGAAAACTCAACTTTCTTCTTCTTCTTCTTCTTCTGCGTACGCAGGCTGACACTCGTGCGGACACTCCCTATATGGACAAGCAAGTCTTAATCCCATCTACCCAACAAAGGGAGTGGAGTTTTGTGTGCATGACCGTTTTTTATCCCGCCATTAAGGCAGCCATACTCCATCTTCGGGGAAGGTGCATGCTGCGTGTAACGTGTCATCCATATCAACGGCCAAACTGGCCTTCTCTTCCGAAAGTTGGTGATGGGATTTTACGTGTGTGCAATATGTTATGCGTGCGTTCACACACGGAACCTCGGTTTATAGTCTCATTCGAAGGACTGTATGGGAAATGGAGTCAGAACCAATGTTAACTCCGAGGGAAAAATCCCCCTGTACCGAAACGGCCAGGCGGAGATTCGAACCCGCAACCCTTGGATTACGAGTCCGGCGCTCTTCCAACTGAGCTATTCCGCCGCCCCCCCCCCCCCCCCCCCCCCCCCCCCCCCCAACTCAACCTTCAAGACCTCGTCACGTCCTTATTGTATCCACTGGTCTCTACGTGAAGAATGCGTTTTCAATTAGCCCAGAGAAAGTGAGTGACGCCACCACTGAACCAACGATAGTTCAGCTCTGGCCTGTTGCCGACAGCTTCGCTCCTTTTGGGGGAATACAAAACACTCCAAAATACCAGAAAATTCGGACTTGATCACCATCTTGATATGAAACAACAAACAAGATGCAAAGCATAAAAACGTGCTCCCAGTTTGGTGGTAAAAATTTTGTATGTAAGAGGTAAGAAAAAAAAGTTGTTGCTCTCCCCGGTGGGGAATAGAACTCCGGACTCCCGCGGGACAGGCGGGGATACTAACCACTATACTACCGAGGAACTGATGGTTACACATAAGATTATAAACCGTTATTGCAAGAAGGGAGACAATTTCCGATTAGTGGAAGAAAAAAATTCGACAGCGCGGTGGTTATTTCCCTTATTAGACTTGATTTTATTTAATTATCATTTATAGCCGTTAGTAACAGCTATTGTGGTAAAATAAAACATCAGGCATCATCCCTGACCCATAATGAACATACCTACAAATTTTCAGAAACATCGGCCCAGAAGTTTTGTCTGGAGCGAGTGGAATACATTTTGACCATGGACACACACACACACACACACACACACACACACACACACACACACACAGAGAGAGAGAGAGAGAGAGAGAGAGAGAGAGAGAGAGAGAGAGAGAGAGAGAGAGAGAGAGAGAGAGAGAGAGAGAGAGAGAGAAGCATTTCTTCGTTCCCATTGTAAAGTACTCCCTGTTCTATAAGAACTGGGAGTGCAAAACAGCCAGAGGAAGAAGAAACTTCTGTTATAGTCTTATTGTGGTAACTAGCCCCAAACGGGTGTCAGGGTGTAGAGTAACGTTGGCTAGGACTCGACTATCTTTCTTTCAAAGAAGTCATTCTCTTTCAGTGGGCTAATCAAAACAATTTTGCTTGCCCCCCCTACCCCCCCCCCTACCCCCCCCCCCCCCCCCCCCCCCACCCACCCAACCCCACCCCCGTTTAGGCAATCTGTATGATAAAAACATGAAATGTTGAAGGTGGGATGGGGTTTGAGGAGGGTTTGCTTTATGTCCTCATTGAGGGAGGAGAGAGATTACGTTATGTCCTTATTGAGGGAGGAGAGAGAGGTTACGTTGTGTCGTTATTGCGGGAGGAGAGAGGTTGCGTTATGTCCTTATTAAGGGAGGAGAGAGAGAGGTTACGTTATGTCCATATTGAGGGAGGAGAGAGGCTACGTTATGTCCTTATTGAGGGAGGAGAGAGGTTGCGTTATCTCCTTGCTGAGGGAGGAGAGAGAGAAGTTACGTTATGTCCATATTGAGAAGCTACGTTGTGTCCTTATTGAGGGAGGAGAGAGGTTACGTTATGTCCTTATTGAGGGAGGAGAGAGGTTACGTTATTTCCTTATTGAGGTGGGACAGAGGTTACGTTATGTCCTTATTGAGGGAGGAGAGAGGTTACGTTATGTCCTCATTGAGGGAGGAGAGAGGTTGCGTTATGTCCTTATTCAGGGAGGAGAGAGGTTACGTTATATCCTTGTTGAAGGAGGAGAGAGGTTACGTTATGTCCTTATTCAGGGAGGAGAGAGGTTACGTTATGTCCTTATTGAAGGAGGAGAGAGAGGTTACGTTATGTCCTTATTGATGGTGGAGAGAGGTTATGTTATGTCCTTATTCAGGGAGGAGAGAGGTTACGTTATGTCTTTAATGAGGGTGGAGAGGGTTTTGTTATGTCCTTATTGATGGTGGAGAGAGGTTATATTATGTCCTTATTTAGGGAGGAGAGAGGCGATGTCATGTCCTTATTGATGGTGGAGAGAGGTTACGTTTTGTTCTTACTGAGGGAGGAGAGAGGTCACGGTATGTCCTTATTGAAGGAGGAGAGAGAGGTCACGTTATGTCCTTATTGAGGGAGGAGAGAGGTTACGTTATGTCCTTATTGAGGGAGGAGAGAGAGGTTACGCTATGTCCTTATTGAGGGATGAGAGAGGTTGCGTTATGTCCTTACTGAGGGATGAGAGAGGTTACGTTATGTCCTTATTGAAGGAGGAGAGAGAGGTTACGTTATGTCCTTACTGAGGGAGGAAGAGAGGTTGCGTTATGTCCTTATTGAAGGAGGAGAGAGAAGTTACGTTATGTCCTTATTGAAGGAGGAGAGAGAGGTTATGTTATGTCCTTACTGAGGGAGGAGAGAGAGGTCACGTTATGTCCTTATATATGGTGGAGAGAGAGGTTATGTTATGTCCTTATTTAGAGAGGAGAGAGGCGACGTCATGTTGTTTTTTTTAATTGAGGGAGGAGAGAGGTTACGTTATGTCCTTATTAAGGGAGGAGAGAGATTACGTTATGCCTTTAATGAGGGTGGAGAGGGGTTACGTTACGTCTTTAATGAGGGTGGTGAGGGGTTACGTTACGTTCTTATCAAACACACTAGCTAACCGGAAAGACCACATTTTCACTGGCCCAGAGAGAGAGAGAGAGAGAGAGAGAGAGAGAGAGAGAGAGAGAGAGAGAGAGAGAGAGAGAGAGAGAGAGAGAGAGAGAGAGAGAGAGAGAGAGAGAGAGAGGAGAGAGACGGAGAGAAGATACAAGAGACAGAGAGACAGAGAGGCACAGAGAGATAGAAAGAGACAGACAGACAGAGAGACAGAGAGAGTCAAAGAGACAAAGAGCGAGAGAGAGATGGACTGACTGAGAGAGAGAGAGAGAGAGAGAGAGAGAGAGAGAGAGAGAGAGAGAGAGAAAGAGGGAGACACACACACACACACACACACACACACACACACACACACACTCACACACACACACACGCACGCACGCACGCACGCACACACACACACACACACACACACACACACACACACACACACACACACACACACACAACACACACACACACACACACACACACACACACACACACATACATACACACACACACACACACACACACACACACACACACACACACACACACACACACACACACATACACACATACACACAGACATAGAGAGAGAGAGAGATTTCCCGTCTCAATCACAGACAGAATTCAAACGGCGGGAAGACAGAAGAAAAAAAATTGGGGTCTGCATCCTCGTGCATGTAATTTGTGTTCATGCTGTTCTCGTCATTTCCCTCCCCCTTCTCCCTATTCCCTCCCCCCTTCTCCCTATTCCCTCTCCCCCTTCTCCCTATTCCCTCTCCCCTTCTCCCTATTCCCTCTCCCCCTTCTCACTACCCCCCCCCCTTCTCACTATTCCCTCTCCCCCT
>CM031604.1:80688453-80695953 GCA_018398815.1 Conus ventricosus
GTAAGAGAAAGATCGTTGGCCTGAAGTTTTCAGGCGAGCAGAGGGAAGCCGAAGCAGACGAGAATTGGTGGATGAGCTTAAAGGTCTACTTTAGAGATTTTTGATAATTTGTTAAAAACAGGTCTACATGTCATATAACTACGGTATGGTATTTATTTTTTAAATAAAATCGCCGAAAGAATTTAATAGATAAAAAACGACTTTTGCACACCTGTTCAAACCCCGCGCGGTAGACCGAAAACCGTGACGTCACTTGATGGACTGGCCGTCAGCCGCGACCTACACAACAAGCCAACGCCAAGTCAAATCAACACGAGTTGCGAACCCCTACAGCCTAAAAAGTCACGAGGGGGCGGCAGATATTGTGCTGTAGGCGAGTGCAGCCGCTCAGCAGGAGACGGATATTCTGTGCACACATTTCCATCTGATGCAGATACTCGAAAGAAGTGGATTCGGTTCGTGCAACCATGCCGGGCAGCTCAAGTTCTTTCTACCACGTCAGTTCCAGCTGGACCGCGGAAACGAGCTATTCCGACAATTGCCGAGCGCGTTCGAGTGGATCAAAAACTTCGTCTGCATTGTGCGCGTATACTTTGAAGGCGGAGTGGTAAGCTCGTACAGATGAGTACGATAGTCGCACGTTTATTATGTTCTTATCTATGGACAGATCACACTTGTTAAATTGAATGAACACGTTAAGGCTTGAAGAAGGAGAATCTCCGCTCGCCGTCCACGCGTGATCGCATCAAGAAGTCAGTCGGTAGCCTCCTTCGAGACTTCGGTAAAGTCCGTACGCCTTCGGAATGCTGTGTTCGGGCGTCCAGCTGGAACTGAACTGACGTGGTAAAAAGAACTTAGCGTTCAAACTGATAAGGTACAGGCCTTGCAGAAACATCCCCAGAGTCACATTGGCTGTCGCAATCATAGTCACTGCTTTTACATGATAAATTAAATACCGAGCGAGATGCGCAAGAACCATCAGAATCGCTTTCTGTCGCCGTCGCTGTCCATCATGCGACGTCACATCCAAGAGCAGTTAAGCCATGCCAAGATTTAGTTGATTACCTCCCGTTTTCTTGATTACAGGTGAAAATGCCCACTTTCGCGGATCGATTTCGTGTGATCGGGAGCGAATCGGATGTTTATTTTACCAATTTATCAAACATTTCATATTTCTGCATAAGCTGACCTATTATCGAAAACCTCTAAAGTAGACCTTTAAGCTGCGAGACGGAACATAGAGATGGAGGAGATCAGAGAGGTAGGAGGGAGCCAGATTATTCAGTGATTTGAAATCCAGGAGGAGAACTTTAAAGTCAATGCGAGACTGAATAGGCAGCCAGTGCAGTCCATGTGTCCATATTATTTCTAGGACTGCCTGCACCTCGATATGTCTTTAAGCTTTGAACATTCTCATACAACCATGACCGATTTTTTTTCGCGAATACAGTTGTAATAGAAGAGCATTCACTTCTTTTGTTCTTCAGATATAGAACTCTTAGCCTGCCTCTTCTATGCGTCTCACAATCCACCACTCTCATCCTTTAAAACGAATCTTGAAACGTCCATTCCACATTCATTTTGCGCCCAATTTGAACAGATAAGAGATTGCTCGTTCTTCGTTTTCACTGTGTCTATAATGTGGTTTGTCTGGCCTGAAGAAGACTAAAGGGGTCGAAACGCGTCGTGTTTTGTCGTGTAATGGACGTGTCTCCTTAGTTCGGCGGAACAGTCATTTTACTTTTAAGTTTGAACCCTGAAATGTTTTCTTTTTTTTTAAGGAGGCTTTCATATAATAGGTCCTGACGAGACGGCATTTGTGTTCAAATCTACCTTGTGCGCGTGTTCTTGTCGGGAGAGAGTGAGAGTGCGCAAGCAAGCCAGTAAACGTGTTGTGAAAAGCAGATATGTGAGCATTGATATCATGAAAAATGTAGCAAAGCACCTATTTTCTCACACATGGATGTAACAGTGCGGCGAGCAGTGTAGTAAACATGGTTAGATTTCTTATCCGGGATGTACGAACGATGTAACACGCTTGACTGATCGAGAACTGTGGAGTCCTACAGAATACTGACACCTATAATCTCTTGCTGTTCATAGGTAATCAATCATTATATTCTAATCCATCTGAATTTTCCAACAGCACTGAAATGCACTGTTAATAACTCTACAATCACAATGTTGCTGTCTACTTTTGTCGATGAAGTTGATCATTATTTCCTCTGTAATCATCCGCTTTGATTTTCTTTTCTGAGGACCAGAGAAATGGGAGGGGGACCCCCAGGTCTCGCCAATATGCTCCGTGGTCCGCCCCGCTTCTCCTACAGGAGGACAGAGAGAGAGAGGGTGGGGTGGGGAGGCAGGATGACGCGAGGTGGCAGCAGCGTTTGTACACACTATAGTTAGGGCGCTCTGGCCCTGTCTGCAGACTGGACAATGATGACCCTCATTCTGTCTGTCCAGCTGATGAGGCCCTGTGTGCAGACTGGACAATGATGACCCTCATTCTGTCTGTCCAGCTGATGAGGCCCTGTGTGCAGACTGGACAATGATGACCCTCCTTCTGTCTGTCCAGCTGATGAGGCCCTGTGTGCAGACTGGACAATGATGACCCTCCTTCTGTCTGTCCAGCTGATGAGGCCCTGTGTGCAGACTGGACAATGATGACCCTCCTTCTGTCTGTCCAGCTGATGACAGCTTTCCTCTCACTGGCGGTGCTGTTTCTCCACGCGGGGGATGGGGGGGGGGGGGTGGGGGTGGGGCGGGGGGGGCGGGGGGGGGCTTAATGATGGTCTTCATCTCTATGAGGTTGACACTGTTATCTTCCTGTTCGTCGTCAGCTCTCAGATGTGTCTTTCTGTCTTGCCTGTTTGTCTCCTTTGATACTACTCCCCCCCCCCCCCCCCTCCGCCCCCCTCCCCCCCCTCCCCCCGGAAGGGGTGCGGTGGGAGGTCGGGCGGGAAGGAAGAGACATGGAGAGAGGATGGGGATCAGTGTGTGTGTGGGGGGGGGGGGGGGGGGGGAGATGACGTTCGCCAGTGCTTCCTGGTTGGTAAAGCGTGGAGAGGGATTTTGTGAAGTTTGGAGCGGGATTTTGTGAAGTGTGGAGCGAGTTTTTAGGAAGTGTGGAGCAGAATTTTGTGAAGTATGGAGTAGGCTTCTCCCATCTCGCAGAAATAAAAACCGTGTATATATTATCATCTGCGAGTGGCTACACCACTGTTCATGTTTCTACGCAGGTACAAGATCAGAGACGCGTTTCAGAGAGACTAGTCGCTAGGAGTTCTTTGCAGTTTGGGGAGTAGTTACGTTTCACAGCACAATCTTGCGGTGAAGGGGGCAAGGCAATGGCGAGAGTTCGCTAGAAAATCTTGAGGGAAAAAAAATGGCCAAACAGTTGTAATGTCGTCTGATACATGCGCGAAAAGCAATAATATTCTCTG
Organism: Conus ventricosus; assembly: GCA_018398815.1. Taxonomy (NCBI): domain Eukaryota; kingdom Metazoa; phylum Mollusca; class Gastropoda; order Neogastropoda; family Conidae; genus Conus; species Conus ventricosus. The sequence continues at coordinate 80,691,900 of CM031604.1, forward strand.
ATTCGTGAATGAAAAATCTGAATGCTGTTTCTTCAGCACCTAGAAGAGCTCGAAGAAGTAGCAATATGGTTCATGTCAAATTGTCCACGGCCTGTTTCTTTGTCCCAACTGCCTCTTGCTCCTCTCGCCGCTAGCACACGCTGAGCCTCTCGCCAGTTGCTCCTCTCGCCGCTAGCACACGCTGAGCCTCTCGCCAGTTCTCACGTCTCTCAAACTCGTCTCTAACATGTATGTTGAAGATCTTGTGACCCATGTATGCATGACAGCGTTCGGTGGTTTATAGAAACACAGACATACCTATCACGCGCCAGGATGTTTAGCAGATAGGCAGCGCGAAGCATTCGTTAGAGCTGACTGAAATGCAAGGGATGAACATTCAGATAACAGCAACATGTTGAAAACACAAAAGATGCACATCTTGTTCTATCTTACTTACTTGGACTTAGATGCTCCTGCGTCTTGCGACGCATGAGGCAGTCAAGGCGCTCCACTGTGCACGGTCCCCAGCAACATGTTCCCCCCCCCCCCCCCCCCTGAAGATGCTACATACAGCGTGGAGGGTGGGCTGGATGCTTGTCTCCCAGACAAAACGGACACACTGGGTCTCTTGGACAACCGCGCACTTTCAGCGCACTTTAATTATACGCTAACCAAGGCACAGGTTGATAGGAACTAAAAAAAAAAAAAAAAAAAAAATATACAAACAAACAATCAAACGAACAAACAGAAAGACAGAAAGAGAGGAAAATGGACAGTAAGCGAAAGGAAGAAACCCCGAAATGAAAGGGTGAAAAGGAAAAGGGGGAGGAAAAAGGAAAGAGAGCGGGGAAAAAAAAAAAAAGAAATTCCGAAAGAAAAGAGACGAAAAGGGGATTTAAAAAAAAAACATGAAAAAGAAAAAAGAAAGAAAACAAAAAGAAAAAAAAGCAAAGAACAAGCAAACAGACAATGGACGAAAGAAGAAAAAAGAAACAAAAAGGCGAGGAAGGCAACAAGAAAAGGGAGAGAAGCCTGGATGAAGGGAACGGTCGTTCTCCCCGTCGTCAGAAAAGGGAAGAAGCCTGGATGAAGGGAACGGTCGTTCTCCCCGTCGTCAGAAAAGGGAGAGAAGCCTGGATGAAGGGAACGGTCGTTCTCCCCGTCGTCAGCGCTATGGAGCCGGTCTGAGTGATCGGAGTGGCAACCACAGGCAAGACGTATGAGGAGATCGTGACGGACTTTCTCTTTTTTCTTGATTAAAAATCTGCAGGACGAAATGATTATAGTTCAGCGTCAAATTGTCGAGTGTAGGTTTTCCTTTCATTTCGCGCGCGCGCGCGCGCGTGTGTGTGTGTGAGTGTGTGTGTGTGTGTGTGTGTGTGTGTGTGTGTGTGTGTGTGTGTGTGTGTGTGTGTGTGTGTGCGTGGTGTGTGTGTGTGTGTGTGTGTGTGTGTGTGTGTGTGTGTGTGGCTGGTTCATCGGTAACTTCTATTATCATTAGTACATTCACAGCTCTCTGTCTACCTGTCATTCAGAATCAGAAAGGCAGACGATTGACTCAAATCGCTCATACGTTCGCGTTATGAAAAACACAGAAAGGTACTCGCACATGCTTTCCTGTTATTTATTATTTAAAAAGTAGGCGACGCACTTCAATCATCCTAAGCACGTTCCTGGCATTCAGAATCAGAAAGGAGAAATTTCACTTCATTGCACGCGCATTCCTGTTAATCAGAATTCTTCTTCGTCGATCACCACGTTAGATGGATACACCAGTCTGCCTCGCAAACGCTGCCGTCCTCTCCAGGGCTGCCTGGCCGCCATGCAGCTTCTCGTTCAGGGCCTTTGCCTCAGGCCACGTTTCGTTCCTCAGGGCGTCATGCAGATGGCAGTGCTGCAGGAGATGTTCGGTTGTCATAGCAGCTGTATGGCATGGGCACATCTCTGACTGTCCGATCCTCATCTTGTTATACAGGTGAGCGTTCAGCCTGTTGTGACCCGTCCTGAGCCTCAGAATGATGACCTGGTCAGCCCTGCTCAGGCTGTGGTAGCAACCGCCCGCGTCACGAGTTCGTGTTACTTTGGATAATAAAGGGAGGCGATTCACCTCGTTGCAACTGCGGTCCTGTTATTCAGAATGAGAAAGGTAGATAATATAGATCTATAATCAATCGCAAAGCATGATCCTGCTTGTCGATTCACTCCATCTCGCGCCCGATGCTGTTCTTCGGATTACATAGGATGACGATTCATTTAATCGCACGCGCGTTATTGTTATTCAGAATTACGAAGGTAGATAATTCACATTATCGCACGCAAGTTCCTGTTATTTAGAATTGCAAAGATAGACAATTCACATAATCGCATGCGCATTCGACTGTTATTCAGAATTACAAAGGTAGACCATTCACATCACCGCACGCGCGTTCCTGTTATTCAGAAAATTACAAAGGCAGACAATTCTCTTCATCACACTCACGTTCCTGACATTCAGAATTACAAAGGCAGACAATTCACATCATCGCAAGCGCGTTCTTGTTGTTCAGAATTACAAAGGTAGACAATTCACTTCGCCGCACGCGCGTTCCTGTTATTCAAAAGTACAAAGGTAGACAATTCATTTCATCGCACGCACGTTCCTGTATTTCAGAATAACGAAGACAGACGATTCACTTCGTAGCACATGCTTTTCTTTTTCTTTTCTTTTTTTAAATTACAAATGTTGAGGATTCACTTTATCGCTCATGCCCACCTTGGCTTAAGGCTGCGTCAGACCAATTGACATAGGCTGAAACACCAAGGCTACATCAAAATGGTGTTATGCTTTGCATAGTTATGCAGGGATTGTCTTCAGTTGTGACAAGCTCCTAGCATTATATTATCAGTGTCCAAAATCCCCCGAAGTCGGAGTGTGGCTGCCCACGTGGCGGGGTAATCAAACACGGTCATACACGTAATGTTCTCATCCCAGCTGATGCATTTGTACCATAGTGTTCAAGTACTTCGGCTGTTCGAATGATCCCTGGAGTCTTTTAGCCAGGGTACGACGACAACAACAACAACAACAACAACAACAACATCGCTCATGCGCTGTCATTTAACATTACAAAGGTAGTCAAATCACTTTATAGCACGCTCGTTCCTGTTGTTCAGAGTTACAAAGGAGGCGTGTTAATCACTCAGTCGTGTGCGCGTTCCTGGTATTCAAACTCAGAAAGGTAGATGATTCACTCAATCGCGTGCGCGTTCTAGTCGTTCAGAATCAGGATATCGATGGTTCACTCAATCACGCGCGTACCTGTCATTCCGAATTACGTAAACGTTTTCACACAATCGCGCGAACGTTCCTGTTCTTCGGATTCAGAAAGGCAGAGGTTTCATTCAATGTTCCTGTCAGTCACAATCAGAAAGGTAGACGGTTTCTTTAACTGGCGATTACGTACGTGTTATTCTGACATACAAAAGTAAATGATCAAATGAATTGTCACCGCGCTCCTGTTATTCGGGGTCAGAAAAAAAGAAAATTCACATAATCGCTCGTACATTTCTGTCCTTGGTAATGAAGTTGAGTTTATTGTGCTGGTGTTCCTTTTTCTGTTTTATTTGTTTGGTTGGTTGGTTGGTTGGTTGGTTGGTTGGTTGGTTGTTTTATGGGTTGTTGTTGTCGGGGTTGTTGTTTTGTTTTGCTTTTTTTTTTTTTTTTGACTTCGTTTTGTTTTGGGTTTTTTGTTGTTGTTGTTTGCTGCTTTCAGAATCAGGAAGGAAGTCTATGCACTAAATCGTGAGCCTGCTCCTGTTAGTCAGCATTAAAAGCAACACGATTCCATTCATCGTGCGTGTGTTCCGGTTCTTTAGAAGCAGAAAGGTATCCCGTAAGCGCGCGTGAATCTCTCTCTCTCTCTCTCTCTCTCTCTCTCTCTCTCTCTCTCTCTCTCTCTCTCTCTCTGTGTGTGTGTGTGTGTGCGTGTGCGTGCGTGCGTGCGTGCGTGCGTTAGTGTGTGTGTGTGTGTGTGTGTGTGTGTGTGTGTGTGTGTGTGTGTGTGTGTGTGTGTGTGTGTGTGTGTGTGTGTGAATG
>CM031604.1:80700953-80703453 GCA_018398815.1 Conus ventricosus
GTGTGTGTTGTGTGTGTGTGTGTGTGTGTGTGTGTGTGTGTGTGTGTGTGTGTGTGTGCGTGTGCCTGCGCACGCATATATCACATCTTTTTGCCATGCACTGAAAGAAAGCGGATTTGTTTAGTGGATCTTGCGAAAGGAAACGCTTTGGGTCCGTTGCGTTGAATATTTCCCTGGCGTTTTCTGTCTACTGCAATCATAGTTTCAATGGGTGTGCACATAATTGCTGATGATGTAGGATTTGGAGGGAAGGAAGCTCAGGGCCAAATCGCCTGACCCAAGTCATCTTTTCAATCTTTCGTCTCACTGGCTTGAAAAGGTAGGTAGTATTTTTTTTAATCTACTTTGAGCCCTTCAATGGCAGCGGTTGACGACCTTCGTCCAATATGCTGACGATTTTTTCTAGCTGGGTTTATATAACACAAACAGCGCAAAAAGTATAGTAGGAACAATGTATCTACTTGAGCTTCAGAGACTTTATCTTTCATGCTACAAATTAGTTCCGATGAAAGCTACAAAACAACACAGATATGATTTCACCCTGGTAGCAGACAGCCTCATTTCCCAACGTTCAAATTGCTTGAAAAGCCTAGGGGTGTATTGGTTCACGAGCGAAATTTCAAATTTGGGCGAATTAGTTGTTACACCAATATTGGCTTGAAATACTTATTTCGATTACGTTGTAGCAAAAGGAGGGAATTTTTTCAACCTCTGAATACCATCAGTAGATTAATATCAAGGGGTTAAAGATACAAATACTTTTAAGCCATCTGTTTTCACAGCTCTTATAGGATCGAAATGTTCATACAAACATAAAATGTACTATCCTAAAACGTTTACTGAAAAAGATACAAATTTTGGAGCATAAAACTCTGAAACTTCCCCTTTTTAACAGCTTGTACACTCTTGTGCTAACTCCAGCAACGAAGAACTGAAATTCAGGTCGTCTTGTGGTAACTCAAGCAACGAAGAACTGAAATCGAGGTCGTCTTGTGGTAACTTCAGCAACGAAGAACTGAAATTCAGGTCGTCTTGTAGTGACTCAAGCAACGAAGAACTGAAATTCAGGTCGTCTTGTGGTAACTCCAGCAACCAAGAACTGAAATTCAAGTCTAATTTACCAGCCGCCGTGGCGCAGTGGTTTTAGTGTCACGAATATTCCGCCCTGGGAGGTCATGGGTTTAATTTCCATCAGAACCAGCTATTTGTGCGATTTTTTTTTTTTTTTTTTTTGCCTCGACAGACTACTAAACAGGGTTGAGTTTGCTATGAGTTCCATGTTTTCAGCAGATGTTTCTCTATGAGTGTCGCTCAAATTTCCTGACCAACAACTGCAGGTGCACGTATCTCTCGGGCCTGGTTGACACGACCAGGATTTATCATGAAACGAAGCTTAAGAGTACAGCTCTGTTATGCAGTCTCAGACCTGAATGGAGCTTGATAGCATCGTGTCCATCCATAGCACGATCTTCATCATCTCTCTCCATCCTCTCCATCCATAGCATGATCTTCATCATCTCTCCATCCTCTCCATCCATAGCATGATCTTCATCATCTCTCTCCATCCATAGCACGATCTTCATCATCTCTCTCCATCCATAGCATGATCTTCATCATCTCTCTCCATCCATAGCACGATCTTCATCATCTCTCTCCATCCATAGCATGATCTTCATCATCTCTCTCCATCCATAGCATGATCTTCATCATCTCTCTCCATCCTCTCCATCCATAGCATGATCTTCATCATCTCTCTCTATCCTCTTCATCCATAGCACGATCTTCATCATCTCTCTCTATCCTCTCCATCCATAGCACGATCTTCATCATCTCTCTCCATCCTCTTCATCCATAGCACGATCTTCATCATCTCTCTCCATCCTCTCCATCCATAGCACGATCTTCATCATCTCTCTCCATCCTCTTCAATCAGCATACAAAAAAAGTATCAAATTATGTGACCTACCATGCTCTGCTCGAATGGTCGCCTCAAGTTTTGATTTCCTCTTCACGTCTCTGCCCTTACTGAGTTTGTGTCGTGGTTGCCGGTGTAACGAAAAGTTTTAACTCCCCGAATGGTTTAACTCCCAGGGAGTTAAACTGTTCATTTGTAAATTTTAACTCCCTGGGAGTTAACTAGAATATAAAAAAACTAACTCCCTCTGTGCTTCAGTTTGATTCCAGGGGAGTTATTCTGACATACCACCAGAATGACTCCCACCCACCACTCACTCCCCGCACCTGCTTCCACTCATGCATCTTATATTTTTATATATATATATATTATATATATATATATTATATATTATATATATATATTATATATATATATATAATATATATATAAGCTGTTGGGCACCTTCAGATTTTTAAAGAACACTTTTATATTGTATATATATATATATATATATATATATATATATTATATATATATATATATATATATATATTCGAAATGTGTGTGTGTGTGTGTGTGTGTGTGTGTGTGTGTTCTTACACT
>CM031604.1:80722034-80724534 GCA_018398815.1 Conus ventricosus
CTGAAAAACAAGGCTTGGAAAAACTGTGGGAAGACCTGAAAGAAAAACACAGCGCCCTCAGCAAAGCGGAATCTGCGAGGAAGAGGAAGAGCAAAAAGAAGAAGACACAAGAGCGCTTCTTCAGAGACCCCTTCCAGTTTGCCAGAACACTGTTTGAGCAGCCAAAATCTGGGACCCTAAGTGTGGACAAAGGAGTTCTTGAGCAGCATCTGAGGAAAACATACTCTGACTCACAGAGCAAAGCACCACTCGACATTCAAGGTCTGGTGTGGCCAACCAACCCTGAGGAACAGTTCAATGGCAAGCCTCCAACGTTGGCGGAAATCAAGAAGGTGGTCGACAAAGCCAGAGCCAAATCATCACCAGGCCAAACGGAATACCTTACCAGCTTTACAAGAAATGTCCCAAGGTGCTGGAGTGGCTCCACAGGCTGCTGCGATCGGCTTGGAGAAACCAGAAGATCAGCGGCCAGTGGATGACGGCAGATGGTGTGTACATCCCCAAAGAGCAAAACTCAAGTGACATCAGCCAGTTCAGGCCAATATCACTACTGAACGTCGAAGGGAAAATCTTCTTCTCTGTCATGGCAGCAAGGCTGACCAAGTACCTGATGGAAAACAAGTACTTGGATGTGTCAGTCCAGAAAGGTGGCATCCAGGCGTGGCTGGCTGTGTAGAACACGCCACAATGATCTGGGACGCAATCCAAAAAGCAAAAAAGAAAAGAGAGACCTGGACGTAGTGTGGCTTGATCTGGCAAACGCATATGGATCTGTGCCCCATGAGATGATACAGTTGGCTCTTGAGATGTACCATGTGCCAAAGAACATCCGCGACATGCTCAAGAAGTACTTCAATGGCTTCTCAATGCGGTTCTCTACCAAGGAGTACACAACTGATTGGATCAACTTGAAAGTGGGCATTGCAATGGGCTGTGCAATTTCCCCAATACTGTTCGTGCTGGCAATGGAACTCATCTTGAAAGCAGCAACAAACACGCGAGACAAACAGACCTTGGCGATGGATACAAGATGCCTCCTCTCAAGGCCTTCATGGATGACACTACAGTGATTTCATCCAGAGAAGACGAGACACGTCATGTGCTGGAGAGGCTGGACGACATAGTTGCCTCATCCAGAATGAAGTTCAAGCCAAAGAAATCACGGAGTCTCTCACTGAGGAAAGGAAAAGTGGCCGAATCTGTGGTCTTCAGTGTTGCCAACCAGGCCATTCCAACAGTCACAGAAGAACCAGTCAAGAGCCTTGGAAGATGGTATGATGATACGCTGAAAGACACACAAAGAGCAAAAGAAACCAAGCAGATGTCGGAAGAAGGCTTGGAGACCATTGACCAGTGTGGGCTCCCTGCAAATACAAGGTCTGGTGTCTGCAGTTCATGCTGATACCAAAGCTCCTATGGCCTCTGATGATATACGACATCTGCACCAGCACAGTGGAGGCAATGGAAGCCAAAATCAACAAGTTCACAAGGAAATGGCTTGGTGTCCCACCTGTCTGACTGACATCGCGCTGTACTGTCGCCAAGCAAAGCTCAAACTACCACTGAAATCCATCCTGGAGGAATACAAAGCAGGGAAGATCAGACTTCAAAGCATGCTGGAGGACTCAGGAGACAAGGTGGTAGAAGCAATCAAGCCCCAGCTGAAGACAGGCAGAAAATGGAAAGTTCAAGAGGCGATGGATTCTGCAAAAGAAAGTCTCAAGATCAGAGAAATAACAGGACACACACAGACCAACAGACAAGAACTGGGGGTGACCAAAACTGAATGGTGGTCAAAGGCCAAAGGAAAAGCCAAAAGAGACATGATGATTCAGGAGATGAGAAAAGAAGAAGACCAAAAAAGACTCCAAAAAGCAGTCCAGCAGAGCCAGCAAGGGCAATGGACAACGTGGGAGAATGCACTCCAAAGAAGTCTAACTTGGAATGACATTTGGCACATGGCCCCTCTCAGGATCAGCTTCATTCTCAGATCTGCATATGACCTTCTGCCCTCAAATGCAAACCTGGTGAAGTGGGGGAAAACAGACGATCCTGCATGCCCCTCTGCCATAAAAAAAACAAACAGTGGAGCATGTTCTAAGCTCATGTAAAGTAGCCCTGGCTCAAGGAAGGTACACATGGAGGCACAACCAAGTGCTCAAAGAAATTGTACAAGTAGTCTGGGCTAGTACCAACACCACAAAAGGGAGAATCAGGACTCCAAAAGCACCCGCAACATTCTTCACGGCAGGAGGCAGCAAATCATGGCCAAGAACAACAGTGCCACTCGAAACATGCAGGCAGAGTCTGCTGGATGGGGCAGATGACTGGGAGTGCACTGCAGACCTCCCAGAATGGAAGAGTCACCCAGAGATCATCAGCAAGAGTGGCATGAGACCAGACATAGTAGTCCACTCTAAGTCAACCAAGCAGCTGATCATGATCGAGCTCACGGTGCCATATGAGAACAGAATGGAGGCAGCTCAAATCTACAAGACTG
>CM031604.1:80737034-80739534 GCA_018398815.1 Conus ventricosus
CTAACTACGACTCTGTCCTTTAGCTAGTGGCCACACTGGCAGGACCACAGGAACCCCTCTGGACTATGGTCAAGAGGAGAAAGCTGATGCGATTTGGCCACGTGACACGACACGACTCGCTGCCAAAGACAATCCTGCAAAAAGGCACGCTTGAAGGAGGAAGGCGCAGAGGCAGGCAGAGAAAAGAGCTGGTCGGAGGACATGAAGGAGAGGACCAACCTCAGGCTGCCAGAACTCCTGCGAGAAGCAGAGGACTGGCCGCGATGGAGGAGATCGGCGGAGTCGTCCCTCACGCACCCCCCCTTTTCCTTCCTCCCCCCCTTCCCCCTCCCCCCCCCCCCCCCCCCCCCCCCCCCCCCCCCCCCCCCCCCCCCCCCCCCCCCCCCCCCCCCCCCCCCCCCCCCACTCACCCTACGACCACTTACGTCATGGGAATGAGATGAACTCCATATAATTTCCAGACGCATTTATTAATGTCGAGACTTAACAAGCAGAACACCTGAAAATTACCCGTAAGTATTTAACAGTACAAGCAGCAATGGTAGGCGTTTTGAGCAGCAGCGATAGCAACAAAGTCGAGTCAGGTCATCGTGGTTTATAGCTGAGCCGACCACGGAGGCCAAAACGGGGACGCCAGCTTGTTGATGACGGAACTAAACGTGTTAAAATGGCAAGACGAAGGTTAAATAGAATTATCATGGCCTCTTGGCGGTGAACTCTGACAGAGGCTCACGGTGAGTAGGGCACGGCACGATGGGAGACAGAGCTCTTCATGCTCCTTCCGCCGCCTTTAACCTTCCCTCAACTGAATCAGGTACCCATTACCTGCTGGGTGGACAGACAGGGTTTTCAAGCCGAAAAAAAAGTCCAATCCCACGAGCGGTTTGAACTCACGATGGTCAGAGCGGCAGGTGAACCGCTCTAACCGTTTGAACACGGACCCCTCGGCCACGACTTTAAAAAAAAAAAATCCAAAATTAAGTCAAGTGCTGAAAGTAAAAGACTGATCTAAAACAACATGTATATTAACAAATACATCTAAACCGAGATCAAAACGAAAGCAAAAAAAAACAAAAAAAAACCTGAATCTCTTTGTTAGTATGAATAGAAGAAAAAAAATGAAGAAAACACATCATGTGGCACACCTTGGAACAACGTCTTCAAAATCCGCTGGAAAATAGTATGCCTAATAGTAATATAAGTAATAGTAGCAGCTGTCGTTGTTGTTCTTGTTGATTTTTTTTTTTTTTTTTTTTTTTTTTTGGTAACTGAAGAAGGGGGGAGAACAGAGAAGAAGAGAGTGGGGAAAAATATTGAAAGGAAAAGAAACAGGCCGCTGTACAGATCTGAACCACGGACTCCCCGTGCACCCTGCACAACCCGACTCGGTTTGTGATTTCCACCAATGACCCGAGACAGGCGTGTCGCAGGCATGTCGTGACAGACAGACGCTTGAGTGATCGGTCAGACAGTCCTTCAGCCCTCAGTCAGTCAGGCGTAACAGGGCAGGGGTATTGTGATGACCCATAGTCCCCCGCTTCAGGTCGTACCTGTATGACAATAGTCTTGGACAGAGGGTCATGACAACATACAGGGACGTGTAACATAACTACCTTTACCAGGAAAGCTCACCATGTTCGACACATGAGCGGGGACGCTCTTGACTGCCAAGATGTGCATGTGTTGCATGGTTTGCGAGTTACTTTTTGTTCCCCCACGAAACCTCGCTTTATGGTCTCACTCGAAGGACTGTATAGGAAATGGAGTCAGAACCAATGTTAACTCCCGAGGGAAAAATCCCCCCTGTACCGAAACGGCCCGGCGGAGATTCGAACCCGCAACCCCAGGATCACCAAGATCACGAATCCTGCGCTCTACCTCTGAGCTATTCCGACCCCCTGCAAGTCGGTGATCTTCTCTTCTCATTCTGAGCGACAGGAGACCACAACGCCACATAGCTTACCATTAATGAGGATTCTACATGTAGCTGCTGTCTGAAACTGAAATATTTTGAAGGAAGTTAGGCTTTCACCTGCGTCTGTCTGTCTGTCTGTCTGTCTGTCTGTCTGTTTGTTTGTTTGTGTTTGTTTATCTGTCTGTCTGTCTGTCTGTCTGCCTGTCAGCAAGATCACACAGTGACTGCTGAACCGATTTTATCTAAACTTCGTGGGAAAAAAAAAGGGAATGGGGCTTAAGAACAACATCCTTTAAATCTGAGTGCGGATCCAAAACGCGAATCCGGATCGAAGGGAGGATCTAGGGTCCTTTTGACTCTGGCAGAGGTCTGTTCTCTCCAGTGCACCCTTCTACATGTAGGCCTGATTATGACATCATTCATTTAACAGCAACAGCAATCGCAGCAGCAGCAGCAGACGTAGTTGTAGTAGAAGTACATCTTATCAAAGTGACCAAACAGCCAACAATATGACTTTTTTTTTCAATCGATTCTCCCATCTTTAAAATGGAATATTTCGTTATATAGTTCAGGGGTGGCTGGGTC
>CM031604.1:80742034-80754534 GCA_018398815.1 Conus ventricosus
ATAATAATAATGATGATGATGATCGTAACAATAATAATGATTCGATGATGATGATGATGACGATAATGATGATGATGATAATGATGACGACGACAACGACAACAACGACAACAACAAAAACAACATCGACGACAACAACAATAAGAATAATAGAAGCAGTAGTCGCACTTGTAGTAGCAGCAGCAGCAGCAGCAGTATTGGTAATGATAGTGGTAGGAGCAGAGCAGCTGTAGAAGTAGTACCAGAAGTAGTAGTAGTCCGCAATCCTTGTCGTCATGTTCGTCGTCGTCGTCGTCGTCGTAGTAGTGGTCATGGTGATAATAAACTGAAATGTCACACACACACATACACTTGCACGCACGCACGCACGCACGCATGCGCACAGGTACGCACGCACGTACGGGCACACACACACGCACACACACACACACACACACACACACACACACACACACACACACACACACACACCACACACACACACACACACTTCCACACACACACACACACACCACACACACACACACACACACACACACACACACACACACACACACACACACACACACACACACACACACTTCATTTGCCAGTGGGGGGGAAGCAGCATCCATTAGGAGAGGTTGAATGGTAAACCTTTAAAGGGTAGATCAATTTCCGTGCTGTAGCTACCCGGGGTGGAGACTGAGATTACTGGGGCAACTGAGGGCAGCTCAGTTGGCAGCGCCAAAAAAAAAAGTATGGACTCAGGGTTGAGGAGAAAGTTTACAAGAACACCATTAAAGGGACTCTCTCTCTCTCTCTCTCTCTCTCTCTCTCTCTCTCTCTCCTCTCTCTCTCTCTCTCTCTCTCTCTCTCTCTCTCTCTCTCTCTCCTCTCTCTCTCTCTCTCTTAGATAGTGCCATGAGAGCTGTTAAATACTGGTTCAAAATATTAAACATGGACGACGATAGAATACCCAGACAAGCGTATGAACGCGAAAAAACAGAACACACGAAAAGAGGCAGCCGGGCGATGCAAATAAAAAGAATACTAGATGAAAACGGCTTCTCAGAAGTCTGGATCAACCAAGGAACCCCGTCTGTAAATGCATTTTTAAGGCAGCTCAAACTAAGGATGAGAGATATTTACATACAACAATGGCATGAGAAATGTGAAATGAGTTACCGTTGCCAGACCTATTTTACTTTCAAAAACACATTTCAATGCGAAAAATATCTGCAGGAAATTACAATTACGAAATTCCGTCAGGCAACCGCAAGACTCCGCCTAGGCGCTAACAATCTTAACTGTAATAGAAACTATACAGAAATGAACCCAAATGCGAAGTGTCCTTTTTGCGAAGAAGAAGAGACGGAACGCCATTTCTTAATGAAATGTCCAACCTACAATGAGCTAATGTTGGTATATCTTGAAGCATATTAAACGAGATCATCACTCAGCCTTTTTAACGTTACTAAAATCAACTAAGGAGGAGGTGATAAGAGACACCGGTATGTTTATCCATCATGCGATGAATATACGTAACCAGCTCATGTAACTTAGTATCTGAACCACTATACTATATAATAAATACCGTACGGTATGCAGAACACACTGTGTACAATGATGTTCCATGTATGCATGCAGTAAATTGTATACAGAATGTGCTATGTGTGGTGATGCTTTTTAGGTGCATGTGGAATCTGTTGTTGGTTTGCCTTGCAACTTCTTTCGTGGGCTGTGCTCATCAGCATTGGACGAGTCCATATGGCTAGGGGTTAATTGTTGAAGATGTTTCTGTGGCCAGCTTTGTTGCTGCAGCATGGACTGACCACTCCTGATGGTTGCCAATGGCGTACGCCATCCGCGACACATTATGAGATTTTGGTCATTGCTTGTTTGTCTGCCTATGTTGCTGTATGACACAGCCCTTGTTGCTAGTCCATCGTGAATCAAGTCAATTGTCGTAGGTTGTTAGCTGATGTTCATTGTCGACTTATGTTGGTTGCTCTAGATTTGAATTTGTTTCCCATGACATATCATTAAATACACGGCTCCATAGATATGAAGGCTCAATTTGCATTGTAGGCCCACATTGAGTTTGTTAACATAATTATAATGAAAAAAGGGGGAAGAAAAAAGAAGGGAAATAAGGCATTGTTTATAGGATATTGTTTATAGGATATTACAATTTTGCAGTAAGGGGGGGGGGGGGGGGGTAAACCAAGGAGCGATGACAAATTTTATGAATTAACTTTTCGTTTTTCTTCCGTTAAACTCTCCACTTTGTTCCTTGATGTTGCATTTTGCGTAATTGCTGTTCATAGATGTCACCGGATGAATGTGTATGGACCGATGGCCCCACATTAAATTTCACCGTGTGCTTCACCGTGTGCTTCACCGGTGTCTGCTTCTCTCTCTCTCTCTCTCTCTCTCTCTCTCTCTCTCTCTCTCTCTCTCTCTCTCTCTCTCTCTCTCCTCTCTCTCTCTCTCTCTCTCTCTCTCTGTGGCTGCACGCGCATTACTTCTTCTTGTTTTTGTTGTTCTTATTGTTGTTGTTGTTGTTGTTGTTGTTGTTGTTGTTCTTCTTCTTCTTCTTTCTTCTTCTTCTTCTTCTTCTTCTTCTTCTTCTTCTTCTTCTTCTTCTTTCATCTTCTTCTTCTTCCTCTTCTTCTTCCTATTCCTCTTCTTCTTCTTCTTCTTCTTCTTCTTCTTCTTCTTCTTTTCTTCTTCTTCTTCTTCCTCCTCCTCCTCTTTTTGCACACTTTTATTTCCAAGAATATGTGCATTCATACCCTCCCACCCAACCCCCACCTTTTTGTTTTGTTTTTTTGTTTTGATTGTTTGGAATGCTTTCTTTAGCGAGCGAGCGTGCATATTTGTGCGTGCGTGCGTGCGTACGTGTGTGTGTGTGTGTGTGTGTGTGTGTGTGTGTGTGTGTGTGTGTGTGTGTGTGTGTGTGGTGTGTGGTGTGTGTGTGTGTGTGTGTGCCCAGTATCAGGGCTTCTCATGGTTGTTGATCTAGGCTTCCCCCCCCCCCTTTTTTTTTTTTCGCAACCTTAATTGACAGGCAAAGCAATTAATATGATTATTGTGGCCACCACATCGATGAGGATGAGCGAGGGAGGCATCAAATGACTCGCATTGTAGTCAATGTATGTGCACACACACATACTATGTACATTGACACACCATCGCGAGTGCACGAATGCATCCAAACACAACTTGCACACAATGCACAACACACTCTGTCTGTCTGTCTGTCTGTCTGTCTGTTCTCTGTCTCTGTCTCTGTCTCTGTCTCTGTCTCTGTCTCTCTCTCTCTCTCTCTCTCTCTCTCTCTCTCTTTCTCACCCTTTTTTTCTTTCTGTCTTTGTGTTTCTGTTTCTCTCTGTCTCTTGTGTCTGTCTGTCTGTCTGTCTGTCTGTCTGTCTGTCTGTCTGTCTGTCTGTCTGTCTGTCTGTCTCTCTCTCTCTCTCTCTCTCTCTCTCTCTCTCTCCTCTCTCTCTCTCTCTCTCTCTCTCTCTCTCTCTCTCTCTCTCTCTTCTCTCTCTTTCTCTGTGACGAGTAGGGGTGCCAGGTGTTGTCTTATACAGGGAAAGACTCAGACTCTTGCCTCTATTAAAGTTATAGAGTAGTTTTTATGCACAAAAATTCGTATCCACCCTCTCTCTGACTAGTGGTGGAAGGAGCAACTTTCCGGTACTGGTCGGCGAAAGATTCTTTTTCTTCTTCTATGGACTGTTAACAAATACTCAAAAATGGGGCAGGATTAATTCACCCCAGGCTTACACACTTACAAGTGCTTTTGCTCCGAGTGTGTTAGATAGAAATAGGGTCAAGCATGAAAATGACGTATGAACAACAAATAGACGGACTCAAGATGACTGCAATTTCACACACAAAATTTTACTTTTGTATACAAGAGCAAAATATTTCAAATAGACATAAATTCACACTGGCCCTAATTAGGCTTGGCTCTTCTCGGTTTATCTCCTCATAAAGGGAGGGAAGGTCACGATGATTTGAGTTGCAGGCCAGCGGGTAATCAAAGACTTAGTTTGTGCTGGGGTTGTTCCTAGGGCAGGCGTAAGATCTCTGTCCAATTTCTGGTGACTATTCAGCTCTTGGGGGTCTGCTGGTCGGTCGGTTGTCCATGAAGCGACGTCGAAGCATGGAATCCTGTTCCTGTGCTGGGGGGCCGGAATAGCTCAGTTGGTAGAGCGCCGGATTCGTAATCCAAGGGTTGCGGGATCGAATAAATTCCGCCGGGCCGTTTCGGTACAGGGGGATTTTTCTCTCGGAGTTAACATTGGTTCTGACTGGCCTACTCTTCCGAAAGTTGGTGATGGGATTTTACGTGTGTGCAAGATGTTTTTCGTACGTTCACACACGGAACCTCGGTTTATAGTCTCATTCGAAGGACTGTATGGGAAATGGAGTCAGAACCAATGTTTACTCCGAGGGAAAAATCCCCCTGTACCGAAACGCCCCGGCGGAGGTTCGAACCCGCAACTCCAGGATCACCAAGATTACGAGTCCGGCGCTCTACCAACTGAGCTATTCCGGCTCCCACTGAGCTATTCCTGTGTTCAGTCTTGTGGCCTATGGTGGATTAGTAAAACTGTGGTCAAAGTGGAAGGTTGAAATTCCTTCAGGTCAGGATTTTCGCACAGACCGAATGGCCGGGTGTGGTCATTGGCAGCAGTCTTGAGTCTGGTTCTGGATGGGGGCTGTGTCTTGATCTCTCAGCTCTGGCTCCATGTGAACTCCAGTTCACTTTGTGGTGTTGGTCGGCCGACTGTGTGTGTCGGTTTTCTTCTCTGCTTCCCCCAAAAAGGCCACCAGGCGGCCTTTTTCATGCTCGGGTGGCGAGAGTCCTGTGCCGTGTGAGGCCGCCTCAAAGAGGGAGCAGGATAAAAGTCGCTGGAGCGCTGCACGAGTCCCGTCAATGATCCAACACTGACTACAGCCGAGACGGCTTTTTTTTTCAGCCCAACCCCGAGAGGGTTACCCACCATGTCCTTATCAAAAGCAGTTTCTCAGGCCGCAGTAATCATGGTCCGGCAGCGCTTCATAGCCGATCGCTCAGCATCTCCAAGAGTCGTCCCCCGGTGACATATTCTAGACTCGCCGTCACCCATACGTTTGGAAGGTTGGCTGTGCCGCTTGACACTGGCCTCTCACATCAGTGTCCCTTGAGAGAGATCTGCCATCTCTCCCTCAGCATTCTCTGCTATGCCACTTCCCAGGGAACTGTAAACTATAGAGCTTGATCTTCCATTTCACATGGTTAAGCTAACCATCATGTCTCTCATGCCTGTCTGATTAACAGGTTGTCATAGATATGCTTCTGGAGAGAAGAGAGAGAGAGAGAGAGAGAGAGAGAGAGAGAGAGAGAGAGAGATGAGAGAGAGAGAGGAGAGAGAGAGAGAGAGAGATTTTCCTTCCGTCACTCATTATTTTTTACCTCGATCCGTCATGTATGTAGAAGTGAGTTTAACGTCTCTCGTCCTGAGACCTTCAGCTGGACATGGTGTCCTCGATCCATCAACAAAAGCTCGAAAGAATACAGGACTTAGTGTGGGGTTACAGCAAAGATGAAGTAGTAATAACGCAGGTTGAATAGATGAACATCGCTCTTGCTCTGTGGAAAAAAAAAAAAATTTGAATGTGAAAAAGACGATTTTAGCCTGGAATTTGGGTCGACAAATTAGTTCAATACCATATGTCAGCAAGGATAGCAGAATTGTGCATGGCTTGTGGACTTTTTGTGTTTCTACGCCATTGATAGAGCACTAGGTCAGGATTCGGGAGTGAAAAGTCTGTCAGACAACAGCAGAATGAAGGACCATGTAAATCGTGCTGTTATATAAAGAGAAGCGGACATTGGATCTGCCTCCATCTCCGCATGTACACGAACGGCTCTATCCTGGAGAATGGGGAGGCTGGATGCGCCTTTGTGATCCTACGCCTGATGGTCTCAAAGCAGTACAGCCTAAACAAGGGGTGAGCATCTTCACTGCTGAACTACACACCTTATGGCATGCACTGCAGTGAACGATGTGCCTCAACTACCAAGAGCAGTGGTCATCCTGTCCGATTCCAAATCCTCACTGCAGGCACTAGCAGCCGGAGGAAAGAAAAACAGGAAAGAGATCCAGACTGAAATCCTCTTTCTGGCTCACCAGATTGTATGCAAGGGCACAGACCTTCCATTCATGTGGCTCCCGCCCCGCACTGGCATACGAGACAATGAAATGGCCGACCAAGCAGCCAAGGCTGCAACAGAGAATGGCACGCCCACCGATCTTGGGCTGTCAATGACCAAAGTTGTGAACCATGCTCGAGCAGCTGTTCACAGAAAGCGAGAGGAAACCCTCAGATACCGATGCGAGAAAGGAGATGGCTTTACCTTCCCGTGCGCGGGAAGAAGAAACCAAGCTAGAAACTCCCCAGAAAACACCTCCAACTAGTGAGGAGGCTGCGCACAGGGTGCCACGCGGGTAGCCTCGTGGGCACCAAATGTGCATGTGTGAGCGTCGTATCACTCTAACATGCCTTCAAAAGGAGGGCACTACAAAGGAGCAGATGGACAGATCTACCAGCTACACCGAATCCAGGACCGTCATCAAGGCCAAGCTGCAGAACAAGTGGAAACAGCAGCATCCACGCCACAACGGAGCAGACCCGTACTACCTGCTGACTCGACGAGAGCAGGTAGTCATCTTCAGGCTCAGGACAGGCCACAACCGCCTGAAACACCACCTATTTTCTAAACTCCGCATCGACAACACAGAGCAGTGCCCCTGCAGAACAGGCAGCCAGACAACAGAATATCTGCTGCAGTCCTGCCCGCTCCACCAAGCGCTTCGAGAGAAAACCTGGCCCGACCCAGTACCAGTGGCCCGGAAGCTCTACGGAGGACTGGAGGACCTGCGACGTACTGCCACCTTTGTCGAGGAGATGGGGGAATCCATCTAAAGACATGACGAACGAGACAACAACAACAACATGCCTTCAATGGGTACCCTGCCCTAGCGGCCACCCTGGCACGACTATGGGTTTTCAGGGCAACCCGTGACATTAGGGTCCAGGACTTCCTTCAACCACATCCCACTTAGACTTAGACTTAGATGCTCCCGCGTTTTGCGACGCATAAGACAGTCATCCCACTCCAGGGATGCAATCCATGAAGCTCCTGTGTGACTCCCTCCTATCCTCTGGTACAGACAGTTGGTTTTAACCACTGTGCTGGAAAGAGGTGCGGAATGCAAAGAGAGTCAAAAGGGGCAACAATGTTTCAGCCTCGGGTCGAACCTCTGAGACTCACACCCCTGTCCACTGGCTTGCCACCCGGGGGTCGCGGGGGAGGAGCGTGGGGAGGGGATGGGGGATCATGTGGTTCTGTATCAGTTGCCCTGAGAGGGGACTGTACGAGGGCTGGGGAGGAAGCTGCCACAGAGAGCAGACAACCAACAACACCGACTCCGACCAATCACTGCAAAGCCAAAAACTTCACAGACTAGAGTCTGGGAAACCTTGTCCTTAAGGGCTTCTGGCCAGTAAGACATGCATCTCACCCATCACGGATCACGGATCTGCCTCAGTTCCCTGCGAGGTGGCATAGCAGCGAACACCAAGGGAGAGGTGGCAGCTCTCATTTGAGAGACACTGACGTGAGAGGTCAGTGTCAAGCAGCGCAGCGAACCTTCCAGCCTTATGGGTGACGGCGGGTCTGCTTGAGATGTGAGGCGATCGGCGATGGAATGCTCCCTGACAACGATTACCGTGGCCAGGTATACCATGCTTTTGAGAGTTGGGCATGGTGGGCACCCCTCTCGGGGTTGGGTTGAAAAATTACCCTCAAGCCGTCATCTGCATGTACCATACAAGGGACTCTTGCAGCGCTCTAGTAACCTTCGTCTTGCTCCCTCTTTGAGACGGCCTCACGCGGCACGGGACCATCGCCACCCGAGTATGAAGAAGAGTACCTGGTGGCCCTGAAGACAGGCCTTATGAGGGAGAAAGAGGCAAAGAAAACTGACGCCCATCGTCAGCCGACCTACACAACGAAGTGAACCAGAGTTGACACGAAACTAGAGCTGAGAAAGTGATAGATGACAGCCCCCATACGGAACCAGACACACCACTGCCAACAACAACTGCCAAGAATTGAGCAGGCTTAGGTCTGCAAGTACATCTTGTCCTTATATCATTATGGGCCTCCGGCCAATGGGACGTAAAATTTTAATGTCATCCTTGACCGGATCTGCCGCCGAGTCAGGCACAGGTCAAGGGATGGTCTGTGCGATGAATATGTTTTGGTAATGGCTGATCCTCTGCCAGTTGCGCAATACAGAATATATCGCGTTTGAGGCCTAATCTGTAATCGTGGACTCGGACCTAAAAGGCGACCGCGAGGGTGGTTTTCCTCAAAGGAGGAGACAACTCCGTGCGACCTTTTCGATCTGACCTACTTCCGTTTTTGTCAAAGTGAAACAAGTACTCTGCATCCCATTTGCGTCACCCACCCATCCATTCGTTGCAGTGTTTATGGTGCACATGGTTCAGCCAGCGTCCTCACCACTTAGGTGAAAAAAAAAACGGTCTTATTCTGACTTTACTGGACCTACTATGCAGATGTCATCTATAAGGGTAAGCAATAATGGAGTAATGTAACCTGGTCACCCCACCCCACCCCCTCCCTTTCTTCTCTTCCCCCTTCCCTTTCCCCTTTTCATTTCGGAAGAGTGCACTGGGTATCAATGCCTTGTTCAGCCTACCAAGCAACTGATATTTGGATTTGTAAGACAGATGAGATATCATTAGGATTTTACACGAGAGCGGCAATATGGAACGGCACACGCACACACACACACACACACACACACACACAGAGATGCTTTCTTCCAGATCCATGATCCATTCAACTCATTTGCCATTCTCATAAAACTGTGCTTACTGCGAATCTTTTGCTTGAAGTACCAATGTACAGTTTATACATTGCCTAGTGTTGTACCGTTTGAGTGAGCCAGGGCTAAAAAAAAAGAAAAAAGAAAAAAAGAAAAACCATGGGTCCAACTGTCCGTGACAACTAAGCCATCAGGCACACAAGTGGATATTCTCTCTCCACGTGTATGTTGGGCGGTCAATTTTTCATAGTGTTGGTGAAAGCATGACTGAGAAGTATGCCTCAGTGTACACCAGTCTGGCTTCCATCTCTCTCCCTTTACTTTGACTCCTTTGCTATATCCTCCACTCTTCCCTTGCCACCTCCCTCCCTCTCTCCTACCACTCTGGTTTTTCTCATAACAGAGTCCTAATGCTAGAGTGCTGTCTTCTTTAGGCAAGGCATATTCTTTGCATAAAACATGTCAGCAGCAGGTAGGCATTGTCACTGTGCTTGGTCAGAGTGGAAATGATAAATTGACTCCCTTAATCTTTTTTTCCCCCAAATATATGAATATAAAGTGAATTTATTTTGGAAAGTGTATGTGCTGAAGAGAGAGAAACTCGAAACTCAAAACTCGAAATCTTTAATGAGGGTGAATAGATAAGCTGGAGAGAGAGAGAGAGAGAGAGAGAGAGAGAGAGAGAGAGAGAGAGAGAGAGAGAGAGAAGATAATGTTGCTTATAGCCCAGCCGACCGCTAAGGGCCATATCAGGGCTGAGAGAGAGAGAGAGAGAGAGAGAGGAGTTGTTTTAATTCAGTCCAGGTATGTGTGAATGGTGGAAACATGAGAAATGTTTTTCTTCTTCCACACCCTTTAACACAACAGGACACTTTTTGTTGTTGTTGATACCCTGCTGAATGAATACATCATTTGTCATAATATAAATGTTTTGGGTTGATACCCTGCTGAATGAATACATCATTTGTCATATTTCTCCTTGTTAGGCCTCAATGACTCATGTGCCAGAACATACTGTTATTGAATTATGTTTGCTGGTTTGCTTGTCACTACACTACCAATAATTACCTTTTTTCTTAAAAAACTTTTTTTGGTTTTTGTTGGGGGGGGGGGGGGGGGGGGCAGAGGGGAGGAGGAAAGGGGGAGAACAGGGAAGTCCTGAGCAAGTAGAAACTGGAGGGGGGGGGGGGGGACAAGTCAATTTTCTTATCTACTTGCCCCCAGGACAATTGAAAATCACTTGGGGATTTCTGCTCCTGTGAGCATCACTGTGGGCATGAGTATGCTCACAGGTGTCTGCCAATGCGAATGAAACTTTGGGTAAAATATCAAAGTTGACATTTCTTCCATCTTCCTTCTCTCAGGTCTCAGGGCTGTGTTTCTTCTCCATTTTGTTTCCATTGTTGTTGTTTTTATTTATTTATTTATTTATTTATTTTTACTTTTTTTTATCTTAAGGCAGTAAGGGAAATGCTTGGAATCGTCACCATGTCAATTGTTTATATAAATGCCTGGAATCGTCACCATGTCAATTGTTTATATAAATGCCTGGAATCATCACCATGTCAATTGTTTATATAAATGCCTGAAATCATCACCATGTCAATTGTTTATATATAAATGCCTGAAATCATCACCATGTCAATTGTTTATATAAATGCCTGAAATCATCACCATGTCAATTGTTTATATAAATGCCTGGAATCATCACCATGTCAATTGTTTATATAAATGCCTGGAATCATCACCATGTCAATTGTTTATATAAATGCCTGGAATCATCACCATGTCAATTGTTTATATAAATGCCTAGAATCGTCACCATGTCAATTGTTTATAAATGCTTAGAATTATCTCCCTGTCAATGGTTTATCTGCCATATATTGGTTGTCAGTTCTGTGTAAAGATAATGTAAATAATTGTTTTGTTGGGTTTTTTGTTCGTTTGTTTGGTTTGGTTTGGTCTGTTTTGTTTTGTTTTGTTTTCAAAATGGGACTTCTTTTCCCTAGCTTAACTGACCATCCTCAAAAGGCACTGGTTGATCAAATATATGAGGGGGAAAAAATTCTATCTAGGTCAAGCTGTTATTTTTTAATTTCATAGTTGAGCTCCCATTTTTCACATACAGAGAAATTTTATCTTAATGAGAATGGTCATGCCCATGAAATTATGCTGCCTCATAGACACAGAACAAATGTTTTTAAATCTAGTCTTTCCTAGTCTGGTGCTTTTTTTCTTTTCTTTTTTTTTTTTTTTGTTGTTGTTGTTGTTAATCTGTGTTTTAACTGTTGAAGTCCATGTCAGTTAACATATTTTTAAAAGGACATAATTATATTAACGTGGTGACAGCCCTGATGTGGCCCTTTGCGGTCGGCTGGGCTATAAGCAACATTATCTTATCTTATCTTACATAATTATATTGATGTGAAAGTCCATAATGAAATTTAAGAAGAAGTTGATTCCCGTAGATTACTTGGTCTCTGTATTTATAGCATTGAAAACAGTCTAAATTGGTCTATTCTCTGACTGTTAAACTTTCAAAAAAGTTGTTTCAGCTCAACAGAATAAAGCCCTTCTTTGATCAACATATCTGAAAATCATTCTTTCGTGCATACAACCAGATACTGACAATGGATCAACATGCTGGGAATTAGTAAGTGAAAACAGTCTAACTTCAAAGTTTATATAGACAATCAGTGAAGCTCATTCTTCCCTTAATCATCTTGTATTCAAGTTCAAAACAAACAATATTTTCCCTTTTAGGCAAAGATGCCAGTTTAAGAAAGCCATTTTCTTGTATAAAATCGAAATCACACACAAACTTGCACCTCGCTGTCTATCTTCACAACAGATTTCTTGTGAATAATGAGCCCTGATGTGGCCCTTTGCAGTCGGCTGGGCTATAAGCAACATTATCTTATCTTGTGAATAATGTGTGAGGTACAAGTCAACTGTTCACTCCCCATCCAGGAACAGATCTGCTCATGTCGGATTTCTCTCATATTCAGGTGGAAGATTATGGAATGAAACCCCTCATCATCTGAAGAACAGAAGTATTTTGTTGTCATTCAAAACCTCATGTTACAGGTATCTTCTTGATCATCTGTCAACAGCCCACATGCTTTGATGTTTTATTTGTCTCTTCACTTTGATGACAGCGTACATATACTGCACGACACATCTGCCAGTCTACTTATCTGTCAGCCTCTCTCTCTTCACCACCACCCCACCTATCTCCCCTCTCTCCTTCCCCCTCTTTCTGTTAGTCTCTCTCTCTATTTTTTTTTTTTTTTTTTACCTCCCTCCCTTCTGCCCTTCCCCTCCCCTCCATCCCTCCCTCTCTGTCTTTGTCTGTCTGTCTGTCTGCCTGTCTGTCTGTCTGTCTGTCTGTCTGTCTGTCTGTCTGTCTGTCTGTCTGTCTGTCTGTCTTCTCTTTTCTCTCTCTTCTCTCTCTCTCTCTCTCTCTCTCTCTCTCTCTCTCTCTCTCTCTCTCTCTCTCTCTCTCTCTCTGTGTGTTTCTGTGTGTGTGTGTGTGTGTGTGTGTGTGTGTGTGTGTGTGTGTGTGTGTGTGTGTGAAGAAGAGAGATGGGAGTAAGATATTTG
>CM031604.1:80759534-80762034 GCA_018398815.1 Conus ventricosus
CATGCATTCGTCACATCAAACCACTAGTAAAGTCTATAACTTTACTGCACATAATCATGGAAACAAACATCAATGCGCATGGAGTCAAACAAAATAAAACATTCTCTCTTTCCTTGAACTTCACAAAACCATTTATCTAAATCATCATAACTAACCCGGGTATAAATAGAATTCTACTTTACCTGGCCAGGTGATCTTAGACTAATTACGAATCACTGTCTTTCCTTTTCTTCTTTCTTTGCTTTTCACTGTCACTTTCACAAACACCAGTCACGACACAACTGCTGGCACTGGTCAGGTTTGTCCGCCGGCACTGGTCAGGTTGGACTGCTGGCACTGGTCAGGTTAGACCGCTGGCGTTGGTCAGGTTGGACTGCTGATGAAAGTGGCGCGGCCAGGTATGAGGTCGAACCCCGGTTCAGATTGAACAGTGACTACCAGACATCGATCTGTTCTCCTTTCTTTCTTCCTGCATTAACGCATTGCACTCTCTCTCTCTCTCTTCTAGTCTGCTCTATCAAATGGACATGGTTGCTTTTCTTTTCTTTTTCTTTTTCTTTTTTTTCTTCTTCATCAGTTAGCAACTCTCTCTCTCAACATCTCTCCTTAGTCCTTCCTCTGCAGACTCTACATGGTGCTAATGCTTCCACTCGGTTCTCTTCACTCCTCCCCTCATCTCTCTGCTCTTCTCTCGTGCAGAGCCTACTCCCAGAACCTCTTCCTCTCTCTGCTCTTCTTTTCTGGTTCCTCTCCCGTTCTCTCACTCCCCTAGCTCTCTTATCCCCGTTCCTATCTGTCAAAAGGGTGAGTACCATTGGTCAGAATTTTTCCCGCCTTGTACTGAGGTTACCTCCCCTCTAATTCCATTGGACATTCAAATCGTCAAAGTCACATCTACCGGCCTTGCTCTCTGTGGTGGTCAATGGGTCATTTAATTAATTAGCTTGATTTCACCCCCACCACACAATACCTTCCCCCTTCCTACTTCAACCGGCGACGTCTGGCTTAACTGTGGGCGCTGGCCTTGCAAATTAGCCGGATCAGTCTGACCCAGACGCCAAGATCCGTCTGGCCAGACCTATTGAGACGTCGGTCAAGCCACTTAGTCTGTCTGCTGGACGGTGCTGTCTCCGTGAGGGCTAAAATTAGCCTCTTCGCTGTGCCTAATTGGCTGACGCGACACATGTTGTCTGCCTGAAAACCAGGATGTTTGCGTTTGGACTTATGTCCACTTGAACTGGCTGGCGACTGACCACGAATTCGGTTTTTCTATTTTTGTCCGTGACAATTTCCCCCTTGCAAAAGACTATGCTCAGCATTGTCTCAAACCAACGGTACAAAAAAACAACAACCGAATTTGCTGACACCACAGCTACACGTGCAAGTTTTTGCAAAATTATTTACACAACGGTTTACAAATTATCAGCATGTATCACTCGTAAATATCACCCCAATGGGTTATCATTGACGTGCGCTTCTGCCTTATTTCAATTCATTTTCTGATAACCTCTGTGCGCACCTATGCAATTCCCCTACCTGCAGATTTGCCACATCTTCTCTTCACAACTGCTATGAAAAGCACAATCTAATATGATCACGATCCATGACACCTCACTGAGGAATCTCCATCCTCACTTATCGCAAACAGTGCATTACTACACAAGCGACTGTACGCTCCAAACATAACTACATTTACATGAACAAGTCTCACAAAGAAAATATGAACCATAGCCAAATTGGAATGAACCCATATCCACTCCATCTCACTGTAATCAACACATATTATTTACAAAGTAGCTATGCACCCCTGGATATGACTGTCTTCCTCTGAGTTGCAGCTTGCTAGACTACACGACTTAGTCAGCTCCTACATTCTGTCGACCTGGGATGTACTGAACTCGATACCTGTAGGGCTGCAGTGCCATTGCCCAGCGCAGCACCCTGCTGTTTTTTTTTCCAGCTGCGCCTTTGTGCTGAGTCTCACGCTGAATATATTTGCGGAGAAAATTCGCATGGAAGAGTTTTGGTTTCCCATTCACATCAATTCGGTAATCCCGATCTACCTTTTCAGTGATGGTGAATGGTCCTTTCCAATGCATCAGCAGCTTGTTGTGATCCGTGGGAAGCAGTAACAGGACTTGATCTCCCACCTTGAGGGATTGCTTCCTCACCTTCCTGTCATATTGCTTCTTCTGAACGACCCTAGCCTCCTGCAAACTTTCCCTTGCAACCTTACATGTCTCATACCTGTGCCCACCCTTGGAACAGGGTGAGATTGGGCCAATCAGATCAACAGCCACTCTCCTGAATGGTGTGTCAATTAAAGGGGGATGTTTAAGAGGGGCCTTCCTCTTCACCCCTCTTGTGGCTGACCTTTGACACACATCGCATGACATGCAGAAACGCTTTATGTCTGCCATTGCCCCTGGCCAGTGAAAATCATCAAAGATTCGGTCGGCTGTTTTGCCGGTGCCGAGATGACCCGCCATGAGCGACTCGT
>CM031604.1:80764534-80774098 GCA_018398815.1 Conus ventricosus
CGTCTCGTCTTGTCTTGTCTTGTCTCGTTTTCTCCCTCCCTCTCTCTCTCTCTCTCTCTCTCTCTCTCTCTCTCTCTCTCTCTCTCCTCTCTCTCTCTCTCTCTCTCTCTCTCTCTCTCTCTCTCTCTCTCTGCACCCTGATCCCATGCAGGCTGTAAAGATAACAGCACACAGCTTCCTCCTGGTGTGTTCTAGTCAGCCTTCTGTGTTGGTGATATACCACCCTGTGTTAAGGTGATCAGATGGGCTCCAGTCTGTGTATTGCTGTTGTCCTAACTCCTTGTTGTAGAATGCAAGGTTTGTTTTTTTTCTTCTTCTTTTTTTTTTTCTTCTTAAGTTTCTCTTTTATAATTAATTATTTTGTTGTATTGAAAAGAAAGCGCTCTGACAGTGTACATTTGGCAGGATTTGCCGGGGATTTTCGATTATGCTTTGAAGTTGTAGCTGCTCAGTTTCATGTGTGTGTGAGTGTGTGTGTGTGTGCATATGTATGTGTGAGTGTGTGTGTGCATATGTGTGTTTGAGAGAGTGTGTGTGTGTGCATATGTATGTGTGTGTGCCTATGTGTGTGTGTGTGTGTGTATGCGCACGTGTGCGCACATGAGTACGTGCATGCGAGTATGTGAGAGAGAGAGAGAGAAAGAGAGAGAGAGAGATCACTATTGGGCCAAATTTCTTTTACTGGCAGAAGTGTAAAATTGTGTTTCTGGTTTGTTTATTGAAAAGGGGTCAGGTGTGTGGTTGTGTGTGGGGCGCATGATTGTGTACTGTATGCATACATGTGAGTGTGTATGTAGAGACTTCCGTGTGATAACTGGCATGTGTTCATGAATCTTTATGTGCTATTCACTGTATACCTTCACTTTGTGTGAACCATCAACTGTGCCCGTGTAATGTTGGAGCTGAAGACTTCCTTCTTTTGTGTTGCGTGGAGTACAGAAGTGTGCAAGAACCTGCACTAGCTGGTATTTTCATGTGAACTGCATTTGTATGTGACAACATGTACTCTTAACGTTTCGTTTCAGCCAAACACCTTCTTCTTGGTTTTCCTCACATAACTTTTTTACGTTGCCGTGTTTGAGTGGAAAAATCAAAAAGTGGGGGAAACCTTTTCGTATGATTACTCCGTGGGATTTTACCTTTAAGTGCCTTATTACTGATACATTCTGTTATTTCTGCCTTTTTTTTTGGTCATTTTTAGATATATTGTTTACAGAATGAGTTGAAGGCTTGCCATCATTCTTTCAATAAACTTGAATTTGTAAGTTAATACAAACATTGAAGAAAAATGCTAGAAAGAAAATCTTGGTGGATAATATAATTGTGATTGCTGGATTCAGACACTAGGTGATAATGACAATGGTTGTTTTTTGCACAGCTAACACTAGTAACAGCTTTATCACCCGTCAGTCACCATTCAGAGAGATCTAGTTATGAGAAATAACACACAGAGAAAAAACACAAATTATGACAAATTCAGATTTTCAGGTTCCAGTTTTTCACTGCTGAAACAAGATTTATCTCATTGGTACAGCACTTATCAGTGTTACACACTGACAGAGTCTGATCACTACATTTTTCAGGGTCAGTGCTGATATCAGTGTTCTAGGAATTATGAAAGAGGTCACTGCGCCAGTGTTGTTGTGTAATGGCTCTATTTGCTTGCAGCGTTACCTGACCTGGCTTGACACAGGAACAATATTACCGTAACTCATTCTACCTCAGGCATGGGATACTTCATTCCACCCTTGCATCCACTGTAGACTAGATAACGGATATTCTCCCACCAAAGCTCTATTCTAATTTGTTTTTTGCTCACTCTGCATGTTTGTTTTTCAGTTGAACCATTTACAGATGGCTAAAGAACCGCCTTTTTGTTAACATCATAACTTTGAAAATAAGCAAGTTAGAATCGTTTTAGTGTGGCATATTAAGTTTTACTGAATTGGCTGCTTGTAATACTAGTCCACTGCCTTGGCTTAAGGCTGTGTCAGGCTAATTGACATAGGCTAGAACACCAAGGCTACATCAAAATGTTGTTATGCTCTGCATAGTTATGCGGGGATTGTCTTCAGTTGTGACAAGCTCCTAGCATAACATTATCAGTCTCTAAAATCCCCGAAGTCGGAGTGTGGCTGCCCATGTGGCGGGGTAATCAAAAACGGTCACACACGTAATGTTCTCATCCCCAGCTGATGCATTTGTACCATAGTGTTCAAGTACTTCGGCTGTTTGGATGATCCCTGGAGTCTTTTAGCCAGGGTACGACAACAACAACAACAACATACTAGTCCAGAGAATTAGTAGGACATTTGTGGTTGTGGTATACATTTATACACGTGCAGGGTTAAAAACCTAAGGTTGATAAGAAAATCTCACCATGTACCACTGTGTTTCAGGTGTCGACCTTGATTTCGGCATTCATTCCCAGGAGCAGAGCTTGCCTCCTGCAGAGCCCAGTAGTGATTTACAGAATGGCGTCGCAGACCACACGTTTCTCCAGCACCATGCTGTTCCAGAAAGCCTTTGTGGACGGGCAGTGGGTGCCCGCCAGATCGGGGAAAACTTTTGATGGTATGTTCTTTGTGTCCATATGTTTTCCTTGTGGTTTGAATCAGGCTGTTTTGTGGTTCTCATCTGAGCATATATATTGTTTCTAATCTTCTTTTGTTTTTCTTTAAATGTCTCCACCCCCTCTGAGACTGCTCTTCATACTTGGCTGGGCTATAATCAGTATGAATCATATATGTTGAACAGATTAGTAGTGGGAGAAAACTAATGCAGGCTAACGATTCTTCTGCAATTAACAATTATGGCTTGGCAAAGATTAAGAAAGAAGAAAAACAGAATGGAGAAGGTTTGTGAGATGAAGGAAATGGAAAATCAGAGCACTGGATTATTAATACAAGACCTTTCATTAGCCATATCTTGGAACCATTGAAATCGATCTTGAAAACCGAACCATTCATAGCACCTGTATCAGTGCGCTTTGCAGGTGGTGTCCAGCACATATTCAATCAGAACAGGCACTACTGAACACCATTGAAGTGACTGCGCAGCGATGCTTTGTCTCGTCTTATGGGTTGCCTCCAGTGGTTTGCCAGTGCTGGGGCAGGATATGGATATGGACGTAGACAGGGAGCTGGAATGAATGGTGTGGGTATAGTGCCACCGGAGTTAATTGGAAGATAAAACAATAAGACAAACAAAAAAAATCATGAAATATGAAGCAACACATATCACAGGGAAATGAAAGGAAGGGGAAAACGAAGAGCTGGGAAAGAGGGGGAAGGGGGAGGAAGAAGAATTGCAAGTTGCATATTGGCACGTTACTCCCTCATACTTCTATGAACCATCAATAACTAAAGGTAAGATGGCCTCTCTTTGTTAATTTACGGAAAAGTTTGAATCATGATCACGATTTATTTAGAAAAGATAAAAGTGTGTTTATTTTTGATTGATGACTTTGCTGTCATTTAATTCACTATTGATTGATCTTGTATTTGTTGATTGATGACCTGTAATAATCAACTTGTTCTGGATTGTTGATTGATTATGACCGGTAGTTATCAACTGATTCTTCAGTGGTGATTGACCACCTGCTCTCACCAACTTTTGCTTTACTGTTGATTGATGACTTGCTGTGGGGGCCGGAACAGCTCAGTTGGTAGAGCGCCGGACTCGTGATCCTGGGGTTGCGGGTTCGAATTTCGGTACAGGAGGATTTTTCCCTCGGAGTTAACATTGGTTCTGACTCCATTCCCCATACAGTCCTTCGAATGAGACTATAAACCGAAATTCCATGTGTGAACGCACGCACATCTTGCACACATGTAAAATCCCATCACCAACTTTAGGAAGAGAAGGCCAGTTTGGCCGTTGGTATGGATGACACGTTACACATAGCATGCACCTTCCCTGAAGATGGTATATGGCTGCCTTAATAGCGGGATAAAAAACGGTCATACACACAAAATTCCACTGCCTGTCTGTACAGGCTGCATCCGCTGGAGTATCAGCCTGCATAGGCAGAAAGAAAGAAAGAAAAGATTACCTGCTCTCACCAACTAAACTTTTATTGTGGATTAATAACCTGCTGTCACCAACTTTTTTGTTTTGTTTTTATAGTAGATCGATAATGTAAGATTGATGACCTGCTGTCACCAAGTTTTTACTTGATTGTACATTGATGGCCTGCCATCATCATCATGATCATCAGCTTTACCATTACGTGGATTAATAACCTGCAGACATCAGCTTTTTCTTCTTTGTTGATAAATTACCTGCAGGGGGTTTCAGCAAAATCAAAATTTGGGTTGAAAGACTGATGTGCTGGCATTTCTTCTTTTTTTTTTTATCAGTATAGCAAAAACAGTATCCATTGATGAGTTCATTATTTGTCAGAATAAGGATTCAGAGTTCTACAAAGGTAAAAAAGAAAAAAAAAAAAAAAAACAAAAAAAAAACAGCAGCACAACATAAGAGAACTGATCTCTCAGAATTTTCTTTTTATCATTGTGAAGATGGAATTATCGTTCATAGAGTTCCCTTAGTGCA
The DNA here is from genome assembly GCA_018398815.1 of Conus ventricosus. Lineage (NCBI taxonomy): Eukaryota > Metazoa > Mollusca > Gastropoda > Neogastropoda > Conidae > Conus > Conus ventricosus. The sequence continues at coordinate 80,769,092 of CM031604.1, forward strand.
GCAATGTCAGTGACAGTTAAAAGTCCAGTGGAATGACTGTTTGACTGTTTCAGTGATGAACCCCTCCACTGGGGAGATGCTGGGGAAAGTGCCTGACATGGATGCCACAGACACCCGCAATGCCATAGAGGTGGCCTACAAAGCCTTCGTGTCCTGGAGGGAGGTCACCGCCAAGGTAGAGAGATGAGCTGATTGAAAATAGGCTTGTTAACAAATGTTTATGCATACATGAAAGATGTTTATAGTGTGCCTTTGTATGTCGCTGTAATTGCACATATCTCCCAGTCCTTCCTCCATGTGTGCATGCAAACACACACAGGCGCACACATGCATGCTCGCACGCATGCATGCAAAGACTACACACACGCACGCACGCACGCACGCACGCACTGCACACACGCACACACAGGCACACAAACACACACACACACACACACACACACACACACACACACACACACACACACACACGCACACACACATACAAACATCTACGCATGCAGGCACACACACACACACACACACACACACACACACACACACACACACACACACACACACACACTCGTCTAACATCACGTAATTTTCTGAAAGAAGGTAAAATGAAACTACTACTACTACTACTACTGCTACGACTACTCTGCTACGGCTACTACTTCTACTATTACTACTATTACTGCTACTAATAACACACACACACACACACACACACACACACACACACACACACACACACACACACACACACACACACCAGGGGCGGATCAGTTACTTAGAGAGGGGGGGTTTCCAAAGTGGGGCAGGGGTCCAGGGGCCGCCCAGGAGGCCCCGGTGGGGTCCAGGGGCAAAGACCCGGTGGGGGGCCCCCAAGAAGCTGAAGATATTTTTACTTTCTGAGGTGCTTTGGAGGCCTCTCCTGGTGTCTATTTACTATGAATCTGTACACAAATATGTCTGGACATTTTTTTGCAGAAAGGCACTGTGATCAACGAAAATACATAAACTTGCTTACATAGGTTGACTGAGAGGGACAGGAGGGGCATCCATAGTTGCTCCACTGTTTACAGGAAATTCTTTGGCAGCAACTGCATATAGGACCTATACTTTGTAGCATAGGAGTCCACAGCTGCTTCAATATCAATGGGTATGTCACGATGGACCCTCATGAGCGCAAGACCATTCAGACGGCCTGCTCCCATTGATGTGCGCGTGTAGGTTTTCAACGACCTCAGCCCAGAAATGGTCCTCTCACATTCAGCTGTGGTAATTGGCAAAGTGCAAATCAGTTTCAGCATCATGTGGATGTTGGGGTACATGTCCCTATCACAGGCCTATAAGCTGCTCTCAATGGTGGAGGGAATGTCTTGTGGCTGGTTAAAATTTCTCCACTTTGTGCTCCATCGGTGAAGCTCAGCAGCCAGACCCTCTGAGTCAGGAAGGTCTGTGTCCCACAGTAACGCCAAGTGCTTTACACCGTCTGGAACAGCCAGGAAGGGCCCAGGTAAGCGAACCAAGTTTTCCGGAATCAGCTGAAGTGTGTCCTGGGCAAGCTCTGCATTCTTGAAGCGATCGTTCATCTGAGTGACCAGATAGTCCAAGAATGGCACAGCAACTGATGTCCGGAAATAATCCATGGCTGTATCAGCAGGATGGTTTTCCCTCAGGAGCTGCCTAGCATTTAGCCGGGGGACTTGGATGGTGGTGTCAAAGTTCTGGGCCATCTCAGTGGCTTCAAGGAACCAAGAAGCGCTGAAAACATCATCGACATTTGTTCTCAGTTCCTGGAGGCTGGCAGTGATATTGGTTATTGCCGAATAGGCATCCGCAATGTCTCGTGCACGCTTTTGGAGTTTCACACTCAGAGGCTGGAGGTACTGGAGGCACCGTCGGGTCACAACAAATGCAATCAGGAATCAACTATCGGAGATTGCATGGAGCAGACCCCGCGCTTTGCAGGCAGTGTCACCGTCCCAGTTGTCTTCCTGCGTTATCTGACCCAAGCAATCAAACACAACTTGAGACATGGCAGCGAATGTCTCGAAAGCATGATGCCTTTCTACCCATCGGGTTCTACACAAGTCCACCAGCTTCTGTCTCTTCGCGATTCGCGCTCGTAAACAAAGAGAGCGCAAGGGAAGTAAGTCTGCCGATGTTGAAAGACACGTCTTTCCACCACATACTTTCAAAAGAATCAGCATCCCGCACGATGCAGGGGCAGAAAATAAGATGTGTTAACATGTTCAAATTTATTTCTTTTCTTTTTCTGAGAGATGAATTTGGTATTTTTCTTTTTTCAAAAAAGAAATTATAAAGCTGAGAGTTGGGGTTTTTTTTGTTTTTTTTTAGGGGGGGTTCCGGAACCCCTGGAACCCCCCTCAGATCCGCCCCTGCACACACACACACACATAAAATGCTCGCTATACTTTGACTTTTGGATGACCATGTTGCACCACAAGTCATTGTAAGATGCATTATGTTCTGTATGGAGAGAGAGAGACACAGAGAGAGAGAGAGAGAGAGGAAGGAGGCAGGCTGGGAAAAGAGGGGAGATGTGACATGAAATGGCCAGCCAGTCTGACCATGCAAAAGCTAACGGTCGTAGAACATAACATTTTTTGAAAGGGAAATTTTTTTTTTTCTAATCAAATTCATTTCCAAAACCGGTAACACAAGCCTTACATGACATTTTGCAAAGTGTTCAGAGTTTTGTGGACAGAAGTGATTTTTTTTCAGACATTAAAATTTGAAGTAGAATGCGGTGTGTGGCAGGAACGGTGTGGCATTTTACGTCGCTGGAGCGACCTCTGCATACAGAATAAATCAGAACTGGCAAAACTGTTGACCTGCGAAATGGTGAGGCCTGTGCATATATGTGTGTGTGTGTGTGTGTGTGTGTGTGTGTGTGTGTGTGTGTGTGTGTGTGTGTGAGAGAGAGAGAGTGAGTGAGTGTGTGTGTGTGTGTGTGTGTGTGTGTGTGTGTGTGTGAGTGTGTGTGAGAGAGAGTGAGTGAGTGTGTGTGTGCGTGCGTGTGTGTGTGTGTTCGAGTGTGTGTGTGTGTGTGAGCATTCGCGCATGTGTGTGTTTGTGCGTGCGTGTGTGTGTGTGTGAGTAAGTGTGTGTTAGTGTGTGTGTGTGTGTGTGTGTGTGTGTGAATATTAGAACAGTGCACTATGAACGGTGAAAACACCACATGTCCTATATGTCTGATGTAAGTACGTGAGCTGTCTGTGGTGGGGCTGCCAACTTTTGGCGTGGAACTGCTCATCTTGGTGACCTGGCACAACACAGCACCATGCGGCACACTTGCCATTTTGCATTGACAGCAATTTTCTGGCCTATGGCAAAGTTGAACTGCCATGTGGGACTGAAAAGCGGACTGATACTGGCCTGGCATGGCTCTGTTCAGAGGCAAGGTGGTAATCAACCTGGAAACGGCTCAGAGCAGCCCAGAAAATGCTAGCATAAATGTGGCAGCTTGGGCCAAAAGGCCAGCCCTGCCAAAAAAAAACCAAAAAAAACCATGCCCCATAATCCATGTGCTATTCTCACTTCAAACTGAAAAAATAAACCGCAGAGTCACCCCAAAGTAAAATTTAAGTTAAAGAAAAGGCTTCTGTTTATCTTTCATTAACTGCAGCTTGTTTTGTGTCATACAGAATTTCAAAATCTGCCATGCGTCTATGCTAACATCCAAATTATAGTTTCATTTTTACGTACACAGGCGCATATGTTCACATATTTATATATGTACATATATGAACATTCGCACACATGCATGCAAAGGCATGCGCATCAGTACACACACACATGCATGCACACACACACACACGCGTATGCAGGCACTCAAGCACACTTGCATGCATGTACGCACGCACGCACAGACGCATGCACACACGCACGCATGCATGCACACACACACATGCACGCACACATGCACACACACACACACTTGTGTGCACATGCACACACACGCATGCACATGCACATGCATATGTGTACTCACACAACACATGCCAATTGATTCAGATTCAAGGCATTTGCAGGGCAAACCACTCAAAGATGCTGAAGGAGAGGTGAATTACGGGACCTCCTTTATCGACTGGTTTGGAGAGGAGGCTCGGCGAGCATACGGAGACATAGTGCCCTCACCCGCCAAGAACAAGCGCATGCTGGTGTTGAAACAGCCCATCGGTGTGTGTGGGATGATCACTCCCGTGAGTTCTAATTTCTTGGTCTGCCATTGTTTCTGTATGTCTCTTTCTAGGCATCTTTTTCTTCCTTTCTTTCTTTCTTTCTTTCTTTCTTTCTTTCTTTTTTTCCTCTTTCTCTCTGTGTATTTCTTTCTTACATGCCAAGTGAGGACACAGGTGGCTGTTTTACCTCTGTGCCCTTGGAAAATTGTGTACTGTTATCATTATTCTTATTTCTTTTAAGGTTCTTGACTTCTTTTTTTTTATGCTGGGGGTGTGGGAGTTAGGATGCAGGTGACTATTTTTATCTCTGTATCCACTGAAAATCTTGTGCTGGTATTATTCTTATTTCTGGTAATCTCTGACTTTTTTTTTTTTGGGGGGGGGGGGGGGGGCTGTTGTACAAATTAACTTTTAACTGTCACCTATTATATTTCTGAACTTGTGGCCTATTTACCTTTATATGTTGTAGACAGTCTTTGACATGGTTTTTTTTTCTCGTAAGAATTTAAAACCTGCCAGCATTTTTGTCATAAACTGGCTACTAGGTTGTCTGGAAATGTCGCCTACAGTGGATACCAGCTGTCCATTTGTCAATGTCTGTTTGCCCATATGTTTTTCTTTTTTCATATATTTCGTGGTACCATTGTGTTTATTGTTAAGTTCCTGTCTTTTGTTGTTTTTTTTCTTTTTGTTAATGTATGAGAGTGAAAACTAAACAGAATGTCTGGCACCATCAGAACAGCTCAGTCTCTTTGGCCTTGACTGTTATTGTTTGCTTCTTGGTTATCAATGTCCACTTCAAGTATGCCACACC
>CM031604.1:80784232-80799606 GCA_018398815.1 Conus ventricosus
GGGCATAGACATGTCTCATCCTCGTCGTTTCTTTTTTCAAAACAATACTCTGACATGAAAGTTCATGGTAAAAACTTGTGGTTGTGTTTATGGCAAGAGCCTGCTCTTCAGTGAAACGGGTAGCCATTTTTAGAATAAGACACAAGCACAGTACACAGCGAAGTAAAAGCGTCTTGCAAGTCCGGAAGTCAGTAGAAGAATGATGAAACGGTGTTGGAAACTAGTCATGTGAGCGCTTTAACAGCGCCCTCAGGCGGCAGAGAAAAAGCTGATGTTAATATATTGCAATGCGCAAGCCCAGCGTGAGGGAGTGGGGTGAGGGGAGGAGCGGGAGCTGCAGTATTGATTTTTTGGCCTCTCAGTTTGTCGGCAGGTGTGAGGCGCGCGCGCGCGCGTGTATGAGTGTCTGTCTGTGCCCATGTGTGGTGTGTGTGTGTGTGTGTGGTGTGTGTGTGTGTGTTGTGTCTGTGTTTGTGAGTGGGTGCATTTTTGTGTGTTTGTGCATGTGTGTGTGTAGTTTGAAGTCTTACTTGTCAGAGAACGTAGATATACCAATCCTGGGTTACTTTCGCCCGAAACTGGGTGAGGGCGGAAGTGGCCAGGATTGGTATATCTACGTTTCTGAAGAAGAAGAAGAGAAGAAGAAGAAAAAGAAGAAGAAGAGAAGAAGAACAACAACAACAACAGCAGCAACAACAATTGGACGGGTTTTGGTTTTGTGTGTGTGTGTGTGTGTGTGTGTGTGTGTGGTTTTCCCTCCTGCTCATGTAGTGGTGACAGTAAAGTAACAGGTAAGTCCTCCCTACCTTCTTTTCACCCCCCCTCCTTACCCTCGCCCTCCCCCTCCCCGCCCTCCCCACCCCCCCCACCCACCACACACCCGCTCTCCTCCCAATTCTCCTAAACCCATCGACAAACCAACCAACCGAAACATCGAGTAGCGGCGGCACCTTCAGCTAAGCAACCCAGGCAATCAACTGACTCAGTGACTGATCAACCCGTCAACCATCAGGGGAGGTGATCAGTGACTGACGTCAGCTATCAGGGAGGTGATCAGTGACTGATCAATGATCAATCGTCAGCCATCAGGGGAGATAATCAGTGACTGATCAATGATCAACCGTCAGCCATCAGGGGAGTGAATCAGTGACTGATCAATGATCAACCGTCAGCCATCAGGGGAGAGAATCAGTGACTGATCAATGATCAACCGTCAGCCATCAGGGGAGAGGATCAGTGACTGATCAATGATCAACCGTCAGCCATCAGGGGAGGGGATCAGTGACTGATCAATGATCAACCGTCAGCCATCAGGGGAGGGGATCAGTGACTGATCATGATCAACCGTCAGCCATCAGGGGAGGTGATCAGTGACTGATCAATGATCAACCGTCAGCCATCAGGGGAGGGGATCAGTGACTGATCAATGATCAACCGTCAGCCATAGGGGGAGTAATCGGTGACTGATCATGATCAACCGTCAGCCATCAGGGGAGGGGATCAGTGGACTGATCAATGATCAACCGTCAGCCATCAGGGGAGGGGATCACTGGACTGATCAATGATCAACTGTCAGTCATCAGGGGAGAGAATCAGTGACTGATCAATGATCAACGTCAGCCATCAGGGGAGAGAATCAGTGACTGATCAATGATCAACCGTCAGCCATCAGGGGAGGTGATCAGTGACTGATCAATGATCAACCGTCAGCCATCAAGGGAGAGAATCAGTGACTGATCAATGATCAACCGTCAGCCATCAGGGGAGGTGATCAGTGACTGATCAATGATCAACCGTCAGCCATCAGGGGAGGGGATCAGTGACTGATCAATGATCAACCGTCAGCCATCAGGGGAGATAATCAGTGACTGATCAATGATCAACCGTCAGCCATCAGGGGAGGGGATCAGTGACTGATCAATGATCAACCGTCAGCCATCAGGGAGGGGATCAATGACTGATCATGATCAACTGTCAGTCATCAGGGGAGAGAATCAGTGACTGATCAATGATCAACCGTCAGCCATCAGGGGAGAGAATCAGTGACTGATCAATGATCAACCGTCAGTCAAAGGGGAGAGGATCAGTGACTGATCAATGATCAACCGTCAGCCATCAGGGGAGGGGATCAGTGACGATCAAATGATCAACCTTCAGCCATCAGGGGAGGTGATCAATGACTGATCAATGATCAACCGTCAGCCATCAGGGGAAATAATCAGTGACTGATCATGATCAACCATCAGGCATCAGGGGAGAGGATCAGTGACTGATCAATTAATCGTCAGCCACCAGGGGAGGGGATCAGTGACTGATCAATGATCAACCTTCAGCCATCAGGGGAGGGGATCAGTGATGATCAATGATCAACCGTCAGCCATCAGGGGAGGTGATCAATGACTGATCAATGATCAACCGTCAGTTCATCAGGGGAGAGAATCAGTGACTGATCAATGATCAACCGTCAGCCATCAGGGGAGTGGAGGGGATCAGTGACTGATCAATGATCAACCGTCAGCCATCAGGGGAGTGGAGGGGATCAGTGACTGATCAATGATCAACGTCAGCCATCAGGGGAGAGATCAGTGACTGATCAATGATCAACCGTCAGCCATCAGGGGGAAAGGATCAGTGACTGATCAGTGATCAAACCGTCAGCCATCAGGGGAGGTGATCAGTGATGATCAATGATAACCGTCAGCCATCAGGGGAGAGGATCATAGACTGATCAATGATCAACCGTCAGCCATCAGGGGAGGGGATCAGTGACTGATCAATGATCAACCGTCAGCCATCAGGGGAGGGGATCAGTGACTGATCAATGATCAACGTCAGCCATCAGGGGAGGTGATCAATGACTGAACAATGATCAACCGTCAGCCATCAGGGGAGAGAATCAGTGACTGATCAATGATCAACCGTCAGCTATCAGGGGAGGGGATCAGTGACTGATCAATGATCAACCGTCAGCCATCAGGGGAGGTGATCAATGACTGATCAATGATCAACCGTTAGCCATCAGGGGAGGTGATCAATGACTGATCATATGATCAACCGTCAGCCATCAGGGGAGGGGATCAGACCTGAGAGCAATGGACCAACCATCCCCCCCTCCCTCGTCAACAAGGCAACAAATCAGATCAGCAGTAGAACAGAGTGGTGTGTGTGTGTGTGTGTGTGTGTGTGTGTGTGTTTGAGAGAGGGAAGGGAGAGGGAGAGAGAGTGAGTGTGAGTGTGTGTGTGTGTGTGTGTGTGTGTGTGTGTGTGTGTGTGTGTGTGTGTGTGTGTGTGTGTTTAGAGAGAGGAAGGGAGAGTGAGAGAGAGTGAGTGTGTGTTGTGTGTGTGTGTGTGTGTGTGTGTGTGTGTGTGTGTGTGTGTGTGTGTGTGTGCGTGTGTGTGTGTCTGTGTGTGTGCGCGTGAGATGAGAGAGAGAGAGGAGAGAGAGAGAGAGGAGAGAAGAGTGTGTGTATGTGTGTGTGTGTGTGTGTGTGTGTGTGTGTGTGTGTGTGTGTGTGTGTGTCTGTGCACGCGCGCGCGTGCGCGCGTTGGCGTACGTACATGTATGCGTGCGTGCGTTCATGCGTACGTTTATGTCTCTGTATCTGTGCGTGCGTGTCACTGGTGATGACGGCGATGGTAATTGGTGGGTTAGTGATTACCTATAGTCGTGGCCATCACCGAAGTGGCAGGCCAACCAGTCAAGTGGCTTTGCCAGTCCTCCCGATGATCAAGGTGTTGTGGTGGTGGCAGGCGACTGGCCGACCGACCTACCGACCGAGCAACCGACCAGACCAACTCACCAAACCGACCGACCCTACCAACCGACCAACCGAACGCAACCACCGACTCAACAACAAACCGAACCAACTCCGACCGGCAACCGACCGAGGGCAACTCACCAACCAGAGCCGACCGTTCCAAAACCAACCGAACCCAACCTACCGCACCTTACCGACCGGGGAGAGCAACAGCTCCGCAACAAACAACACCTATCCTCTTTTCCAGCTGCTATAGAGTTTGGGATTTTACCAGTGTTTGACCAGCAAATTGCATTTGACCCCTGAGATATTTATTTTCTTTATTGTAAACCCCTGCGGCCGCTTTAGCACCGTTCACCGGCACGGAACATAAACAGATAAGACAAAGCAAAATGAATGAAGTAAAGAATTTCATTCAGGAAAAACCAAAAAAAGAAAGGCAAGAATGAAAGCGTTGGATGAAAAGAGATCAGCAACAGGGCGACCGTTTCGGACGATGGGAGTCTTGTCAGGTTTCCAAGATCGCATTTGTTGGTAAGAAGACTGACAGCATTTCTGTTGAATAAAACGTCGTTTTTTTTTCTCCGTCGTTTTAGTCTTCGAAGGATCGTAATGTTCCTTGACCTGAAAGTTTTCAGGTCAGTATTGTAACTATTCCCCCACCCCCACCCCCCATCCACGTCCCATTCCCACCCCCTATCCCTTCTATTTTCTCTCCTTTAGACACCGTCTTACATTTACCTCCCCCCCCCCTCACACCCCCCCCACCCTTTTCCTCCACTCCTGTAACCTTCTTCGCTTGCACCCACCCCCTTTAATGACATAGTAAACCATTAGCAAGGTTCCGAGTCATACTGCCGAAGAATGGTGTTACTTGCATTTGGGTATCCCCCGCCCCCCCCGTCCCCCCACACTACTCCCCGCTCCATTCCACCTTCCCCCACCAGGCATGTTGTTCCTTATTACTATAATTCGGCCAACCCGTGTGAGATTTCAACACTTAGAGAAGAGTCAAGTAGAGGCTAGTGTACAACAGGGTTCTCCGGTTTTTTTGGCTGTGTTGATGTGAACGACCATACATTGGGGTTGCCTTAATACAGAGGGTGGACCAGTTAGACCCCTGCCCGACTAGTTCGACGACCTCCCTGTTTTTTACCTTTTCCGTCCTTTTCTTTTCTCCTTTTTTTTTGTCCTCAAGAACTGGCTCAGAGACTGTGTTTTCATGATAATTAGTCCTTACATTTTTTTTGTTTTGTGACGTATCTTTCTGTGGCACATCGTTCCCGATGGCCTTTGTTACACTATTTTCGGCTTGCCTTGGTGAAAGCCGTTGGGATGGTGATGTGTTCTATGATGTGGTGATTGTATGGTAGATTTGTTCTTGAGGTGGTGGTGTTGGATGGAGATGTTCTTGAGGGTGGTGTTGGAGGGTGATGTTGTTCTGAGGGGTGTTGGATGGTGATGTAGTTCTTGATGTGGTGAGAATGGGACAGGCTCATAGGTGGTATGTTCTGGCACATAGCCATGGGGGTATTGACACAAGCCAGCCGGGTCGACTGACGAATCGCTTCCAAGGACGAAAGGCGTCTAGATATCGTGTAGCAAACGATTGGATTCAATGGCAACCGACATGTCACTGAAGTCTTCCATAATTCACTGGTTTAACCCCTCTTGCCTTTTTGTTGTTTTTGTTGTTGTGTTGCTGTAGTTGTTGTTGTTGTTGTTGTTGTTCTGCTGCTTGCTTCTGCTGCTGCTGTTGTTGTGTTGTTGTTGTTGTTGTTGTTGTTCTTCCTCTTCTTCTTCATCTTTCTTCTTTCTTCTTCTCTTCTTTCTTCTTCTTCCTCCTCATCCTCGTCTGTCCCTGGCGGTATCTCTCTCTCTCTCTCTCTCTCATCTCCTCTCTCTCTCTCTTCTCTCTCTCCTCTCTACTCTCTGCTCATCTCCTCTCGTCTCTCTCTCTCTCATCTCTCGCTTCTCTGGCTTTTTGTGCATTGGTGATTATATTTATATGGTATTATATTAACTTTGTTTTCTTTTTACATTTGTCAACTCTGGGTTTCGATGAATCAAAGCGGGATGGCTGGTGGCTATCACTAATGAGGCCCAGCTTACTCCGCCTTAAGATGTCAGTAGTTTAGATACCATGTCTTATACTTCTTTGTCGCTTGATGCTTTGTAAGTGAATTTACTTTTTTCTTTTTTTTTCTTTTTTAAAGGGTGACCTTTTTCAAGGGTGACAATTGTTTCGGTGTGAGGCCTATTTTTTTCCAGTTGTCGACCTTTTCCAGAGTGTGACCTTATGTTTCTGGGTGTGCCGTGTATCAGGGTGTGACCTTTTTCAAGGTGTGACCTGTTTCCAAGTGTGACCTTTTTCACGGGTGACCTATGTTTCAGGTGTACCAAGTCAGGTGTGCCCTTTTCATGGTGTTACCCTTAATTTACAGTTGACCTTTTTCAAGGTGGTGACCTTTTTCCCCAGAGAGTGACCTATTGTCAGGGTGACCATTGTATTCAGGGTGTTGACCTTTTTTCAGGGTCTGGGTACCTTTCAGGGTGTGACCTGTTTCCAGAGTGTGACCTTTTTCAGGGTGTGACCTTGTTTTCAGGTGTGACCTTGTTGTTCAGTGTGGCCTTTTTTCAGGTGTTACCATGTTCCAGGTGTGACTTTTTTCAGGGTGTGCCTTGTTTCAGGGTGTGACCTCTGTTTCAGGTGGAACCTTGTTTCAGGGTGTGACCTTTTTTCAGGGTGTGACCTTTTTTCTTTTCCCCCAGGGGGAGTTACCACTTTTTCAGGGTGTGACCTATTTCAGGATGACGTGTGTTTGTTTTCTCTGCTTGTGATTTGACAGCCCTTGAAAAGACCCGTATGGTTGGCAAAGAAGAAGAAGAAGAAAGAAGAAAAAAAAAAAGAAGAAGAAGAAAGAAGAAGAAGAAAAAGAAGACGAAGAAGAAGAAGAAGAAAAGAAAAAGAAGATGAAGAGGATGATGACGTAGGATGATGATGATGATGATGATGATGATTGAAGAATAAGAAAAAGAAGAAGAAGAAGAAAAGAATGAAGAAATAAAAAAAAAGAAAAGAAATTATCAGTCCAGTCCAGTACGTTAACCCCACCGCCGGCCACTCACTCATTCCATCATAACCCGAGTAGCGACCGCCGCCCCTCCCCCCCCAAAACCCCTCTCAACGGCCCCTCCCCCACCCCTTCGCTCCCATTCCCTCACTCCACTCACGATCGATCTGAACATTTCTAAAATCCAACAATAAATGCTGGGGAGATCCCCGCTACACAACAACAACAACAAATAAAAAAAACACCCTACATAAAAAAAAAAAAAAAAAAAAAGTCCTTGCCATTACCGAGATAAGTAGTGATTGGTGACCAATTGAGACCAGCCCGTGCAGGCTGCCAGCCAACCAGCTTACTAACTTGGGGGGGGGGGGAACCCAGAGCAGACCGAACAGCTAGCTAGCTAGCTAGCTAGCCCAACCAGTCAACCCCAGTCCCTAATGCTCTTTTGACCACCACCGCCACCGCTTCCTCCCCCCCCTCCACCCCCCCCCGTCCATCACAGCGTGAACGATTGTGGTTTGGCAGCGATGAAAAGAAGAGGAAGAGGAAAGATTGGATGTCCAGTGGGGGTGAGGTGTGTGGGGTGGGGGGGAAGGGGATGGCGAAATGTGAGGAGGGACTGGGAGAAGTTGGGGGGCGGGGGAGGGTCCGGCTGGGAGTCTGTGGATGGGGGAGGAGGTGGCATGGGGGACAACGCAGGACCCGTTGGTAGCAAGGACCTCTTAAAACGGGCAAACGTAACAGGCCTGCCACCCAAAATGAATGCGACAAGGCCCTGGTTTAGGTGTCGAGATTATAGACTAGGCACCATTAATTGTTGCGGGTTTTTATTGTTTGTTGTTGAGAACTTGTGTTATGCCTGAAAGTCGTCTCCTCGGGTTTTTTTATTTCATATGGCCATCAAGTACAAGCCAGGGGTTCCAAGCAGAAGATTGTAAAACTGAAAGATTGGGACTATTTTGGGGAGAGAAACCCCCCTTGCGCAAAGATAGGGTCCACGGTGAGAGCGTAGGCTGAAAAATATGTGACGTCCCTGAGGGAAATGGTTCATGGTATTTGAAGATTGTGAATGATATTTATCGGTGTAAATCACCCCCCCCAACAGAGATGGAAATTAATGTGGTGGTGTGGGGTGGTGGGGGGGGGGGGGGGGGAGGGGTACCAGTTATCAGTGTTAAAAAAGTTTCAGTGCAACGCCATATTATCTAGGCCCTCCAGACGCTTAGTAGATACTTAGAGTGGTTTGGTGCAAACTCCTAATTGAAGGCTGTGCCTGAGTCAGTCAGTCCTGATGTGTGAGAAAATGCGACCAAGGAGAGGTCAACAATGATCTGAGGGAGAAATAGTCGAAAAGCAGCTAGGGGGGGGGGGGGGTGGGAGGAGGGGGGGGGGGGGGGGGGTGGGGGGGGGGGGGGGGGGGTGTGGGGGGGGGGGGGGGGGGGGGGGGGGGGGGGGTGGGGAGGGGGGGGGAGGGGGAGGGAAAGTTGACAGAAACAGATAGGGTGGGAAGAAATGTTCGTGTGTGTTGTGAGTGTGTGTGTGTGTGTGTGTATGTGTGTTGAGTTGTGCGTGTGCGTTGCGGTGTGCGTTGTGTGTGTGGGGTGCGTGCGGTGTGTGTGTGTGTTGTGTGGTGGGGTGTGTGTGGTGTGTGGGGTGTTGTGTGCGTGCTGTTGCGCGCTGCGGTTGTGTGTATTGTTGGGGTGTGTTGTTGTGTGGTGTGGGTGCGCGCGGCGCGCGCGCGCGGCATGCAGAGTGGTGTGTGTGGGTGTGTGAGCGCGCAGCGTGGTGTGTGTGGCGTGTGTGTGTGTGTGTTGTGATGTGTGTGTGAGTGTGTGTGTGTGAGTGTGCGCGCGCGCGCGTGCGTGCGTGCGTGCGTGTGTGTGTGGTGTGTGAGTGTGTGTGTGTGTGTGTGTGTTGTGTGTGTGTGAGGGGAGGGGAGAGGGGGAAGGAGGCGCGAGCTGGTAAGAGGGGGAAGGGAAGGGGTGTGTGTTGGACAGCAGACAGGAACCAAGAAAAAGTAATGGGTGAGAGAGAGAGAGATGAGAGAGAGCGAAGAGAGAGAAGAAGAGAAGAGAGAAAGCTAAGAGAGAGAGAGATAGAGAGAGAATAGAGAGAGAGAAGATAAAGAGAGATAAGAGTAGAGAGAGAGAGAGAGCGAGAGGGAAGAGAGAATAGAGAGAGAGAGAGAGCGAGAGAGAGAGAGAGAGAAGTGAGAGAGAAGAGCGAGAACTCAGACTCAGACTCAGATGGAATACTTCATATAAAGGCCATTGAGCCCCTTATGAAGTGGGGGGTATGAACATAACACCATCAATATGAAGAACTAACCCAAAGAAAACACCAGAAAAACTGGGTTTGAGGACTACTCCGTCACTGCCGTCATGACTGATCTAAGCTGAAAAGCCTTGAAAAGAAAATTGATAAAGTTTTCTTACTATGCTTTCATTCAGAGATGCCATTAGCAAGCCATAACCGAAACTACAGGGATCCTTGGAAAATTTAGACGGTACAAATTGCGCTCTTAGACAGGAAAAATTTACAACAACATACACCAAAATGAAGTTCGTCCTCTTTTTCCATTTTTGCATAATGGAAAAGTCAAATCTATCACCAGATAATATTTACATGTAACGGATACCGGTGTTCTGCTATTCCTGAAATTCCCAGTCTAAATTTGGTCATTGTCAACTTCAATGTTAGCTAAATCCATCGTAGATACGGTTGACATCGTGTACCGAACAAAAATAAATCCGATACATGGTAAAATTTTATTCCCCCTATATCACCATTTTATGACATGAAAGTCCCATTCTGCACCTGCATGCAATCAATCTGTCTTTATAAATTCACCACAGAAATGACTTATCCATTTTGCACTCCTTGGTTTAACCAAACATAGCCATATCCAAATTGATATAATTTGCAACGGACATTAGAAAGCCCAATTTCTTATTGTCACTGCATTCTCGTTCGTATAAACACATATAGGCTTTCCGAGGTAATCTGTGATCATTCATTTTTGTTATTCAACCATATCGGATACAGTTTTAACACAGAATTCAAAGGAGATTTGGATATTAATTGGTCACCCCAAGAGACAAATCATTGGGTGTTCCATTTCCACCTCCTAAAAATTTCTTTAATGCAAAGAGGTGCACTTTTTAAACAAATGACGGGCTGCATCATCAGTCCCCAAAGTTCTGCACCGGTATAGACAATAGGTTTGGAACTGGAATCAATAACTTCAACATAAATCTAAACTAGATTCTTTCCAAATATACAATTTTCTCATAATCAGAGCAAAGTCTTCATTGCTTTACTACAAGTCATTGCAAGCCAATGTGAAACTGAGTTTTGTGAAAACAGTATACCTAAAATATTTAAATAAGCAGCTACGACAGTGCATAATAAATAACAGCATTATTATATGTCCAATTTTTTCTCTTGCTGCACGTAGCCACCTTTCTAAACACAATTATATTTACTTTTTGCGTAATTCACTTTAAACCAAGAGAGAAAGCTTCTGCGCGTTTGTAAACACCTGTAACTGTGTCTCAAACCAATAACTGTTACTGATGAAAAAACAACATCATCTGCTTAATACTCAAAAAAAAGAGCTCAAAATCATCAGTTGTAAACATAGCACCAGCTACCATTATGAAATCTTTCTATGGCAAGTACATTAATAAATAAAGAACATAAAACAGGACATGACACACGTCCACCTTGCTTAAACACCGATAGGTGCAGCACAGAATGAAATCATTAATTTTAGTCCACACCGTATCATAACTTAAACATTAATTTATATCATACTTTTGAAACAATTGTATCAATTGCCATTTATCCCATTTTTTTTAACTAAAATTGTCCAAAGAATTATCCTATTATTGGAATCAAAAGCCTTCTCTAAAATCTAATGAATGCAAGAAAATATTTCTAAAAAATTTTTCTGGTTGAATGAGGAACTGTTTTTGTATGATAGCTAACGAAAGTAACCATTTGATCAAATAGTTGAATAGTTCTTTTTGAATCCTGCTTGATATTCTCCAGTATCTATTATTTCGCTCAACCCACTCTTGTAAACGATGATTATTACTGTACTGTAATTTGCAACTAATGTTGCTATATTACAATGCCCCTGAAATTGTTTGGGTTGTTGAGCATCATTCCTTTTTTGTACAAGGAAAGGCGCATACCTTCTGTCAACTGTCAGGAAATAGACCTTGCTGGAACAAAGCAATTAAAAAATGTACAAGGAAACTACAACACATCTTTTTTCCCACCCCTTGCATTTGTTAACAACTCTTCCCAGTTATTCCATCCAGCCCACATCGTTTCTAATCTATATCTTTCTAATTGCTAAAATAACTTCTTTCCCTTTGATATTGGTCGGTTGAAATAAACATCATTACCATCAACATGCAATTCCGTCTTCGTCGGGTTCACTTTCTATATTTTCGAGAATAAAGTTTTGAGTGTTCAAACCATTTGTCCAACTAGTGATATCATTGCCTAACGTGGTATACCGTTTAACATGAAAGTTATTTACATTTATCCCCCAAAATATGCTTTTGATTATCACCGAAGATTAACACTTCATCTAAAAAACGATTTGTGGAAAACCTTCTCTTATGCGCTTTAACAAATGTTTATACTCTCTACGTGCAATACAAAAAGCGCATTTCCATCTTCAGAATCTCCTGTTTGACTTGGGATTATTCTGTAAAGCTTTCTAAATTTTTATCGTTGCTGCTTACATTCATGATCATACCAGGCATCTGAAGTTATCATTATCCTCCAATTATGATCTGCCTATTCATGCCGATTAGCACTTCGTTTAATGCAATGGTTAAATATAGACAAAGCCTTCGTCAATATCCAATTCAATTATACTTACAGCTGACTCTAACATTCTACGAGGATACTTCTCACAGACTGCCTTGAAATTCAATAAACACTGGAGATGCATTATAGTTCCAAAACTATCCATTTAAAGTTTGTTTCTTCTTCTTGAGATTTCCTACTGTCATGCTCCCCCGAAAAAAGTTAAATGTAATTTTCAAGTGCATATATGCTGAATGAAACATATCACGATTATTAAGTTTCAACAGAAAGAAAATACCAACAATTAGCAAACATTCACGTTCGACCTTAAAAAGTAAGTCGTTAACACTACTACCTGAATCTGAGATGTATGTGTAGCAACATAGCGGTCGCCATACATGCACCATTCAGAAGTACGTAAATCAAATGTAGTACATGAAATTCACATAAGTGTACCATAGCTATTCAACACGTTGGTCTTGAGATTCCTGTTGTGTTGATCGAACTACGTGTTTTAATGACTTAAAACAAAATGTTCACTGCAAAATCATTTATATTTATAATCGGCAGTTCGTCTGTTGAAAACCCCTGACACACGAATAAACATCTGAAATAGCTACAGAACAATCTGCCAAGCATTCTTCCAAAAGACTAAATGCCATTGTTTACTATCCAAAAATAGAATAAAATGGTGACCCTCCAGCGGAACATTATACACACAGTAACAACATAATCCTTCATGATGCCTAATGACAGCTCTGTCTATGTTGAAAAACAATAAGATTATTTGTAAATCTACATCAACATAACGAACAAACGGGCATACACCTCTTTATTAAGGCTCACAAACTCCACCCGAAAACGACACAAGTTTAGTAAAACTTAAATAATAGCAGGTTTACAAGATATTATGGAATCCAACAAATAAAATCTGATTGAAATTGGTTTCTATAACGGGTTCAGCAAAACACATTAAATCACCGTGATACGAACATAAGAAAGGAAATGTCTTATGTCTTATGTTTAGGAAGCAGCCGTTGACCATTCCATTGCAAGACATTTAAAATGACATAACTGAAAATGCTCGTGCGTGACAATCGGAAATTCCCTACGTATGACCTGACACAGAAATGACGATCCCCGAACTTTTTTGCAACGGCAGCACGGTCCATACCCTGTTTGTCACACTCTGACTCTACCTCTCTGTCCCTGACAACGTCACGGCATCGACATACAGCACGTGCCGTGTCACCACATAACAGCACACAAATGGTTCCGCGACCGGTGTCCCGTTTTGTGTGGTGGCTCCCTCTAATTATAAATGCAGAAGAAAACTATTTGCATAAACAAACATTTGAAAAACACACCTCCACAAGAATAAGAGCGGCGAGATCCTATTTGAATCTCTTTTCAGGTGGCCCCTCTGAGTACCATAGAAAATTTAGTTCATCTATTACAAGATGGTCGAAAACCATAGACGCCTGTTGTTTTCTGCTCTAGCTTTCCTCAAATGGGCAGCCGTCTGCCGTCTTACTTCCTCACCCTGAAAGAAAAAATCCCTCTTACCAATAACAAATACAAGTACCCTTTAGTTGTTCCCTCTTGCCCTGAGTATGGCCACCCTTGTCCTTGAAGAAGGTACAGCACCCAGATTATTGGAGAGTTGGCCCTCTGGTTCAGGCGATGCATGTCGGTCAAACGAACGACTTTGGCCAGCTCCATCCACCTGTCAGTGAAGAGTTCCCTGACTGGGCAGACCTCCAGGTCATCTGCCGACTCCCCTTTCTCTCTTTCGGAGTCCGTGGATGCATGACGTTATTTCGCTTCGACCTTGCATTCCAAATCGTCGGTCTTCTTCTCATACTCTTTCTCGATCCCGGTTCTCCAGGCGTCGTTACTCTCCCTCAGAGCGGTCATTTTCCTCTCGATTAGACGGGTCATTTCCTTCAAAGCTCTTCCATTTCTCGCATGCAGCACATC
Organism: Conus ventricosus; assembly: GCA_018398815.1. Taxonomy (NCBI): domain Eukaryota; kingdom Metazoa; phylum Mollusca; class Gastropoda; order Neogastropoda; family Conidae; genus Conus; species Conus ventricosus. Next base: position 80,797,872 of record CM031604.1, read on the forward strand.
ACAACCGGCGTTGAGGCCCTGCGATGTCATCCCCTCACCGCGTCCCACTTCATGTACAGGGCTGATGGAGCATGGACATGACATCGTTGGACTCTATCTCGGTTCTGGGAGCAGCATCCAATGTGGTGTTCTCCACCACTATCACAAGCGACGTGATGACTTGGATCCAAGGTTGTGTTTGTCTATGAAGTGCGGGGTCCTCTGGATTTAATTCAACGTCCGCTGCATTGAAACAACAACAAACTCCCCCCAGAAGAAATACGAGAGGAGAAACACTACACACGATAAACACCGGTAGTTCTTGTTTTTAATTCAGTCCCAGTCTTGGTAATCTTGATATGCGCGTTTCTTCATAATGCCAAAATATTAAAAAAAAAAAAAACCAAAAGAAAGATCCACATCTCTTCCTGAAAACCATGTTTTCTGAAGGCATGGCACCTAATTACAAACTCTGCCACAGATGAAGCAACAACAATGCGTATAAACGCTTACAGTTGGCTAATTTCGTCAGACGCGATCGCAAAACCTGCGGTGAGAGAGAGAGAGAGAGAGAGAGAGAGAGAGAGAGATAGAGAGAGAGAGATAGAGAGAGATAGAGAGAAAAAGAGAGAGATAGAGAGAGAGAGAGAGGGAGAGAGAGAGAGAGATAGAGAGAGAGAGAGAGGGAGAGAGAGATAGAGAGAGAGAGAGATAGAGAGGGAGAGAGATAGAAGAGAGAGAGAGAGGAGAGAGATATAGAGAGAGAGATAGAGAGAGAGAAGAGGGAGAGATAGATAGATAGAGAGAGAGAGAGAGAGGGAGAGATAGATAGATAGATAGATAGAGAGAGAGAGAGGAGAGAGAGAGAGACAGACAGACAGACAGACAGACAGACAGAGTGAGACACAGACATAGACACAGACAGAGACAGAGACATATATATTATATATATATATATATATATATATATATATTATTTTATATATATTTATTATATAATATATAATATATATAATATATAGATAGATAGATAGATAAAATAGAGAGAGAGAAGAGAGAGAGAGAGAGAGACAGACAGAGAGAGACAGACTGACAGACAGAGAGAGACAGAGACATAGACACAGACATAGAGAGAGAGAGAGAGAGAGAGAAGAGAGAGAGAGAGAGAGAGAGAGAGAGAGAGAGAGAGAGAGACAGAAGACAGACAAGACAGAGAGAGAGAGAGAGAGAGCGAGAGAGAGAGAGAGAGACATAGACACAGGCACAGAGAGAGAGAGAGAGGAGAGAGAGAGAGAGAGAGAGAGAGAGAGAGAGAGAGAGAGAGAGAGAGAGAGACTGTTAGTGGCGGGGGCGAGGAAAGGGGTGGGGATAGGAGCGGATTGGGGGGGGGGGGGGATGCAGATGCGCCTTTTGTATTTAAAAAACAACGGCTACATTTGAAGGGGACAAAACATGGCACTAATTAAAAGCATTTCGATATAATATTCTACTAATTAACAAGTGTATCTCGAAGTTTAAGTGCCTTTATAGGCTATATTTATAGATAGGAGTAGCTGATCTTTAGTGGTGAGATGAAAAAAGAAATTTTATAGATGAGGTGGCGAGAATGCGCACGTACGCAAGAGAGAGAGAGAGAGAAAAGAGAGAGAGAGAGAGAAGGAGAGAGAAGAAGAGAGAGAGAGAGAGAGAGAGAGAAAAAAGAGAAAGTCTCTCCGTGTGTGCGCGAGTGTGAACGTACCGAGAATATGATTAGATC
>CM031604.1:80804706-80817206 GCA_018398815.1 Conus ventricosus
ACAACACACACACACAACACACACAACACCCAAAACAACACCAACACAAACCACACACACACACACCTCTTTCTCTCTCTCTCTTTCTGTCTTCTCAAGTTTGTTCGCTCCACAACTTGCACACACCCCCAAAAACCACACACACAAACACCACCACAACCCCACAAAAACAACACACACATACCACACCACACACAACCACACACACACACAAAAAACCACACAACACACACACACACACACGCACGCACGCACGCACGCACGCACGACGCACACACACCCCACAACAACAACACACACACACAACACAACCCACACACACACACACACACGCACCACACACACACAACTCTTTTCTCTTTTCTCTTTTTCCCTCTCTCTCTCCTCTCTCCCCCTCCCCCCGCCCCTCCCCCCTCCCTCCCCCTCTCTCTCTCCTCCATTCCCTCCCTCCCCCCCCTTCCCCTCTCTCCCTCCTCTCCTTTCCCTTTCCCCCTCAGGGTAGTGTATGCTGTTTTAAGCTGGACTGACGGAAAGGGGTTTCCCGCTTGGGCTCTGCATATGGCGGCGACCGCATTGTATCTTCGTGTACTTAGCAAATAAAGCCCATTTTTTGGGGAATCAAACCGCCTTTCCCTTATTGAGTTGCCCCCATTACAGGGTGTAAAAGGGGGATTTTGAAATTTGAATTTTCCATGCCCCCCCAAATACTTGGGAAAAGTGACGATGCGGGGGTTAAAGGGGACCCGCAAAAGCCAAGGGCAATCGCTGTATGGGGGAACCAAAATGAGAGAAATCCGAAGTTTCCCTGGGAGGTAAACCCAATCATGAAGTTTGACCCACCTCTGAAAAAACCCAAAGCCCTGAGGGGGACTTATCCGAACGATGCGCTTATTGGGGACCAGATCAGCAAAAAGCCTTTTAAAACCTGAACAAGACTTTCTCACCAGGGCTCTTGCCCCTTACAGCCAAACGTGAACGTAGTTTCGCTGACCAAACAGCTACGGATGGGGGTGTCCCTTCTCCGCGCCAGGGCAATGGCTCTTATCCATCGCCTAGCAAAGCGCTCGTTAAAAGGCCAAGGCAGCGGTATGCCCAATCGGAAGGGGGCATTTTTGGGTTTCCCGGAGTTTAAAAACTGGGTTGACCCGCTCATTGGGATTTTTTCCGATACAGCGGGCCACAAGCCCTGGTACCCCCTTTTCTCTTCCAAGCTGTTTTAGAAAAAGCCCCCTTTGCATCCAGCGTTTCAGAATGAGACGAGCGTTTTCCTTTGAGATTCCCCGCCCGGGGAAAGGAGTTCTACTGCGATGCCTTTTTCAAGAGCCCTTTGCCAAAGACAGAACTAAGGACAACAACCCACAGGCCCGTAGGGCATATCATTTTTGTGCTTGTACCATGCCGTAGCGAAGAAGACTGGGAAAAATCAGGTCAAGGTCAGAAAGGGCGGTTCCTGGTGTGGTCATGCATCAAAAGTTTAATGGCGGCCTTTTGACTACCCTTAAAACGTCCCCTTAAGACCTACTTAAAAGAAGGAGCATGTTTTGTCATGGTGGTTTTACCCGAGGGGAAAAGGGGCCGTCATTCCCCTCATCAGTGCAGAAAGTCCTTCGAACCTCCATTGGGCATCAAGGGGTCAACAAAACAAGGGAAAAAGCTCCCAAATCAGTGTATGGCCTGGCCTCTCCCCAAAATGTCCGACCATGGTTTAAGACCTGTCCGGAGTGCACCAAACATGAAATTTGGGTGGAAACCCATGGGGACCCATTTTCCCGGGGGCTTGGTCCGGATTGCTGCAGTTTTTTCCAGTACAACGGAAGCCCTTTTTTTGTTTTTCCCTTTTACTACTCCCGGACATCGAAAAGGCCCCCGGTTTTCCGGAGTCCAACAGCAAAAACAAATAGCAAAATGAAAAAATTTTCAGTCGCCCGGGGATCCGACATTGTCGTGAAGACAACGGGGGCCCCAGTTCCGCAAAGACTTTAATCCTTTGAACATCCCGGGGGTTCGACCCCGTCACATCATCACCCCATATCCCCCGTCTAATGGGGAGGTTTAACGTGCGTTTTAATTCAAAGGGTTTATCAAGAAAACCAAGTGAGTACCTTGGCCTCCTAAATGTATAGAATACCCCCTTAGAATGGTTTTTCCCTGCCCCCTTAACATGGGGCGCAACTCAAAAACCCGGGGTCCCAGCCCCCCAACCTCCTCTTGCCCCCGACCCAGATTTCATGACGGGGAAAAGGGGAAAGGGGGAGTACCGTGGAGATGACAACCCACTCGACAAGAAAACAGGGGCCCTCACCCCCGAAAACCTTCACCCTTGATGCGTTGGTCCCGCCTGAGAAGAAGGCAATATCCAAAGCCACGAGGCTCAAGATCTTTGGTTATCGAAAATTTTGGGGGGGCCTCCCACGCAAAACCGTCGATACGGAAGCCCACCCGCCGCGACCAGTCCGCCCGCACATACCTCCCCACAGGGAGCCCCCATCCTGGGAAAAGAGGTGCCTCCACCCAACTCCCAGAAGAGGGACCCCATCTGAGAGAGATCCCCCGGGCCCAAACCCCTTACGCCAAACAGGGGGTGCCGAGGAAAAACCCCTCCCAAGGGATTCAACCCTTTCCCCAGGATCTGCACGGGGCCCCAAGAAGCCCAGGCCCTCATCGAACGTTGTAAAAAAAAAGAGACGCTGGGAAAACCCGGTGCCACGAAAGGCAAAGCAAATAACACGGCGAAAAACCCGTGACAAAGGGAAAAGCAAAAAACCTGGTGAAAACCTGGGGCAGTGTTTCATTGTCAACACCCTTACGGTTTAGTCATGATATAAATTAAAGTTTACAAAGATTAGTTAATCTTGCTCACAATTCCGTAATTAAGAACGTTTATTATGATTGGAAGATGAAAAGATTTTTATGAAAAAAAAAACATTTAAGATGTTTTCGTTTGCAAGGGAACCCTTTTAACGGTAGAAATAACTTTTCCGCCTTACAAAAAGGGGGGATTAGTGTATGCTGTTTTAAGCTGGACTGTATCGGGCGGTATACCGCTTCGGCTCGCATGAGGCGGCGCCCGCATCTGTTTTTTTTTTGGTCTTGCAAATAAAGTCCTTTTCTTTGGAATCAACACCGTTTACCTTATGAATGGGATACCTTTTTATCAGGATTTTTCATATCGTTGCTCCGGGTTTCGCTTGCTAGCGTTCTTCGGTCGTGTCTATTTTGGGGTCACTTTTTTAAAATCATTTCCCTATTCAAACCCCCCTTTTTATCTTGTACAGCCCCGTCTCTCTCTTTCTTCTGTCTCTCTCTCTTTGTCTCCTCCCCTCTCCCCTCTCTCTCTCTCTTCCAAACATACACAACACTCTTGACACAAACCCCCCAAAGCGCCACACACAGACCACACAAACACACACCCCACCACACAAACCACTCACCACACACACCACACACACCACACCACAAAAAACACCACCACACACACCACGGCACACCCACCCAAACCCACCCCCAACAAAACAAACCCCAACCCATACACACACACACAAAAACAACACACACACACCCACCACAACCACACCCCAACACACACACAACACACACACACACACACACACACACACACACACACACACACACACACACGCACACACCACACACACACTCTCTCTCTCTCTCTCCTCTCTCTCTCTCTCCTCTCTCTCCCTCCCCCCGCTCTCTCCCTCCCTCTCCCTCTCTCTCCCTCCATCTCCTCTCTCTCCCTCCCTCTCCCTCTCTCTCCCTCCCTCTCCATCTCTCTCTCCCTCTCAGGTGTAGTGTATGCTGTTTTAAGCATGGACTGTACCGGAACGGTTTATACCAGCTTCGGCTCTGCATGATGGCGGCGACCGCATCTGTATCTTCGTGTACTTAGCAAATAAAGTCCATATCTTTGGAATCAAGCACCGCCTTTACCTTATTGAGTGTGCGGCATACCATTACATGGTGTCAGAAGTGGGATTTTGAAATTTGAATTTTCCATGCCCCGCCTCGAATACTTGGGCAAGTGATCGATGCAGATGGGGTGAAGAGGGATCCAGCAAAAGCCAAGGCAATCGCTGATATGAAGGAACCAGAGAATGTAGCAGAAATCCGAAGATTCCTGGGGATGGTCAACCAACTCATGAAGTTTGTACCCAACCTGGCTGAGAAAACCAAGCCCTGAGAGACTTACTCCGAACAGATGCAGCATGTACTTGGGGACCAGATCAGCAAAAAGCCTTCAAAACCTGAAGCAAGATCTTGCGTCACCAGTGACTCTTGCTCTATACAGCCCAGAGCGTGAGACTGTAGTTTCAGCTGACTCAAGCAGCTACGGACTGGGGGCTGTCCTTCTCCAGCGCCAGGACAATGGCATGCTTCATCCAGTCGCCTATGCAAGTCGCTCGTTAACGGCCACAGAGCAGCGGTATGCCCAGATCGAGAAGGAGGCATGGCGATTACCTGGAGTCTTGAACACTGGTCTGACCTGCTCATTGGCATGTTCTTCCGAGTACAGACGGACCACAAGCCTTGGTACCTCTGTTCTCTTCCAAGTGATTGACGAACTGCCCATTCGATCCAGCGTTTCAGAATGAGACTGATGCGGTTTTCCTTCGAGATCTCCCACGTCCCGGGCAAGGAGCTTCATACTGCAGATGCCTTGTCAAGAGCTCCTTTCCCAACGACAGACACTAAGGACAACAACCTGACAGGCCATGTAGAGGCATACGTCAATTCTGTGCTTGTGACCATGCCAGTCAGCGACAGAAGACTGGAAGAAATCAGGTCAGAGCTACAGAAGGACGATATCCTGCGTGTGGTCATGCATCATGTTCAGATGGCTGGCCAGATAAGACTACCCTAAATCGTCCTCTCAAGACATACTTCAATGAGAGAGGCAGCATGTCTGTACATGGTGGTCTCCTACTCCGAGGGAAGAGGCTCGTCATCCCATCATCAGTGCAGCAAGATGTCCTTCGACACCTCCATGTGGGCATCAAGGAGTCAACAAAACAAAGGAAAATGCTGCCAACTCAGTGTAGTGGCCTGGCCTCTCCCAAGATGTCGACCAGATGGTGAAGACCTGTCCGGAGTGCACCAAGCATCGAAAGGCTAGGGTGGACCTATGAAGGGGACTCCATTTCCGGAGAGACTTGGTCCAGGATTGCTGCAGATTTTTTCCAGTACAACGGCAAGCTCTTTCTGCTTGCCATTGACTACTACTCCAGAGACATCGAAATGGCCTGGTTTCCAGTAGAGTCACAACAGCAGAAAACAATAGCAAGAATGAAAAATGATCTTCAGTCGCCACGGCATCCCAGACATTGTCGTGACAGACAACGGGCCGCAGTTCACTGCAGAAGACTTCAAGTCCTTTGCACAGTCCTGGGGATTCGACCACGTCACATCATCACCCCACTATCCCCAGTCTAATGGGAGGTTGAACGTGCGTTTTAAACTATCAAAGGTCTCATCAAGAAAACCAATGATGAGTACCTTGGCCTCCTAATGTATAGGAATTTCCCCATTACCGAATGGTTTTTCCCCCGCCCAGTTAAGCATGGGACGCAGACTCAAAACCAGAGTCCCATGCCATCCCAACCTCCTCTTGCCCCAGACCCAGATTTCATGACGGTGAAGAAGAGGGAGAGAGGTACCGTGAGAAGATGACAACCGACTACGACAGAAGACACAGGGTCGTCACCCCAGAAAACCCGTCACCTGGTGATGCAGTCTGGATCCCGACCTGAAAAAAGAAGGCACAGTCATCCAACGCCACGAGGCTCAAGATCTGTGGTTATCGAAACATTTGACGGTGGCCTCCTACGCAGAAACCGTCAGATGACCCGGAAGCTCCACCCGCCAGCAGACCAGTCCAGCCCAGCACACGTACCTCCTCTACAGGTCAGCCCACATCCTGGAAGAGAGGTGCCTCCTACCCAACTCCCAGAAGATGGGACCAATCTGGAGAGAGATCCCTGGCCAGAGCCCCTTACGCCAACAACAGACGGGTGCCAGAGGAACACCTACATCCCAGAGGGACTTCAACCCTTACCCAGAAGATCTGCACGGGCCCACAAGAAGCCACAGGCTCATCGAACAGTTGTGAAAAAAAAGAGAGACGCTGGTGAAAGACCCGGTGCCACGAAAGGCAAAGCAAATAGACACTGGCGAAAGACCCGGTGCCACAAAGCAAAAGCAAATAAACATGTGTGAAAGACCTGGTGCAGTGATTTACATCTAGTCAGACACCCTTACGGTTCTAGTCATGATATAAATTAAAGTTTACAAAGATTAGATTAATCTTGCATCACAATTCCGTAATTAAGAACAGTTTATTATGATTGGAAGACTGAAACTGATTTGATAATGAAAAAAAAAAACATTTAAGATGTTTTCGTCAGACAAGGAACCTTTAACGGTAGAAAGATAACTTTCCCGCCTTACAAAAAGGGGAGATGTAGTGTATGCTGTTTTAAGCATGGACTGTATCGGAACGGTATACCAGCTTCGGCTCTGCATGATGGCGGCGACCGCATCTGTATCTTCGTTTTACTTAGCAAATAAAGTCCATATCTTTGGAATCAAGCACCGCCTTTACCTTATTGAGTGTGCGGCATACCATTACATCAGGATTGTTCAGTCACTCGCTTGCTCCGGTTTCGCTTGCTAGCGTTCTTCGGTCGTGGTCTATTTTGGGGTCACTTTTAATGATCAGTTTCCCTATTCAACCTCCCTTTTTATCTCTGTACAGCTGTACTCTCTCTTTCTCTCTGTCTCTCTCTCTCTCTGTCTCTCTCTCTCTCTCTCTCTCTCTCTCTCTCACACAACATACACATACACTCTGTGACACAAACCCACAACGCGCGCACACACAGCACACACACACACACACACACACACACAACACACACAAACACACAGATGCACACACACACACACACACACACACACACACACACACACACCACACACACACACGCACACCACACAACCACCACACACCACACACCACACAAACACACACACACACCCATACACACACACACACACACACACACACACACACCACACAACACACACACACACACACACACACACACACACAAACACAAAACCGCACCCACCACAACACAACACACATACTACTACTGAAATGATCAGGAAAATAGTCTACACAACAGAAGAAGTACATATACAGGGAGAGAGAGGAGAGAGGAGAGAGAGGAGAGGAGGGGAGAGAGGAGAGTAGAGAGAGAGAGAGTGAGGAGAGAGAGAGAGGAGAGAGAGAGAGAGAGAGATTCTAGGATGCAGACAACACAATACAATAGGAAGACAAAACAAAACAACAACAACACAACACAACACAACACAACACAAGAGAGAGATGAGAGAGAGAGAGAGAGAGGAGAGAGTGAAGGAGAGAGAGAGGAGAGATGAGAGAGAGAGAGGAGTAGAGTGAGAGAGAGAGTGAGAGAGAGAGAGATGGGAGAGAGAGAGTGAGAGAGAGAGAGAAGAAAGAAAGAAAGAAAGAAAGATAGAAAGAATATCACCCAAGAACCACCACCTCCATGTTCAAGACAGAAGGAAAACAAAACAAACTCAGCATCCATTAAACATTCAACCTCCAAATCAGCTCACTCACGCAACGTCTCTGTGAGCAGGTCGAAACGGCAAGTCCTGGGTAAACCTATTCTACTTTCCTTCTCGCTATCCTTCTCAACCCCCCCCCCCCCCCCCCGACCCCCCCCGTCCCCACCCTCACTAAACTCCCCCTCCCCCCCCCCCCCCCCCCCCAGCACCTTCTTATTCTTCCTTCCTCTTTTAATCAATCAACGGACAGCTTGCTGATCAAAGCCTTTGGCAGGGAAGATCTTTCTATTTTTTTTCGTCGAAATACACTTTAATTATTTATTATGCTTCGTCAGCATGTTTTGTCGCACGATCCGTCGCGCCAACTCGACAATTGTGTTCGTTGAGTCACTGGTCCAGCAATTGCAATTGTTCCTTCCTCCCCACTTACCTCCTACTCTCTACCCCCATCGCGATCCCCACCCCTCCCTCCCCCACCCAACCCCACCGACACACACACACACACACACACACACACACACACACCACACACACACACACACACACACACACCACACGCACACACACACGCACACACACACGCGCGCGCAAACACACACACACACACCACTATAACCTGTCTCTCACCTCTGTTGCTATTCCATGATTATGTCTTTTTCTCACTATTGTACTCGGGTTTTTTTAAGATCGTCGAGATGTTTACTTGTGTTGACGCTTGATGAATTAGACACTAATGTGACACTGGATAAGAATGTTTTGTGTGTGTGTGTATGCGCGCGCGCGGTGTGTGTGTGTGTGTTGTGTGTGTGTGTGTGTGGTGTGTGTGTGGTGTGTGTGTGTGTGTGTGTGTGTGTGTGTGTGTGTGTGTGTGTGTGTGTGTGTGTGTTAGTGTGTGTGTGTGTGTGTGTGTGTTAGTGTGTTTGTTGTGTGTGTGTGTGTGTGTGTGTGTGTGTGTGTTTTGTGGGGTGTGTGTGTTGTGTGTTGTGTGTGGGTGTGTGGTGTGGTGTGTGTGTGCTGTTGTGTTGTGTGTGTAGTGTGTGTGTGTGTGTGTGTGTGTTGTGTGTGTGTGTGTGACAGTTTCTTCAGTTTAGTCCTTCACTAAAAGTGATTATCAGACGAGTGTGTGTGTGTGTGTGTGTGTGTGTGTGTGTGTGTGTGTGTGTGTGTGTGTGTGTGTGTGTGTTTCTTTGGGACTCGGTTTGAACTTAGTCAGTACAACACTATGTTAATCTGACGTAAATGGTTCGTCAGTCAGTCAGTCAGTGTGTGTGTGTGTGTGTGTGTGGTGTGTGTGTGTGTGTGGTGTGTGTGTGTGTGGTGTGTGTGTGTGTGTGTGTAGTGTGTAGTGTGGTGTGTGTGTGTGTGTGTGTGTGTGTGTGTGTGTGTGTGTGGGTGTGTGTGTGTGTGTGCGGGCGCGCGCGTGTGTGTGTGTGGTATGCCTTTGGGAACTCGGGCTTTGAAATTTTCAGAGAACCCGAGACAAAAAACATGAAGAGTGTGGCAGGGAGAAGCAAAACGTACATCGATGTATTCCTCGAGCGACGAGATAGTAACAATTGTGTAACAACAAGAATAATGATTATAAACAAAAACAAAACCACAACAAACAAATTCAATAGAAATCATAAGAGAGATGACCATATTCTTTTCATAATGGCGCCGATAAGATTTTTTTTTTTTTTTTTTTTAGTGTTACAAAATGTTGATGCCTGTGTTGATTTCATTTTATTCATCTTTTCCTCCATATTGCAATCCTTAATTTTTCACATACCCAGGAGAGGTAACTCCTGTCACATTTTCGCTGACGGGCCAGAACAAGGACGGTATCAGAGCTCATCACACTCTCCTTCGTTTCTTCTTCTTCTTCTTCTCCTTCTTCTTCTTCTTCTTCTTCTTCTTCTTCTCCTTCTTCTTCTTCTTCTTCTTCTTCTTCTTCTCCTTCTTCTCCTTCTTCTTCTTCTTCTTCTTCTTCTCCTTCTTCTTCTTCTTCTTCTTCTCCTTCTTCTCCTTTCTTCTTCTTCTTCTTCTTCTTCTTCTCCTTCTTCTTCTTCTTCTTCTTCTCCTTCTTCTTCTTCTTCTTCTTCTCTTCTTCTTCTTTTCTTCTTCTTCTTCTTCTTCTTCTTCTTCTTCTTCTTTTTTAAAATTAATGCTGTTTTTACTTGTCATTTTTTTTCTGTCTTGTGGGTTGAGGCGCTCAGGGTTAAACGCGTTGCTGCTTGCTTTAACGTAGGGAGTGGGGGGGGGGGGGGGGGGGGGGGGGCGGAGGGGGGGAGGGGGGGGAGGGAGAGGGGGGGATAGCTCAGTGGTTAGAGGCGCCGGACTCGTAATCTTGCTGATCCTGGGGTTGCGGGTTCGAATCTCCGCCGGGCCGTTTCGGTACACGGGGATTTTTCCCTCGGAGTTAACATTGGTTCTGACTCCATTCCATGTTCGAATGAGACTATAAACCGAGGTTCCGTGTGATAACGCACGCACAACATCTTTCACACACGTAAAATCCCATCACCAACTTTCGGAAGAAGGTAGGCCAGTTTGGCCGTTGGTATGGATGACACGTTACACATAGCATGCACCCTGCGTGAGAAATAGAAGAATGAAGGAAGGAAGGAAGTTGAGTGAACGATATGGAACGACATTGACTGGATGACACGGGAAACGACTGAATGAAGCGCCAGCTGGCAGCTCTTCCGTCGGCACTACCCAGGTAGGCAGCCCGTTGTGTAAAGCGAGTGTGGATTGTAAAGCGCTTAGAGCTTGGTCTCTAGCCGAGGACAGGCGTTGTTAATATAAGTATTCATAATAATAACAATGATATATTCCTTATTATTATGAATCCTTTTGTAATATTCCTTCTGTTCCTCTGGCGATGTGGTGGATCCCACTTTCGTTGCCTTGTTGTTTCGTTGTCCCGCATGCAGACACTCCACTTTCAACCTGTTTTTATTCCTTTTCACTTCTTTCTCTCTTTGTTTTTTTTTTTTGTAAAGCTGTTTTGCTGTTCTTTTTGTTTTCTTTGTGTCTTTGACTCACTGACATTTTATGCGTTTGAGCCACTGACATTTATATCTGTTGCTGTCTGCTTTTTTTTTTTTTGTCGTGAGAAGCTTTGGTCCAATAGGATTGCCATGAATTTGATTGATTAGAGGTGTTTCTTCCCCCCCCCCCCCTCTCTCCCGCCCTCCTTCCTCTCTCTCTGTCTGTTTCTGTCAGTGTCTCTGTCTGTCTGTCTCTGTCTCTCTGTTTCTGTCTCTGTCTGTCTGTCTGTCTGTCTCCATCTCTCTGTCTCTTTGTCTCTCTCTCTCTCTCTCTCTCTCTCTCTCTCTCTCTCTCTCTCTCTCTCTCTCTCTCTCTCTCAGGGTTTTTGTGTGTGTTTGTTTCTATCCTCTTTTTTCGCCTTCTTTCCTTTCAAACTCTTTTTTTTTTAAGCTGGGCTACATATAGACTAGACAACCTGACGGATTACACCTGTCTCTTCTGGCCTGTGATATTTTGTTTTTGTTTTTGTTTGTTTGTTTGTTGTTTGTATGTTATTGATGCTCTTTGTAGCCTGATTGTCAACTCGTACATGCTTTATCAGAAGATCCATGGCATCAATAGACAAGGTGTGTGCTTTGGGAGAGGGAGTTCAGGGTGTGGGGGAAAACGTTATGGGAGTGAGGGAGATGATAGATGAGCAGGAGGGGGATGTGGGGAATGGTGCAAGAGAGAGAAAGGGAGACTTCACACGTCATGGGTTAGGGGCCTTAACGTGATGAAACTGTTCGAATCATTCAGAAGATATTGTCTCAAAAATGCAAACACGAAATATGTATTTTGTCCGTGTACGTTTGATGTGATCTCTGGCGCAGTTTGAAAGTGAATGGTATGGAAAACACATGACATTTTTACATTTACTTACGTTTACAGGCAAAGTCTCTGAGAACTGATGGCCATGTGTAAAGTCACTTTGACTGGGATCTGAAGGTCGTATGTAAATTCACTCACACTGGGATCTGAAGGCCATAAGTAAATTCACATAGACTGGGATCCGAAGGCCATGTGTAAATCACGTTGTCTGGTATCTGAAGGCCATATGTAAATTCACATTGACTGGGATCTGAAGGCCATGTGTAAATTCACGTTGTCTGGTATCTGAAGGCCATATGTAAATTCACATTGACTGGGATCTGAAGGCCATGTGTCAATTCACGTTGACTGGTATCTGAAGGCCATGTGTAAATTCACATTGACTGGGATCTGAAGGCCATGTGTACATTCACGTTGACTGGTATCTGAAGGCCATATGTAAATTCACATTGACTGGGATCCGAAGGCCATGTGTAAATTCACGTTGACTGGTATCTGAAGGCCATATGTAAATTCACATTGACTGGGATCTGAAGGCCATGTGTACATTCACGTTGACTGGTATCTGAAGGCCATATGTAAATTCACATTGACTGGGATCCGAAGGCCATGTGTAAATTCACGTTGACTGGTATCTGAAGGCCATATATAAATTCACATTGACTGGGATCTGAAGGCCATGTGTAAATTCACGTTGACTGGTATCTGAAGGCCATATGTAAATTCACATTGACTGGGATCTGAAGGCCATGTGTAAATTCACGTTGACTGGGATCTGAAGCCTATATGTACTACATCCACTTTGACTGGGATCCAAAGGCCATATGAATTGGATGTTCTGGAGGCCATCGGAAATTCATGTTGAACTGGATCTGGAGGCCTTGTGGGAAATAGATTTAGAGTAGGATCTGAAGGCCGTGTGTATATTCACGTTGAATTAGATCTGAAGGCCATGTGTAAATTCACGTTGAATGTGACTTTAATGCCCTGTAAGTTTGCATTGACCATATTTTAGGCTGAAAGTGTATACCAGACAGCTGAGAGGA
>CM031604.1:80827206-80829706 GCA_018398815.1 Conus ventricosus
TTGATCCGTTGTAGCGAGAGAGACCTGGGTGTGTGCGTGTGTTGTTGTGTGTGGAGTGGAGTGGTGTGGTGTGGTTGTGGCGTGGTGTGGCGTGGTTAGGGACTCGGTGCGGGGGTCTGTGGTGGTGGTGACACGGTTTCGGTCGGAAAGGTGAGTACTAGCAGTGGGTGTTGTTGGTCACCTCTCTTCTTCTCTCTTTCTCTTCTCTGCTCTTCTCTCTCTCTCTCTCTCTCTCTCTCTCTCTCTCTCTCTCTCTCTCTCTCTCTTTCGCTTATTTACACAACATGCTCAGTCTTCTTTCTGTCTTCCGAAGTGCTCGACTTTTTTTTTTCTTCTTCGTCTTCTTTTTTTTTTTTTTTTTTTTTTTTTTTTTTTTGCTTTTTCTTTTCCTCTCTTTTCGTCCTTGACGAGGCTGAAACGTTTCGAGGGGGTAATGTTTTTTTCTTTTCTGGATGACACCGTCTACCTAGTATCTAGTGACCATCGTAGAATGCCTGTTTTTACTTCTCATCTTTGGCTCAGGGCTTACTTATTACTCAAGTGTCGCAAGAGCCAGGCAAAGAAGACCAAAGGTTTAGAGGCAACAGACAAACTGGACGCAGTAGACAGACGTACATACATGTAGGAATAAAACCACGTCAAACCCGTGTTTTCACGAAATCCGGCTGTTGAGATTTGCCTGGGTGTGTTTCACAACCGCACCAACGTTTACGGACCTGTAGCAAGTAGTAAAGTAGGCTATAAATGATTTGTTGCCTATAAATGATCTCTTGCCCGCCTTGGGCTTGATGATAAAAGTAATATGTAACTTTAATGGAGGACATGGCGGTTGTTATTGTCTCGAACGTGTGTACAAGGGGTGGTCGAAAAAGGTGCACTGTTGTCAAGAAAGGTAGAGATGATTGATGTGGGAAAGGTAGAGATGATTGATGTGGGAAAGGTAGAGATGATTGATGTGGGAAAGGTAGAGATGATTGATGTGGGAAATATGAATTTTTGTTATAGAAGAGCGGACCGTAATGGTTCTTGAAGTTGACCTGTTAAGTAACCGTCACTGAATGGTGATCGTAGTAGCAGCAGCAGCAGTGCCAACATCTGAAGTTGACTGTTAAGTAACCGTCACTGAATAGTGATCGTAGTAGCAGCAGCAGCAGTGCCAACATCATCTTCAGTGATTACTATCGTCATCGTGTTATATCATCTTCAGTTGTTACTACCATCGTCTTATTACATCATCTTTGGTTATAACTATCATCTTATTACTTCATCTTTAGTTATTACTATCATCTTATTACATCATATTTAGTTATTGCTATCACCATCTTGTTACATCATCTTCAGTTAGCTATTGCTATCATCATCTTCTTACATTATCTTCAGTCATTACGATCATCCGATGCCGACACCAGCAGCATGAAGAACAACAGAAACACAGTTGCAGCATCAGCAGCCGTAGCAGCAGCAACAACAGTGAATTGAAACAGCAGCAGTGACAATAGCAGCAGTAGGAATAACGGAATATCAGCATCAGCAGTAACAGTAGCAGCAGCAGCAGCAGCAGAAACAACGACAACAGCAGCAGCAGTAACCAAGCTGGAAGAGATGTGTGTAGATAGTTCGAGCGTTTTTTTTTTTTTTTAATTTTTCAACAAGAGAAGACTGAAATGACTAACAAACTTTGTGTAACACCGACAATTAGTTTCCAGTTGTCTGTAATGTGTTTATCATCCGAACCTGCATACTCTAATAAGACATTACGCCTTGTAGCACAAACACTTACGTTTTTGGATCCAGTGATTGTACTGTAGAATGTCGTAGTTGATGATTATCAGGATGCTGTTCAAACCGTCCTGAGGATAACTGTACACATGACAGACTGGTGGTCCGCCAAAACGCACTGTGCCATTTCACGGGAAGATGTGGTGTGTAAAGGGAGTGGGGGGGGGGGGGGGGGGGGGGGGGGGGGGGGGGGGACAGACAACAGAAGAAATACTGTTTGTCCTATACTGTGCCATATCAAAGCTTTTCCAGATGACCTTCAGTGTGCTTGCTGCTTTTACATCTTTCACAAATTAATGGAGATAGAACAGAGTTTTACATGCTGGTTTGAAGTGCCGAAAAGATGGATAGTTGTGATAGGCCTAACTAACTAAGGATGGTTCCTTTTTTGTTGTCTGTATATTATTTTCTTTGGTTGCTGCTGTTGTTGTTGTTGTTGTTGTTGTTGTTGTTGTTGTTGTCTGGCTATTATTTTCTTTGCTTGTTGTTGTTTTGTTGTTGTTGTTATTGTTGTTGTTGTTGTTGTTGTTGTTGTTCTTCTTCTTCTTCTTCTTCTTCTTCTTCTTCTTCTTCTTCTTCTTCGTCTTCTACTTTCTAAACAGTTACAAAAGAAATCGAGAATCAAGAGTCTCTTGATCGTTTGATCCTTTCGGGATATCAGTAAGAAACGTTTGCATTAGATACATTCTATCTTATACAACAACAAAAAAAAGTACAAAAA
>CM031604.1:80837206-80844706 GCA_018398815.1 Conus ventricosus
AACAAAACAACAACAACAACAAAGAAGCAAACATACAAACAACAACAACAACGACAACATCAACACACACACACACACACACACACACACACACACACACACACACACACACACACACACACACACACATACACACACACACACAAATCGAATTATACCAGATGCGTTCTTGTTTTTGAACAGGTAACGTGCCGTGTTCATATTTCGTTAGCCAGGTAAAGCGCTCAGTGAAATGTACCACAACTCCTTACGTCCACATGTCCTCGTCTCATGTGGCATGTGTGTTCCAAACTGAGACAGCACTTTTTTTTATGTATAGTCAATGCTACGTTTGTTGTTCCAATTCATGACGTACCCCCCCCCCCCTTTTTCCCTTTCCCCCCCCCCCTCTCTGTCTTTCTCTCTCTGTCTCTTTCTCTCTATCTCTTCCTCGCTCTCTCCCCTCACCTCTTCTTCTGTCTCTTTTCCCCCCCCCCCCCCCCACACACACACACTCTGTCGTCTGTCTCTTTCTTTCTCTGTCTGTCTTCTGTCTGTCTGTTTTCTGCCTCCCTGCTGTCTGTTTGTCTGTCGCCTGCCTTCTTTCGTGTCGTCGTCTGTTTTTTTCCGTCTCTGTCTCTGTCTCGTCTCCGCTCTGCCCTCTCTCCCCTTTTTCCCTCCTCTCCTCCTCTTCTCTCTCTTCTTTCCCCCTCTCTCCCCTCTCTCTCTCCTCTCTCTCTCTCCCCCCTCTTAGTTTTTTTTGAAAGATGTTTTTTAAAGGTTGGTGAAGAGTTTTTTTTTTTTTTTTTTAATAGCTTGTGAGTTACCCAACCCGGGGTGACAGCCCTGATGGGGCCCCTTTTTTGGGGTCGGCTGGCTATAAGCAAACTTTATCTTACCATTTCTCTCTCTCTCTCTCCTCTCTCTCTCCTCTCTCCTCTCTCCCCTTCTCTCTCTCTCTCTCGGGGGTTATAACAAAACCCCCCCACCCCCCCCCCGTTTGGGAGAGTGAAAACAGACGGGACCAATGTCTGTCTTTTCCCCCTCATGTTTGCATTTTTTCCACTAGTAAATAAACGGTATTGTTAAAAAATGAAGAAGTATACCATCAAATGTTAAAAAAAATTTTTTCATTAAAAACAAACAAACAAACAGAAGCAAAAACAAAGATAAAACAAACAAGGCCGCCCCCCCCCCCCCCCCCCCCCCCCCACAACAACACAATAAAAAGATCTTTTTACCTTTGTGAATAGAAAATAGCCTTATTAACAAAATCTAAAGAAAAAATCCTATAAATTCGAAGGTTTTAAACGAAAAAGGGAAACATTGCATTTTTGACAAATAAATTACACAGACGAAACAAAAAGAACGAACGAAAAAAGAAGAACGAACCAATGAAAACAATCATTCTCCAAAAATTTTCCAGTCATATCTCGAGGATTTTTCAATGAACATACCAAAAAACAAAAAACCCCGGTTTAATATCGACGGCCAAGTCGTTCCATTTTGGGCCCCAAAAAACCCCTTTACCCCAAAACACCCCCACGGCAGCAGGGCATTGGGGAAGCCATTTTGCTCCCAGGCATTTGTGGGTCGCTCTCGTGTCGTAGTTTTCCTCATAAACGACCGGGGAGGTGGGGGGGGAAAAGTGCGAGAAAAAAAAAGAAAAACGATAGGGGAAAATTTTGAATGGTAAAAAAAATAATTATAAAAGCCCCACCCTTCCCCCCATCCCACCTTCCCCTTCTCCCCCCCCCCCCCCCTTAAAAACAAACAAACACTTTTTTTTGCTTTTTAACAGCATCTCTCAGTCTGTGTCTTCTGTCTGTCGTCGTCTGTCTTGTGCGTATCAAAGGGGGGTTGGGGTTTTCCCCCCGTATAGGAGAATGGAATAGATTAGGAAGGAATATCATACCAAAATTCCCCATTTCTGCATTGTTTCTAAAATTAAATTTAAGGGCTTTTTTAAAAAAAAAATTTAAAGTAACCAAAAAATCAATACTAAAAAAATGTTCACGAAAAAGCCAGCGCCCAAACCCAAACCAACCAACAAAAAACCCAAACCAAACAAACAAATAAGCAAAAACTCCCCACGCTCACAAAAAATAGAACCATATTTACCTTAGGAATGATAATAAAAAAATAACATGTTCATAGAACCAATTTTACCATGGGAAAAAATTTAATAAAAAACATTTTCATAAAAGAAAAAACGAAGCGAATTTCAATAAAAAACGAAAAAGGACTTGCATTTGTAGAAAAACACCAGCAAAATGAAACGAACGAACGAACAATAAAATGAATAACGAACCAATGAAAATAATAATTTCCCCCAAAAAAAATTTTTCCATCAGTACTCGAGGCATCTTCAATAAATCTTCAGATGAAAACCACCGATTAATATCCCCCCAATCGCTCCACTTTGGCCACAAAGGGGCCAAATACGGCCAAACATCCCCCAGGGGCACAGGCATTGGGGAAGACCATCGTTTGCTCCCAGGCATTTTTCGCCGCCTCGTGTCGTAGACCCTCAAATACGACCGGGGGGGTGGGGGGGGGGAAAAGGCGAGTAAAAAAAAAAAAAATCGATAGGGGACAAATATTGTATGGTAATCATAATATATTATATAGCGCCACCCTTCCCCCCTCCCACCTTCCCCTTCTCACCCCCCCCCTTTAAAAACAAAACAAACATCTTTTTGGGGTTTTAACAGCACTCTCCGTCGTTCTGTCTGTCTGTCTGCCCTGCCCTGTTTGCTTTCTGTGGTCTGTCTGTCGTCTGTCTTGTGCGCTAGTCAAAACGGGGGGTTTTCCCCGTTTAGGAAAATGGATAGTTGGGAAGGGAATATCATACACTTTTCCCTCATTTCTGCATTGTTTCAAAAATTAAATTAACGGCTTTTTTAAACAAAAAAAAAGTAAACCAAGAAAATCAATATCAAAAGAAATTTTTCAGAAAAACCACGCCAAAACCAACCTAACCAACCAAACCAACCACCCACCAACCCAAACCCAAACCCAAACCAAACCAACCAAACCAACCCAAACCAACCTACCAACCAAACAAACAAACAAATAAGCAAACAACCCCCCACCCACAACAAAAAAAACCCATATTTACCATTGGAAAGATAATAAATAAATAACATGTTCATAGAACCATATTTCCTTTGGGAAATAGTAATGAATAAATAACATGTTCATAAAAGAAAAACGAAGCGTTTTTCAATAAAAACGAATAAGACATTGCATTTGTAACAAACACACAGAGAAGAATGCAACAAACAACAACGAAAAAAAATGAATGAACGAACCAATGAAAATAAAAATTCGTCCAAAACTATTCCAGTCATATCTCGAGGCATCTTCAATGAATCATTCCAAGAAAAACCCCCGGGTTTAAATATCGACGGCCAAATCGCCCACTTTGGCGCCCAAAGGGGCCAAAAAGGGCCCAAAAACAGCCCAGCGCAGCAGGGCATAGGGGGAATACCATCGTCCCCGGGCAGTTTGTCGGCCGCTCTCGGTCGAATCCCATAAACCACCAGGGGGGTGGGTGGGGAGAAATGCGAAAAAAAAAAAGAAAAATCGAAAAGGGGACAAATATTTGAGGTAACATAATATGATTATATACGCCCCCCTTTCCCCATCCCACCTTCCCCTTTCTCACCCCCCCCCCTTTGAAAAAAAAACAAACATCTTTTGTTGCTCTTTGAACACACCTCCTTCGTCCCCTGTCTGTCGTCGTCTGTCTGTGTGCTGCTGTGTGCGTCTTCGTCGGTCTGTGTGCGCTAGTCAAAAAACGGGGGGGTTTTCCCCGTTGGGAAATGGAAAGATTAGGAAGGAATACAACACTTTTCCCTCTTTTCTGCATTGTTTCTAAAATTAAATTAACGGCTATTTAAAAAAAAAAATTAAATATCCCAAAAAAAACCCAATATCTAAAAAAATTTTTTTCACGAAAACCCAGCGAAAAACCCAAACCAAAACCAACCAAACCAAAAACAAACAAAAAAAAGCAAAAAACCCCCCCCCACGCTCACAACAAAAATAGAACCATATTTCCATTAGAAAATAAAAAAAAAAATAACTTTTTAAACAGAAAAAAAACGAACGAATTTCAATAAAAAAAAAAGGGACATTGCATTTGTAGACAAACACACAGCAAAGAAACAACAACGAACAACGAAAAAAAGAATAACGAACCAATGAAAGCAAAATTCGTCCCAAAATATTCAAATCATACTCACATCTTCAATAACATACCAACGAAAACCCCCGGGTTTAATATCGACGGCCAATCGCTCCACTTGGCGCCACAAAGCGGCCATTACGGCCAAACTGCCCCAGGGGCACGGGGCATTGTGGAAACCAGGGGTTTGCCCCAGGCATTTGGCGGCCGCTCTCTGTCTAACCCTCATAATACACCGGGGGGGGGTGGGGGGGGAGAAAGTCGATAAAAATGAAAAATCGACGGGGGACAAATATGTGAAATAATAAATGGTATTATTATAGTGTGCCACCCCCTCCTCCCCCCCCCCGTAAAAAAAAAAAAACAAGCACCCTTTGTTAGGCAACGCGTCTCCTCTCTCTCTCCTCTCTCTCTCCCCCCGTCTCTCTTCTCTCTCTCTCTCTCTTTTCGTCTGCGGGCTGGCTGTCGCCTGTCTCTTTTTTCCCTCTGTTCTCTGTGCCTCTACTCTCTGTCTCGCTCTGGTGCCTTCTTCTCCTGCTCTTCCTCTGCGTAAGTCTGCCTTCCGCCTTTCTGTCTCCCCTGTCTGTCGTCTGCTGTCTGTCTCTTTCTCTCCCCCCCCTCCCCCCCCCCCCCCCCCCTCTTTCTTACTGCCCCGCTATCTCCCCCCCCCCCCCCCCCCCCCCCCCGCTTCACCTGATTTCCTCTTCTGCACATCTCTGTCTCTCTTTCTCTTTCATCTCTCCCCTTTCTTATCTGTCCTTTCCATCCTCCTCCCCCTTCTCCCCCCTTCTCGTCAGTCTGTCTGTCTGCCCTTTCTCTTTCTTCATGACATATCCACCGTTTCTCATCCCCCCCCCCCTCCTCGCTCTCTCTATCTGTCTTTTCCCTACCCACCTTGTTCCTCCCTCTTCCTCCTCGTGCAGACGTGTCCGAGAGTGCGAGGCGCCTTTGTTATTATATACTGTGTATTGGTCGGGCCCAAATGACGGTTTTTTTTTTCCCGCAGAAGAGAGAGGAGAGAGAGAGAGAGAGAGAAGAGAGAGAGACGAAGAGAGAGAGAGAGAAGAAGAGAGGAAGAGAGGAGAGACGACAGACAACAACAGACAGACAGACAACAGACAGACAACAGACAGACAGACAGACAGAAAATGCTAGTGCAGAAACCGAGTGCAGATAAGCGGGGTTTTGGGGATTTTTGTGATTTACAATGACCTGACCCCTACCACACACAGACACAGACACAGACACACACACACACACACACACACACACACGCAGCACGCACCACGCACCACGCACGCAAAACGACACACACACAACAACACACACACACACCACCACACACACACACAGGTGGAGTAAAAGAAGAGGGCAGAACCCCAAATCTCCTATCCCAAGCGTTTTAGCACTCCTTCCCGTCTCTCTCTGTGTCTTTTTTCGCTCGCTCTTTCTCCCCCCCTCCCGCCCCCCCCCCCTCTCCTCTCTCTCTCTATTTTTGATATATATATAATATAATAATAAAAATAAAAATAATAATATTATATATATATATATATAAATAACACCTTTAAAATGACAAAGAAACAAGCAAGTTTCATCTCCCAACGTTTCGGCATTGGCCCTTCTTCGGGGCACGCTTTTTTTACTTTTCTGACTCACAACAATCCCTTTTTTTCCCCCACCACCCCCCAAAGAACAAAGCTCACATACGGTAAAGTTTCAAGTGTTTAAACAATGTTCACAAAATTTTCTCTAATTGAATCTCCTATATATAAAAATATATTTAAATATATATATATAAAAATATATATAAATATATAATACAAATATATAAATATATATATATATATATATTTGTGTGTGGGTTGTGTTGGGTGTGTTGTGTTTTTTGTTGTGTGTGGCGCGCGCGCGCATCATCTGTATTCTGTCTCTCTTGCCCTGCCCCCCTCTCTCCTCTCTCCCCCTTCTCCTCTCTTTCTCTCTCCTTTTTCTCTCCCGTGAGTCTTTTTTCAGTAAATTTTTTCTGCAATTAATTTCTTCTTCGTCTTGTTCTTTTTGTTTTTTCTTGTTTTTGTTCTTTTCTTTGCATGTCCATCATCTCATCATCCATCACACATCATCATCATCATTTTCTCTTCTTCCTTCCCAACAAATAATTTTAGTGTTTAGCTGGAAACTAAAACTCGGCTTCTATAAAAGAAAAATAATAAAAATAAAAAAAAAATAAAATAATAATAATAATAAAAAAAAATAATTTTTATTATAATGTAATAGTGAAAATTAAGAAATATATAATAAAAAAAATGAAAATAATAAAAAAGATAAAAAAATTTCATGATGATGAATCATCATATATATATAATATAAATAATATATATATATATATATATAAATATAATATAATAATATATAATATATAATGTGTGTGTGGTGTGTGTGTGTGTGTTGGGTGTTGTTGTGTATACACACACATCTCTCTCTCTCTCTCTTTATATATATATATAAAAATATAAAAATAAAATTTTTAAATAAAAAAAAAAATTTTAAATATTAAATATATATATAAAAATAAATATATATTAATTATTTTGTGGTGTGTGCCCTATCTCCGCTGCGCTCGGGAGCATACAAAACGAAAAACTACACACACACACACACACCGCACGCACGCACGCACGCACGCACGCACGCCCACACACACAGCAGCACAGCAGCGTTCGAAACACCTGTCCACTTCCCACTTCCAAAAATGAAAAAAGCCTTGGCACAACACACCAGAAATCCACGTCCCCCCAGCCCCATCCCACCCCTCACATAAACACACGAAGCACGCAGGGGAAGCGCACCCCCCCCTTCTGCCCTCTCCTCCCACCTCCCACCCCCCCCCCCAACGCGCGCGCGCGTGCCATGCACAACACCACATAAACACACACGCACCCCCCACACAAACGAAAAAACATACACATATACAGACACGCACACACACACATACACACACCTCACGCCGCACGCACGTACGCACACACCCACACCACAACACACACACCAACACACACACACAAAACCACACACACACCACCACAAAACAACACACACACTACGTCAACGCATCAAAATCTCTCACAATAAATGGAAGAAAGACAAGCATTCTGAATAAAAACAGTTTTTAACCGGCTTACAACAACAACAACAACAACAACAACAACATCAACGACAGTAAAAACAACAGCAAATAACAAGTAAGAGACGCAGAAAACGGACAGAAGAAATGAATTCTTCCACAAAGCCGCCCCACCTAAAGAAAGCTCGCACCCCGAAGACTTGCTGAG
>CM031604.1:80854706-80862206 GCA_018398815.1 Conus ventricosus
ATGATAATACAGCAGCAGGTAATAATTTGTCATTAAATTGCATTGTTCTCAACCTAGCTTGCAATCAGCCTTCGAAGAAAGGGCCAGGCTGGATTCATGAGATGTGCCCTGTGGGTTGGTCAGCACTAACTCCAGGTCCGTCCTTTCGCTGACGGGGACAAAGACTAACCGTCACTGTGCGAAAGGAAACAAAACTACAATTTATTTTTTTTTTCTTTTTTTTTTCATTTACTTACTTATTTATCTATTAATTTTTTTTAAACTTATTTGTTTATCTATCCATCTTTATTCATTTATTTATGTAAATATTTACTTATTTATTTATCTGCTATTCATCTATCTATCTATCTATCTATCTATCTATCTATCTGTCTATCTGTCTGTCTGTCTGTCTGTCTGTCTGTCTGTCTATCTATCTATTTGTTTTTATTTATGTATTTATTCAGATTGCAGCCTGTCGAGTGTAGCAACAATAACAAGACAATAGCAGCAGCAGCAGCAGCAGCACCAGAACCGACAATAACATCGACAAAGACAGAAACAGCAATACCAGCGCTAACATCCATAACAACAACAACAACAACAACAACAACAACAACAACAACCATGATAATGATAGTAATGATAGTAATGATGAGGATGATGATGATGATGATGATGATGATGATGATGATACGTACCGATAATAAACAAAAGTGGCAACAATACTAATAATTGTTAGTATAATTACTTTTTGTTGATTATCAGTTCGTATCACATATTATATAATAATAATAACAACAACAACAACAACAAAATAATAATAATAATAATAATAATAATAATAATAATAATAGCGTTTAAAGACTTCTAAACTGTGTATCCATATTGCTGTATGTGCTTATAGTACTTAAAAATAATCATAGTCGATGATAGCGATGATAATGTTGATAGTGATGACGATGCTGCTGCTGACAACAATGATAATAACAATAATAGTGATGATAATGATAATAATGATAATATAACTATAATGACAACTGTAATAACAAAAACAATAATGACAGTAATAATAGTAATGAAAATGAGATTGATAATAATAGCGAAATAAAAAACAACAATAGTATCAACAATAATATCGAAAACAACATGTGTGCAAGAACAGCAATGATAATAAAGTAATAATAATAATGAGAATAATACTGATAATAAAAGTAACGATAATAATAATAGTAATATAATAATAATAATAATAATAATAATAATAATAATAATAATGATGATGATGATGATGATGATAATAATGTTAATAATAATAGTAACAATGATAATAATGAAATGATAATGATAATAATAATGATAATAATAATAGCAATGATGATGATGATAAGAACAATAATAGTAATATTAACAACAACAACAACAACAACAACAACAACAATAATAATAATAATAATAATAGTAATAATAATAATGATGATAATGATGATAATAATCCTGATAATAATAACAATAATAATAGTAATGATAATAATATAATAACAAAAACAACAACCATAATAATGATGATAATGATAATAATAATAATAATAATAATAATAATAATAATAATAATAATAACAACAGCAATAATGATGATGATGATGATGACAATAAAAGTAATAATAATAGCAATAATAATAACAATAATGATGATGATGATGATGATAATACTAATAATAATGATAATAATAATTAAAAAAAAAAGACTTCTATGGCATGAATCCATGTTGCACAACATATGTACGATAATGACAATAACAATACTATAACAATAATGCTAGTACCATTATGGCTGCAGCTGCTGCTGCTACAAACTCCTGCTCCTGCCGTTGCTACAACCGCTACTCAGCCTTAAAGTGGCCTTCGTGATCGGCTGAGCTACAAACAACATGGCTTGGCTACTACTTGCAACAGCAGCAGCAGCAACAGCAGCAACAGCAGATGCAACACTTCTTATCCACATACAGCTTAGTTTGAGCTAAGACCCTGCCTGGTGTTGGCGCCAGCCTCTGAGCTAAAGCTTACAGGTGCGCGTGCGCATGTACGCACAGTACACTCCCCTGGCCTCCAGTGGTGAGTAAATGATCTCCCCTGTTGCTGTGGGGGAGAACTCGGTTATCTCTCTCTCTCTCTCTCTCTCTCTCTCTCTGCGGACCTGTGTCTCCTTCACTGCTGAACGAGGACATAGATCAAGGCCGTCAGAAGTGTCCCCATAGTCTGCTCCCCCCCCCCCCCCCCCTTTCCCTTCCTCCTCCCTCCCCTCCATCCACCGCCGCCGTCCCAACCCATCGTTCCTTTCTTCACTAGCTCTTCTTATCCTTCCTCCTTTCTCCCTCCCTCCCCCCCCCCCCCCTCCCTCCTTTCTTATTACTACTGTGTACTAGTCTTTCCTGCTCTCCCTTCGTCTCTGCTTCATTCTCAGCTACGGAAGCCTGCAAGTATGAAAAGGTCATAAGTGTTGTTCTGAACTAATTATCACCAAGAGAAAATGGTGTTTTAAAGCAATGCTATAGTTAAACGGTAATTATGTCGTGATAACAGTAATTCTCTCGTGAGAACATTCAGCGTTACTTATTTTGACGCTGTTAATCTGTTAGATAATGAATGAAGGAGAGACAGAGAGAGAGAGACAAGACAAGACAAGACAAAATTCTTTATTTACGAGGATAATAGATAAGCACTGATGTGCTTTTTTACATCCAGTCCTCGCCCTGTGTAGGGTCAACAATATAAAATAAAAGGCAACAAAGGAAGCATGCAAAAGTGACTAGAACTACAATACAATAGGGGATTAAAATTTAAAAAAAAAAAAAAAAAAAAAAAAGAGAGAGAGAGAGAGAGAGAGAGAGAGAGAGAGAGAGAGAGAGAGAGACGCAGGAGCGAAGGGAGTGCGGGGTAAGCCTGCAGAAGAGAGAGAGAGGGGGAGAGAGAGAGAGAGAGGGGGGGGAGGGAGGGAGGGAGAGAGAGAGAGGGTGGGGAGGAAGAGGCTAGAGTGGGTGCGATAAGAGAGCATGTTTAGAACAATCTGACAATCAAAAAATTCCAAAGAGATACAAAACAATCAATTTTGAAACACCGGGGGAGGGGGGGGGGGGGGGGGGGGAGAAATAAAGCACAAATGGAGGTGGGAAATGCATAATGATAGCCCAGTCGCCACGGGTAGGAAGGGATACCATATGGATAAAAAATCAAGTCATTCCAGCAGAACCGTGAGAGAGAGAGAGAGAGAGAGAGAGAGAGGAGAGAGAGAGAGAGAGAGAGAGAGAGAGAGAGAGAGAGAAAGACACATAAAAACTCAAGCATTTCGACAGAATGACAAGAGGGCAGGAGGTAGTAGGAAACACACACACACACACACACACACACACACCACACACACACACACCACACACACACATATATATATATACTCATATAAGACATACTTACTAAACAAAATAACATACATATGCATTTCAAGTACAAAAACACTTTCTAAATAGTCAGGTACATACATTACGCAAAGAGGGTGGTGGTGAATGGTGGTGGATTTATGGTGGAGTATGTAAGTACTGGCACATAAGATGGTTGAAATAATGGTGTTTGAAGGTTGATATGCATTGGCGCTGTTTGGTTGATTCAGGGAGCGAGTTCCATTGACAGGAACCTGAATATGTTAAACTGGATTTGAATAAGTCAATTCTAGGAACAGGGACATGAAGTTTGGGTAGAGTCCTTGAGGAATTTATTGAGAATCTGTGAACTAATGTTGGGGGTGCCTTCCCAGACACAATCTTGTGCATTATGATCCCTTTGTTGTATTCTAATCTCAGACTTAATGGGAGAACTTGAATCTTTTTATAGTCTGAGTCCAGAAGACTACTGCTTTTTAGGAGGACTAATTTGAGTGCTCGCTTGTGCAGGCTTAACAATGGTTTGAGAGTGTTAGCGCTAGCACAGTCCCATAGAGTAGATCCATAGTCTATGTATGATTGAATATGAGACTGGAAAAAGAGCTTGCGTGAATGCAGGTCGAGGAAGCGTTTGATTTTGGAGAGTTGAAAAACTTTCTGTGAAAGTTTTTTGCATAGTGAGGTTATGTGAGCTTGCCAGCTCATATTGTTATCAATGGTTATTCCTAGCACTTTGAGGCATGTAACCTGTTCAACGGGTTCATTTTTAAGATGTACAGGAGGAGTAGAAAGAGAGAGAGAGAGAGAGACACACACACACACACACACACACACACACACAGATTGATTGATTTTGGCTCTAGCCGATTGTCTGAGCGATGATATCAATGATGCCAGCGCTGATACACATGAAGCTCAGTTATATTTTCATGTCTCATGATTATTCATTCACACGATGAATGATCACGTTTGACCGCAGCATCAGGCTGTCTCTGCATTATTACCCCCCTTTTTTTATAAAAAGGGGGTAATAATGCAGCGACAACGTCAGTAATGACTGAAAACTGACGGCAT
Organism: Conus ventricosus; assembly: GCA_018398815.1. Lineage (NCBI taxonomy): Eukaryota > Metazoa > Mollusca > Gastropoda > Neogastropoda > Conidae > Conus > Conus ventricosus. The sequence goes on from CM031604.1 coordinate 80,859,194, forward strand.
ACCGCGAAAAGTGTCATTGTTTTACCTGCGTCCGTTTGTCTGTCTGTCTGTCTGTCGGTTCGTGAAAAAAATAATGACCGTACCTATCGGACCCAAACTTCGTCAAAAGATGGAATATCCCTTAGAGATGAACCTGTTCACGTTTAGTGGGATCTTTGATACGGATCTATGGTGTGAATCTCTAATGCGGATGCATTCCAAACGGCTGGCGGATCCAGGATGGGTTGAGCACGATTCTTTACGCGTTTTATTTTACAAAAAAAATATCAGAGGACCAATTTTAGCGAAATTCGGTAAAAAGATAAATTGTGGCCCAAAGACGACCTCGGCATTGTTCCGGTTCCAATCCGTTTGTGACGGTTATCTACAATCGCACAGCGGGTACAAAATCAGTTCATATTGTTGACAAGGGTCACTACAAAATTTCCACTCCGAAGTAATTTTCATAAAGTGTGTATGTGTCTTTGAAATGAGGTATATTTTATTGTTTTTTTTTTCTCTCACAAATTGTTTATGTGTCTATGGTGTTATGTCATTTGATTGAATGTTTTTCTTTTTGTGTATTTCCTATGCCACTTCAGGGGCATTACTCTCTATGCTGCATTTGAAATGGCCCTTTGCGGTCGGCTGGGCTCTAAGCAACAGTACTGTTACCATTGCCACTCATCTCGACTGCCCTGTCCACACACCCCCAATCCCTGCTTTGGCCACTTTTCCCGTCCGCATTCTCTCTCTCTCTCTCTCTCTCTCTCTCTCTCCTCTCTCTCTCTCTCTCTCTCTCTCTCGTTCTCTGTTCTCTCTCTCTCTCTCTCTCTCTCTCTCTCTCTCTCTCTCTCCCCCCCCCCCCCCCCCCTTCCATCTCCTACCGCAGCACTTGCAATCCTCAGGGAGCAGTCAATGTCAAGCCGTCATCGTGAGGAGACACCACGCGTTCAAACTTTATAGTGAGATATACGTTGACATTTCTCATTTCGCCTTAAAAATTAAAAAAAAAGAAAGAAAAGAGCGCAAAGACGGCGAAGTAACTCTTTCAGTCCTTGCCAACGATGACTTCCCCTGGTGGAAAAAAAAAGAAAAAAAAAACCCTTTTTTTTTCATCCAAGATCCGCCTGAAAGTATGGAGCCAAAGATTTGTTCGTTCGATCTTAGCGGCACGCGCGCGCGCGCGCGCGCGTGCGCGCGTGCGTGCGTGCGTGCGTGCGTGCGTGCGTGCGTGCGTGCGTGCGTGTGTGCGTGCGTGCGTGCGTGCGTGTGTGTGTGTGTGTGTGTGTGTGTGTGTGTGTGTGTGTGTGTGTGTGTGTGTGTAAGATTTGTTCGTTCGATCTTAGCAGTGTGTGTGTGTGTGTGTGTGTGTGTGTGTGTGTGTGTGTGTGTGTGTGTGAGTGTGTGTGTGTGTGTATTCTCTGTTCCTGAGTGTTCTTCTTGCCATTAGTGTTTTCGTGAGAAGAAAATGAGTTTCTAACAGAGAAAGAAAGAAAGAAAGAAAGAAAGAAAGAAAGAAAGGAAGAAAGAAAGAAAGAAAGAATGAAGGAAAGAAAGAACGAAAGAAAAACCTGCGGCTAGTGTGGTCGCTTTTAAAGGCAGTGAGTTCTCCTGTGTCACCTTCAACATTCTCTTCTTCTCTGGTGATGTGATGCAACACGTTGCTGGTTTCAGTTTCTAGTTTTTAGTTATAACAGCCCAGCCCACCATACAAACTCTTTCAGGGCTCTCACACTCATATAAGAAAAAAAAAAAGAAAAAAAGAAAAAGCTCTCAAACTCATACAAGGAACCAAAAAAAAAGAAAAAAAAGAAGAAAAAGAGAAACAAAAGTCTCAAACTCTTACAAGGGGAAAAAAAAAAAAGAGAAAAAAAGGAAAAAAACTCTCAAACCCATACAAGGAACAAAAAGAAAAAAATTTAAAAAAAAGAAAAAGAAACACACAAAAAACGTTTCATGTCTTGAACAGGTGAAACCCTAAAAAAAGATTATTATATCATGTAAAAGACAGTAACAACAGAAGCATGAATGGCATCATGCTGATTTTAATCTATGGACATCTTATCGCATGGATTATCATCACACTATGCCGAGGAGAGCGTCAAGTATTATTCACCTTGATTTCCACTCCCAGGTTTAAAAGAAATTCTGAACAATTAATATATATATAATATATATTAAAACTGAAAAGGCAAGGAGTCAAATTACCACTTTCCGCGGTCACTGAGGAGAAACCACCAAGTTTCGAAATATCGGTAATATGACCAGGAGTTATATGTTAGTGAGTTTCCCTCCCTATTGGAGGGTGTCTCCACCTTTGAGACTATAAGCTTGCTGAAGGTTCATTGTTAGAAGCATTTTCCCCCCCCCATTCACCCACTCAAGCACATACTGTTAGTTAGGCAGAATCATCTACCACTGCAGATATGAATGCTTATCTCCCCCTATTTCTTCAATCTAAGACATAAGAGCAAGCTTTGTTTATAATTCAATATTTTTTGCAGTCATTGCAACACCAAGCTGCTCTGTAAGTTGCTGGAACGGTGCTCGGTACTTATCCTTGGAATTTATTAGTTTGTTGTATATATATATATATATATATATATATATATATATATATATATATATATATATTAGACTAATAAATCCAAGGACTAATAGACTAATAAATCCCATGCTTCATTTTGAGAAGCATTTATTATTCCCCATTCACCCTCTCAAGCACATACTGTAATTAGATAGGCAGAATTAACTACCACTGCAGATATGAATGCTTATCTCCCCCTAGTTCTTCAGTCTAAGACATAAAGCATGTTTTGTTTTAAAATTGAATATATATATATATATATATATATATATATATATATCTATATATATAATATATATAATATTAGACTAATAAATTCCACTGCAGGTATGAATGCGTATCTCCCCCTATTTCTTCAATCTAAGACATGGGAGCAAGCTTTGTTTATAATTCGGCGTTTCTTGCGGTCATTGCAACACCAAGCTGCTCTGTAAGTTGCTGGAA
>CM031604.1:80866458-80868958 GCA_018398815.1 Conus ventricosus
TGTGTGTGTGTGTGTGTGTGTGTGTGTGCGTGCATGCGTGCGTGTATTTGTTGTATGTGTGTGTCTGTGTCTGTGTCTTGAATTGCAGTGTGTGTCCGTGGTAAGCGTGTCTACCGTGTGTGTGTGTGTGTGTGTGTGTGTGTGTGTGTGTGTGTGTGTGTTGTGTGTGTGGTGTGTGTGTGTGTGTGTGTGTTGTGTGTGTGTGTGTGTCTGAGTGTGTAGGGAGGGGGTTACCTATCTATACACACGTTTATACCAGGCTTCTAGCGTTGCTCAAAGGCAGATGGCTATCTTCCCAAGGTAGCCTCTCACTTCTATTCTATCTCCCCCCCCCTCTACCTCTTCTCTCCCCCCCCCCCCCCCCCCCCCCCCCCCCCCCCCCCCCCACCCCCCCATGCTATCAGCTATCGCTAGCCTGTTCGTTCGCCCCTCCTCGCTCCCAAGACAATGCAAATAGGGAGGGGGACTTTTTTTGTGTGCGTGTGCGTGTGTGTGTGTGTGGATCGGGGTGGTGGGGGGTGGGGGGGGTTGAGGGGTAGGGGGTGGACAATGAGTGGGTGGGTGGGTGAGGGGAATGTAGATAAGGGTGGGGGATGGGGGAGGGGGAGGGGGTTCGGAGAGAAAGGGGGGAGGGGTATGGTTTAAAGTCTCTCTCTCTCTCTCTCTCTTCTCTCTCTCTCTCTCTCTTCTCTCACTCAATCACACACACAAAACACACAACACACACACACACACACACACACCACACACACAAAACATACACACACACACACACACACTCTCTCTCTCTCTCTCTCTCTCTCTCTCTCTCTTCTCTCCCTCCCCCCCTCTCTCTCTGTCTTTTTTTCTCTCTTCACATGCCACACACAAAACACACACACACACACACACACACACACACACACACACACACACACACACACACACACACACCGTCTCTCAAATGACAAGTTCCCACACATAAACAGTTGGGTTTGTGTGTGTGTGTGTGTGTGTGTGTGTGTGTTTTTTTCCCAGAAAACAGAATTAACCGCTTTCTACAAAACAAGCGAGCGACGGGGTCCACCCCCCTTTGCCACTCCTTCAGCACAACCATGTGTGTGTGTGTGTGTGTGGTGTGTGTGTGTGTGTGTGTGTGTGTGTGTGTGTGTGTTGTGTGTGTGTTATCAGTCAAGGTACGAACACTGGGCTACGATCTCTCACGGAGTGTAGTACTTTTCCTACGTCTATTAAGTAAGGCCAAAAGACAGTATGGAGAAAGTGTAGTGACTGCACTGCCATAATATGTATACAGTGTTGTGTTGTATTTGCATTTATTGTAGTTGGACGAAACTCTAGGTACTTATCATATCAGGTGGGTGGGTGGGGTGGGGGGGGTGGGGTGGGGGGGGGGGGGGTTCAGATCTTCCAATGAAAACTTCCACGGGTCGAGCTTCCTGAAAAAGTTTCTTCCTAAGCTATTATTTCACGGCATAGAATTGGGTTGGGTGGGGTGGGGTGGGGTGGGTGGGGTGGGGTGGGGTGGGTTTTCGTTGCGTTGCGTTGGGTTGGGTTGGGTTGGGTTGGGTTGGGTTGCATTGGGTTGCATTGGGTTGCATTGTAATGCAATATATCGTGTTGTGTTGCATTGCACTGTAGTGGACTGTATTGTACTGTACTGTATTGTGTTGAGTTGTATTGTCTTGCACTATATTGTGTTTTACTGCGTGGCATTGTGTTGTTTTGTATTGTATTTTTTGTATTGTATTTTGTATTGTATTGTATTGTATTGCACACTTATTGTACTCGGTCCCATGGCCTATGTCAAGCGACAATGTTTTCAGGAGAAACATCTATTCGAAGAGTTTCACACAATGTAATTAACAATGTTTCGAAAGAGCTACGCTAAACGGAACTATAGGCCGAAACACCATGTTGCACGCTACTTGCGGCCGGTATACCCTTTCTCGACTTCCGAGTAGCATTTCCCCTAGCTCGTCGTGTCGTGTCGTGTCGTGTCGTGTCGTGTCGTGTCGTGTCCTGTCGTGTCCTGTCCTGTCCTGTCTGTCCTGTCGTGTCCTGTGTGTCGTGTCGTGTCGTGTCGTGTGTGTCGTGTCGTGTCGTGGTCGTACTTGTTGTGTTCTGTTGTATTGTTGTGTTCTGTTCTATTGTGTTGTGTCGACTGTTTAGTCTTGTATTTTACAACTTCGACACGGCACTTCTTTTTTTTACAGTATCTTGCTTCTTCTGCGTCGGTTATATATATATATATATATATATATATATATATATATATATATATATATATATATATATAGAGAGAGAGAGAGAGAGAGAGAGAGAGAGAGAGAGAGAGAGAGAGACAGACAGACAGACAGACAGTCAGACAGACAGACAGACAGACAGACAGAGACAGACAGAAGCACAGATAGAGAGACAGACTGAGAGAGACAAAGAGAGAGTGAGACACAGACACTCAGACAGACAGACAGACAGACAGACAGGCAGGCAGGCAGAGAGA
>CM031604.1:80878958-80881458 GCA_018398815.1 Conus ventricosus
CCTCCCCCCCCCCCCCACCCCACCCCACCCCTCTTCCCCTTCGTATTATACATGTTGCAAAACTTCGTGTTAGGCATGTTGGAAAGCAGTCGATAATGATGGGTAGGGAGGGGGTTGGGTTGGGGTGGTGGGGTGAGGAAGAGAGACAGACAGACAGACAGACAAGAAAGGATGGTGGGGAGAGACCAGGAGAAGGGTGAGGGGTGGCAGGGTGGCAGTGGGGGAGTGCGGGGGGGGGGGGGGGAGGGGGGGGGGGTGACACTGGGGAGTAATTATCAGCATGTTCGCGACGTGTATTTGCCGCAAGCAGCAATCTATCTTCCAAGGTAAGGATACTTATGGTTACATTATATGCACAGCAGCAAAAGAACGGCCTGATAAAATGCGAGGAAAACAGCCTCCATAGCCCCCCCCCCCACCCCCACCCCCACCCTCCTTTTTTTTTTTTTTTTTAAACCGTCTCCCTCTCTAACCTGACCACATCGAGCTGAAATGTGACAGGTGAGGTGAATCTGGTTCGGAAACAAACAAAAAAAATAGGTAGATAAATAATAGAAATAAAAAAGAAAGAAAGAAAGAAAGAAAGAGGAAAGAGGAAATGGGTTAAAAGTGGTTAAAAAAAAAAAAGAAAAAAAGAAAAAAAAAGGAAGGGGTGAGGGCTACGGAGTGGCGCGGGGTGGGGGTGGGGGTAGGGAGGTGGGGCTGAAGGGAGGGAGGGCGGGGAGGGGGGGGGGGGGTGGGGTCGCCCGCCACCTTTCTGGATTGTTGTAGTATGAAGGTCACGGACTCTCCTGTGCCTGTGCCACGGAGCACGGAGCAACGAGTGTCACGTGCTTTTTTTTTTTTCCCCTCTCCCCCCCCCCCCCCCCCCCTCACGTTGACACCGACGCCGTGCGGCTTTACCGGTCTGCCTGCTGAGGTGACAAACCTACTGACCTGGAACTACAGAGGGGGGGGGGGGGGGGGGGGGGGGAGGGGGGGGCGGAGGGGGAGGAGACGTGGGGGGGGGGGGAGAGGAGGGGGAGAGAAGGGATGGGGGAGGGAGGCTTGACTTGCGCCCTCCACTGAGCCTCTATGATGATTTCCTCCCTCCCCTCCCCGCCCCCCCCCTCCTCCCCCCTTCGTCTCCTCTCCCCTCCTCTCCTCCCCTCTCCTCATAGGGTCTGAATTCCGTCTTTCCTTCTCGACCCCAAACACTGCCCCCTTCCCCCCCCCCCCCCCCACCCGACCCCCACCCCCATCCTCCCTTACCCAGTCTCCTTCCTTGTACATCCTTTTCTTCCCTTTCCCAGCGTTGTTACATCGCACGATGATGCTCCAGCAGTCCTCTTTAGCAGAAGACAAAAAGAGAAAACATACAAACAAACTTCATCGTCGCCTGTGACGGACGGTCAGTTGACCTTGGGTGTCTGTCTGTCTCTTCCCGCGTGTTCTTTCTACGGCACTAGGGTTTAGCCGAAAAGCAGCTCTCTTCGGGCGATGGGCGCTGGTTCGATTATTGGTCTTTGGCTGAAGGATGAGTTGAAGGCAAGCCCCCCCCCCTCCCACCTCCACCCCTCTCCACCTTCACCTCCCCCCCCCCCCCCCCCCCTCCCCATCCACCCACTTCCCCATGTTCGTCCGACTCAACTTCTTTCAATCTTTCTTTCTTTCTCTCTCTGTCTCTGTCTCTATCTCCGTCTGTCTGTCTGTCTGTCTGTCTGTCTGTCTCTCTCTCTCTCTCTCTCTCTCTCTCTTCTCTCTCTCAAACACACACACACACACACACACACACACGCACGCACGCACGCACGCACGCACGCACGCACGCACGCACGCACACACACACACACCACACACACACCCCACACACACACACACACAGGGAGAGAGACAGTGAAAGAGAGAAAGAGAAAGACAGAGAGGGAGAGAGAAATGCAAACAGACAGACAGACAGACAGACTGACAGACACAACTGACAGACAGCAGGGGCGGACAGAGCATAATCATTCGTTTTCTCCTGTTAGGGCATAAGAGTTGAGAAAAGGAATCAGTCAACAACGTTCTTTTCAACACACACACACACACACACACACACACACACACACACACACACACACACACTCACTCACTCACTCACTCACTCACTCACACACACACACACACACACACACACACACACACACACACACACAACACACCACACACACACACTCATACAAACACACACACACACACACACACACACACACACACACACACACACTCACACACACACACACACACACACACACACACGCTGCGCGCGCGCGCTATACAAACAGCACAAAGTTCAAATAACGTCTACTTTTCTAAACTTAATCAGCGTGCCGTTTTTCAGTTTGACACTTCTGGCCGGGTATTACATATTTTTGGCTGCAACGGAACAAGATTAGACTCTAAAGGAAAAAAAAACCAAAAACTTTCTGAGCAATAAACTTTTTTCTTCGAAGTTCAACCTACTTCGCGCGCTCACGTTCTC